>JAJTIY010000005.1:2400000-3096806 GCA_021365275.1 Xylariales sp. PMI_506 | reverse complement strand
TAACCACCAGGACCTCTGCCGAGGTGCCGAACGGAGGTGGATTAACCGTCATAACGCCATTCGGAATACCCTTTTCAATACCTTAAATGGTAACGCCAATTTGATGGCAGAAAAGGAGCCATTAATCGACCCCATTTCGGAAACGAGAGCCGATTTCAGTACCTTGATAGGTAACAGCCGTTATTATTACGACGTGAAAGTGATAGCTATCACTAAGAAGAACGCCCGAGACGACGTATATAACACCCTCCAGGAGGCTTTTGACGCCAAAAAGCTGAAATATAAAAGCCTTGGTTCCCATTTTCGACCTCTGATCTTTTCGGCCGGAGGACTTATGGCTTTAGAGTCCGCCAAGTATTATAAAGAACTCCAAACCATTATGGGCCCGTATATAGCCAGCTGGATGGACACCTCCATTTCACTGACTTTGGCAAAATTCAGGGCTCAGGCTGCCATCTCTATCAGCGGATCAAACCCACGTCCTAAACACTAAGGTGTTAGATTACTCACCCGTCCACTTACTTACTTACCCACCCACTTACCTACCCACTTACCTACTTACCCACCTACTTACTTACCACCTACTTACTTACCACCTCCCTACCTACCTACCACCTACCTACCTACCTACCTACCTACCTACCTACGTATATGTATCCCCTTTCAGGCACGTATACGAATCGCCTCTTAAGGAGCAGTTTTTATAATGGGCCACAGCTTCCAACAAGCAGCCACCCTACCCTGTAGTACTTGGTCATAACACCACTGTATACCAAAAGTCATGTAAACCAAGAGTCGGATTTGTAAATGGGCAGTTTAGCTTTGATAGTCAATAAAACCCTAACCAACCCTAGCCTAACCCTAGCTAAACCCTCAACCTCACCAAGACCAAGGAATACACAATAGAAACCCTCCGTACCCACGGCTTCGAAGCCTTAGGCTCGTATATAGGCCCCGAAGCCAAACGAAGAGCTTTTTTGGTATCCAGAATCGATACCTTCAAACAGGTAGTCCTTTCGATCCGCGACCTCCCTAAACAGTACGCGTACCTACTCCTTAAAAGTAGTATCCAACTCCTACTTCGTCACCTACTCCGCCAACTTAACCCTGAAGGTCTGACAGACCTATGGCTCCAGGTGGATCATATTATTACGGATACCATACTTGATTTAACGTCTCGAACGCCAAACGATCCTCTAAGTGGTGTCTGTAATAACCTGATTTTCTTACCTATCAAAGAAGGCGGTTTAGGACTACTTAGCCATGCAGACGTAACCACCGGAATCTTTACAGCTACCCAAGCTGCCTGCCAGCCTACCCTACAACGGATCCTCCAACCAAAAGAACCTCCTGATTCTTTTGGTCTGAATAGTTCCATCCCTGTTACCACCGCCAAACAGGTATTACGGGATAACCATACCTACCAGATGGAGGCGTTAAAAACGGGGCTATCACCTACCGAATTACATACCGTAATCGAAAACTCCAGTTACCTTAGCCGAAAGTGGCTCCGGATCCTGCCCACCCAGAAAAACTTCATTTTTGCGGATACCGAATTCACTGAAGCCTTACGTACAAAGTTATTGATCTACTGTAAGACAGTGGGTGACCCCTGTAACGAATGTGGTAACGACGTCGCTATTAACCACCAGGACCTCTGCCGGGTGCCGAACGGAGGTGGATTAACCGTCATAACGCCATTCGGAATACCCTTTTCAATACCTTAAATGGTAACGCCAATTTGATGGCAGAAAAGGAGCCATTAATCGACCCCATTTCGGAAACGAGAGCCGATTTCAGTACCTTGATAGGTAACAGCCGTTATTATTACGACGTGAAAGTGATAGCTATCACTAAGAAGAACGCCCGAGACGACGTATATAACACCCTCCAGGAGGCTTTTGACGCCAAAAAACTGAAATATAAAAGCCTTGGCTCCCATTTTCGACCTCTGATCTTTTCGGCCGGAGGACTTATGGCTTTAGAGTCCGCCAAGTACTATAAAGAACTCCAAACCATTATGGGCCCGTATATAGCCAGCTGGATGGACACCTCCATTTCGTTGACTTTGGCAAAATTCAGGGCCCAGGCTGCCATCTCTATCAGCGGATCAAACCCACGTCCTAAACACTAAGGCGTTAGATTACTCACCCGTCCACTTACTTACTTACCCACCCACTTACCTACCCACTTACCTACTTACCCACCTACTTACTTACCACCTACTTACTCACCACCTCCCTACCTACCTACCACTTACTTACCTACCTACCTACCTACCTACCTACGTATATGTATCCCCTTTCAGGCACGTATACGAATCGCCTCTTAAAGAGCAGTTTTATAATGGGCCACAGCTTCCAACAAGCAGCCACCCTACCCTGTAGTACTTGGTCATAACACCACTGTATACCAAAAAGTCATGTAAACCAAGAGTCGGATTTGTAAATGGGCAGTTTAGCTTTGATAGTCAATAAAACCCTAACCAACCCTAGCCGGAAGTGAAAAGCCGGAAGTCTGCCGCGTAGAAGCTTTTCCGCAAGGAGGGGATGGACGATTTTGTTCGCTGCGCACAGGGCCATCATTTGCTCTAACTTAATCGGAGGATGTCGGGCAACAGGCGTTTTCCGGCAAGGTACCAAGTACAGAGTACGCATAGCCACAAACGTCGCAGCCATAAGTTTAGCAGCCACAGATATAATTTTACCGAGATTACTATATCCACACCGCCGCTGACCAGGATCTTTGATCACTTGATCGGAGGTACCATCCTTGTTTGGCAACATCGTGTGACATAGCGTACTCTGGCCGCCATAACACTGGCATTAACTTTTTAACATTATAATAAAACTCTGAAATCAATATCTAATCGTTCTATAGGTTTAAAAAAGGGAAATGAGCTTAATGGTGGTGTCGCTGGTCGAGGGGTCTTACAATCCAGTAATAAGTGGCTCTCAATTCAGGTGCGCGGCCACGACGACGCAATCATAATTTTGTATTTAAGAGGTCGTGAGTGTTCGGGAAGAGGTATATAATACAATTGAAACAAACTCAAGTAGAAATTTAATTTGTTCATGAATTTAAAGTGGCCTGAACTCAAAGTACCGACGATTTGTCTCGTTACAGGGGGCGTCTCGGGACGTAGGGACGGACGTTATTACGTTATTTGAAGCTGGCCTTTTATAATATATGACCAGTTTGGAAGGTTTTATCTCTAGTTAAAGGTTACCGGTGTTTAACCGAAGAGGTTCCGACAAGTCTCCATCTCTGTATATAGTAAGTGCGCTAGTGGTAGCGCACATGGTCCGTGCACCCAGTGAGGTGGGCCGTGCGCATCCTTTTACAAGATGGTGGTCGGGGCTCGATCGGAGTCTGGACGGAGTCCAGAATCCGGGCCGTAACAACCGTTGAAAGAAGAGTACCGCTTGAGGGGCTCCGTTCGGTACGACAGCAGCGCCTGTCGGGGCCCTCTGGGAGCGCTGTCGCGCCCGACCGCGGCGCCGCCGCCGCCGCGCTCCTAAAGGCTAAAGGCTAGAGTGGTTAAAAATGTCATAATCTGGGTATCGAGTCCTGAATATCGGTATGGCTGTTTTGGTAATACTTCCTGATTTTATCTATATCTACAAGGATCATGAACATAATATTTGCTCATTATGTATGCTAGTGGGCCCGGTATATGGTGTCGTGACTGAAAACTCGATATTTTAACAGGGCTGAGATCCTTTGGCTCACTCAGCCTTACCGTAAATTAGCCTCTTAACTACGGCACAGTTCCAGCGGCCCGTGATTAATATCTCGTCTGACATGCATAGCTTATTTCCTCCAGTCGGTTGAACTACGGCACAGTTCCAGCGGCCCGTGATTAATATCTCGTCTGACATACATAGTTTATTTCCTCCAGTCGGTTAAACTCAGTCCAATGAGAGTGCAGCTATCCCTGCTCTGTAGGTTTGTTTTGTGAGACTGGTAGCTGTGCCTTGAAAAAATGCGGAACTAGAACCCAGTCAGCAAAAAGCGAATACGAGGTACAATCTGAGATGCTCTCAAGTTACTGTGGAAAGAATCCTGGTGACACCTTTGCTTTTTACATGTTACTTTTGCTCCTAATATTGAGAACCGAAGTTTCGTTAAAGCTGTATGGCATTAAAGATACTCTTTTATTGTAACGTTGGTTATGGATAGACCAAAGCCTGCCTTCCTTTTATTTATACTTTAGTGGAGCTTGGTGTACCGTCTAAGGCTCAACTAAACGTGTCCAGGCCATAGAAGGGCCAATCAACAAAGCGAAGGATGTAGGTCAGGAAGCGGAGATTTTTTCCGATACTACTGTATCTGTAATAAAGCTGTATCCTGTGACCGCAGTCTATCGACACAAGTTCTGATAAACATACTTAGTTGAAAATGGTATTCTCTCATCACGTTAGCAGCGTTAATGTAAATCAGTAAATATAATTTATTCTACGATAACTTGTATTATGTTAGTGAAGAAGTCCGAAACAATACAATACTTAGTATACGTTACTTATAGACCTTAAAGTGGTTGACCAACCGTATATATCGTTTATCCTAATAAACAATAAAGTGATAAAACAGGTAAACTGATAATATAAAGAGGGAGCAAAGCCATGTTCCTAACGCGTTGTACTGGCGTTGTACTGTTGATTGAAAATAATACTGTGCCTCTATATTAGTACAGGCTTCCAACGGTAGATCTATGTATGGCTGATCAAAAAGGAAAGAGTTTCAGAATCTAGAAGTGAGAAAGTCGGAAATATTCGCTGCAATTCCTTCAAAATCATAATATGATCTATATCATGAAGAAGTTAAAATCTTTGTTTCCGTACTCTACGTTTATGGCGAAACGTGTACTTGTTGGTTGTGCTCAGTTAAAATCCCAGTCTATTCGTCGCCAGATCTTTGTGGCCATGTCGGATACTTTCGGTGATTTTTAATTGTTACTGGCTAATTCATCTTTCCATCTTGAGTATGCTGCAGCAATTATCAATGATGACGGGGGCCATGTCTGATGTCAGCATCATCTTTCCTATCTGTAATGATCTCCACCTGCCCATACGATGTATTCACGTGCCACCTATGTTGTTGGTTCATATTCTCACAGCCACAAATGAGACGTACAGGACCACTTCGGTAATTTCAGTTTTCTCAGGTTGATCATTATTATCTGCTCTGTTCTCCGACTCCTGGGAGTGTATATGTAACGATAATGGCAACGATTCTCAACCTGGCGTGCTTTGATCACATTTTACGGCATTGTACTGAGCGAGTTGTCCTGTTGCAAGTCCAATAAAGCGCGAGGTTTTAGCTCCATGGATACGATGTTTGATTCCTGCCAAGGCGATTGACGAGCCCTGCCAAGGCGATTGACGAGCCCTGCGGCGGCGGCCGTGGCAATGTACTCATATAAGCTTAGTATATCATGGCATAAAAGATGTTCTAGTGATTTATCGGATAATACAAGGGTGCCAGATGGGGACGTACAAGAATATAACCAATGTGAGCATTATTATTAGATCAGGCAGGATACGGTTAAGCGGGGTACAACTGACACACAGCCCATGGCCAAGCAAGGAATCTGGCTTAGGAATATCCGACAGCGACGACGGCAATGCATGTGGCCTGGAAGAGGATTCAAAATTTTCCAGTATATATGAGAAGATATGGCATCGTTGAATTCCCATATCCTGTCATATGTCAACACATCATCTTCTTAATCTTCACAAACAATTCAATCTTTCAACTGACCTACCATTCAATTCCAACACACACAGATAATCTACAAATCATAAACAACAACAAAATGCAGTTCTCTAGCATCTTCGGCATCACCCTCACTGCTAGCCTTGCCTCGGCCATGCCTGTTGACACCACAACCGGCCAGGTCGTCAGCACCGAAAACAACCTCGCCGCCCGTGACACATGTATCTTGTCTACCTGGAGCGGTAACAACTGTGACGGCGACGAAGGTTCCGCTTGGAGCTTCGTCGTAGACGGCTGCCGCACCTGCGAAAATGTGCTTGCTAACCAGCACTCGATCAAGCTAGAAGGCAACTGCGGACAAGGTTCATTCCGCATTGGCGCGAATGCAGATTCCTGCAATACCCTTTTCCAGTACAGTGATGTCAGCTTTAATGGTGCGGGCTGCTACAACATCAACACGGGCGGTTCCTTTGCCTCAGTCGCTCCTTGCTTTGGTACCAACTTTTGGTACTAAGCAGATAATGCTGGTGGGCTTGCTATAGTTACGATTTCACTTGGAATGAACATCGGGTTTACCTAGAGAGGAATACAGATGGGGGATACATCGAGGTTCAAGGTTCTGCATACAGGGGTATTGGTTCGTCCGAATAATAGATAATGAGGTGCATGATGGAAGCGGGTCGCGGTTTTGATTTCAATCTATAGAAATACATATATGACATTCATTTTAGATATTAGCTGTAGACATTCCTTAATACACTAAATATATGTCATAACTAGAATGTTGTGACTATGAAATCTCAAGATGCTAATGCTAAACCTTAGCAAGGATTATTAGCGGCAATGATGAAAAGGAGGCAAGGATGGTATCATCCTCAGTATTGAAATATCTTCTCGGACACCCTGAATAGTTATATGGTGCTGTCACCTGGTCGTGCGCGTCCTTGGGTCATTCTGGCGATCGTGGTCAGGTAACGCGGCGCAGTAAGTCGCAGTGAAGGTCCCGGCTCTGTGCTGTCAACGGCCCGAGAGGGACTTCACAGAAAAGATACTGCAATTCTTAATCATCTCTCTCAGTCCTCAATATTTGACTTGTCTGCCTAGTCCGTTGTAGTATATAGTTTTCAAATTGTAACTACCGTCACTTGGCAATGATCGTTTATTTGAGGAGCAATGATGAAATCGTTGTGAAAAAGCTTGATCTGACTTTAATTATGGGTTTAATTCAGGCCCAGGCGGACAATCTTTAATCTTTAAAAGGATTTGTGCTTCGCTAGGTTGACTCGGAGAAAGTAAAGGATGAGGAAACCATCACCCAAAGTCTCCCAACGTCAAACGCCGGATTCGCAAGTTTCCGGTCTGGTCACTCGCTACCTCCTCTTCATCGACGTCTTCGTCCCAAATTGGGATAAAACGGCACCCAAAATGTGGTCTTAATGATATAAATGACGTGACAATTCAACCAATTCAACTAATGACCCGGATTTCGGATTTGTGTCGACACCTGAGTCAAAAATTCGCCTCATGATAAATCATTGAAGCACTGCACTGGGTACATTATGGACACTGCGCGATGCTTTGAAATATTTATACTTGCAAGATCAAGTATTGATGGGGCCAGAGTTGTGTCACTATAGTAGGTGTTAGATGGTGACAGGAGTCAGAGAATGCCCTTCATTACTTTACCTGAAAGGCTGAGGCTCGCCTATCACTTTCAATGGGGATATTACAAACACATGACATGCCATGGTAGACAATGATAGTAGCCCTCGATGAGATTCTGCTTCCTCGGAGCGATTATCCTGAGGTAGTGGAATAACAGACCTCTTTGACACCATACAGGGCCATTTATCAAAAAGAATGTGGAAATACAAGAAATACAAAAGATGACTGAAGTAGTCAAAGCTCATAGCTATAAAATTTAATATATTTTACGAAAAGTCCTCTTATATTATAAAAACCTGTTAATTTAATATAGATTGACTATAACCTTAAATTAATTCAGTAAAATAATATCGCGCGAGCTTACAGCCGATGACAAAAAGAACGCATTAAACTGTCAGGGTAGATACGTAGATACTGGAGTTATGCAGGTGAGGGATGCGGAGATGACATGAAATGTCTCAAACCCGTCTTGGCGATCCTGGTTGGCGGAAGCTGTAGTTGACGGAAAAGCCAAACTTGCAGCTAGCTAAACTACCACAATTTGACTGTTTCAGAGGGTATTTTCCGTTAAAGCCTGGCTCCGTCCCACTCTTATCCGGCCGTGGTATTACCCACAGTAAAACCTAATTTTAGACTGTGGCACACAGCTCCAATCTAATGTGAAGAGTCGCACTGATTCGTTGTATTTCGGCCTATGTATTCTCGTATCTTCACTAGACCCGCTGGCAGCGTTTGAGTCGCTTAAATACAGTTGATCAGCCGTGCGTTAGGTATGGGATTTCGCCGTCATATCCTCAGCCTCGGTTAAAGTATTGTCGGAAAAGGACACTCGGAAGCGTTGTGAAGCGATGCGAATAGATCTTAGATGATAAACAAGGTCTACCATCAACTCTCAATCTGCTCTGGGCCTCGCTTAAAGCAACTTTAAACCTCGATGGCGACCAGGACTCTTCTTGTGGGGACTTCTGCAGGCCGCGTGATGGTGCTGAGCTTTGATGGCACCAAGTTCCATCTTGAATCTGATTACTTCCAAGCAGGGTCTCGGCCGAGTTGGATGGCGTTCAAAGAGCCCAACTTCCTCTACATCATCGACTCCAACAATACCTCCATCCATCTATTTCACTTGGATCGAGACTCAAAGACCCTGTCCACCAATCCAGTATCTTCAGCTCAAGCTTCCTGGGGGACCGTTTCGCTGGTGTTCAATTCTGACCAGAACCAGCTGATTGGTTCTTCCAATGGCAAAGGCAAGGTTGATATCTGGAAAATCTCAGCACCGGATGGTGGCCTCAGATGGATGAAGCAAATAGGTTTACAAGGGCCGATAGGGCCAAACAAGGAGCGCCAGGACCACAATCGAGCGCATCAGGTGATTTGCGACCCTAGTGGGCGATTTTTCATCGTTGCTGACCTAGGTGGCGATTCGATCCATGTGCTCGATTCTGCAGCCGATTCGTATGAGCCTGTTGCGACAGTGCAAGTCTCTCCGCCTGGAGCTGGGCCACGCCATGGTGCCTTTCTTGGACATGCTCACTACGTCCTCGTGTGCGAGCTTAGGTCGCTGCTACTCCTCTTCAAGTATACCACCCTGGGAGGCGGGAAAGTGACAATGATTCAGACGCAGACACTTAGCACTTATGGTGATGGCTTTATGCCGAGAGACATCAGCGTTGCTCTAGCTGGTGAAATTGCCATCTCCAGCAATCAGAAAGATATATATGTTTCTAATCGGTTCACGGGGAATGTTACTGACAGCATTTCCCACTTCGTTGTCGTGGATGTTGAAGGAGGAGAGAAACAAATCTGCTTTGTTGATCAGGTTTCGAGTCATGGCAAAATACCGCGAATGTTCAGCCTGAGCAAAGATGAAACATTACTATTTAGCTCAAACGAAGACGGCGAAAACGGAGTGGTGGCATTCATGAGATGCCCAGAAACGGGAAAGTTGTACCCTGAGCCTGTCGCCCTTATGACGAATGTGTTGATAACAGACAAACCTGGATTTGGGCCGCAGTTCGTTATGGAATTCTAGTGGAAGCCACAGCAGATTAACATCAGAGACACTATCTTGGACACAGCAACAACCTAAATTTAGATCAACTGCAAAATGTAACCCATACTACATTTGTCACGTTTGCTTCTCAGGTCTTGCCTTGCTCTACGATACTCCAAGAGCTGATGCCAATGTAACTTTGAGAATATCCTTTGTTATTGGTCTGAACTATATCAGTCCATATGCGTACAAAGTATGCCGGACTCGAAAGTACCAAATCACCAGCACCTGATAAGACATATTAAGTGCTTGAGACCATGTTACAAGATTGTGAGGAATCTTGGCCTCGTTTATTATGAAAAGGAAAATCCTGGCCCTGTATCGGGATCTTACAGGTCGAGGCTCAAGGGATGTCTCAGCAGGTGCTCATTCAAGGGTCGGTGGGTGTCTTGCCAGCCCGCATCGACGATAGAGCTGCCTAGCAGTATATTAGTGGCGTTATTATTCAGGTGCCTGTCGAATAAGCCCGTCCATATTCTATAGGTTAAGAGTTCTGTCCTCTCTGATGCTGCTCCGGATGCAGAATCCAGTCCATTTCAGGGTTTGAGTTTTAGGCCCCATACGCATTCGTATGTAAGTGTTTATGAATCATACTGTTTGCACTCAGAATTGCTTTACAAATCTTCCTTGCCGCCACTCCCACCCCAGTCTCAGTCCAGCGAAGGATGATTTCGTACTTGCGCAGTTTAAAATATTAGGTTTTTTTGACCAAGCACTTTGAAGTTCCAAAACTATCTCTTTGGCAGCGTATTAGTATTTGAGAGGCTTCCTTCAAGAAGGAGGTCGGTTTGACCTTTATCATTTTCAATAGATTAAACCGATCAACTCTCAAACCGACTCTCTTACATACAAAATAACTCTGAAGATGAAGCTGGCTCAAGAAAGTAACTTAGCTCTAGAACGAGAGTAGCTAAAGTCATACTGGAGGAGGGAAGTGGATAGATGGAGATACGTGTAGTAAGACTTTTAGAAGAAAAAGAGTTAACCAGATCAGATATAGAGAGGAATATATCTGCCTAAACTACATAATGAAAATAGTACCTATCAGAGGTTGATATAGGAACATGTTAGTAAGATGAAGTACTTAATCTGAATGACGTTCGTCAATCGGTTTGTATTCATTTCTACGTAGATTAATCTTGTTTAGATACGCCAAATCGCTTGAAATACAATTCCACAATTTGGTGCAGGTACTAGAGTCTACAATTACATTAGACCACCCTAAGTCTTTCAATAAACCACCAAAAAGCTATAATGATCAATGCATAAATTGAATTAAGCCACACCCATAACCGTATAGGAAGTATCTACCGGTGAGTTAACTGCATTCCATGAACGGCGATATGAAATCTTGGACAGACTCTGATGTTGTCAAAAAGACACAACTATTTCTACCGTGTTGAATCTGGGGCTTCGAGGAGTCAAACTATCATCTTACCTCTTCAAAATGGATACAGGTAGCATTGGCAAGGTTGTATCGACACTCTCCTGGGTGTCAGTGTGCCACATGACATTGTGTGTGACTGAAATGGTCAGGAGGATGACAAACCACTAGGATAATGGAGGTGAATTTGAACAGTCTACAAAGTGTGCAGTTGTTCATCTACCATTCTTTGCTTCTCTGCTCAAATGATTTGGTACTGATGATAAGTGCATAGCCGAACACGGTGTTTTATACATTTCGGGCAGCTCGTTAATCCGACGGCTCCTACTTTCCTGATTGTGACGACGGCTCCGCACACCCCACTGGATCTTGGAGAGACGTCGCGAGGGAATCCTTGGCTCACATGATCCCGTCTGGGCAAGCTAAAACGTGGGCAGTAAACCCCGCAGCCCCTGGTAAAAATTCCGGATGCTTATCCGGGCACACCTATTGTACGTTGGTCCCTGGTAGGAACTCTGAACGACGATATCTAAATATAACTTTGTTCTTTGGCTTTCGCCTTCGGCGAGCGCCCGACACGTGGGTATGATATGCGTAATCTTTTTCGTTAAACTGCTGATTTTAATGAAAAGTCACAATCATTAGATTAGCCCGTCCTCGTACCGACATTTCCACGGCTCTCGGTTCCGTTAGTGCCACTTCGACCGGCCGATAAATTTCCTTCATCCAAATTACAGCTATTTTGCATTCGTCAATGATGTTGTCAAAACCTTACTCTCGGGCTGAAGGTAAAGCGTAGTATACTCGACCAAGCAAGCGTACTACTTTAGTGTATGTAGTTTTTCAGGGCCATATCTTATGAAGACCAGGCCATTGACACAGCTTGGTGTTCTTTGCGCTCAAACCATACCCTAGTCCAGTATTGGCCCAGGTAGTGAACAGTAGTACACTAGGGTTACATATCTCCATACAATTCGATGTTGTAATGTTGATCCATTACCGAAATGAGCCGCCGGTGCCGACATGACGGTTCATTCTGGGTACTTGAGCCAACCAGACTCATGTCGTATTGCTTCGTTCCCCAGTCAAAAAAACAATAACAGCTGGACGTACATCCTTAGGCATATAGTCAATATGCACCGACCAATGCCACACAACAGGGTCACGAATAACCCCCACAATGACTTCGTTGAATTGATTCCAGCATGGAGTCATTGGCTAACTTTGTTGAGGAAGGTGACCTACGCCCTCCTGATGGTTCATCCACCTTGAAGTACGGTCCTTTCAAGGCTGATAGGCGATATGCATGCGATAAGCCTGGCAGACGCGTACTTATGTGCCTGATAGCTTTAGCCATGGAGTTGTACGGCCGTATGGGGACTTTACTCTCCACTAATGCTATATTTGTCAGTCTTCAACGTACATGGTAGCTGCGCAACAATTATAAATTGGCAGGACTCATCCTGTTGTTTGATCATGTCTCCCAGGTTCATTAGTTCTCGAGCCTCCGGGACACAAATATAAATTCATCTAGTCCACATAATCATTGTTCATCTCGCCCAAACACAGAGTCAACCATGAAGTTCACAGCTGCCGCCAGCGTCCTCCTTGGCGCCCAAGCCGCCTTGGCTTTGCCCGGCAGCAGTCAGCGCTATGCAAACCGTCTTGCCCGCCGTGCTGCCCGTCAGGGCAAGACCTTGCAGCCCGCTGACGGTGTAGCCTCCACCAACGAGACTCATGTCAGCTACAGTTCTAACTGGGCTGGTGCTGTACAAATTGGTACCGACTTCACCAAGGTCACCGGTGTCTTCACTGTCCCAACCCCCAAAGCTGGCACCGGCACCGCTGTCCAGCACTCCGCCTCTGCCTGGGTCGGTATCGATGGTGACACGTGTGAGACTGCTATTCTCCAGACTGGTGTGGATTTCACCATTACTGAGGGCGTCGTCTCATATGATGCTTGGTATGAGTGGTACCCTGCTGGTAAGCATTCTTCTCCTGTTTGAATACTTCAACATTTAAATAATAATTCGTCCATCTTAGTGTCTTTTGACTTTACGGGAATAACTATCTCCGCTGGAGACGTCATTGCCCTCGCTGTGGAGTCTTACTCCACTACCAGTGGTATCGCTTACATCGAGAACGTGACAACTGGCAAGGTTGTTTACCATGAGTTCACTGCTGCTCGTGGCGCACTCTGCAACACCAATGCTGAGTGGATTGTGGAGGATTTCGAGGAGGGCAGCAGCCTTGTCCCCTTCGCAGATTTCGGCACCGTCACATTCACCGACGCCCTCGTCAACGGTGAAGCTGGCGGCACTGGTGCCACCATCATCGACATCCGCCAGGACCTCGAGGTCCTCACATCTTGCACCGCCTCTGGCTCCACCGTATCTTGCACCTACGTGTAGTCATCTTCATGATATAGGAAAAAGATTGACACCGATGATGGCAATAGACGGGTAGAAACCATGTAGCTTGAGCAGCCATAAACTTGCCAATGCGCGTTTTGAGGTGCAGCTGTATCACAGCTCACCTCTTCATTCTTCTTCGATTAACCATAACGCAGACAACGCCTGTAATGGAAAAATTACTTTTATGCCGCTTCAAAATTCTAAGGGCTGAGTGAGGAGTGATCTGTGGTTTTGGTGCATATGTTGGCGACATACAATCCGTCGCTCAGTGTGCATTCCACATGTGGGATGGTGATAAATTTTGTACATACTTACTTGCATTAGTGTATCTTCTCTGGAAATCATCTATATAACAGTTACAAAGAGTAAAGAATTAATGTTCCCGAAGTTTCAAACTCACTAGTCTCAAATAGTAATAATACCTATCCCAACTCTAGCTAAAGGGCAAGTCTTTGGTAATAAAGTCTCGTTGTGTATTTCCCGTAACGGCAAAACGGGGAGAGTAACTCATTCATCCATTCAGCCTCATCTTGGCTCGGGTCGGTCCGTCGTGCCAAGATACCACCCAATCCATCATGTCGCCAAGGTCTGGGCGATATGCTTGGCTGCGCTGCCCAGAAATAAACGACGGTCCTACATGCATTATTAAAGATAACCAGGAGTGTATCTAACAGCTTAATTTGCGAACGGCTCCAGCTACTCCACAAGGTAATATTGCTAACTTTAGTTGTGCTAACCCAATGAACTCTGGTGAACGTTCTAAGAGCTATACGGCTGTAAGCCCCGTGTCTTCTTACAATCAAGGTAGAATTTGATCTATATATTTACAGGATCTTGGATAAATGGTAAAGAAATATTGATAATAAGTTTATCATAGTCTTATCAACCACTAACAGAATAATATACCATTTATTACCTATCACGTCTATGGAGGTATAACCACAATGTAAGATGAACTTAGTCAAGTCGGTAACTTAAAGGAGTTTAATTTGACCGACTGAATATCTATGTCTTTGTGCATATAGACTTCTTTTAGTCAAACTTTGAACCTAAGTTGTTGAGACTCGGTTAATATTGGATAGAGCCGTTAAGACAGCGATGATCACTTCCAGGGTCATCAACTCATCAGATTGTTCTTGTTCAAGTAATATAGACGAGTATGGACTGTGGGTTACAGTACTTATACCATTACACAAGTAGGTACCCAAGTAGGTAACAAAGGTTCGTGAGACTTTCCACATCATTTGGTTGGAACTTTGAATATCGCTTAGTACAAGCCTGGGGATTCGACTTTAGTCAATATTTCCTGCTAACACCAGTACAAACTCGAATATCAAGCAAGTTAATTGCCGCGGACTTTAAATCAAAGCAACTTCAGGTCCTATCTTGCCTTCTATTGAAGTTGACGATTGACGTGTCACCATTGCACCGAGAGCAGGATGTTCCTACCCGCCGGAGCGTTCCCATATCTGGTGCAGTGACCGGGGATTCCCCGTAACTGCTCGGTGGAATCCCGAGACCGTGCCACCGCTAGCTAAGACAAGAGCAACTTCGAATTCGCCAAATAGGTCCAACCATCAGCTGTCACCATGTCGAAACAATCATAACTATACAAATAGACGTCTTATCTCATGTCGGGACTTGTGGATTTATGTCGGGGATTTGCTCGGTAGGCATTGTACTATTGAATCGCAGGCCTCAACGCCTACCTCACAGCGATCCCATCCCAGGACTAGTATCAGCAAAAAAACTATGCATCAGGCTATCTATATTGCCAGCATCAAGAACTCCTAATTGGCCTGCAAATGTATTCATCCACCAGTCTTCCTCAAAGCCACCCGTTGTGGTATCTTCCTGCAATGTACTGCAAAAGATTGTATCTGGAATCCGCTGCGAACTCAATGCCACACCAGAAATGGCAGCAGTATGGTCATTTTGTTGTAATTCAATATCTGCAAATGTCGAACTGCTTTCAGAGGCATACACCCTTGACGTGAATTGCGGGTCTTGGCGACCTCTCATTCCCCGATCAGACCCACAATAAAGCTCAGCATTTTGCTGTTGTCGAACTTCTTTGATCCAACGGACGGCGTCCCGAACCAGCTCGTCCAATACATTGAGACTTCTCCTAGCCCCTGGCCAATGCTCTCCAACGGCGCTGAGGATGTTCATTCCCATGTATATATCACTCATAAACTGTTCAGAGTCTGTGCGCCGAGCAATACTTGGTGCCGCTCGGACAGTGTATAGCATGGTGACAATGCTTAAAAGCAGAGAGTGGAATACGGTCCAGCTATAGATGAGTAGATCGTCGCGGTACAATTGATTGAAAAGGGTTATACAGCTTTGGCAGCTGGTGTAGCATTTCTCGAACGCTGTGAGAGTCGGACTAGAGATGGCGGGGCTAGGTCGTAACAGGAGCTGCATCATCGAATGATATCGGATTTCACAGAAAATTCTCATGTATCCTCGCTCGTCCCCACCATCGGGTATGTCTCGTACCCATGCCTCTAATTGTCCAGCCATCTCAGTCTGCCACTGGTGGATATCGGCAGGCGGAGGATAGGCGTGACGAGGGGTATCTCTGACGATGCTGTTCGCAACATACTTGATCTCTGAGTTCAGCCTAGCTAGCTTGAATAGATGGAGAGAAAAGGCCATAGAGCTGAGCTTGCTATCCGATAACGCTTCTAATGCAGGCAGTGCTGATCCCCGCGAAGAACCAAATAGAGTATCGTCGTCGATTAATTGGGGGTACTGTGAACTATGTCAGCGGGGCGTCCTAGTGGCAACGGCAGGCACTGGTAGCGTCACCCTCAGTTCACATGCTTCATCCCTTAAGCCAATAGGCCGCCCCATGATAGTGGCGATAGTTCGGTCAATGGCGAAAACCACCCAAAATATTCGGGTACGCATCTCCTGCTCCATTAATGACATGCCCATTCCCGCTGTTATGTTCCTCTGGAGGCCTAGATCAAGTGTCGCAGCTATGCATTGGTAGTTGAGATACCATGGATTTAATTTAACGTGCGGATTGTGCATTGTAAAAATTAGTACAAGTAACAAACACTGCAGCCCTGAGAGGGAATTCTCCAAGTTCAATTGTTGAAAGTGCTCAAATGCAGCTAGACAATATTGGTCGCCTGATAGCGGTACCCTGAGCCGGTGCGACAAAACTGTTGCTCCCATCGCGAGAACCATATATACTTGGAAGAGGGTGATATCGTCTTGGCTTTCGGCCCCCACATTCTTTGCATACAAACGATCAAGCATATGCATAAAGGATGGTTTGTTGAGGATGGGATACTGCCAGCCTATGACATCGAAATAAGCGTCGCATATTTGCTTCGCCTGCTTCTGACCCGGTAGACATTTTGGACCATACAAAGAATTTGGGGGTTCCAAGGGAAGCAAATGACGCGATACCAATCCATGAACTTCTCGATCTGTAATTCCGCCCACTTCTTTGGTTCGTCTTGATGCATGTGAGCTTCCAAGCAACTTGGCTAGGAAGTAACCGCTTGAAGGACCGATATAGCGAGGGGCAGTGCTGTTACCAACTGATATCAGTCCTATTTCATGAGATAGCGCAGAATCATTCCCATGCCAAGGTGCACTCGAGGCTAAACCAGATAGCGCTGCAGCGGGAGATGGAGTAACAGCGTTAGCAGGAGCGGCAATGAATGGTGGTTGTGCAACAGCATCGTTCGAATCTCTTTCCCGCAGAGCAGCCTCAAGCACCGCTATTCGTTTACGCAAACCCGTAACGACCTCGTGCTCAGGAGGGACATCACGGAGACGCAGGCTGCCCCCGTCGGTGCAAGCCGCCGATGCTTTCTTACAATTATTGCAGGTAGGGTATTGCCCGTCGCACTAAATGCACAAGAGAGGATTATGTCAACGGACCGAACGCAACACTTCCGGGGACTGGGCAACAACGAACGCGTATCTTGCGCTTCTGACAGCGGGCACATGCCAAACGGAGACGACGATTCCTACGGGACTCTGGGGTTGTGTCAGGGTATTCATCGGCCATGTTAATCTAACAGGGAAAGGGAAATATTGACTGTAAATACGGATTCAGCTGTGAGGTCACTCATGGACAACGGGGAAGTGGCGTAGTTTGGCCGAACAAGGCAAGGTAAAAAAAGTTTGTGTTGCGCCTTGAACTGCACATGACCCCCGGACATTCCCCGTCTTCAGCGACTATGGGCAGCTAAGCTACAACGGGGAAAACTCCGTTGTAATTTTACATTCCAGTTTAGTGAGGGAACATGGTGACCTTCCACGTTGAGACCTTGAATATATTTAACAACCTTGAGCAGAACAGATCCATGAACTTTGGCTATTTAGCATGGAGGCTATACTTTCAACTGCTCCCGCCAGGTCGTCATCATCAACGAGTTCACGAAGCTCAGTTTTTGAGACAAAAATTCCCCTGTCGACCGTGCACACTGTCCCTTCTTCCGGCAGCTCCCCAGTCTGAAAATACTGCCGCACGTACTTAATCGTGCATACACTAGGCGAGCTCAAGCTCATATGGCCAACTGAATCCTGTACCAGAACTCGCGCACCAGGAAACTTCTTAGCCATTTCGACGGCGTTATTCAGTGGTGTCACGGGATCCGCGCGGTTGCCAATCCAGAGGATCGGGTGCGACGTGTTTCCTCCAAATGGACCGCTGAAACGAAGTTTGGGACGCACTGGCCATGAGTAGCAGTTGATATGGCCGCCAATATGGCCCCCGTCGGCCGCCGCAGCAGCAAACAGCGGACTCAGTATCTGCAGACTATGTAGCCAGTCACGATAACTGATCACATTTTGGTCGCTCAAGTCCGGCCCATCCGTGCAGATGACAGACGTGAAGTACTCAGGGGCGGGTACCCAAAGCTCAGCACAGTCATGAGACTTAGGTATACACTCGGGGATTTCCAATTCCAGTCTCTGGTTCAGGAGGAAAAATCCAGCGCTTGACGTATTACCAGACAGAAGGCTCGCTAGATTATTCGCCAAGGTAGGGAACGAAGCGTATGGGAACGAAAGCTGCTCGAAAATTCTAGCTCGGATGTTGTCGTAAGTTAGGAGGTCCGGAATTTGCAAGTTAGGTTCGAAAATGGGGATAGGATGTGCCTTAAGACCAGATATAAAGTCAATAACCCTTTGTCGCATCGCCGCGGGACCTTGAGGGAGGTATAGAGGACAGTTCTCTGGGCCACCCTCAAAACATGACTGGAACAGAAAGTCGAATGCCGCGTCCGTATCTAACAGAAATCTTGTGTCGTTTCTCTCAACCCAGTCATCAGCAAAAGTGTTTCCGTCTAGAATCATACGCTTGACCCGTTGAGGATACATGGAGGCGAATTAGCTGCCAATCGTGGTACCATAACTAAAGCCCTAAAACTCGTAAGCGCTTGGAACATACGTTGACTGACGTCACAAAAAATAGCGTACCCAATATTGCAGAGTCTCATGTCCCTTTCTGTACCTCAGATAATCTGGTATGACCTCGTCACCTTGAGCACAGGTCCTCCTCGAAGCTAGCTCTTGTATCACGTTCTTTTCTCTTAATTCTCCGCTCTTTTCTAGGATCTCCACCATATCTCTCACCACTGATGTCGTAGTTACGTATCCCTTGATAGCCTGCCAATCGTCATGTTCATCCGACATGCGACACTTTTCAGATAACCCTTGAGCCTTCGCCCATCGCAAATGCAATGCCGCATCTGAGCTGTCGATATAGCTGTACGCCGAGTCTACCCACCTCCATAGCTGCCGCGAGATGCTGTCATCAAAGCAGCTTACTCTAGGGGTGCTATGTGCCGTACCTCGAGGATCAAAGCTCACAAAATCGTATATCAATCCAGAGTTGTGAGCCTCGGGCTTGTCTAGGATGCGACGCATATGTGATGCAACCGTGCGGAGATAATCTGTTCCAGAGGCGCCCGGCCCTCCTGGATTGAAATAAATCTCACCGCCGTAACGTTGATCAAGACCCGAGATATTCGCACGTTGCGTTATGATTGCGATCGCTACTGTGTTATTCCAATCTAAGGGTGAAGACGTCCAGTCCATTGGCATAAGCAGGCGAGCACAGTCAAAGCCATGACCACATGGGTGATACTCAAGGTCTCGCAACGGTACAATATCGTCCCAGCTACTGACCATCCCGGGGGCAACCTCTTTGAGAGAAGCATTGCTGCTGGGTCTCCAAGTAAGAAACTCTGATAAGACAGGTGGTTTAAAAGTTAGGCAAAGACCAAGAAAACACAGGAAGACTAGGGCTAATCTCGGCAGATAGAACCAGAGATTGTGGTATGCTCTCTCTTGATCTTTAGATGAGATTCTAAAACGACGTACAGGGGTTTTGTGTATCATATCAACAAGTTCTTCGCCGGGCAGGCGGAGGCAATGCGGCAGATCTTGAGGATTACGAATTCTTTGCTGAGTCTCCCCAGTTGATATTGATTTCGTTACTTACTCAAGATCTTTGGCGGAGTTAGAATGTATCAGCGAGCTATCTTGTAATTCGCTTTCGCCATGGGAGCTGATCGGAGATGAACCCCGATTAATTCTAAGCCTATCACCGTGGCAGATTGTATGGGCGAGCAGGCTCACGGCGATCCACTAACATTGCCAGCTGAGACCACCACTTCCTGACGTACAGGAAAGTAAAGCAAACGAGGAGAACTCGTGAGGATGCTAAGCAGCAAGCTTAACCTCTCAAGTCGAACTTTGTTCGCCAAATTATTCATAATCTTCAGTTCCCACTTTCTGTTTAGGTAAGCTACGTCGCCAATTCAGAATCGCCACACCGGCGGAAGTAAAAGCCGAAGCCGAAGCCGAGTGTTAGCCCTCGATAACGAGACGCTAAACGCCGAAGCCGATATAAAGCCGATGCCTTAAATCACGACATACTTCGCTCTCCCATTTGAGGTTGCAAAGTCTATCATCACCTCTCACTCTCTGGCCCCATACAGAACTATGCAACAGTCAGATTCCCTTGCACGCCGCCAGAAGAACGGCCGGCTGCAGGCGTGCAACCCGTGCCGACGTCAGAAATTAGCTTGCAACCACTCAATGCCGTGCAATCGATGTCTGAGAAAGAACCAGCCCAGTCAGTGCGTGTACGGACATCAAAGCCGCACGAATCTTTTGGATCAATCAACAAAAAATACTGTCAATCTTTTAGCCAGCCCTGAAACATCTGAGCTTCGTGAAGATAATGGTGCTGTGAGCTGGCAAGACATTCCGGCAACCACATCCCTAGGCCCACCTACGCCTAGTGTTGGATACCTGGGGTTTACAAGTTTCGAAGCAGTCTACGAGGAAACCCGAAATAATCTGTCTGATTATAAACCAATCGTAAGCCAAGACAACCGCATCGATGCTAGTAAGCCGGAACGATTGAGTAGAACACCCAGATTGCGCGACCTTTGCCTTGCCATCCTTCAGCAAATCCCGGACCGAGATGTGGGGATAACCTTAAATAAAGTAAATAACCGCTATGATAGTCTTGTTCAGAAGGTTTGTGAAAAGATGCTCCCAGACCTATATGGTACTTGGAGTCGCTACTTGGCAGGTAAACGTGACGTGGCACGATTGGAGTCAATGGCCCAGCAGATATGCCGCAACACAGCTAAGGAAAGTCCTGAGGACTCACCAGATTCGGACTTGTGGATTAGCAATCATACTGGGTCGAATCTGCGGTGGGACTCACTTGGCGTCATCTTCCTGTACTGGTATGGCGAAAACCCGGTGCGTGAGGCCAAATACAGAACCGATGCGATTCTCCAGTTATGTAGGGCCTTTACTGATACTGCAACATACTGGATGCATCATCTTTATTACCGACGCACTGTTATGGAATCACTGATCAGTGGCGATGCTAGTAAGTCTTTCATCAGCCCACGGCCTTTCTGAGTCCCGGAAATCAATGCCACTAACTACGTTTCTTGTTTCACGATAGGCCTTGCCACATGCGAGAATCACTCACAAGCAATGAACTTCCTCACGTTCCACGGCTTGCATGTGCAACCATCGAACGCCGACTACCATCCCACATTACAATCTGAACTAACCCGCTGGTCTTTCTGGTCTTCTTTCAGTATAGACAAAGTCCTAGTTTCGTTTACAGGTCGACCACCCTACCTTTCGCGCCACTACGCCTCCACCGCTTTGCCTTTAGATCTCACCAACGATGATATATTAGCCGGTGGCGAGGTTCTATACAAAGCTGTAACCACAACTCTAGATGAGCAAGGATGGAGTACCCAATACGGGCTGCGCGCTTCTACTTCTGTTCGGGCAAGGGCCATGGTGTCGTTACTTCGTGATGAGCTGTTCGAAATAGCGCTCGGGCCCAATCCGGCCGCAGAAACATCTATCAAGAAGCTTGTGTAAGTTTAGTTAGTCATTCTCAGTCTAAAAGGCCGTACTAAAACCCAACACACAGTGAACTTCGGTTACGAGCAACACAGACGTATGAAGGGTTTCCAGATTATCTTATACTTTCTGCAAATGAGGAAGATATCGAACCAGACCAGCACATAATTTTCACAAAACAGCTGGTGAAGTTGGAGTATTTACAATCTCTCATGTTAATTGATAGACTATTACTCAAGCAAAAGTCGCCCGAAGAGACTGATCTACTAGGTGTTAGTTTTGAGATAGTAACACTCTTCTTCAGAATGTGGACGTGCATGGAGAAGTTTGACCAATCGCGGAAAAACTCTGAATGGCTGGTAAGTGCGCCAAAGGAGTGTGTTGTGATATAGTAGGTGTTTGCTTGGATCACTAACTAGTATAAGATCATGGGTTATGGTGCCCCAGCCGGTGGCATCCTGTGTATTGAGCTGCTCAAACCGAGCTTCTACGGTACACACCCACGACACCCACACATCACTAGGTCGACTATTACACAGAACTTAAGTCTATTGGTCGGCTTTCTGGGATGGATAAGCCCTTCAGCACCTAATGCAGAGCTCTGTGTCCAAGCCAAAAGCACTATCCAGCAGGTCCTTGACCAAGTGTTAAACACACAGCCAGCTGTTCCGTCGACAACTGACAGTCTGAACTGGGACTTTTCTGTACCTTTCGACACAAACATTGATTTGATGGATACTTTCACATGGTTAAGATCAGAACCTGGAGCTGAGCCAGCATAAACCTCCCAATAACTGTTGTTCTAGCTTATGAGGACCATTTATATAATACAACTGGAGCTTGGTCCTAACAGTGTACACTACTGTGCTGTAATACAGCCTAAGCTATGGTTAATGGCAGCAGCTTTCTTATTTTAATCATCCGCAGTGAATAGGCGTGTTGGCAACCATTGTTATAAACAGCGACAGGTTAACCTTAATCCACACATCCAGACACCAGGTGAAAGAAGTCTAGAGTGACAGATCAAGTCTTATTAGTTCAGCAAGCCACTAAACTGGCTGCACCCAGATGATTCCAACTGCGAAGGTATCCCATACGGTGTTTTCAAGGATAGGTTGGCATGGCCCAGTCTTAAATACAGGCCTCCACTCCAGGGCTAGCGCCCCATATCAACAAGCTACAAAATCCTAACCACCTTACAGTATGGAAAAGTTGTTTTTTCTTTTTAATCTGACTGTAAGCATCTCTTAAAAATGTACAATATAGAGGGGCGTGTAAGTCGTTTTTGCAAGTGGCATTAATACGGATATGGTATCAGTGCGCTATCACGGGGCAGAAAACTCCGAGCTCGCCTCAGATTCAGAGGCGAATGAAGATGAATCTAGAAGTATTGTGTGAGTGTCATTTTTTATAACCTAAGATCAAGTAATAGAGGTTTAGGACTGACCAAACTAATACACTAAGATCAGTTTCTCACGAAAAGCGAAGACTTAACCATCTGGGGTATCAAATTGCTATTTTAAAATCCCGTTTTGGCGGACATCGGGGAGCATTATTGTTTGTCAGCTTGAAGCCAATGATCTCTTAACGTTTGTATTTCTTCTATAAATTGTGAACGAGTCATCTCCCCTGGACATAAAAATTACAGATGATGATGACGGATTGAATAAAAATGTACATATAGTGGCCTATACTGTGGTCCTTCTAGTTCTTGCGCCACTGGAAGGTCAAAGTTTGATGCTTTCACCGGGTTTGGTTGTCATTGATCTCTTTTAGAGATCTATTTAGGAGAACCGACCACTAGGTTTGGTCATCGGCGGAGATGATTGGCATTTATCAAGAACCACTAGCTACCACTATTTTCCAGGACTGTTGGTTCGTTGCCAATACACTGTTTCACTTGCCCATTGCTGCCAACTCTTTCTCAATGTGGACCCATTCGCCCTTCACACGGTACCCTTGAAGCCAGTAGTTCTCAAAGGAGTCTTTGCCCATAATAATAAATCCTTCGGGACACTTGAAAGGAATTTGAGCATGGGAGATAAAAGACGGTAACAAAGATGTGGTGCGTGGCTCCACACATGCTGCTGCAAAGTCTGCCCAAACAGATCGGCCTTTGACCAATTCGAAAATGCAATCTGGTGAGTGGAGCATAGGAAGAGTGGCACGGGAAACATGTATTTCCTAACCAATCCTTGGAAAGCTTCTATTTGCTCACGGGTTCCTTGCTCCTTGATTGCCCGTCGTACTTGACCAGCGAGGTTTCCCAGAGGTTCGTCCAAGTCGTTTCTTGTCATCAGCAAGTTAATGAAGGCGATACAATTTGAGACATAAGGTTTATAGGGAGATAGCAGATCATTCTCTAGCACTCGCCTCAGCGAAATGGCCATCATGATGGTGACAGGCTTCTGCGGTGGAAAATTTGACAGTGCCAGTCGCATCCACCAAGCTGTGAGAAGGTCATTCTCAGTCAAAAATGGCTTTTCCACCCCTGATGCCGTTAACTGTTCCATGCAGTCTGCGTAGAGCTTCTTCCAAAAACTGCAGGAATGCATACCATTCGGCACTCTTTGGCCCTCAGCACTATACCGTATCCATTCCTGGCGCCGTACATGATAGAAGAAGTGATTGACATGACTGACTCCTCAAGCTGATGTGGTTCTGTAGGATGCCTGCCCAATTTATGTAGTGGATCTTTGTCGAAGCCATGTTGAGATGGAATCTCATTCTCTCTTCCTTGAAGCAATAATACCCAGCTATGTAGAAGACCTTTCAACACCTAGTGCGTCGCATGCTATGTGGAGCCAGTGTAAAGTTACCATTGTCGCATCTATGAAGGATACAACACGAAGTCGTAGCACAGGTCGATCTGAGTGCAAATAATCATTCAGGGACTTGGGACAGTCGGGTCCACACGAAAACTCTGCAAATTCATCTGGGTTGCCTACAACTGCTGGGTTTTGAAGTCGAGTTGAGATAGGTATTCGGCATGCTATAGGGTGCTCCGCCAGGGTAAGATCCTGCGTAACTTACATGGTTGTATGCAGGTTTACGGAGTAACCAGGGTCCAGAATCATGTAGCCTAGTTGTGAATTACTGAAGGCTGGGAATTATATGCATATTGGAGCGTTTTAGGAACAATCTCGACTTATCAGGGATTTTCTCGACAAGGATGATTCTATTTGGTTAATCTCACAAACTTTAGTTGCCGATTATTTGTTCAAGTATTTCCAACATGGGTAATTAAGCAAACAAACAAGGCCCCTGAAAGCAATCTTATTACAGAAATATGACTTTTCCTGGATGAAGGTGCACTTAATAACAAACTTACAGATAACCTCACTCAGCTAGTTTCAATTCATGTGTGGAGATACATTTAGGGTTGAAGATCCTGGGTAATGACATGATGGGCATGTATACAAACCGGGTAACCAGGGTCTGTACTTCCGTTTAGAACCTTTAGGCCCAGGTTCATTAATTCATATCAACTGTAGGTGGACAAATATATTGATTTGATGAACACAAAATAAAAGTTCAATTATGATCATACGCTGCCAGCCATCACTAACAGTAATGAACAAGTTTCCACTCATATGAAGTCCCAAAAACTCAAAGTTTCGAAACCAACGTTGAGAGGAGATAGCATAACTACATCTTTCTATCTTCAAGACCGATATTAGTGTACTTCCGGCGCCAGCCGGCATCGATCCCGATTTTAATGAAGGCCTCACAAGTCGTCAATAGGCGATTATCATTGCGTTTGTTGTCACTTATTTCCTTACGATAGGTTGCTTCGATTGTACACAGCAATGTTTCTAGTAAAGAAAATTGACGGTTGCGATAGTAGGCTTCCTCTCCATATGGCCAGTTTCAACTCTGCTCATGATTTTTGTTGGTCCTTGTTGTATCATCTTGGGTTGTCGCTGGCGCATTTTTCGGCTATTCTGCGACAGGTACGTCACGTACCTGTACGTGCTAGAGTTTTCCTCATAAAATTAGTGGCTTTGTTGATCACCACATACAGCAATGCCCTACGGCTATGGAAACAATGGCTGGAATGTAACTGCCGCACAGATAGAGGTATATTTCCTAGTAAGTTAACATCGACATGCCGCCAATTCATCTTAGAGATCTTTTCAAAGCTCTAATATGATTTATAGAAACTGGTCCTACCACAACATATTTCTGGGCGCCCGCTCTCACCAAACTTGCCATGTTATGGCTATGTTACAATATAAACCCAGAGCGTTGGTTTCGAATCTCCACATGCCTGCTCGGAGTGGTGATTATGGGGTACACCATTACGTTTACTGTACTTTTCGCCGGCCCATGCAATCCCCTTCGACCAGGAACCGATGATTGTGTGAACAATATTGGTGCCGCACATGCAAGAATCAACATCGCGACTGATGCGGCTATTATTGTTTTGCCAGCGAGGATGATACATTCATTGAATATGCCAACAAAACAGAAGTTACTTGTGGGGCTACTGATGTCCCTTGGGTCTTGGTGAGTATTGAGAAATGATCTTTACACACCTACAGCAATTCAAGAGACATATACTGAGAAGCTGCGAATTAGTTGTGTAATTGCGTCCATCGGTAGAATAGCTTGGATCAAGGCATTGGCAGACGACCCAGATGTTACCTGGACCCAGGCTGGAGTAGGTGTTTGGTCTATATTGGAGCTTAACATCGGCATTATGTGTATTAGCCTGGCTCGCCTTCGACCATTTGCTCGAAGATATCTCACGAGGCTTGTATCTTCATCCGGTTCCGAACCTGATGATGCAAAAGCCCGCAGCCATATTTTAGGTCTCGGCGGTTTTGACGTAAAGCATAGCAACCAGCTCCACAGATAATTACCTTATGAGAAAAAGGGCCACATCGTGTATGAACGCAATCAGGCAAGCAACGAAGGCCAGGTTTCATTTAATATTAGAGACGATGAGAGCGCAGATATTATCCTATATTCCTTAGGAGATTGCTATTAACATCATGTGTACATTTCTTATATCATATTAGTACTACAGCGGCTTATGTCCGTTCCATAAAGTCTTTGCTTGTAACTAAGGCGTAAATGGTGGCAAGGACGCTTTACCCGATCTAGAGTACCGCTAATAAAACAAGCGGGGTCAGCGGCGCTTCTCTCGAGTACAAAACAAAATCAATTGAAAATCATCTAAAATGAAGTCAAGCCGCCATTAACTCTACCGTAACTACTTTAAAAAGCAATCGCTAATAAGTGCTCAACTCAACTTCGATATAACATTGATATTAAGTATAGGACCAATGTTGTTTCTTTTAAGAGAAAGAACAGTTTCGCATCTAAAATATCTGTCAAGAAAATGATGCAATTGAAACATATAACTCAAAAATCCCAGACGAATCTACATATGCATTAATTACATCTTCAAGGTCTGTTGGTCGCTAGAGCAGTCTCAATTGGTATACTTTCAAATAATCATCGATAGAACTGGTACAACCTTTCCTATCTATCTAACGAGAGTTAAGATCTACTGGGTTTAAGGAGAGTTGGCTCAGTCGCGGATTAACTGAATCTATTTTTATTTGGTTAATCTCCGGTTAGAGCCGGGGTCTGTCGTGCCCCTGATTCAAATAGAATTTCGCCATCCATCAATATCCGGCGCGCTTTTGCAGTCTCCACCACCACTAAAGCCATGGATTGGCACGTTGACCGTTAGAAAACGGTCTCAGCTCCTTTGGCGCCGCTCACTGGGAGTTTACTGATACCCAAGGACTCGCCGCACTAGCAACCGGGGTACCTTCATGATGGCGTTTTACTGCGGTAATGCGGCCCTGAATTGCTCCACCAATGTATTACGTGGCGATCCAGGCATCGCAGGACTTGGCATGATCATTTGCTTCAGTGCCTCCTGCGCTCTCACCACGGCTTTTGTGGTATTATTTTACTCCACCGGACCTTGGGAAGCCGTCTTCACCACGCCCGTCGAGAAGCAATTGGGAAGCTGGCTCATTAATCGGGGTGTCCTCAAAAACAGATCTCCTACGGACCGCTCGCCCAGGTGGCGGGAGATCTACCGACCTTTAATCCTTGGCCTCTCCGACACCCAGCTTTTAACAGGGTTTGCCATTATGATTGTCACTCTAAAGAAATGTGATATCTCAACCTACCACGTTACCTTGGTGTCGGATATGGCGTGGTTTGCATCCGGAACACACCTGTCGGCACTGAGCAACTTTGGAGAGTATCTGGCTCAATATCCAAGGGTTCGAACAGCGCGGCTCATTTTGGTTATGTCCATGGGAGTTATGCTATTTGTTCTGACAGTCTTACAAGGAAATAAACATTGGTTTGACTCTCCCGCTACGCCAGCCCGTTGTCTCTTCGCACGAGTTACAATCGAGGAGATAGGAGGTGATCCCGAGTTCTTCATGGTGGCACAATGTGTCCTGCTCTTCTTAGGCTACTTTTCCACTGCCATTGGTATGTTTCCTCACCAGCAAGAGGAGCTTGGAGAATGGAGTGCCAAGGTCGGCAGAGGACTTCTTTTAGCCATCACCCGACAGATAATGAAGATCCCCAGGGCCTTTTCCAACCAAGAACCGATTGGGAAAAAACTGGTGTTCATTACTTTGGCTGCTTTCCTCTGGATTCCCATGATTTCGGTGCTGTGGATCATGCGAATTATATTTGGCTTGCTTCTCGAGCTGGTCACCGGCACAGCTTCGGGGGTTATTCTGGATATCGGCTGGACCATCTATGGTATTGTGAGCATCACTACTGATTTGGCTTGGGGCCAAGATTACATGAACCCTGATCAACTTGACTTCGAGAGATCCTGGGATTTTGGTCAAATTGCCGCCGTTTTGCTTTTATTTGCCCCATTATGGGTGCTCTGGAGCTTTAACACACGTATGTAGAAGTATTCTCATGTGCAGTTCCTAGATGGAAAACTTACTCAAATATAGGAACCGAGGACGAGGACGAATTGAAGACAGCGAATTGAAGTTATATCACAGATAATCGATTACCGGACTGTGTCAAAAAGGATCGCTAGCCTAAATTATGGTTCCACGTCAAGTATCCATTGTGGTTAGAGTTGTGATCACATTAAATCGTTTGGAGTTAACCGCACTTTAAATGTAACTTTTATTGTGTTTACGACCTGCTCTTCGTAACATCGTGGGTCACAACCCGGTCAAAATTTTCGGAGTACGGTTGGTCCTGGTATCACCTTTCTAAACAAACGGTTGACACGATAAGGGACAATGAATAACTACTCAAACAGGCTCATTGGGCAGATATGGCTTCGTGGAAGAGGCAATCAGACCGATATTGCTAATTTCGGGACTAAGAAACGCATGTATCAATGTTAAGAGAATTTTAAGACCCTAAAGAAGACAAGATAGGAATGAAGTACAAGCACCGCTAATAGTCCTGATAAGATTAACAGAGTGTAAATTTAACAATATTACGTATAGTTTTGGTGTATTCTCTAGTTAATATGGCTATTTGAGTTACTACTGTTGTAAAATATTAATTGTCTCTATAACTGCATTATCTAGCTCCCATTCCGATGTTCCTCGTTCCCAATTAAATCTGGCCAGGTTTTCTAAATTTACAATATCGAGATATCCGGTCAACCTAACTTGAAACTACAAACGTTCAAGAAGGAAGAATGTGAGATCTCGAATGCTACACATTGAAAATTTTCGTAGCTCTAATATCATCTTATCAGACAGCAGAGGGTTTTATATATTACTATGAAGGCGGCTTATCCACTTACAATTGTGTTGTCTTACACATGGATTGCTTGGAACAGCCCGACATAGTACCTCTGTCAAATTTCGCAGAATAGTCCTATAGTGCCGTACAAGTATATACACAAACGTTGTGGATAAGCTTCAGGCTATTATTAATACAACAATTTCATATACCTCACTTATAATCTTGCATATAACAAATCGATGAAATATTAAATCTTGATTCCTCTGAAGACTCTGATTAAGTCAATACAGCGACCAAATCAATTACTATTTCTTTTCTTAAACCCCACCCCCACCCCCCCAACCCGGGTAATCTCGACATCGTGATACTTTGGAATAGTATGACTTAACTGAGAAGACAAAACGGATTCAAGAATTCAATTAGAATAGGCTCGTATACCTTCCTGACAGCTTCAAGAAAATGGCTGTCTTGTTTAAATGGCATCGTCACATGTCCCAAACTAAAGCATACCCCTCCATCCATTAGAACGCATTGTATCAATTGCGGACGATATGACCTTGGGTTACCACCTAGAGTGACAAGCACGAATTTTGGTACATTACGAAAAGAAAGTTATTCATCTATGTGATAATTGGATAATGTTGACGAATTTAAACAGTTGAAGTTGTGTTTTGTTTCAGAAGATCTAAAGATCTTATAATGGTGTCTTTACTATATATATATATATATTGTTTTAGTTTGTTAGTATAACAAGAGGCTCAGATTTGACCAAAGTTGACTGTTTTATAATATCAATAACCGATTTACTCCATTTAAAATGTGATCTCAATACAGTAACCATAACATCTGAGAGAAAGCAAACCATACTAGAGCGATAGGAGGACTCTAGCTTAATCATTTTAACATAACTATATGAAATACACCTCGCACTTTAGGTAATTACGAAACCCTTGACACCTAATACAGGCGGGAATTGTAACTAGTCATCTCTGAAGAATATAGTGGACCTGGAAGACTAATTGATGCCTGGGTATGTTCCTAGTTCGTCGTTCACTCCTGCTGCAGTTCTGCCGCTAGAACCCTTCTCAAGGTCAAGACTCTAGTATGGCCTTGGCGATACCCGTGGTGCTTCAATAGAGTTTAAAGCTGCTACTGAGTTGTCTTCAAACTGAAGACTTTTATTACTAGAGTCTAGCGCTTGATCTCCTCGAAACCTTAAAAATTCGAGATAACATACCATCGCTACGTATGTGGCAAGTACGCTGTATCATACGGGTCAGTACAGGGTTAGACACCAATTTACTACAAGGTTTCATCAAAGGTTCATACCTTAGACTGACTGCAATGGCAACGATACCCCAGTTCAACTGGCATATAGTGGGAATACATTCATTGACATTGTTTGCTTGTGCGACAAGGTAGACCACCGCAGCATAAAATACGATCTCCGTGCAATTAATGATGGTGTTGGCCTTGTGACTGCTGTAACGCAGTAGTGATGGCACATGCTCCGTCAGCAGTTGGTAAGCAATAAAGATAATGGACTTGGCACCCTAGTTCGTCCGACAATTATTAGCAATCTAAGTGGCGGATAGAATCGAAACCTGGATCTCCGACTTACCATGGCCATGGCCATTGTGTCAGCCCTGCTCTTAATACCTCTGTCAATGATGACCTTAGAGAGAGAGAGCGTGAGAACGGCGAGCACGCCGAGCAACTGAATACAGTGAAGCAACGCCTTCGTGCGAGGGTTGAAGATCTTAGGAAGAAGGTAATGCATATTGATAATTTGTTGGTGGTGGAGCCTGAATCACCAGTTTGTCGAAGATATTTCGTATGTGTATAATGCGTACTAGATCCTTACTGTTGTGATTGTAAAGACAGCGGAAATCGACGACGTAATTCTAATGGCTAGACACTATGATCGTGGATACACTTCGCTGAAAGGGTGAACGCTGGCAATGGACAGAGGGAAACCACAACAACTTTATAACACTACAATCATCATGTTTCATACGTATTGTCTGTGTACGCAGCTGAGAATAGTTTAAGTGCCTTAGTGCGATTCGCTCTCGTTCTTGCGCTTCGCGTCCATTATTAGTCTGAGCCACCTTTCAAGTTCTATACAAAGGTACACAACCGCAACGGTTGTTGTGTGGCCTGTGCGTTCCAACACCAAGATGGCGCTAATGGCAAAATCTGCCGATTATGTGCCACCCATTCTACTGTGGAAATTTCCAACGGCACTAGCAAGATACCCAGACCAGGGGATGACGAGAGCGAGAGCGGCTGGGCTTAAAACCTTAACTAAGCCACCTCGCATTTGCTCATGATTGGTGTAAGTCTTATTTCAAGTGTCAGTAACTTTTCTTCGCTTTCCGCCCTAATGTCCCAAAAGTGCTAGTCTTGATTTAAAACATCTCAAATCTCTAACTTGCATCCCAACATTCAACAGATTATTGGTCGATTAGCTCAAGGTGTTGCTCTTTGTTTGTCCCTGTAGCGGAACCGTGGAACTTTCACAATCCGGACAACAAACTTTGCATTTGCACGCACGATAAAGCGTTCTCTGTGAAGTAAAGTCTATTTACGAAGTTAATGGGGCTAATCTAGTGATTCTAAGGAGAGTTGGAAGGCGCAATGCACTTTTGAGTGCTGAAAAAGATTGGATAATATCCAAGCTGACAAAAATGAGCCCAGTTGCTTTTTTGATAGATCTATCTAATTTTACTTTAACCTTTCAAGAGACCGTTATGCGTTGGCGCATCTGACCTTTACAAGCCCAGAGTTAACATCGTTAGAAAAAGAGCCGTGGAACTTGGAGAACTGATATGGCATGTTGTAACACAATCCAGCCACTAAGCTAAGTTGACAAAAGTGATACATCAGTGACTCGGCAATCTCATGATTCTAGTAGCAATTTCCGTTGCGGGACACTACTCGTGATGCAGTAGGAGTTGGTGGGCAATCTTCAGCCACAAAAATATGAAGGGATATCAAATGCTTTTACGCGCATCAAGTATCTTGTTTATCAGCCTCTTCTAGATTGTGATTTCGTATACTACGTTAATATTGACTAGTCTACCGTCTAAACAGGCCAGATGATGAGTTGGTTCAATTTGTATAACCATTTTGGGTCAAATTAAGCCTTTATAAATGGGAGGATTTGTGGTATTAAGTTTGTTTAAGGCCTAGACTCTGATGCTTGGAAATTGTTGTCATAGGAATAGGGTCACCTCTGAGCCGAAGGGCTTAAACTCATTAACGGAAGAGATTTACAGAGACCAGGATACATTCACACCTTGTACGATGTTCGGTAACTGAATCTACTGAGGACGAACGATTCGTTGTCGTCAGCACGAAGTCTAATCGGCTCGGTAACCGAATTGCGGTTATTCATGGGTCAAATATCTTTCAATGCCCGGTATTATTGGCGGAACAATGGAATGGACATAGAAATTGCGAATTCCTTTTGGAACTACGTAGTAGGCCGAGTAAAGGATGTAATAAAGGTACCTGCCTACGTGCCTGTTATGTCCGGGAACATATGGCCGACTATGTGGATTTAACGGAGTTAAGCGCCGAAGGGACCGTGGAACCTGCGGTTCATAAGACGGTATGGTATCATATTGCATTCTGTAGAACGCCTCATAAAAAATGTTAAGAAGTGTTTAGTTCTTGTACCAAGAGAGCTCTAATCTTCAGAATTCACCCCTACTCGCCATATGAACGGGGTCTCCGAATTCCTACCTTCGTAAAACTATCTTATGCAAAAGCTTTCCCCTCGAGCCGCAGCCTTCCAAACGACCATCACCATTTCCCAGTCGCCTCTTCGCGTATTCTTTTCCGTAGCAGTTCGGCCACCATGGCTTCTCCCAAGACTGTTATCCTTGTTACTGGTGAGTTGGTATCTTATAAATCCACTTGGGAGACTAGCTCAACTGTCTTCAGGCGCCAGCAGCGGCATCGGCCTTGAGACAGTTCTGGTCCTAGCGCAGGAGTCTCAGAGCTACGAGATACTGGCCGGCAGTCGGTCCATTGAGAAGGGCCAGAAGGCGCTGGACGATCTCCGATCCACCCCTGGCGATTCGCTGAAGGGCAACATTTCTGTCGTCCAGATTGACATCATTAATGACGAGTCAATCTCGACCGTTAAGGAGCAGGTTGAGACCAAGTTTGGTCGGCTGGATGTACTCATCAATAACGCGGGTATCGCAGTGACCAGGAAGTGCGACACTCTGACAAACCTACGCGAAACCTTCGACACTAATACGTTCGGCCCGGCCCTAGTGACGGAAACTTTCGAACCACTTCTGAAGAAATCATCCAACCCGTTAATTATATACGTCTCATCTGACCAGGGATCTATCACTCACCGGTTAGACCCGAAGCATAATTGGACTAAGAACCAGGGTGACTTTTACAAAATGAGCAAAACGGCTTTAAACATGCTAGCCGCATGCCACAGGGCCAATTTTGCCCAGTGGGGTTGTAAAGTTTGTGCCTTCAATCCAGGCTTCTGTGTGACGAATCTGAGTGGACCAGAGATGCGCGAAAGGAGGATTAAACTTGGCGGGAGGGATCCCCGAGAGCCGGCGCTTGCTCTTTTGAAGATTGTCAAAGGTGAGCGAGATCAGGAGATTGAGCAATTTGCTGAGAAGTCCGGCATGTTAGACCTAGATGGCGGCATTTTGCCGTGGTAGAGTGCGCTACGGTTGGGATAGGGTGGTGCTTATTTACCGGAAGCTATTCTGCCTATCTGTGGGTCAAGTCTCTGTTTTCTAATACACGGATTTCTGAAAAACGAATCTGCAAACTAAATAAACGGTACTGATAGTGGGAATAGAACTGGTAATGAAGTAGTAGTTTAATCAAGGCTGGTTTAAATATTGAAGCATTTATAAAAGCTGCTAGGAAACAGTGATAGGAGGGTTACGAGGCAGTAACGGTGGGCGTACGAAGTACCACGATTTTCGTTTCAATTAGTATTGGAGAAGTTTTGGGCGGTTGTGAATGGTTGTGCAATTTCTTCGCTGCAAAACGGTGTTGTACTTGGACTTTCTCCTAGTTGCGAAGAAACAGACCACATTTTTTGTGCTCTGTGCTTCTAGCGATGCCGCTTCGGGCTCGCCTTTTGCGAATTATGCACGGACAGCCGTTGACGACTTGAGCTGAATGACAGGAAGACTGCTCAATCTTAACTCTGACATTCGGCAGTTAGCCTCGGACCATAGGGCGCCAATTCGCTGTAGGCTCCGACCCGGCAACGTCTTTTGTCAGCATCCTCAATGCTTTGTTACGCTGCATGTGGAAGCGGTTTCTTCGCATACAGTTATCTGTTAACGTTAGCTGGATCAAAATGCCAGGGTCAAGGGAGTGGGCGACGGGTCCTCTGTTGCGCTCGATCCCCATCTCCACCCAAAACCCCCCCAGCTGTACTTGAACTTGACGAGCTTGCATCTAGTACCCAGCAGCCCTACTAATATTGATCATTTTTTCGTGACTTTGTTGAATAGTCCGTATAGCTACATTAATAAATGTATTATTCAGTGGACGGGACTTCCATTGGCTTTTCACCACCCTTCACGACGCAGCTAGCATAAGCGGCGAAGAGATTACCAAGCAGGTGGATTGTGGGGCATCAATACTACTCTATGCAGAGATTAAATAATTTGCTGAATGCCATCCCATGTTGCGGGCGAGCTGGGATATCCTTCAGCGGGTTTGCCAACCATGTTGCCAAGCGAGAACACCAAGAAAGCGGGGAAGCCCCGTCGGTTTTTATCAAAGGGTCGGATGATTTGCCTATCCCAGTATGGACCAGCTGCAGCTCTAGGGTAAACCTCGAGGGATGGCTAACATGGTTTCCCCCCTCCAAGCTGCCCATTGGACAATGCTGCCCAGCTTCTTCGGCATAGCTAGGGTTCACTGACGCAAAGAATGACAACGAGATACGCTCAGATCGTCTTTTCTTCAGTTATTGATGCCGGTTCTTAGCCGTTGAGGGTCCCCGTCACACAAACTCGTCTTCCTGTGGTTACGATCGACACAGATACATAGGTAACGATAGCGTCTACACTTTCGATGGAACTCTGGCCTGCAGCCAGGGATGGCCATCGGGATAAAATGAAGACCGCTCGCCCTGCTTCTGTGACCCCGTCAAGAACCAGCGCTTTCCTTCTCGCCTTAGTGGAGAGCGGCATCAACGTGAAAATACAAGCTGCCACATCCTGCTCGATGCTCCCAATCGAATAAAAATGCATCTCCCATCTATCCCGCTCCTGGTCAATACCCTCTTGCTAAGCATTGTCGTCGCGGGTTCACCAACAGCTAGCAAGCGCTCCAAGTGTGCCGAATCCGACCTAACTGTTGAGATCCATGCCGGCACTGTTCACGGAAAAGTGGAGTCGGCAACCCCAGATGTTCGTCAGTTCCTAGGGATCCCTTACGGTAAAGCACCGGTAGGCGATCTGCGCTTTGCGCCGCCACAAGCGGTGGAGTCTTTTGGAGAGTTCAATGCGACATCCATTGCCCCGAGCTGTATGCAATACCTCACCAGTCTCTCGGGTATCTGGACAGACCTCGTGTTACAATTCAATGACTTTGGACTTAACAATAGCGTCGGGCCGATAACAGAAGACTGCCTCACCGTCAGCGTATGGGCACCTAAAGGTAGCAAGCAGAACCTGCCGGTGCTGTTATTCGTGTACGGTGGCAGCTTCAAGACGGGAAGCGAGAACGTTCCCTATCAGATTCCAGCAGAGTGGGTACAACGCACCCAGGATCACATTGTCGTCACCTTCAACTACCGCGTCAATATCTTTGGGTTCCCCAATGCCGCAGGGCTCGAAGAAGGGCTACAGAACGTGGGACTAATGGATCAGCGACTAGCAGTCGAGTGGGTTCGTGACAACATTGCAGCCTTTGGTGGCGACACAGAACGAATAGGACTAGTAAGTATTAAGTTTTATGACTTTCAGGTGATTACATTGCCATCACACTCCCTGTTCATGCGTTATCCTGTCTCAGATGGCCAAAGCAAAACAAGAGTACAGCAGATGAACTATCGGCCAGTCCTTGCAACCTTGTGGCCACTGATTTGTAGATTCTGAAAACAAAACGACATTTCGCTTGTCTAAAACCCCTCTGCTTGAAAGACTTTTTACACGTAAATAGTTCTAACTCAAACCTCCTTCGCAGTGGGGACAAAGCGCCGGTGGCGTTTCGGTAGCATATTACAGCTACAATTATCCCAAAGATCCTATCGTGAACAGCTTCTTGATGGATTCGGGTAACGAACTGCTGGACATCACATCTGGGGATATAACACACTCCAATTTTAGCTTCATTGCATCGGTGTTCGGATGTGGTGACCTCGATCCCGCGGCGGAGCTAGCCTGCATGAGAAAAGTCGATGCCTACGAAATTGAAGAATATTTACACTTTTATATCGACAATGGCACCACTCCTGCTATCTCCTTTGCACCCGTGGTCGATGAGACAACTGTATTTTCTGACTACGCCAGCCGCGCAGCTGACGGAAACGTTTCTACACTGGTGAGTTAGCCACATTATCCAGCGGGGCTGTGGAATATTACCGTCATAGCAAAGGATTTTTTGACACTCATCATGTTACGTGGTGACTCACTAGCCGACAATTATTGGATCCAATAGACAAGATGGAGTCCCCTTTGTTACCTACGAACCTGATGGCGTCAACGAAACGTTAGCCTTTGAAGTAACAATGGAATACTTCTTCTGCCCAGCGTGGAAATCGGCAACGTATGTATAATATGCATTTAAGTACATCGGCAGTTCCCAATGATAGTCACATTACATAATCTAACCATTGGTATATATTAGAATGCGAGTGGCTGCCGGCGCCCCTGTCTACAGGTACGAATACTCGGGCAACTTCACCAATATCTCACCGGTGCCATGGCTGGGCTCGTGGCATAGCTCCGAGCTTCCGCTGCTGTTCGGCACCGACTCCTTGTACCGAGGACCGTCAACGGCGCTGGAAAATGCGACGAGCGTGGCAATGCAGGACGCTTGGTTGGCATTGGTAGCCGGCGGACAGGTAGGCATGGCGCTGCAGGAGTGGCCTCTTTATAGTATGGCTGCAGGTGATCTAGTCAGAGATTTTGGGGACGGAGTGGCGGCGCAGACCACAATTATGGTGGACTGGGAGAGCGAGTGTCCCGATGAATTTCAACCATAATCATGGGGCATAACATGAACCTTAATCGGTAATAGTCATAATAATAATGTCTCGGCAGCCAAACGACAAGACATGGCGCTGTTGTTGCTGGTTTAATTGCTACATATTATACTACGGCTATATACGTGGAATTCATTCCACGCCGTGTGAAGAAGCCCTTTGAATCTGCATTTGTGGAAGGTGAACGTCCACCGTTGCAGCCTTCTATATAACGAGTTACGTCTACATTCGGCCTTGAGTGTTTGGTTCCTTGCCGTATTTATTAAGCGCTGGCCAGTGTTATTTAAGCAGTTTGATTGTAGACACTGAGGAGCACATGAGTCCACGAATAAAAAGAGGATTTGAACCACTGTCTCCCTCTTTCTCGAAGTTAAATACGCATCTGACTGGTGGCATCGTCTAGGTTGAGATGACCTGTCTTGTTATCGTATCCATTCATTTATGTTATTTTCCGATCTCTACTCAAAGGTGTTGTATAGTCAGCACCATCACTTGGGCAAACGAAAGGGGGCTGGGCCTCGATTAGTATCGGTATTGACTTGATTAGCAGAGGTTATCAAATTTCATTTGCGTTTTGCTTCCAATATGGCACAACACCCTTCCTTAGTAGCTTTTGTGGTCTTTACTCAACCTCCCGTAATATTTTATGTTCGAGACGAGCCGACGGCAAATGGGTTCGTTGTTGAATTTATTTTTGCCTGCTCTGTGATGCTGCTCTCAGACTGCATGTAAGGCCGACCAGACCGCGGACCTCGTGCATGCTGCTTAAGGCGGGATTCCGCGGCGTCGACATCCCCCCCAGCCCCGCCACTACTGGGAGCGGATCGTGTTCTCTCTGGGACATGCTGAGTTTGTGTGGTAATTGAGGGGCAGCTGGGCCGTGACTTAGTCACGAGTGAACTTCCTCAGAACGACAATGCTCTTACCGTGCTTGTATCACATTTTTGTAACAAAAGAATTATTTTGCCCTGCGTTAGTACAGTTTGAGACTTCGATGTGTTCGTGTTAGATACTAGATGCGAATGTGCAGCGTTCACAACTTGGACTTTTATAATGCCATCGCGTTGGTCGTGATAAAGTAATAACACGAGATGTACTCTCTTCTTTCACTATCTGTTGAGAGAAGCACTTGAGCGACGGATCTAAAGCTCGCCTGAACGAGTATGCGATCCTCAGTCATCCAACATAAATCATGGAATGTATAAAAGCTGACATATACTCAATCGCATACACGCTCTCAAACTACTTGATAACCATACTGCTTAAGGCCTCGTCTCTGCAATTGGACCAAATACGTTCTGATGTGCGTCGATCTATAGGGCAGAGCCCGACCTATAACCTGATAAGATTCATCCCATCAGCACGGATACAGGAAGCAATCCTGAGTAGTGCAACAAAGCGCCCATCCATCATCGCATGCTTCGCATTGGCGTTTTGCCAGGGCATTGCCGTCTTCGGGAGTGGGGATGGCGGCTGCCGTAGCAGCCATGAATGCCATGAGAAGGAATGATGTATATTTCATGGTTGGATCCGATTAATCTAAGTATTCGACAATCGTGTTTGTATTAGAAAAGGCTACAACAGAAACAATTTTTGAATGGTCTTTCTGCTCGGAACATACAAGGCTTATGGTGATCAGTATAATCGAGTTTTGTTATGATGTAGGTTGCTGAGGTATAGCAGATCTGGGAGATTGATGGTGTTATTGTCATCCCAAGGGAAGGTTGCTTTAATTTATATGTAGAAGGGCGATAGTAGCTACTGACCCTAATATTATTACGTTACGGTATAATAAGACGGCCACTAACTAAGGCTACCTCTCGCAGCCTTGTAAGAACCTATGCAGGCAATTATCCTTTTGCATGCCCATCTTAAGGGATTCCGTCAGATCATATGATGATTCACGGCTCTAGGATGTCTATTTTACCACGAATGACAAGGAGTTTGTATAGCTGTGATGGGGGATAGCTCAGTCAGTGTTGACTGCTCTACCTTTTCGCGACCAATCGCCACCCTTGTAGATCTGCTACTCCTCGGCTGCCGGAAGCTGAGATCGACTAAATTGTTCGGTGAAAAGGACCTGTGGTTGCAACAGGAAGTTAAAGCTACATTTCAACGGTTCTCGTTACGGAGCAGATGCTTGACATACAAATTACATCTGACAGCCTCTTAACACCTACTAAATGATTTTGGTAAATGTGGCATTCGATATACTTCATAATGCTGTTGCATACCTCACAAGCTGACGCAATCTATATAGATATAACGCCATTCCGTGCTATATTGTTATAATTATTTTGGACGACTCCAAATCGCCAATGCTTTCGCTCTGTGCAGAAAAGTTGATCTACACGTAAGTTTGTAGTGCTGATGCATGCATGCATGCGTGTATTTAAGAATCCTTCGGATGAAACGAGCAGTTTTATCCTCCAGTCGTATAATAATGATAAAAATAACAAAGCAGGGTAAATTATTGATTACCCGTTTAGGAGACGCCTCTCGGTTAAATCAGATATTTATCTGGTGTGCCAATTGGATAGCACCCAAGCAAGTATACGCCAAGACATGGAGAAGTAGATAAGAGCACATTTGAATTACCCCACCAATGGCATAATTTTGATAATATTGAAAGCTCGAAGCCTTTGCGTTATACATGCTGGTTAATTGGTAACACAGAAGGACAAGCTTACGTTCACGGCTTAAACTGGGCTCTGTCCTGAACACCGCTTCAAAGTTGACTCAAGATGTCATCAGGGTAAGTGATGGCAAACTAAGACGAGCTTGAATAGGCTAGGCAAGTTAAGTTCAGTAAAGGTCCTGACAATTTTTTCTGATGCTGCCATCCTTCTGATAATAAGTGCCCAACTCTAGGTAGAATACAAACCAGTGCACTTTGGTGCGGTAAGCAATCGGCATTCTCATTCACTAGAGGATTGACTAGTGTAGGAATTACTCCAAAAATATTGCTCAGCGCCACTTTAATTAGCCAAAAGCATTTTATTAGATGTACTTGTAAGCCTGTTACGTAGTGCTGTAGCACAAGAACATCGGACCGCCATCGAGATACCATAGTCATCAAACCACGGTTATAAGACTACAAAAATGGGGCCATACTCCGAAATTCCCTTTTTTTCGGGGTTCCATAGAAGTTAATCGTCTCGTTCATTCATAATTTGTTTGTACTGTATAGAGCATAATGTTATCTTTTATAACCGTTGCATTTCTATTCAATATGTAGTTATGTATTGACTCAAGAGTGTGATTTATGATAAAGCCTGCTTATCCTGGGGTTGTATAGCTTCATTATGGCTTTATTTAAGATTGTGCCAGTGAAAGCGCTAGAACTGATATGATATGATATTCTGCTTTATGTCACTCACAGTCTTACTCGTCTCTTTTCAAGTCGTATGCTTCAACGTCACCCAGAGCGGAGGTTTATCCCATAGCGCAAACTCCTTTTGTGTGTCCATCCACCCGCGGCTTTCCTCGTCGAGTTCGATATCAAAATGCCAGAGTAGCCGGGCTAATACGGATCGCATCTCCAGGTAGGCAAGACTATATTGTATCAGTAATCCGTGCCTCACCAAACTGGTACATACTAGGAATTTGATAGCTAACCTCTTGCCTAAACACACTCTGGGACCTAAAGAAAATGGCTGTAGCGCTGCTCTGTTGTCATTTAGATACTCTTCTGGCGGGTTTGCGAGCCAGCGCTCGGGTGCAAAACGGTCGGGGAATGCAAAATTCTGCTTGCTCTGGTAAGTCGACCATTGATGGACACCAACCGTGGTCTAAGCAACCATTATGTTAGTTGACTTCCATAGCCTATTAACATGAGCAAATAGCTCATATGAAAACATGCCTTTGCAGGTACGAATTTTCCATCGATTACGGCTCCTGCAGGCCCCGTTATTCGTGGAAGCGTAGACGGCACGGGTGGATAACATCGGAGGGACTCAGTCAAGACTGCTTCTAGGTATGGAAGACGGCTGGCGCTACTCAAACTGTGGGGCGTAATTTCTTCTGCAGAGCGGAATGACGTGCGGATCTCAGATCGTAGGCGTGCTAGGACATGCGGGTGACGAAGTAACAAGTAGGAAGCCCCGGTCAACAGTGTAGCGGTAGTTTCGGATCCTGCGACAAGGAGCGCCCGGCAGGTGCTCATAAGCTCTGGAAAGGTCATCGCGCCCGGCGTAGAGTCCTTACGAAGAATCTATAGAGGAGAAACACACAGTAGGTTAATTTTATAGGTCGTATTTACTAAGACAGCTTAGACTTACATAGGTCATAAAATCTTTGCGGTCGGTCTTCCGTGCTAAACGGTCCTCGACCTTAGCCTTGGTGAACTCGCGGTGATGTTGGAGCTTAGCACCAAACGAGGGGACTAGAGTGAGCAATACTGCGAAAATCGGGCCGAGAATGGGGTACGTGTCCTTGAGACGGAGAACACTGATGATTTTAATGGATGCAAACACGTCCCTATGGTTGCGATGTGTAAGTGAGTCAGGAACACACGCGCTGGAAGTCCGAGCAGAGCCACTTACGTCATGTAGCTATGGTATTGACCTGCTTCTAGAGCACCAAATGGTTCTCCAACTGTCATATCTCTGTTTAAAGTTTTAGATAAAGAAACTGATTTCGGGCCAGAATGATTTTCTTGAGGGCTTACGCAATTATGTCAAAGGTGGTGAAATTAAACCAGGCGCTCAGGTCGACACGGCCGCACTCTGGGCCATCAACCCGCTCTTGTAGCTTCTCGATTAATAAGTAAAAGTAACGGCTTAGTAATGTCTCTTGTTCAACTAATGCCGTGTCCGAAAAGCCAGGAGCCATCGTTTTCCTCATGCGTGTATGATCCGCCTGGTTTACCACTATGACCCCTCAGTTAAGCTGAAGAGAGTCCGGCCTGGGTTTAGCAGTTGCTTACCTAGGATATTACGGTTTGCTTCGTTGAAATAAATGGGATCCTTGGCCAGCTCTGTACGATCAGGCTTCAGGCCGTAGATATCTAAGGTTAATGAGTCCGTCAGCGCACTAATACCGGAATCTTATCTTCGGCATATCGTAGTACCTTTCCAAGCTTGCGCAGTATTGTAAGATAGAGCACTAGGCGTTATCCTAACAACTGGACCATAGGTCTCATGGAGATGCTCGATATCTTTGTATGCTACCCCCCTCAGAATGCTGAGCTTATCCGGTAGGTAGAAACCAGCTCTCAGCCATGGTCCTACAGATGATGAGTTGATGCTCAACACGCACCACCAACAATGTAGTCGGGCATTTATGCTGCTCACCGGGAAACCTCCTCAGAGGGTGCAGATACAGGTTATAGGTCACCTGAGCTATAAATGATATGAGCCACTGAAAGGGAATATTAGCAAGGGATCGGTTGTTGTACTTTTAGACCACCACCACATACCCAAAGCCCCAAGCCCACCAGCGAAGCTCCGATAACTTGACTAAACCAAGCCATCAGCAAATATAACTCGACTTTCACGACTGTCTCTATATTTGTGATAATAGAATATGATAAGAGCAAAGGAGTTCAAGGTGTCCCGGGAGCAATAGTACATTCTACGACAAGAATTAGATATCATAGGACAAGAAAGGAACGTCTCAGCACAGATAGTACAGGTTCAGGCGAGTAGACGAGGTGGCTGGAGCAAGCGGTCACGGCTTACACGCCGACGCGGGGTTCGGGTTCGTAAAGTAAAAGAGGGGAAGTGTCAGTGGCGAAACGGTCCTTGCATAGTGACTTGTAATAGAATGAAACTATCGAACTAGCGACACTGTTCTGGCCCACCTTGTTTCTCGGTTAATTTATCGCTGGTATTATTCTGCCTAGATACCTCTATCAGGGACAATCCCCCAGATCCCACTTTAATCCTCTTTCGATATAGCGATTGATTCCACTTAGAATCCCCATGGGGTGCTTGCGAAAATCCTCTTGTGGCTTGTGGATCACGGTTTCAGTTGCCAAACAGTGTGGATATTTGTGGAGTTTAACTGTCGACGAGAGGGAAGACAATCAGGATCCTATCAGTGGGGCAGATGGTAAACCCTGTCAGCCAGCGTGTGAACGCCAAATACTGGTTTTGAACCGCTCCAATAACGAGCTACTGAATCCCTGCCCGGTATTTATCTAGCGATGAATCCTTCAATGCAACGAGCCTAGACTTAAGAGGAGTATCAGAATACATGAATCCTCTGGTTAGTACATAGGTCAAAGTGGACAACTTTTCGGGCAGAACAGGGAGTCAATAGTCTGAGAGACTATGTAGACGCGTTAGCGCGGATGATGTCGATTTGTGCAGGACCAAGTATCACACTTATCCCACAATAAGAAATAAGTCTTCAGCACATCCAAGCGCCGGTGGGGTTGTGATCATGTGAGAGAAAGAGCAGGTGTAAATAGATTTAGTATAAATAAAGTGGTAGGCCAAGAGCTTAAAAAGTCAATGATTTATCACGCAAAAAGTCAATGCCATAATAACATCGATTTTACGAATATTATATCACAAAAAGCCAAGAGAGAGATGAACACCAGTGAGAGGTCCAGCGCCATTGCCATTATTGGCATGGGCTGCCGGTACCCAGGTGGTGCACACAGTCCAGAGGAGCTGTGGGATTTGGTTGCTTCCAGCCGCGACACGTGGAGTGATGTACCGAACGATCGCTACAACGCGCAGGCATTCTACCATCCAGATCCGGAAGCACCAGAGGCCGTCAGCCAGAAAGGCGGGCACTTTCTCGACCAGGCTTTGGCGGATTTCGATCCAGGCTTCTTTGGTATCTCTGCACCAGAGGCCGAGGCCGTGGATCCACTACAGCGTGTCGTGCTCGAGACGGCGTGGGAGGCCGTAGAAAATGCATGTATACCTATGGAGAAATTCCGGGGTTCCAATACAGCTGTGTATGTGGCAATGTTTGGGCACGATGCTGAGCAACTCATCCATAAAGATGCAATGGCCTTCAATAGATATCAAGACTATGGTGTCACAAAACCTCTGCTTGCTAACCGGTTGTCATACCTGTTTGATCTCCATGGTCCCTCAGTCATGCTCGACACAGCATGCTCCGGCAGTCTGGTCGCCATCCACTTGGCATGTCAGGCTTTGAGGTTAGGCGAGGTCTCCACAGCCATTGCAGGCGGCGTTGGCTTGATATTCTCCCCAGATCAGATGGCACTCATGTCACTGGTAGGTGTCTTCAACAGCGACGGCCGTTCATACACCTGGGACGAGCGTGGAAATGGTTATGGACGTGGAGAAGGAGTCGGCATAGTTATTGTTAGTAGTTCTACTTATCACTTGTTTAACCTATCTAGATCCGGCTGCAAATGCTTATATATAACAGTTAAAACGCCTCGACGACGCCATAGCCGATGGAGATCCCATCCGTGCTGTTATCCGCAATTCAGCCGTGAACCAGGACGGCAAAACCAATGGCATCTCCCTTCCTAATCAGAAGGCACAGGAGCTCCTCGCCCGTGATGTTTTCCACGGCCTGCCCTTTTCGCATCAGGACATACAATATGCTGAGGCCCATGGAACAGGCACTAAAGTCGGCGACAAGATAGAGATGCAAGCTATCCGATCTGTGCTAGCCTCGGACCGCAAAGCTGAGAAGCCTCTGTTTGTCGGTGCGATTAAGTCGAATATTGGACACTCTGAGGCGGCGAGTGGCGCTGCTGGACTTATCAGGACAGTAATGGCCATGGAGAAAGGGCAGATTGCACCCCAGGCCTTGCTCAATAAGTTCAAACCAGGGTTAGAACCAGATGGGTGGAATATTGTGGTAAGTTGGCTGCACTACTCTACACGCTACTAGACGATATAATCGCTAATGTAAGAAAGATTCCGCGAGAAATGACACCTTGGCCAGTAACAGAGGGCTGTCGTAGGGCCGTCGTAAGCAGCTTTGGCTTCGGTGGCACTAACGGCATGTTGGTGCTTGAGTCTGCTGCTCAAGAGAAATTGTTGCCAAGTAACGGAACCTCGAGCAGCAAAGAAGCGTCACATGGGGTGGATGTTTCAGAAGCTTCTGAGACTTCTCGTCTTTTTGTCTTATCTGCCAAATCGGAATATTCTGCTTCTAAGACGATCGAAAGATTGAAAGCATACTTGGAGAAGCATATAGCCGTCGATCTTGATGCCCTCTCGTATACCCTGGCCAGCAGGCGCACCCACTTCCCCTGGCGCTTTGCAGCCGTAGCTCACGATGCAGGGTCACTGATACAAACTCTCTCTGGATACGATGTTGTGCCCCAAATGTCACCTGCGCGGAAGAGTTTGACCGTTTTAGTCTTCACAGGCCAAGGCGCGCAATGGGCCCAGATGGGACATCGGCTCTTCGCTGTTAGTCCAGTATTTAGAGAGTCCATCGAAGACTGTGATGCTTTCCTCCGGAGAGACCTTGGCGCAAACTGGAGTCTTATAGACGAGCTTTCACAGACCGAATCGTATACTCGCCTCAACGACAGCCGCTTTGGACAGCCTGCCAGCACTGCCATCCAACTCGCCCTGGTCGATTTGCTCAGAAGCTGGGGCATCATGCCAGCGGCTGTGTTGGGCCATTCGAGCGGCGAAATTGCTGCCGCCTACGCCGCTGGGGTGCTCACACGCCACGCGGCCATGTTTGTCTCTTACCATCGAAGCTTTTTGGCTGAATTATCTAGAGAGAGAGCCGCGGAACTAGGCGCAATGGTTGCAGTCGGTCTAGGAGAGAAAGGAGTGGAGAAGTACCTAAAAGGCCGCGATGGACTTGTTGCAGCATGTATCAACAGCCCGTCGAGTGTCACTGTTTCTGGAGATAAGAAAGAAATTCAGGAAATGGAGGATGCTCTACAAAAGGACCAGGTTTTCTACCGGCGGCTTAAGGTCGACACGGCTTACCACTCGTATCATATGAAGTTAGTGGCCCAAGACTACTTAGACCGACTCCAGGGACTCGAATCAAGTGCAACCAGCCCCATGACACGCTTCTTCTCCACCGTAACGGAGCAAGAAAAGGTCGGAGACTTCGGTGCCTCGTATTGGGCGAGCAACTTGGTATCCCCTGTACGCTTTGCTGGTGCGCTCCAGACGATGGTGCGCGAGCTAGGAAGCAGCGGACAAGTTGTTAACCTGGTGGAGGTCGGACCACACAAGGCACTCGCGGGACCTGTCCGACAGACACTTCAGCAGCAGCAAATCGAAGGGCTTTTGTACACTTACATGGCAACTCTGGATCGGGGGAAGGACTGCGTTGCTTCCCTACTCACTACAGGGTCCCAGCTGTACAAGGCTGGCATCCTTGGTTTAGACCCTGGGATAGTCGCTTCCCTTGGGATCTCAGACACCGAAACCTCACCGGCTCCTCTGACTAATCTCCCACCCTATGCATGGGACCACGGGGTAGAATACTGGGCCGAGTCACGCCTCAGTCGCGAATACCGGTTCCGCCGTCACGCGTATCACGATCTTTTGGGATCGCGTGTTATCGCATCGCCTGGGACCCAACCCTCATGGCGTATGTTACTGAGCCACGGGAGACTGCCTTGGCTCAAGGACCATATGGTGGATGACATAGCCGTCTTCCCAGCCGCGGGTTATATGACCATGGCGATCCAAGCTTTGGCGCAAGTGCACGATGGTAGCCCGGTCCCGGCCCGGGGATACAACCTGAAGGGTATCACGTTCAAGAGGGCACTTTTCTTCCCAAAAGACGCACGCGAAGTTGAGGTTATGTTGACTTTTCGGCATCTAGACTCTGACGACTCGTATGACTTTGCTATTTCCTCTTTCTCAGCTCAGGGCAAGTGGCTTGATCACTGCACTGGTAACATTTCGCGAACGGAAGACACGGCGTTTGGTGACTCAGGTGATGAGCAGAGACTTCTAAGCCGCCTTGAGGCTGCAAAAAAGGCCTGTACCAACGTCCTTGGGGCTAGAGAACTATACAGCCGTCTTGCGGCTTTAGGGAATTATTATGGGCCCAGCTTCTGTGTAAGTAAAGAGGTGCGTCTGGCAGCTTCCCAAGCCGTAAACACAGTCGAGATTCCGGACATTGCCTCCACCATGCCAGCCGGGTTCGTCCAGCCGCATATTATCCACCCGACCGTACTAGACGGTCTTCTCCAAACGGCGCTGCCAGTCTTTGCGCAACATGCTCAGCCGGGCTCTTTCATGCCACCCTATATTGCTGATGTCTGGATCTCGACCGACATCGCAAGCCAGCCTGGGCGGCAGCTAGATGTACTCTGTGACTTGAGCGACACGTTTAGTCGATCAACAAATTTCGATGTCTCAGCTTTCCAACACACGCAACACACAACTAACGGTGTGAATCCGAGTTTACACTGCGTCCTGACCATATCAGGTGGCGAAGCGCTCGTGGTTGGGGATGCCAAGGCGGCATCCGCTACGGAGTCTGAGCAAGAAAAAGAAAAAAAGAAACAGAAACGTTTCATTTGGAAGTCACAGTGGGGCGTGGATATTATGTCAATAACAGCAGAGATGCTCGAATCGGTCGTTGTGCCGCTCCAATCTGATGAGGCGGGCATGACACAGGGCGAGAAGGTCGATCTCTTGGATGAAATTTCAGCAAAATATATTAGCATGGCCATACAAGAAATCGATAGCAACCGAGGTGGTGAAGATTCTATTGCCAAGGACTTCCGCAAGCACCAGTGGAGGTCTTTCCAGGCTTTGGCATCGTCGGCTGACTGGAATGAACTCATTAGCCGAGTTCCCGCTTCTTACGCCGACCTAGCACAGCTGGCTGCTCGGCTCGGGGCTGAGGGAGAGGCAATGGAGCGCATTGGTTCGAAACTTGTGCAGGTGCTCACTGGACAGACCAACGCCTTGGACCTGTTACTCGAGGACCAGCTACTGTTTCGAATCTACCACGGCGATGAGGGGGCGCGAGCAAGCCAATACATGGCCAACTATGCGGCGCACCTGACGTTTCAACGGCCAGGATTACGTATCTTGGAGGTCGGAGCTGGTACTGGTGGGACGACTGCCAAAGTCTTCAAAGCATGTAGTCGAGGGGGTACCGCGCCTTTCTGTGCCGAGTACATGTTCACCGATATTTCGTCGGGCTTCTTCGATGAGGTGCGGTCTGGATTACTGAAGCCATGGGCACACATGCTCTCCTTCCAAGCTTTTGATCTGGAACAGGACCCTGTCGAGCAGGGCTTCGAGGCGAATTCGTACGACCTGATTATTGCTGCTAATGTAGTTCACGCAACTGCAAGCATCAGGAAGTCGCTGAGACGAATTCGAAAACTCCTCAAGCCCGGTGGAATGCTTGGCCTAGTGGAGCTGACACGATCGCTAACATCTGGAGGCATGATCTTTGGGTGTCTCGAGGGATGGTGGGCTGGCATCCATGAAGGCCGAGTAGATGGCCCTGTGCAAAACGCCGAGCAATGGCACGGCCACCTACGTGCATCGGGGTTCTCGGGGGTTGATATGGTGGCTTACGATCTCCCTGAACCACAAAGACATTCGGCTTTGTTGTTATCCACTGCACTTCCAGAAGGCATTATCGATGATGAGCATAAAAATGGAGCACTCGAGGAAAGACACGAGGCTACAATCGAGGTGTTCAGCGCTTTGCCAGAGACATCTACCAATGCTGAGTTTGTAGAGAGCCTGGCCCTTGAACTGACCAAAACGAACCACTGCCCCGTGACTATGGGCAACTGGTTGGACTCGGGAGTGAACGATCAGTGCTCGTATGTTATCCTCGACTCAGCCGAGAACCGCCTCATCACGAATTCAACGTCAGAGCGATTCTCCCGTGTCATGAGCCTGCTCAGCAGAGCCACCAAAATATACTGGATTACATTTGCTGGAACAGAGGGAAGAGTACAAGGAAGTATTGAGCCAGACAATGCACTGGCGACAGGTCTTGCACGCGTAGCACGTGCAGAAAACAACAAGCTACAGTGCTTCACGCTGGATGTACAGGATGACGTGACGACATCTCAAACCCTCGTTCGGGACTCTATTATCGAACTCATCAAAACGAGCGAGGCTCGGATGGATTCAGGCGTGCCTCTAGAGTTCGAGTTCTCACTCCGAGGCGGTGTGATGCGCATCCAGCGTCTTGTGGCCGAGCCTTGCCTTCAGAGGTTGGTATCCGGTGACTCCGAAGACGTCGAAAATGACGAGGATAAGGAGATGATCCCTTTCTTTGGCACAGAGAAGCTGCAACTCGAGGTTCAAAAACCGGGGTTGCTTGGCAGTCTCTCTTTTGTTGCGTCAGGAGAACTTAAACAAGAGCCGGAACCAGACTTGGGCCCCTACGAGGTCGAGATAAAGCCACAAGCATGGGGACTTAACTTTAAAGACGTGCTGATAGCGCTTGGTCAGCTCCATCCCAGGCAGACCATGGTGGGCGAGGTGGCCGGCGTCATTGTGCACGCGGGTTCGAAGGCATCTGATATGTTGCAGCTCCACCCCGGCGATCGGGTGGCTGCTTTTACCACTTATAAAAGTTACTACTCGAACCTCACTAGGACTGACGCCAGGCTCTTACACAAGCTCCCAGAGTACATGACATGGATAGAGGCTGCGTCGTTACCTGTGGCATTTGCAACAGCATCGTACTCGTTGGTCGACTGCGCCCGGCTAGAGCCGGGTATGACGGTTCTAGTACACGCAGCGACTGGTGCGTTAGGACAGGCTGCCGTCGAAATCGCACAACAGGCGGGCGCAACTGTTTTTGCAACTGCCGGTACCCCTGAGAAGCGGCAACTTGTTGCAGATCGTTTTGGTATTCCGAAGTCGCGCATCTTTAGTAGCCGCACGGCCGACTTTGTCCGGGGCATCAAACATATCACGGGTGGCAGAGGCGTTGACGTAGTGCTCAATTCACTGGCCGGACCACTACTCGCATCGTCTTGGGAATGTGTAGCCGATCTAGGCACCTTTATCGAGCTGGGAAAGGTAGATATCTGGAAGCGTGCGAAGATCAGCATGGAGCCTTTCGATCGCGGGGTGCGCTTCGTGTCGGTAGACATGGGCGTGCTTTGCCGAAGGCAGCCGGAGGTTATGCAGCGCGTCCTGCAGCGAGTCTTTAGTGATGTCACGGCTGGCCGCGTAAGGCCGCTGCCGCCGGCGACCACTTATTCCGTTGGCGATATCGAGATGGCTTTCCGCTATATGCAAGCTGGAAAGCACATTGGCAAGATTGTGCTGCAAGCCGATCAAGATACGACCGTGATTTCCCACAATCGAAAAGGGCGTCCAGCTCCACCTAGGCTCTCCAGCGACGCGACGTATATAATCGCTGGAGGGCTAGGAGTCGTAGGAAAAGCTCTTTGCCTTCACCTCCAGGTTCTCGGTGCGCGGTACATTGTCCTTTTCACTCGAAGACAGCTTGGTGACGAGGACAGGTTCGCCCAGGAGAAGGCTCTCGTGGGTACGAAAACCCCTGGATCTCTTGTCAAGATTGTAACATGTGACGTGTCAGACCAACATGCGCTACACAAGGCTACAAGGGAGATTGAAGACAGCAGTTTCCCGCCGATCAAAGGTGTGATCCAGGGTGCCTTGGTTCTCTCAGACCGGACCCTCGACCAACTTACCCGAGCCGATTTTGACGCCGTGCTCGCGCCAAGATACCAGGGCACTCAGAATCTCTGGTCTACATTTGCAGTTCCGCAACCGCTTGATTTCTTCCTCCTACTTTCCTCGATGAGCGGCATAATCGGCTCGTTAGGCCAGGGTAACTATGCCGCAACTGCCACGTACCAGGACATGTTCAGTTATGCCGTTGCCCTTGCAGCGCCTTCTAATGAGTCTGAGTCTGTTTCAAACGTGGTTTCTAGGCAGACTCTCACCAAAAATGTAGTGTCACTCGATATTCCCCTAATCCGCAACACACAGGACATTACTCAGGAGCACGTCGAGGCCTTACATCGCCAAGGTGGCCTGTCCGTTGATATGGAGGACGCATTTACCATCATTGATTACGCCATCAGTGGACGCGCCGTGAGTGACGGCTGTCATCAAATATCATTTGGCATACACCCAGAGCTAGTCCGGGGTGTTCCATTGTTGAGCCATCCCAAATTTGATTATACGATACAGCAGCAGCAGGCCCAAAATCAGGAGGCCCATGATGGTGAACTTACACATCCCAAGACGAAACAGAATATTGACAAGGCTATCGCTGCTGCGGCTTCTGCGGCTGAAGCCGAAATACTAATTTTGACGGCGTTAAGAGACAAGGTATCGTCACTAACAGCCGTTGGTGGCCAATTGGACTTTGACTCTCCAGTTGCTGGCATGGGACTTGACTCCTTGATTGCGACCGAGCTTAAGAATTGGATCTTTAACACGCTATCAGCGAGAGTGCAGAACGCCGACATCGTGGACGCGCCGAGCTTACGGGTTCTGGCAGCACAGATCTCCCAAGTGTCAACCTTGTTGAGCGGGAAACAGTTCGAGGTCAATGGCGTCAGCGATATGCAGAAGCGAGAGGAGAAGGAAGAAGCGGAGGCTAGCACAGCCGACGATGATGGTGGCTCAGACTCGACAAAATCCGTATTGCAGCCGAACACGAGCGTTGCAAGTACAAATGAAGTGCTAACACCAGCATCCAACGTCGATGAAGAACACGCGCTGCCCAAATATCCCGTGCAGACGCTCAAGCAAGTGTTAGATAACTTCATCGAGGCGGTATCCCATATCGGCACCCCCATGGAACTCAACCAAACACATCGAGCCATGGCAGACTTTCTGGATCCCCGTGGCATGGGCCAAGTGATGCAGGCACGTCTGGAAGAATACTCTCGCTCTACGAGTGACAACGAGAGTGACACCTTCACAAAAGCCGACCAAGGCGATGTAGTGGAGATGTATGTTCGCAACAAGTGGCTACGTACCCGATCCTGGCGTCCAAGACTGCGGAACTTTTTCGGCACCATTCCAGGTACTATACCATCTGAAACTGAACTTGGCCGATCACAGGTTAGCAGAGCAGCGACTCTCTCTCTTGCCGCGTACAATTACAAGCTCGCACTGGACCATGGCAAGGTGCAGCAAGACTACCAACACGACCAACCGTTGTCCATGGACACAGTCCAATGGATATTTAATGCCCACCGAACGCCCGTTATTGGGTGCGATCGTATGGACCGATGGCCTGGTCATGATTATATTGTCGTTATGCGTCGCGGACACGTCTTTAAAGTTCCACTCCAAGACTCAGAGGCTAGTGTATTAACAGCTGAGCAGCTTGCAGCCATATTTGAGGCCATTCTGGCACATCAAGCACCTGTCGAGGTCAACTGGGCTTGTCTTTTCACTACGGCACAGCGCGATGAGTGGGCAACCACACGTGATCAGTTCATAGCTACGAGTCGGGAAAACGCCGATTTTATAGATTGTATTGAGAAGTCGCTATTCATCGTCTATCTAGAAGACGCATTGCCTAGAACACCAGCAGAGCGAGCTGAAGTGTTCCTCCTTGACGATAACTCAAATCGCTGGCTGGACAAGACTTTGGGGCTTATTATTTGTGCCAATGGCGTCGCAGCCGGGTTTCTGGAGCACACTATGGTGGATGGGACCACGTTTGAGGGGCTTGCCAAAGCATTTGCGGAATACAAGGAAGACGAGCGCGAGCACAATCAACCAGGAACACCATCGAAAGATTGCAATGATATTGCTAGTCCAGGTTTCACCCATCTTCCCTTCATGATGCCGGCCTCGCTAGCCGACCGGATCGTATCACTCCGAGCCGAGCACCTTGCCGCTCATGATGGATACAAGCTCGTCAACTACGACCTGACATCGTATGGCACCCGCTGGCTACGTGAGCAGCGTCTCCCTCCCAAGAGCGTGATACAGGTGCTTGTGCAGCTCGCAGTTCGCCTTGTGCTAGGCACTAATCCATCAGCCGTCGACGTTGTGAGCCAGCGTCCATTCCAGGGAGGGCGAACCGACATGATTTATACGTCGATTCCCGAGATAACAGCCTTTTGCGAAGCAGCTGTAACCGCCACACAAGTCCAGGATATACTGGTATTGTTCAAAGAGGCAATTAGGGCACATGCCAAGCTGGTCGCCCTGGCCCAGCGCGGAAAGAGTTGGCGCTGGCATCTCGCCGCCCTGGGCGAAACGTTACGTGAGGGCGAGGAGCTTCCAGAACTGTATCGTGACCCCGTGTACATGAGAACGGGTGAGAGGCGCGTAGCCACGAGCTTCACAGAGTTCGGTGTGCCAGAGATGGGTCGTTGTCCTCCCAAGCGCGAAGACGTGTGGTTTGGCATCGAAGCTTTTGAAGAGCGCGTACACTTCACCGTTATAAATGGAGAAGACAGATCGAAGGATTTCGTTGAAAAGCTAATGAGCGCTGCGGATACCATAAGGGGTATTATTATAGGGTTAAATTCGTCGGAGTAGAATAGTCCGAGAAGCTGTCAGGTCAAGGCTAAAAGGTCTAGGACACGGTCGCACCCAGATAGAAGTGTGATGCTGTCCAGACCGAACCTACGTAGGCCTAGGAGCTAGGAACTCAGATTTGCTTCTTGGAATTCGAGACAACAGTAGATTGTCATGTTCTGACCCTCACTATGCTGGAATATACCAATATATCTGACCTATTTCTTGTTTGTCTTCGAGAGATAGTCACCACCCCCAGGGCTTATGACATTTTCCCTAGATACAGCGCAGTGTACTAATAAAAGCTGCTCGATATCTCGGGGAAATACGATTCGAGACGAGTATTTTAGAATTGGCTACCCACCTGGCTTCAAGATTAGTAGGTAATGGTCTAAAATACGGACGTAGTAAGTCTAAGCCCTGCATAAGATGACATCAAACGGTAAGCGTTTTAGATTCATCAACATTTAGTGATAATATGCCACAAGGCTCTACATATGAAAATATGTTTAACAGTGTGTTACTATTCAAAAGTTACTCTTGAGGGCGACGGCTGACGTGTCTCATCTGCTATCTCCATCGGTGCAACCAGAGTACGAGCCCTTTTGAAAAGTGTGAGACACTAGAACGGCTCGAGGTGACCCTTTTTAACAGGTCTACCTTTGGCCTCGGGCAATCGGGTAGCTATTTGCAACCTTTTCTGTCGGAAGTGCACTGTTCCGTACCGGAGAAGTTCTGCGAACGTCCCGGGTTCGTGGTCCTTGTCCGCGTGTTCCGGTGAATCCAAGAGTGTGCCCAACTGCACGGACACGCTCATATCTTTGCCATGAGAGATCTTTTGCATGCTGGACTCGCACAAGATCTGCCAAATGACCTTATGTGCCAGTTTGTACTGCTCAGAATTCTCATTGGCATCAAGACGAGTGCTCAATACATCGAGCTTAGACTGACCGCCCACGTTGAAGCCTAAAAGCATTTCAGCCGGCCATGTCTCGCTTACAGCGTCAATTCCAAATATGTGATTCAACCAATAGTTTGAACATGAGAATCCGTCTCCTGCATCGTCCAACTTGGTTAACCTGGCCCACGCAACAACTTGTATTGCATATTCGAACACCTCGATGACAGGCACTTTAAAGTTGAAATCCACCCCTTTCTTTTGCTTCTCTATCTGGTCCGTCGGCTTTTGCTTGATGTATGACACTAGAGGATGATTTGATATACCTAACAGATTAGTACGGCCTACCCAGAGAGCACAGAATACTTCATGCCTATGTGTAGTTGTCAGATTATATGGTCAGAAACTTTCATGTTATGTAGGAGTGCTCACCAACGTCGAATGAATGGATCACCCTTTCGGCATGCCACGAAATAATTCAGGATTCCTTGGTTAGGCTGTATTGCTACGGCAACCTTATAGGGGTCGTCCTGGTCCTGGATTCGATCCCAACAGATACGATCCATGTGCCTTATGAGGATAGTTCCGACATCCATCCACACGCCGCCATGTTGAGTCAATGTAGCACCGCGTACCAAGTCGGCGCTGTGCTGACCAACATACGGCCCGTCCATCGTACCTTTGGTAAAAGCCTCACACACGAGATCCTCATCAACATAGTTCAGTGCATAGTTAGGCGACTCTGGCATATTGTCGACTACACGAATGGTCCAGCTGGGACCGCAAATTTTGACCCAGTCCAACACATTTCGTTGACACCATGCAGGCATTTCGAGGACCCCCGAGTGCCAAAACGCCCAAATATTCTTCTCCGATGTGACCGGTGCATACTGAGCGAGACTCTTTAAAATGTCGCCCTCGGGACGCGTGTCAAGCGGTTCGATCAACTCGAGTAGGTCCTGATACTGTGGGGGAATCTCGAATCGGGTCATTTTGAGTGGCTTCTTCGTGCTTGTTCTCTAATAGACAACTGGGATCGAATCGTTGAGCTTTTAGAGCTTGAGACCGGTAGCGCCCCTCGTTTCTCGTATAGGGATTTGATTAGAACTACGAGCTGTGGACACGGTTCTAAACTATGCCACTTTAAGCAGGGAGGATCGTTGTACAAATGGGGTTAGATCCAGATCTCTGTCGGTTCTCGGGATCCTTCTGGACCCATACAGTGTAACTATTTGGCCATCGACAGGAACCTCTAATATATTACGTCGGTTGGATCACAAATTCTTGTCATCTGACATGAGAGCAGGGGATCTTCAGCCGTCAGCAATATCCTTGCAGTTTTAGGTTCCTGTTCTTAGTGGGTTATGGCGAGGATTTCATACTCACCATTGGCTGCTATTGATCATCTATCAACTATTGGACGAAATCAAATCATGACAGGTTCAGTAAATTATCCCTCTTTAGACGGGTAGTACTAGTCAAGTACAGACACCAATTTACTATGTACAGAACAGGGGTACGTTAGCTGATTATATACGTAATGACAAAGAAGGTATACAAACCGAATGGTATTTTAGTTCATTATTAAATGAATTTATATTACCGTTTGTTGTTAACGGTCCATCGACTGGTGTGTCCAGCTTGGGTTAAGACTACATAGGATCGAATACATTGCGAATGTCCATCTAGTCATTGCCATAACTTTATATTTTCATGTAGTCAGCCACCATCCACTAACCGTTATATGATTAGATACATTCTTCAACGTTACGTGTCACAGGGTTAGGTTGAAATCCTGTTCAACTTTGGGCCCCGCACGTGCAGAATGACGGTGGACTTGCCCACCTTTGGTGGGGCCATAAGAGGGGTTGGGTGGTGGGTTTCGTTTCCTCCCCATTACCCCTTAAAGCTTCAGATTCTATGGGCACGACTGGCTGGACAATTGGTCCCTGTATTAAACTATAAGGATATGCCCTTTGGAGGAGGGGTATGATGTTACGTTTCACCGACCGGTGGGATCATTTGGTTTAGACCAGTTCATTAGTTCGATTGATTCAGCAGTAAATGTGATCGTTGGGTATGCCCACCCACCACCGATTATGACGGATTGCCCTTAAGTTAATGATATGAAAGCCGTTATCATTCATATTCTAACCCATTTGGTGCCTGGAGTATTGCGCATGGCGGTTTTATTGTAAAGTTATTGATTGCTGGTGTGATAATTAATTTAGTAGTTGAATAACCGTCAAATGGTCCTTTTGCTAATTGGTTTAGATATTAATTAATCCTCAATCTCGTGGTTGATATAATATGCTCAACTTACACTCCGTTTTAACTTATCAACTATCCCAGTTTTGTACATGATAAACTAGTATCTGTACCTTGCCAGTTCATCCTCATTAGAGACTAATAGTTATGAGTCTATTTCCACCAATAATGAACTATGTGATTAGAATATTTAGACTCACCCTGACCGGTGTTTATACATATAGCAGTGATTTTCACCTTCGCTCAGCCTGACTCGCTCTCGGCTCGCCGTAGTGGCCAGTTTCCTTTAACCTGGAGAATCCTCGAGCGTAGATTTTGATATTTGGCATCGTAGCTAACAAAAGTTTGACAATTAGGATTTCCTAGCTTCGTAAGATACGTGGTAGTAGCCTCTCTCATTGGTATTGCAACTCCCCATGCTTTTGTTGCGAGAAATATGTCTTCATTCAAGCATAATAACCACAGGGGCTTTATGCGTCCAAGTAGATAACTTCTCAGCCAACTCCACTCGATTCTTTGCGCATATTACGAATGTGCCCACTCGCTCATAAAGCGGTAGCCCATCTCTTGTGCCCGTATTTCTTAGAAGCAGCCCCCGAGTCGCCTTGTACCCAGTGCCACATGTCGAAATAAGAAATGCGAACATATTCAGTGAGACAGCATTTGAGCGTTCAGTAGATGAACGCAGTAGGTCAAGCTTTGCGTCTGCAAGCTGTTCACCTTGGTGTATAGCGGTCCAGGGGTCGGCCCCACGGTCCCAAGCGTCCTTCGGGACTAATTCAACGTAAACTACATGTCCCTCTAGCTTTATAAATGCGTCTTTGATGGTTCCAAACAAATTTGACCCCGCCAAGATGCTCTCTACTTGTAGAATGCGGCAGTAAGCACGGCATCGTTCACCTAAGCATGTTGATGGCCGTCTCCAGGTTATAGAGTTGGTATCTAAAGAAGCCCAAGACCAGGAAGGGGCACGGTACGTTGGTGACTTTTGGGCTGCACCGCTTGTATCCCAGAATACATCATGTAAGAGGTTAGCTTCCCACAGCCCTGCAAGGTAGCGGCTATGGACCTTGGAAGCAACAGCAGCAGCAACGCCTGAGAATGCCGGCAGCTTGTCTTCCAGAACGGTGAGTTGCCGATGGGAATACTGCACACACAACCATTGCCAATGATCAAATGTTCTCCGGAGGAGCTGCATCGTTGCGGCCGGCGTGTTGTCGTCCGGGACGGCATCAGAGTCATATATGATTCGTGACCAAGATGGGCGGTGATGCCACACTTCGGTATCCTCACACCTCTCTCTCATCCGACAATCAAAGAAGAACTTATTCTCGCCAAACATGAGTACACGGCGGGCGAGTCGCTCTTCTTGGTAGGTCCAACCACGCGTGATCCACCTTTTTCCAGTTATCTCTGCCATACGATCGCTTCCCCACCATTTTGTGCCGGGTCTATGCCGAAGCCAAAAGGAATCCTGCGTTCCCCCGACAGAGATCTTGCAGGAGTGAGGAGCAGAACGAGTGAGAAATCCAGCATGCGGTGATGAACCTGATGCAGCAATTGCAGTGATGAATGCGTTGGAGTACACAGACCACATCTTTGCTGATTCCACTGCCCAATCTCCCCCTGCGCCTTGGAGAATGCAGAGACTATCAATCCATACGTAGTGTACACCCAACTGGATCGCGAGCAAGACGACGTCTTGGAATGTTCGAGGCATCCTAACCCATGGAATTGCACGCATCCAGTCATCGATGTTGGAAGTGTCTGAGATAAGACTACCTTTCCTCTCTGCTTCGGATCCCCAGCAGTAGCTCAGGGCGACATAACGGGCTTGACCAGCTTCTATGGAGCCAGTCTTGAATTCTTGATTAGAGATAACCACGCGCGGGTCCTCTCCTGCGAGGGGATCTCCGACATATACCAGGCGTTTAGGAATGAACATCCACTTGTCATCGATATTCAAACAATTTGCACCGTCCTGTTCTTGGCGGATCAAATCACATTCTGGATGCCCTGCCACGCAGTGATCCAACCACCCTCTGATTTTTTGAATGTTTTTAGGGGAAGCAACGCTTACGTCCAAGTCGTGTCGATAAATACCGACGGTGAGGCTATTTTCGATGTCATCATGCTTCGTAAATATTTCAAACGGAAGGGTTATATCTATAGACTGTTCTGCCGAGATCGCTGTGTCGACACTAATCTGAACAGTCCCCTGGAGATCTACCAGAGAGATGCCCTTATACTCGGAAATGTTCCCATCGACGTCGCGTTTTCCAGTGGAAATATGGTAAGTTAGCGTATCCAGCAGAAGTACTACCTCCAAGTGTGAACATGCTGTCTCGACCATTCCGATAGTCTCCTGCAGCGCAACCTGCATGGCCGCATTGTATCTAAGGACGAGACCTTCGAGCGCAAAGTTACAGCAGTGACAATATTGGCAGAATTCTGACCTAGGGCTTGCGCACCAACTTGCAGATGATAGTGTAGCGTCTTCCCCCCCGGCAACCATCTTTGCAGCGTCTTCCATGGAGATTTTGTAGGAGCATTCAAGGCAGATGCTTCTCGATAGCTTCTGGTTTTCGCCAAAGTCTGCGACTTCTGGAAGCAGCAGCGCCTTCCACCCAGCACAGCAGGTTGTCATGGTATATATCTGGTTGGTTGGATGTCATTACATCTAGACATGCGCGCACGCCACATCATCGAGAAAGTTTCAGTGCGTGGAGCCTGAGACAACCAGTAGATGAACTCTTTTCCACGACGGAGGGGATGCTTGGCTACACAAGCGTGTGGCGTTTACCAAATGTGGCTGCTTCAAGCCACCACGGTTTAGTCCGTCCCTCTAGCCAAAGCCGCTTTGAAGCGCGTCAAGGCCAAGGGACCGCCTTCACGTTATAGGAGACAGACTTGGTTCACTCAAGCTTATACCGCAACAATCCAGGATTTTACGAATATGATACGATGTTCATAACATGATAGCTTTTACTGGGAGCGATGAGCCATGATGCATGCTTGCCCACCAAGTAGTAATTGTGTGTGGCACTTGTCTGATTCATGCTAAGTTGAGCGGAGATTTACAAAGAAGGTTTTTGATTCAGCGGGAATAAGCTTGGTTGAACTTGAGGGCTTCGATTTCCGGAGAGGTTTACCATTGTGGAATATTGCCCATAATCAGTAAACTGTATAATAGAGTCACAATGTTCATGCTTTAATAGAATTCAACATATTCTCGCAGTAGTCTACCATATCAAGATAACTAGTCTACGATATTAACTCATATCATCGTCCACATCCGAGTGACGGCTTTGGCTCATTAAATATTCCCTGAAAGAATTGACTCCTGCGCGAAAATCGTCGTTCGCAACGGTGTCAAGCAAACCTTTAATATTTGTGGCAGACTGTTGCCCAGAAGACCCAATGACCTTCTGAATAACATTGATGGTATCAGAGATACCACCTGTATTGGGGCTTTTGCTCTTTCCAACCTTATTCTTACTGCCGCTTAGCAAGCCTAATAGGCTGTGTCCTTTGGAATTCTGATCCTGATCCGTAGCTACCTTACTAATTCCTTGAAGAGTGTTTATTATTTTCAATAAACCGAGAGACTTCTCAATGCCACTCCTCGCATTGCCGGGGGCTTCGTTGCCCTGTTGCGCGCTCAGTTTTCCCAGAAGACGGGCCATGTTGCTGCCAAGATCTCCTGGAGCATCTTTCTGTTTGAATATACGTGCATCCGACTTGGCTTTTGCGACGGAGAGAATCTTCGCACCGATTTTCTTTCCAGCCTCGGATGCCTCTGAATCTCCATCGGGACCATCCCGTCGACCTGCTACTTCGCTGACCTTGTTGATAAAACTAGCAAAACCAGTTAAAGTATTCATCAAGTCGTTGGCAGGCTCGCCTGTCTTGTGTTCTCCGGCCGTAGATGTCGTGACAGCAACTTCTTCCAATTCCACTTCGGTTTTCGTTTTACTCAAATTATTTACCGCAGCCACTCCGAACTCTGTCAAGGTTCCACTGTTCCTTTCCGACATTAACGGAGATTGGGTTTCTTCTCCATCGTGACCTAGCCCATTCACTTTGTCCAGTGCGTCCCCTTTAGACTGTGCTTCCACTAGAGCTCCGGAGATTTTTTGAATCAGTGCTTGAAATTGCGGTGCGAGCCCGCTTATTGTTGGCTCATTCTCTTGGGCCATTTCTTGCTGCTCCAGAGCAGTATACGGCTCTGGAAGCGCTTCGTCGATTTCTGGGGCGACGGGGAGCCTTACGTCTTCACTGCCATCAAAATCCTCGAGGTAGTGCCTCCGGCCAGTTAAGTCAGAAAACTGAGTCTTCAACTCATCGTATATGGCATAGGTAACAGCGGTTGGGTCGTCTCTGAATCTGTTCAGTCGTGTCTTCCATTCAATCAAATCATCTTTAGCACCATCGATGGCTCCTCTACTAGCACCAGGTAAAATGGCGGGGCTGGCTAGAAGGATTGCGTATGTAAGGTAACGCAAGATATTGAACCAAGAGGTCGTAGTCATCGTGATTCTCGCAGTCGCGCAAAGTAAGAGCAGAAGCTCTTCGAAGGGGTTGAACCGACGGTAAGAAGCCAGCCAACTCAATTTTGTGAAAGAGATTGATTGATTATCTTCTTCTTTCTATGTGACCACCAGGTTCATCCGCGCAGAGTTTAACTTGTAGCATTTCCCCCTAAAAACACGTGCTCCAGTTGGGGGAACCCCTGCAGTTCCTGTCCCCGTCTGTTGTCAGCCTCGGTTGACAATGGACCGCTGAGGGAATGATCTGCACACTATTCCTAATCCGAAATAAGATGACAGGGTATTTTCCCTACGGCGCACCTCATGGTGGCCATGAAGCGGGGACGCAGTAAAAGGGGTGATCTGCGAACCCCCGCACTCACTGCCGGTAACTGGCTTATCACAAAACTAAGTTTGGCACCTGTTGACCTAGATATGGACTGCATATGTAAAATACGTGGTACTTTATTTCAACAAGGTTGACCAACCAATTTTTTTTTTTTGGTCTGTTGGTGAAATTCTGTGCAACAGCACCTACGTATATGTTGTTATCAATCTGTTAGAGTTTGAGTTGCTTGATCTACCGATTCCTTTTTAACTATACACTATTGCGATTGCCGTATATGAACAACAGCTTGTTCTATTCGAAGGCCCACATCATGATACCATGTTGGTCTTTGTGTCTGAGGAATGGCACAAAGCATAAGCGACTGATATTTCCCAAGGAAGCTATGCATAGCAGCTATGAGCATATTAATTGATTCTCCTTCCATGGTAAAACTCTGTGAATGAAGAAATCAAATTGTACTAAAACTAGTATAAGTATGTAGCCAGGAATAGGTAACCAGTCTCTCATTCGGTCCGTTTTCATTTAACATATCATGTCGAGAGCGATGTTGACTGTGTCGCAGCATCAAAAATCTCTATTCCTTCTTCCCAGCCTCTTGACTCAACAATTTGAAGAATGTCTTGCCCTGCATCGTCTTTTGTTGCGAAATCCACACCACAGTAATCAATAAGAAGCCTCAGCACCTGGGCATCACCGTTTTCTACGGCTTGGATGAACCCGCTGTGTCCACGATATATCTTGTTTGGATCAGATCCCTTTGCCAGGAGCATCTTGATGATTTCATAATCATCGCCCTCGTACCGGCGCAGAGCCTTAACAATGGGGAGATGCTCTCCCGGAGCATTCACATCAGCACCGCCTTCGTCTATTAGGAATCGCACGATATCCTTCTGACGGTCCCGGATGGCGGAGGTCAGAGGGCTGAACACCCCGCCGTTACGATCCTCGACACTTACACCCGCAGCCAATAGCAGCTTAATGCTGTCAAGCTGATTGGCTACGACAGCGCGCTCCATCACGCCTTTGTATGCACGGGGCTCCTTGAGGCGTGGCAGAACCTTCCTGAGGATCTCCGGTTGGTGCACGGCCATGAAAATGGGCCAATCCTCGCCGCGGACATTGGGATCAGCTCCCTTGCTTAGCAGCAGTTCAATGTAGTCCATTCTGTTCTCGCGGATAGCCGTGGTAAGGGCCGTAGCTCCTGTCTTCTGAGCCTTATCGTTTGGCGGAACCCCGGCTTCCAGTAGCCATATGAAAGCCTCCATATTATTGCTCGAAACAGCGGTTTCAAGGATACCCTTGGGTGATCTGAGATCTGCGCCCGCCTCGACAAGATACGGCAGGAAGTACTGGCGAAAGTGCGTTACGCACTTGAACGCCGGGTATTCAGAGGCTGGGACGTTTGGATCTGCCCCCTTTGAGAGCAAGAGATGAAATATCTCCTTTCGGTCATCTCGAATGGAGGTACACAAAGGAGTATAGACACCGTCCTTTTTCGCGTTCGGATCCACACCAGAATCGAGCAGAACATGAATGGCTTCAATGTTATTAATCGAGGCCGCCTGCTCCATGATTCCAGGCGCCTTTTTGTAGTCAGCGCCACGGGCGAGGAGGACTTTGAGGCATTGAATCTGATGAATTGCGGGCCATAGCATATGCTTGGGACCCGGCAGATTTGGGTTCGCGCCGTGATCGAGCAGGCTGGTTACGAGTTCCACACGGCCCGAGTTAATGGCACAAAAGAGTGGCGATACTCCCGCTCGTGTCTTCCCGTTCGGGTCTGCCCCATAATCTAGCAGGAGATTTATAACCCTCTTCTGCCAATTTTTGGAGATGGCACGAATTAGCATGGTTTCACCATTGCCGGCAACATGATTAGCATCTGCGCCATACATCAGCAGCAGCCGTACGAAGTTGAAGTAATTTTCATTGACGGCATGGGCAATGGGGGATTCCGATTCAAATCCGGCAGCAGCAAGGTTAGGGTCAGCTCCGTACTTGAGCAGCACAGTCGCCCCATCAAGAAAAGTATGCTCAATCGCACACATGAGAGGCGTGAGGCCGCGTGCATCCGGGGCATTGACATCTGCGCCAAACATGAGCAACTGGCGGGCACTCTCGAGATCGTGTTGTGCCATGGTCTCGTTGAGGACATTTAAATCCGGACCCGTGTTCGGAGATACACCACGATCAAGCAACTGCTCAACCACTGCGCTGTTTCTCGCTTGTACCGCTGATATAAGTGCTGCCTTGTATTGCGGGGTCTGAGTTCGAGTTTCATTTCGAGGAGTCCAGCGCGGCATGGACGAGGGATCTGGCTTGAGTCTCACCACCTTGATTGGCCCACTGTCGGATAAGTCACTATCGCTGAACAGCGTTTCGCTTTCTGCTAGGGCTGTGCCTGAATCTTGATATAGGCTCGTCCCTCGAACCTCTGATGGGCTATGTATTGGTTCCATGGCATGACCACGAGACGAGACTGTTCCATTTGATATGGACCCGTGTCGCTGGATTTTGGTCGAAGGAATGCTGGTGTGTAAACCCATCTGCATGGGCACTGGCGACGTCAGATGGGGAGTCATGTGAGAGCGAATTTGAAGATCTCGATCATGTTCGCCTATTGACAGCTTCTCGAGGGCCGCCACAGTAGGCAAGGGTGGAAGTGGGTCGTAGCTGAGCGCAACACGCAGCTCTTTTTCACTGGTACTGTTCTGGAGGGATTTGGCTTTGCCGATGAGGGATCTACCATTTGACAGGCGATCCAGCGCAGTGGCAAGTCCAGAATAGCCGATATCGACCGACTCATCAATCCTCTCGCTGCTCAGTGACCAATGACACATGAGTGCATTCATTTTCATGGCGTCTCGAGTGCTGTTGAGGGACTTCCGCATCTTTCCAACGTCGTCCTCTGAGAACATCTTTCTCCAACCTCTCTGGATCTTGCCCATTGTTCCTCGCTTCTCGTACTCGAGAAACCGCGATATCATCTGCTCAAGAGTGTGGAAGTCATTATTCGTGGCCTTGAACTTCCTGAAGATTTCTTGGATGACATCAGCGGGGACCTGCTGCTGATTTCTTAAGCAATCAGTTAAGCCAATTTCGACTGCCCACATGACCCTGCATAATTGGAGGAAGTCGTTGGCGAGTGCTTCGAATCCCTGCGGTTGATGCTTTGAAGTGCCGAGTAGCTCCAGCATATGGATAGCAATCTTATTACCAAGGGTTGTGGCCTTTTGACACTGATCAAGGCTAGAATCGAAAAACTTGCTGTTCGTCATCTTGGGCCTGTAGTCAACCGAGCAGCAATTGCTCTAGGTGTGAAAACGCTTCCGTGATAAGACTAGGTATGATGTAATTATCCCGTGGGATATAGAAAGCTATTGTTGCGACGCATCCTGGGGTGGAAGCTCGTTTATGAAGACTTGGACAGATACTAATTTAGCAACACTTATTGGCAATACGTACATGCTACATGGCTATCATATGATGGTGCCGCCATGTGGATAAAAAAAAAAAAAAGAACTTCATTTTGTCGGTCATAGCCTGCTCACGGCTGAACTCATATTGACTTGGGGATGTTTCCATTTCGTTGATAGAAGCCCTTGTGGCATATTTTGGTATCTCTTTTTTGCTTTTTCCCTCGGCGGAATTCTCCGCGGTGGCATGGAGGAGCTGATTAATAGCCAAGCCCAGACACTAGGGAATACTGCCACATGGCCGAAATGTGACAGTATCCAGATGAACCACTATGTTGGAAGCTCGGATATAGTTCCTCCGGATATTGGTCTAAAGATGGCCGCATGGTGATGAAACCCAGCCAATAATCAACCAATCAAGATCATAGCTAACTAGGATCGATAGGAGAGCTGGCCCGTTGGTTCGCTGCTAGCCACGCGATAGAAGCGCAGGGCGTTGGCCTAGCTTGCTTCAGCACGCCGATGACCCGTCGTCAAGCTACATTACAACGATCACGCGGCATGGTTTACCCAAACTCGCCTCCACACAGAGGGAGGAAAAAGAAAAAGAAGGATAAAGAGCAAAAGCGCAGGTAGGCAATTGCCGTAGCACTTCATACTGTACGGAGATGCATCGTTTCCGCTTTTCATACAATATTGACTTTCCATCCTCAAGATTGGCGGCAGAGTCATCACTTGGTTCCCTCCGGTTGGCAGTAACTGTTGTTCAATATCGGCTTGTTTTGACCAGTCGTGGTGCTTTTCACTCTTAAATAATACTCGATTTAACTTGGGGAAGACCAGCCGGGGCTGAAAACCCACATGGCAAAGAATACACGAGAAGAGATTTACCCCTTAGGAAAGTGGTGGCGCAAATCTGGGCTAAGACACGCCAACAACGTGACGGAGGAACATTAGGAGGCTAGAACGTGTTGTGTCGTTGCAACCAGTAGCTGTTTACCAACTTTTACTCTACCTATGTATCCATCTGCAGCGCTTTCTCGGACCACGTCCATGTGTGTATGTTTACACGTTCATTTTTTTAATTTTTCTTTCTTCTTCGTGTATTTACCGTATCCTAGATTTGCCACGTGCAACTTCATTCGTTTTCCTGTCGTGGGTTTTCTATAATAACCAAAAATACACATCACACCGAGCAGCTTTCCTTAGCCCAAATAATGTTCGACTGTTCACATCCGCATACCCCGGGAGGTGATGGAATGTCTCTCTATCACTTGTCTCGAGGCTGAAAATGGGCTTGGGCAGATTTCATTTGGTCACCTCTCTTCGTTCAGCTCCAGCCACGCAGCCACGGGCACACACTAACCCAACCTTTGAGGAGCTTTCTTTTGAACTTTGTGGAGTTTTCTCGAGACACTTGATGTGATATATCGATGTAGCCATGCGTTAATGTCGGTCGGAACAAGGGTGCACTCAATTAGGCACAGGCGTTCTTGGGCGAATTATGTAAAGTGCGAAAACCCCATGCAGCCAATGATCAGCTACTATCTGCTGACTCCACGCCCTGTAATGCTCAAAGCGCAGCCTATCTTCTTACTCTCAATGCAGGTACCAGACACCAAAGTTACGTTGAACGTGCAACAGTATGCAGACATACTTGCAAACTTGTCATAGATGCATTGCCACCCTTGCACATGCTACTGACTGGCTACATTCTATGAGTTGGAACATTTTCCATCACAAATATTTACAGGGGGGTAAACGAAAGAGGGAGAGAAAGAGAGAGACTGTGTGTGTGTGTGTGTGCTGGTGCACAACCAGCACTGGAAAACTGCTAACGCTGAGCTGCTCAATTGAATGGGATATCGTCATTGAGATCGAGCACTACAAAACCTCGGCACGTACAAAACGATCCAGCAGCTCGTCTGTGACGCAGCTCAAATGCAACCTTATTTCGTACCATCTAAATGTATCTAATACGTTTTGACCGACTTGTTGGCAGCCAACCTGGTAATGCACATACAGCGAGCGCAACGATGTCCCATGGTACGTCGCGAAGTATCTCTCCTTGCAATCGGGGTGGTGTCGGGAGCGCAGAGCGGGGTTTCGGGCTGTCGATAGCAGTCCGCCATGCGACTGCGATTCGCCAGCGAATTTGGGAATGTCAGTCGCGCCTCGGCTCGTCGGCTGACCCAGGATCACGCTGCTCCCCGACTCCGCAGCCGCAGCGCATCCCCATTTACCCCCAACACGCCGTCCATGGTAAGCAAAATCGGAGCCGGGGGTAGTGGGATTTCGAGGCAAAGTTCCAGCCTTTATTAGTTATCCACTTATCCTCTTTTCCTCCTAGTAATTCCCGGCGTTTTTGCCGGAGTTTGTCAGAGTTGCTTCCACTATACTCTTTTCTTTTCGAACTTGACTATTGCCCACTGCCAACGATCGATCATGACTTCGACAATCACACAACGCAAGATAGAGAATTCGACAACGGGGGAAGCTGCCGAATATGGCCGGTATGGACGGTACTATCAGCCAGTGGAAGATGCCGACGAAATGAAGAAGATCATCGCGGAGAGCTGCTCCATGAGCGCTGGCACTGCTGCTGTCCTCCTCCAGATCGCAAGCAAGGGTGTTGGCAAGGGCGTTTCTGATCACAGCAGCTTCACAAAGCGACCCGTGGAGCGGGCCCGACGCAGCTTGGTATACATCTATGTCATGGCCTTCGGCACCCTCGAGGAGAGGCGAAAAGTGACGGACGCCACACACCGTGCGCACTCACAGGTCAAGGGTGCCGACTACGATGCCAACGATGTAGACTTACAGATATGGGTGGCTGCTACAATGTACTGGTCCCTCGTTCTGGGCTACGAGCAGACTTACGGCAAGTTAAATGAGGCTACGGCTGACAAGGTGTACCGGGAATTCTCGGTCTATGCTACCGGGCTGCGCGTACCTCCGGAGCGCTGGCCCAAAGATCGCCAAGCATTTCAGGAGTACTGGGAGAAAGCCATCGCTTCTCTGGAGGTTACGGACGAGGCCAAGGCCGTCGCACAGGACGTGCTCTTTCCGGGGCAGAATTTACCATGGCCTGCGTGGATCTACGCCAAGATCTCAGGTCCATCGACCCGCATCACCACCACCGAGCTTCTCCCGGAGCGCATACGCAATGAGTTTGGAATTCCTTCTACCCTCTATTCACGAAGCATGTATCGACTGATTTCAATGTGGAATCGAGTTATATATCCCATCATCCCTCAGTCGATTCGACACTTTCCTAAAGATCACTACATGGCAGACTTCCGCAGCAGGCTGGCGAGAGGATCGCGATTATGAACTCCTCTGTTTGATTTGTACAGTACCAATCATCACATTGAGAGCCCTTGTTGAAGCCTCTTAAGTTAGATTGTATCATATCGATGATGATTAAAATCTCTTTCGGAATCTTCTTATCATCTATGTAATTCAATAGCGCGCTAGAGACAGTGTCTTCTCCATATTGTGTTCAACAGGATATATGCACTGAGACTCGAGGCGTAAGCATAAAAGTAATTGCAAAAGTCGAACAACTCTGCTACGCTTCTGTGCCTTGACTACCCCTTCGTAATAAGTCGAGAGTTCATGCCAAGTATGTCGCTAGCTCATTTTCTGTCCAGTCCCATAGCCTTTGAGCGAGTTCGTCATCAACCCCATCTGAACTCGCCTTGCCTGCAATTCCAACCGGTTCGTAATAAACACCAGTCTTGACATTTTTGCCCACAGCGGCCCATAGCTGGTTACACGCGCCCTTCTCCACTGACGAAAACATCAAGGACGACGCCTTGAAGAGCGAGGTGATGAGACGTGAGGATCCCGTGGCCCCGTCTAAAAGACCGGTCTGCACGGTGCCAGGGTCAATCGCGGTGATGGTGAGACCGGGATGCAGCTTGCTTATCTGCCGAACCCAAAGCACAGTTGATAGCTTACTCTGGAAATACCGACTGTACGCTCCCATCTCCTCGGCCGTCGTCTTGAGCAGATCGAAGCGGAAGCCGCCTTGTGGGAGATAGACATGTCCATGCGATGCGAGCGATACAACACGTACATCGGCCCCAGAGAGCTTGGATGTAGACGTCAGCACTGGTAACAGCAACCTGGTAAGCAGAGCATGACCCATGTGGTTCGTTCCGAACTGTAGCTCGTAACCATCCTTGGTGAGATCGGCAGGGGCGGCCATGATGCCAGCGTTCAGCATGAGTATGTCTAGACGTTTTGAGGATGATAGGAACTGGTTGGTAGCGTCTTTAACAGAGTCGAACGAAGCGAGATCGAGCTCGAGGAGATGAATATTGGCAGTTGGTATGATGTCTTTGATGTCATCAGCCGCCTTCCTAGCTTTATTGAAGCTGCGCGCGGCAAGCCAGATTTCAGCGGGGTCATGCCGCGCAAATTCAAGGATAGATTGCTTCCCTAGGCCATTGTTGCCGCCGGTTACGAAGATGACCTTGCCCTGTAAGCTAGGAATATCTGTTGCAGGCGTGAATGGGATTGATTTGTTTCGCCAAAACATGTCGAGTATTGTTTCGAGGAACAGAACTTCGAGAAAAAAAGAAAGATAGAAAGGACGTTCAAGTGGCCTCACTTCTAGTACTAGTGTTTCTACGATGCCGTAGATAATCTAACGAGGATGCAATCCGTCTTTATATATTTCCAGAGTGTACATGCGTAGCCTCAGGGTTGGACAGCCTTTCGACCTCTTCAAACAAGTGCCAGATAGTACTGTATTCCAATTCGGGTATAGATAGCTAATTTACGATATCTACGCAGACCGAAATCACTACACTTAAAGCTATACAGAGCAGTGGCAAAGGCTTTGCCATTGTTGACCACCGGCTAGATAACTGACTTGGTAGTTATGGCTGCACATGGACGATAATTCGCCTCGATCCCGGCCAATCATGGGTGCCTCAAACCTAGCAGCTCACTCAGTCTAGACTGCATTCGGAATACAGTACTGTCTTGGCGGCGGTGAGATCCGCAACTGCAGTGCAGCCACAATCTCACGGGTAAGCCCGCTTCCTTATTATTTACATCCCTAATTGCGGACCAAGTGTTCAATTCAAAGCCGGGGAAGGAGTCGGATTTCATCCATCAGCCACCGCGCGGTTCGAATTTACACTCGGCAAGCCAAAGAGACCACCGTGTTAGACATATTACGCAGAAGCACAATCAAGCGGCTAGCCAGAGTAGGTAGTTAATGTCGGTATAGGTCATCCCATGGCCCCCCCTAGAGATCGTTTAATGGACACTGGAGATACACAGAAGCCCCTGCAATGGGATGGATCTGACAGCCCGTTCATACTCGCTACATCCTTGGAGAAGCCAGACCCCAAGACTCGAAAGCTTATCCGCAGCCATGTGATGCGCGGCAGGAATACGCGCCAGGCAAGGCGTGCGAGACGATCTCAGCTGGACCAAGTGGATCAGGTGAATAATCACCATTCGAAAACCATGCAGGTCAAAATACCCCAGCGGGTAGATGGGAAGGAAAGGGAGCCTACAGGATGGGTGGCCATCTCCCCTCGTCGAGTTGCTTCGGAGCTGGCGCTTATTGGCATCGAATTTGACCTGAACGAGCATTCTGTTATGCTTATCCACAGGGGTGAGTAAACTAGACATATGAATCAAGCCCGGAGTGGTGGTGTTCCGAATAAATGCAGACACCAATAGCGCCACTAACTGATGCTACCTCCTAGCTTTTACCGTCGTCAAACCTGCATTGTATACTATGGAGAGTGCTTTAATCAAACAACCACGAGACGGTGTTTTCTGCTTTACAAACATTCGGCAGCATCCGGCGATGCTCGACTTGGTACTATTCATGGCACAATCTTTCGGTAACTTCTCGAGAAGGCTTGACAATAACGATGTCGCGAGAAGATATCTAACCAATACACTATACCAACTCCAGCGTAGCCTAGATGACCCTCTCGATGCTATTGCAGACTCGACAATGATTGTTGTCGCGTCACTGGCAGCGGCGGCTGTCATTCTAGGAGACCTTGAAGCTGCCGAAAAGCACCTCGATGGATTGAGTCGCATGGTTGAATTGCGTGGGGGCGCAGTGTCTCTCGCGGACGGTGACATGTTGATCCACAAAGCTCAGAGGTATGGCAGATGCCTATTCCCGGGATAAAACCATCCCGGAGACTCTGCGCTCCATTTTCCGTATCCAGATGCTTGTCCCTACTGACACACCATTCAATTTACACAGGCTTGATATCGCAATATCTATGGCGCTTGGTGGCTCGCCCCGCTTCTTCCCAGGACCGATTTCCTGGAACCCACAGACTTCCCGCGGGAGACGCCCTGCGAATAAATTTCCAGAGCTGAGGGCAATAGTACCGAGACCCGAACCTAGGCTACTTCACACCTGGGCTGACTTGAAGGAGTTCTCGGTGATTGCCAACATCTCGTTACACGCTGACACAAACATGAACCCTGATCTCTTCACTCAAGCAAGCGTTTCGGTCCCCTATCGGCTGGTGAGCTTACAGTATGAAGTAGGCTCACAGCAAGAGCTGTTGCGGTTGTCTATGTTGGCATATATCAAGGGGGCTTTTGTGCAAATCAACGGGCTGGGCAAAAAGATGACGCTTCTCGCCGGTTGTCTGCGATATACCCTGCTCATGCAAGAGCAGCATACGATGCCACACAGAAGTAATGATTTTCTATTGTGGGCTTTATTTATGGCGGGTATTGCCATATTTGAAGACTCCGAAGAGCCTTGGCTACGAGGAGCTGTCCAGAGCACCATTTCAGCCCTGCAGCTCCACACCTGGGCTGAGGTCAGAGCGATAGTCAGGAGCTACCTGTGGGTTGATGCAGTCTTTGATCTCCCTGGTCAACGCTTCTACACCAGGTGCTTACTTCCAAGCAAAAAGGGCGTTGTGGTATACCAACCAACCGAGGGAAGTATTGCTGACGCTTCGGACACTTGAGTATATGTTGTGGTGGTTTCACGTGTCTCTAGAACAGATCGGCTATAAGACATATCTACTTGATATGTATAGTTATGCAAGCAGGATTTTGATGAGGTTCCAATTTTTGCCATCTTGATTATACTCTTAGCATATCATTCAATATGCTCGATCATTTATCTTAGTCTCACATTACACTATTATACGCCAAAATGACAGTTCTCATGCGGATCAAAAAGCTCGCTTGGCTGTGTGCTTTGTAGATGATGTTTACAACTTGAAGTCTGCTACATAATCTTGGATTCAGAGTCCTATTGCACCCACAAGGATATCCATGACCTGTTTCAGTATTTCATTGACCCTATTGCAGACCTTGTCGCCCAAAGTACCAATTTTGCTAATTCTAGCGGTTAGTATGTAAGAAGCACAATGGCGGACTACAGTTGACGTCGTCTTGTACAAACTCTACCTAGGGTAAGAGATTGGCGCATGCATTGGCTTCCCAAGGGGCAGTCACCGACTGGTTTATTCGCGCATCTTACGCTGCGCCTTTGGTGCAGCGAATGCCAGCCCCGACAAGACACTGTTTGTTGTAGCTAGAGCAGTCGCCAGCTACCACACCTAACCCCCCCCCCCCCCCCCCCCCCTTTTTTTTCTAAGAAGATTGGGATTCTTAGGGGTTTGCTGGTTCCATACGCTCGAATCTTTATAGAATGTTGGTGTGAATAGTGATGGCGATCCACGACGAAAATGCCAAGTGTAAATCTGGTAAGCAGACTCTAAGGTAGTTATAAAAAGCGAGACCTTATTGTACAAGAGGTGGACGTCAGACAGCTGAAGGGAGAGGGTGACTAACCTGGCCAAGCTGACTAAGTTAACTGTTGCGGGATAGCGTTTTGTTGGATGGTGAATTCTTGTTGGATCGGACGAATGCAGTGCAGGCTTACGATGACAATACCGAATACGCACCTGCATTCATGCCTGCCAATAATCGAGATGTGAGCCTTGGTACCGCGCTGGCTGAGACATGGCTGGCATATTGCCATGAAAGTACCAATTTTCTCTTTTGTAGTGTCTGTTCTCCCCATCTTCTTTACTTTGTTCTCTGTGCTCAGCATGGGAAATCACTGCGGGTGATTGGCGCCCTGATGCGAGGGATTCCATACCTGCAGCGGGAAGCGCCAGCAGATTTTAGGGTTCGTGCGAACTCCGGGTCGGGCGGACGAGGAGCGGCCGTAGCCTGTGACGAATACTCGATTGGGGATTGGACGGGGGTGCGACGGCCCTAACCAGGTAACGTTAGAGTTTCGCGTGGGCACCAAGCAGCTGTGCACCGCCTGCCGCTAACTTGGGGCAAGGCGAGTATGTAAGCGGCCAAACCCGGACGAAACCTGCTGGGGCACCTGGAATTAGCGGCTTCGTTGCGGGGATGGCCATTTAGAAATTATTCCAAATACAGTAGGCTGTGCTCCCCCAAGCCACTCCTTGCCTAGAATCGGCATGGAGCTTTCGGAGTCGGCGCTAGCTGATTCGTACCGACGGCAGCAAAATATAATGACGGCACGGCGGCTCGCGTTGTTATTAGTTTTGCGTGAAGTTATGTAGACGACATTTCATCCCTGGTCATACACGAGGTTTGGCATGGTAGACTACTCCTATCGACCAAAGGTTCCTTAAAGAGCGAGCTTATAACATACAACACACATCTCTTAACAATAACCTCCCTCCGCAGATGGACGAAACGGCGGACACAACAGCAAGCGGCAGTGACCACAGGAGGCGTAGATCACACAAGAAATCGAGGAATGGCTGCACAAAGTGCAAAGGGCGCAGGATCAAGGTGAGCCTCCGTGACCTCGTGCCAGCCATTGGAATATCGGAGAATAGAGCTGATTGTGCTCCACAGTGCGATGAGTCCAAACCGCGATGCTCGAGATGTGAAAAGATGAATCTGAGCTGCCAATACCCCCAGGCTTCAGATGAGCACTGGACGGACTTAATACGGCCTATTCTAGAGGGGTTCGAGGTGTCTGGATCAGATCGCAGGGCAAGCAGTCCCGATAGCTGCCATCTCTCCCCCGCGACTAGTGGAAGCCCACTGTCTTCGACGTCAGGTCCGCATTCAAATCGATCTCTGCTTGGCGTGCCGATATTCGACAGAAGATCTGCATCGCCCTTACCCTCACACCTTACGCCATCGCTCACGAGCACGGAATTTGCACTACTCCAGCACTACCTCGAGCACACTAGTAAGGATTTGACAGTGGACGACGAGGACCAGTACACTCTCCAAGTGGGAATTCCTAAGTTGGCATGTCAGAGCAAGCCGCTGATGCGATCCGTGCTTGCAATAGCGGCAGTGTGCAAGTGCTGCGACATCATCGCCCAGTCCTCGGGCTCCCACGACGACCGCGGACGGGTCCTGGAGCTCATGGCGCTCGCTCAGAAATATCACCAGGAGTCGCTGCACGAGATCCAGGCCGCAATCCCTGTGGCAAAACAGTACGACCACGTCCTCGCTAATGCGGCGATGATGGGTATGTACGGATCTGGGAGCCAGTGCGTGCGTATATGGCTCGCCAAAACAGCCGCCTTTGGCGACCCCCCGCTGGGTGATTTCGCCCCAAAGCAAGCCCAGTGGATCCGCCTGTTTCGCGCTGCTCGATTGGCCTATGGTGGCTTGCTCAGCAGCTCTCACAGAGCGGACGACATGGACCGGTACAACCCCGACCGGTCATCATTTGATCTTGCTTCGATGGGCAGTCTTCAGATTCAGTGCGAGTACAAGGTGTCACCTAGACTCGAGCCGCACAAGCCTGCTACTAATCATGTCCTATTTCCCATCCTGGCGGCTACGGCAGGCTCGGCACTGGTCAAGCTCAACGAAGTGGCAAGGGAGGTGGCCATCACTCCAACGAGCTGCGAGCTAAGCGGGTACCCCTGCGACCCCGACATGCTGCCAGCCGAATGCGTCGACCCTCAGTTGCAAATATGCTTTGAGGCATTAGAACTCTTGACCAGCATCGTCTCGGAGGCGTTCCGTGCAAGCGATTCTTGGCCAAGCACACTCGATCTAGGCAATTTTGGTTTAGAGGTCGAAATCGAGCCATTAGGGCATTTATCAGATGTGTCGCATTGGTTGCGAAGATATATCGCGAGTATCACCTCAGTGATCCCCTCAAGGCTGCCACGCAGATTCATCATGGCCTTTATCCATAAAGTGCCGACCGCCTTCCTGGATCTGGTCGAGCAGGTGATAGGCCACGCCCAGCACGATGAGCTCGCTGGCAGCGAAATGACCTGGAGCACCATGCAGTCTACGCTGCAGGTCCCAAGCCTGGCGCATCAACTCGCCTTGAATATATATGCACACTGGACTGTCCTGGTTATGCTGCTAGACGATGTATGGTGGATCGGCGGCATCGGAGCCTGGGAACTCCGGCGCATCGTTTCTCTTCGGAAGGACGTGCGATACAGCGCGTGTCTCTGGAATATAGACGAAGACTGGTGGCCAGAGAGCATGTTCGAAATCAATCGGCATTTGGGGAAATTCAAGACCAAGAGCTGAGTAGTATTGTAAGAACAACTATCCGCGAGATAAAAAGGAATACATAAACTAGATCCAGACATGTTTGGAAAATTAATACATACACGAATAATTTAATAACTCTGAATATCGCGTAAAAGTTACCGCGGCCAAGATTGGTGCCTGTAGACATCTATCGAGTATATACTTCTCCCCGAGCGCACCCCTCCACACCCCACGCGGGCGTATATGAGCCCATGTCGTTCTTTTTTCCCCGCTTATTATGAGAGCCACTTAACTCAGTTACGGGCCGCTCTTCTAGCGCAAATTGTCATCCCAGGTCATGTCTGACTAACAGCGTCACCCAACCGGGGTTAAGTTAGCCAGCTAACTTTATCTCCGTTCACTCAACCCGAATTCCGTAATCATACACGAATCCTCATCTGACAGCCTCTTTTTGCTCATCACGCATCGCTGCTGACCGTCGAGTACTGCACCGTACCTGACCATGGAGGACTATCCAAGAAGGAGGGATGGACCAACTGCAACCTCTGTGCTCCTCTGTCCTATATGCTCCAAGGAGACCACATCGCGTAAGCATCGAACTTTACTACAATCTTAGCAGACTAGTCTAACACCCCCCAGAAACGTCGCTTCAGCGGCATGTTGCATATTGTCGCAAAGCCCAGAGCCGACCACGTATCAGGGGCAAGGCATGTCAAGCCTGCAATGCCGCAAAGGCCAAGTGCAGCTTCCATGAACCGTGCCGCCGATGCCTAGATAAAGGCCTGCAGTGTCTCTACAACCAGCCTGCGCAGACTCGCATCGCCGGCCGCCATAGGGCCAGCGCGGCGAACCACTCAAGTCATTCGCCGGTCTCATCCGCTACTGTCGCCGAGCGACTGGCAAGGAACACGAGGGACCATCAAACTCGTAATTCTGGGGAGATAATAAGTAGCGATTTTCTGCTAGACGATGGCACCTTCGATACTATTTTTCCAATCGAATACCATGGAAGCAACGTGGAGCCTCTATTTGAGACTCGGGATCTTCTTTCCTCGAGCTCTACTCAATCTTTGGACGTGTTCGAGCTACAATATCTGGATCTGGAGCGGAGCATCTCCCAACTGCCCTGGAAAAACCCACAGATGCGGTCGTATTTCAATACATTCCCAGAGGTGACTTACTCCGTCCCGTCCCCGATGCACCAATTTCCGGACTGTCTAGCCCCCATACCTAGACCAAGCAGTACAGGCCGGCAAATAGCGCGGCTCATTAGTCAGGCTTTGCGCTCGTATCCTATTATGATGCTTCGCCGGGAGACCTTTCCCCCTTTCATCCACCCGCACTGGCACAGATCCACTCTGCCAGTATCCCTGGCCAACTGCATGGGTATGGCACATATATTCGCCTCCCGGTCTACGGAGACTCGTCCTTTCCTCTGGTATTCGATCAAGGCTGAGACTAAGAGGTTCTTAGATGAGGCAAAACCCCATTCCATATTATATGTATTAATCAAAATTCTTCAGCTAATATCATGATGTCGTAGATGGATTCCTACTCTGGCGAGGAAACTCTCGCAGCAATACAAGCACAGACCATCTATCTGATCATGCGAGTGGTAGATGAAGCCACAGAACCGGCTGAACTTAACCTGGACATTTTGAGAGTTTTCAAGGTAAACTGCGCCATACCCCCTATTTTAAAATATACACAACATTTTGCTCAATATCTGTAGTTACTTTGTGCACGATATCAGGCAATGTTACATCCCGCGCTGGATGAAATACCGGACAAAAGTTGGCAACACTGGCTGTATGAAGAATCGAAGAAAAGGTATGTGCATAGCAATAGTGGCACTGGTGTCTACTTAGGTTGCTGATACCGCTTCGCCGCTTCAGGACAGCCATCGTCTTCTACCTTATCGCTCTGATCGTCTCTATCAACACCGGAATCTCGTGCAACGCTGTCGAGCAGTATCGCGATATTCCCCTGTGTTCTGCCAAGACAATCTGGGAGGCCCGGACAGATATTGACTGGGTTACTGAATGCCAGGAATACGCCACACAGATTGAGCCAGTGCCTTTCGACACGCTAGGCCACCTTATAGACGCACAGGATTCGAATATCACCTCACCGAAAGGACGAGCGCTGGATAGATGGAATGCGCGAACTGATAATCTTGGCAGCCTGCTCAATACCGCAGCTCTGGCAAGCCACAAAGTTATGTGAACACTCGGCTTTATCTGGGGTTTATGCTTCAATTTCCTACGTAGATAACGGACTATTCTAACCTCTTTCTTACTGGTAAGACTCAATGGCCCACCACCACCAAAGCACTTGTTCTGAACATAATCCCCCCCCCGCGGTCGTTCACCAAGAAAGCGGTCCGTCGCGGTTCGAGAATGTGCAAGTTGGGCCGTCCGGCCCAAGGGTCGCCAGCTCAACGACCCGCTGCGCGCCGAGCTCGGGTGGGTCGCCCATAGGAGAGTTCCCGATGAGCGAGGTGCGCACGAGCCCAGGGCAGACGGCATTGACGCGGCCGCTGACGTCTCCGAGGATGCGCGCATAGTTGATTGCGAGCATATTTACAGCGGCCTTGCTCGCATCGTATGACTTGTAATCGACCTTGTAGAAGGGGGTCTCGGGATTGGTCGCGATGCCGAGGGATCCCATGATGGTGGACACGAAGACAACGCGAGGCGGCTTTGCCGGCTCCTTCATGGCACGCAGCAAGGGAAGGACTGCCTCGGTCAGGCACGCGGTACCGAAGACGTTGACCTGGAACGTGCGCTCGAACAGCTCGCGCGTCGGTACGGCGGATTTCTTGACGAAAACGCTGCCGCTATCTAAGAGGATGCCCGCGTTGTTAACGAGCACATCGAGCCGGCCGAACTTTTCACTGATGTCTGACACGGCTGCGTCAATTGAAGCGTCTGATGTCAAGTCCAGCTGCACAGCGGTCGCTGCGTGACCGTCGGCACGCAGCTCTGCAGCAACGGCCTCACCCGCTGATAAGTCCCTAGAGCCGATGATAACGTGGTATCCGTGCTCCTTAGCTAGGCGGGTGGCAACCGATCGGCCAAGACCCTGATTAGCACCACTGATGAGGGCGATTGTTGCGTTCGCAATGCTGGCCATTTTGTAAGTAGAGTTTGCTATAAGATAGTGTTGTTGTTGTTGTTGTTGTTGTTGTATAGAAAGACAGAAGAAGGTGGCTTTAACTGGCCAACCCCGGCATTTAGTTGACTTGCCAATCGGCTACGTCTTGTATCTCTACCCTTTTACATATATACACATCTCGATATCTCTATCAAGTTCATTCTGACAAATCATCTCCGGCCAAATTTGTAGGAAGAAATTGTTATATGCCAGTCGGGTTCCACTCTTTGAAGCGGGGCGGCCACTTTGCACGGCGAGTTTAGACGGCGAAAGTGGTAAAAGTGGGGCTACATGTCAGCTTCACCTAAGGATGGGCGAATGGCGGCCATGTTGTTTATTACAAATTAAACTGCGCGTGATGAGATGGCTCGGGTAGTTTATGCCTATTATCCATAATGTGACAAGGGTTCTAAGCAGCTGTGTTGAATATTGATTGATATATAAAGAGCAATAAATGGATAAGTTCATGATGTGAGTAGCGAAGGCATCATCTAACACCGATACGATCAAAGCCACTAATATCAATATACTGATTGTCCACCTGATTTTACCGACTTTTACTTTATATTATAAAATTATTATTTCTTTTGATGCTTGCTGTGAAGGGAAAAACATGAATTCTCGTTCTCTCTTTGTCGTGGTGTCAATGCTCATAAGTGTAGCTACGACTTCTCCCACGCTTACGATCAGCACTACGACGGAAACAACCATCGCTATTCCGGCAGGTACCGTTGTGGGATCTGTAACTGGTGGTGTTGAGTATTTCCGTGGTATTCCTTTTGCCCATACTCCCACGGGATCCTTACGTCTGAAACCTCCCGTACGGCTCGAGACATTCGGTACCGTCCGAGCAACTGGAATAGGCCCTGCCTGTCCCCAGATGACAGCGCTAGACTACACACCTCTTTTTCTAGAAGCGGTCTCGAATCCAGTCGCAGCTACAGCCCTCTTCCTCGGAGAAGCTCTCGGAGGAGAGACCGAGGACTGCCTGACCATCTCAGTTATGCGGCCTGAGGGTGTCGCACCAGATGCGAAAATGCCTGTTTTGTTCTGGATCTTCGGCGGTGGGTTTGAGCTGGGCAGCCCCCAGCCGTATAACGCTTCGGTCCTAATACCTAGAGCTGAGGAACAGGGCAAACCTTTCATACTTGTGGCGGTGAATTACCGCATTGGGGGGTTCGGTTTCCTCGGAGGCCGCCAAATAGTTGCCGATGGATCCGCCAACCTCGGCCTGCTCGACCAGCGCATGGGCCTCGAGTGGGTGGCTGATAACATAGCAGCATTTGGCGGTGATCCTGATGCTGTCACTATATGGGGAGAGAGTGCTGGCGCCATCAGTGTATTTGATCAGCTTGCACTGTATGATGGCGACAACACATACAATGGCCGATCACTATTTCGAGCTGCCATCATGGACAGCGGGAGTATAATACCTGCTGAACCCGCAGACGGAATCAAGGCGCAGAATATTTTTGACACAGTGGTTCATGCAGCCGGCTGCTCGCTCGAAGCGGACTCAGATAAACTGGCGTGTCTGAGAAGTGTAGACTACGAAACATTTCTCAACGCAACCAACAGTGTTCCCATCTTTCTGAGTTACAGCTCCCCGGCTTTGAGCTACATGCCCCGACCGGATGGCAACGTCTTGACTGCAAGTCCTTACGTCTTAGCCAAGAAAAATCTATATGCTGCGGTTCCAATCATAATTGGTGATGTAGAAGATGAGGTAAATTGCACCTTACCCTGACTCGTTGTACTAGAGATGGCAGTGACTTATATTGACTTAGGGAACATTATTTTCCGTCTTCCAAGCCAATATTACGACTACAGAGGACCTAGTTTCATACCTAAACACCGTACTATTCCTTAATGCCACGTATCAAGATATCGCAGACCTGGTGGACACGTACCCTTACAAGAACGGTTCAGCTGGTAGCCCATTTGGCACCGGGATACTGAACGAGGAATATCCAGAGTTCAAGCGTCTCGCTGCCATTTTGGGTGACATCGAGTTCACACTCAGTAGGCGCGTCTTCTTGGACACGATGCCGTCATCAGTGCCAGCGTGGTCGTTTCTAGCGACGTGGGAGCGCGGAACACCCATCTTAGGAACTTTCCACACGGCAGATCTTCCACGTATCTACTATGGAACGGACGACGCCAGCCGGGCCATCCAGGACCGTTATATTGCCTTTGTGACGTCTTTGAATCCAAATGATGGTGTTGCAGTAGCTTCCACAAAGCATAAAACCTATTGGCCGATCTGGCAAGACTCTAAGCAACTGATCGAGTTTGGTGCAAATTCGACTGGTATTATCAATGACAACTTCCGAGCGGCTAGCTTTGAGTATATTACATCCCACATGGATATCCTGCACTTTTGAAGATGACTCTTGCAATGCTTGTTCCGGGTGGTTGCCGAACAGCATTAACCACATCGTCATAACTATCTCTTATGTTATTCTATTAATACACGAAATCTTTTTTAGTGTGCACTGTCCCCTCTATCACCGAGTGAAGACAACGTGTCGTATTTGAGTTTGATGCAGTGTATTGCATGCCCAGCGTGGTAACCGTGTGTATCATGGTATTACCCTTTCTCAGATGCTGGAGAGTTCTTTCCTCTTTTGATCAAAAGTGATGCCAAAATCATGACGCCGCCAATAACGGTGTAGAATGTCCACATCGTATGCAAAGCGGTTGTATAGGCTACTGCATTGTTTTCTGAACCGCTGTGTGTCTGTGCTGTGTGGGGAGTGAGACTATTCGTTCCCAATGTGCTCTGAAGGATGCTTGTACCGATTACGATGGAACAAGACGCGAACAGGTTGCGCATAAAGGTGAATGCAGACATTGCGGACGCAATGTGTTCTTTTTCGAGGTGACTCTGTAGGGCGATCGTAGGAGCCTGAAACAACGGGCCAGTGCCAATGCCAATGATGACTTCAAATAAGATTATTTTGGGCCAGTTGGTCTCTGGGCCTAATGATATCAGGAGACCCGTACCCAAAGTTAGGAGCACCGCACCGGTGACAATAGGAGGCCAATACTTTCCGGTTCGTGCCACTAGTCGCCCTGTTGAGAAACTCACTATTGACAGTGGCAGGACCAAGGCAAATAAGGTAAGGCCGGAGATTAATGGCCGAAACAGGAGCACCACTTGGAAATACAAAGGTAGAAAGTAGTCGAAAGTAATGAAGAGAAAGCTGTGTAGGCAGGAAAAAGTAAAAGTCGCAATATTTGTCACTGTTGAAAATATCTTGACAGGGAATATCGGGTTCGACGCAAATCTGGCCTCGTATGCAAAGAACGCGGCCAATATCAAGATCCCAAACACAAGGGTGCAGACTACCATGGCCGAGCTCCAGCTGTACAGGCCGCTGGAGCCAGACTCGAGACCGTAGAGAAAACAGATTGTGCCGCCGACAATTAGAATGGACCCAACCCAGTCAAGAGTCTTCAACCCCTCTACCACGCCGACCGGTTTGTTGTCAACCCGCAAAACAAAGCATAACATTACCAGAGATAATAGCTCAAATGGAAGGTTAATCCAGACTAAATCAATGATTAGTTTAGTTCTCTTAAGAAATCACGCGGAGGTTAATCGGACAACTCACAGCACCACCGCCACCCGATGGTCTGCGTAAACACTCCACCCAGCAGCGGACCGGTGGCACTGGCAATGGCCCACACCAGTCCCGCGAGACCGTAGTACTTGGGCCTGTCCTTGAGTTCGAAGAGGTCGCTGATGATAAGAGTGACGAGGATGAGCATGCCGCCGCTACCGAGGCCTTGCAGTACGCGCCCGCCGATGAGCATGTTCACGGATAGCGATAGCGCTGCCACCAAGCTGCCGGCGGCGAAGACAGCGTTAGCGGCCAGCAGTGTAGGCTTACGGCCGAACACATCAGATGCCTTGGCCCAGATGGGCGTGGCAGCTGTCGAAGCCAGCGTGTAGGAGCTGCCCACCCAGGCGTACTGGGCGGCGTCCGCGTCGAGCGAACTCGCGATGGTGGGTAGTGCGGTGGCAACGATGGTAATATCCAGGGCACCTAGGAACTGGGTTAGGCAGAGCGATAGTAAGATGATGCGACGCCGCACCGTGGTCGTGGGCGGCTGGAGGGAGACCACCGTATCCATGGGGCTCTCGACGCTGGGGGCGTCGGCCATGCTACCTGTGAAGTATCAAGAAAGCGGAATATGCTATGAAGGCAGTAGCCAATTCTGGCCGAATGACTGTATGAAGAGCCGTGATTATATGGGACTGCACTTTCAGCAGTCAGCGTGAATGGAATTGTCACATTAAAATGGCTACGTTGCCAGAACCAAGACCCAATTTCCTAAGCCCAGTTATAGCTAATTTACTCTGGCCACTGTCGTTGCATGCCACATGTTTATCCATTGTAGAATTACAGCCTAAAATACAGCAGTTTGTCCAAAATCGATGTATTCTACAATTCAGTCGTGATCCGAGCGCGTTTCGGTTCGGGGTGCCACAATCATATCCAGAGACGGTTAGAAATGAATTTGGCGCTTGCCAATCAGAATTGGCCCTAGTTACTTTCGGTTCGGGTAAAATGCTTCGGTGCCGTTCCGAGCCGGATCCCTACCAACATATGTTTTGGTAATACGCGCTTCGCAAAGTCTCTGTATTATATATATGGTATATGGTGAGAATCTATGTTCTACGGAGATTTAGGTTTAGCTCATAGAAGGATCGAGGAAAGCGTATTAACAGAATGCAGCGGTTGCTCTTGGGTGGCGGTGCGCGCATGTCTGACAATAAATCATCCGTTTCAGCACACATCATTACCATCCCACATTCAAAATGCGGGTTCTCCCTCTGTCGTTGTCTTTCATGAGCCTATTTAGCAAACCTCCCCATCCTCTCCCTAATCTGCTTGCCCCAGATGTAAAAGGGAATGCCCATTAATCCGAGAGCGGCCGTGAGCCCCCCAAAAATGCTGAAAGCGCCTGTATAGCCCAGGCTCTGCGTGAGTGGTGTAACGCCATAGCTCACGCCAAATGAAATGATGCCGCGGAAGGCGCAGATGATGATGAGCAGAGGACCTGCTCGTGCAGGGTAGCTATCCAGCAGGTAAGTGATGGCGACAATGTTTGCTCCCACAAAGGCGAAGTAGTAGGCAGCGACAGCCCAAACATAAACGAACCAATGGTATTGGTTAGGGTTGTCGGCAGCCAAACCATAGAGCACGGCGGTAAAGGTACCGATGATCATAGGGATTATTAAGGGAATTAGGCGAGTTTCGGGTTCGTGGACCCCGCCTCGCCGGTTAGCAAACCATCGGATCAGCTTATCCGAGCCTTGGCCAAAAACGGGGAGAGCAACCAGAGCAGTAACAATCTGACCGCAGTTGACATAGCTAGTAGAGGAATCAGGCCAGTTGTAAGGTGCTCCTTCAATAATACCCCCGTACGTCGTTCCAATACCGATGTTCACGGCCAGGGTGATACCATTGAGACACATAGCCCAGAAGATTTGGGGGTGGATCAGCAGTTCAAAGGTTGCCTGGCAGCGTTCAGGTTCAGTAAGCTTGAACGTATGATTATTCTGGGAATGACAAATGCTCACCATGAATGTGGACCAGCCCTCTTTCCACTCAATCTCTCCAACCCATAAACGCATGTCCGACTTCCAGGTTCGGGCTTCAAAGTTGACATAATCCAACTCCGGCTTGACTGTGCAAACCTGCAGAAAACCTTCGTCCGATGAATCCTCTTGGAAGGATTCTAACGAGCGGTGGTATTTCGTTTCAGGTAGAAGTAAGAAGGCCGCAACAAATTGAGCAGCTGCTAAGCATGCACCCATACCATACCACCACGTTGGCGTGATGGCGGCAGCAATTGGACTAGCAAATAATACCAAGATGGCCGATAGAATCACTTGAACTGTCTGCTGTATCATTAAACCCATGCTTCTCTCGTGCAAGAAGAAGATCTCCTATGGAACATCTCAAGTCAGCGGGTTGAAGAGGAACAAATGGGTCTGTTTTCTCTCATATAGTGTTATCCTTACCTGGGTGATCATGGGTACGAGAGCCTCGCTCTGTCCAGCGGCAATGCCAAGGAGGCAGCGCGACCAAAGATGATATTCGTAATTGTTAGCTCTAGTACACATGATGGCGCCCGCAATCATGACCAACGTGGAGATGAGCAAGACAAATCGACGACCAACGGCGTAGGCAAGTGGCATGCCAATCAGGTTCCCAATTCCCCTACGCATGAAGAGTTTAGCAATATGTCCGAAAGCACCAGGCTTCAGCCGCAGCTCAAACACATACATGAACAGCGAAGGATAGGTCATAAGGGCTACGATATCTGCGTAACCCTTACCAGCTGCTGTGTACTCGGGAATATAGTACGAGAGCAGTCCCCCGAATCCTGAGACAAGACAAAGGCCCAGGGTGGAGACTTTGCACACACTCAATATTAGCATAGCCAAGCTACAGTGCCAGACGACTGGTGGACAGATTGGTACATACAGATGGAGAGCACGATCACAATTGATGTTTTTCGCCATTTGCTCAGATTAAGAGGATCTGCAGGCAACAGAACGGAAGTTAGTAATGCCCCCCTGGACTAGAGCAAGCAGAAAATTTGCCTTACCTTGAGGGTCGGAGGTCGGTGTGGGAATATACACTATGGTGCCTTCCGTCAGCTTGACCGTGCCCATGACGGCTGTCTGAGCCCGAAGGGCCCCATCGCCACTCTTGAAAACCTCAACATCGATGTTCTCAACGTGTGAGGAGGTCGAGTTCTTGGGGGAAGCCATAACGCGGTGTTAAACTATCTTTCACGATTTAGAGATGACTATTGGACCGAATCTGCATTGAAAAATGAACGGTGCCAAGAGAGTAGCATTCTCTGAAATTCTCTGAATGGAACGGGGAAATCGATGGCCTTTTGTGTCTCTTCGGCCCAGGGTTTCGTCCTTCAGCGGTGCTAGTATTATGGGGTTTGTCCCCAGCTCGGCTGGCAGGACCGCAGCGACCACAGGCAGGATGCCCAGCCGCACCGAGCCCCCTCCCAATATCTTCGACTTTACCACCCCGACGTACCCCACACTTCTGAAGCTCCCCACATTACCCCAGACTCCCATAGTTGGTAATCTCATATCATGCTGGGCACTATTGGCCAGGACTAGGACATGGAGTGGACCCTGTTTTTGGAGGCGTGGGGCCGAGTGGGGGGTGGGATAACTCGGAGTGACAACACCGAGAGAGAGAGAAGTGTCTCGGTTCAGAACGTTGAGGGACTAGCAGAGGAGCCCCGAAACACGCACCCTTGCAAAGAACTAACAAGTCAGATGAACGCTAACTTATCTTGCTTATGGCAACAGCTGCAATGCGCGTTCGGACTAACCACCACCCATGCAACCTATATAGTTTAAATGGAGACCCCTGCAAGTTTGTCACACTCATTATTCCCATGGGACGGGTTCGTGTTTTACTTGGCTAGGCCGTTAGTTAATCGCTGACAGCTTGGCGAATGAGGGAATTCAGTGCCTGTGCTGTATTATTGCACAGGGACAGTGGGGCAATCCTATTGAGTCGCGCTGAGCCTTGGAAGGTAGAGCAGAGCTACCGTGTACCGTATGGAGCGAACCGCAGCCTCTACTCATCACGGTGATACAAACGGTGACAGCGAATTGAGAATGAATAATACAAGACCAATACTTGAAGGGAAAATCATGAACAATTTTGGATTCTGACGAATTTGAGAACTGATTTGACCATACTACTAAAGTTTATGACAATTCCTTTACACAGGTCTGTGTAACTTCTAAGCAAACAGGGCGTATATTTAGTGTCATTGAATGATAGACTTTGTCTAATATGGTTTTACACCAGCCAGCTTCAATACGGTGTCGTTTATCTCCGGCTTCTCAAAGGGCTCAGTGCGGTATTTGGGACAAACCTTTCCATCTCTCATAGGCTTGTCGTTCGATGGGCGGATGTTGCTGCATGGGTAGGATATAAAAGTCAGCGTTTTGCAAATCTAGCGAGCCCATAGGGTTACTAGGGAGACTTACCAGTGTGGCCAGTGTGTTGTGCCCATCCAGTTCTCCAAGCAGTACTTCTTAGCTTCAAGCGCCTCATCTTCCGCAAACTGTCTAGGCGTCATGCAGATATACTGTACGTGACGGATCTGATCGCCTTCTGGAAACCTCGCGTAGTGCATCGTTCTCGAATCCCACAGCACGAAGTCGCCGGGCTCCATGTCAACCTTGTAGAGCTCACAGCCACGGTCTTCGAACCACTTGACGTCCTTCTCACTGAAAATAAAGAGGTCCATGTATTCGAACTCCGGCGGCGGTGCATCCTCGTGGTCGGAGGACTCCCTTTTCTGAGAGAAGAATTCGTCATACAACTTGGATGAGCCTTTCATGAGCATCAGACCACCATCCTTGGGACCATTGGGTGCGTAGTTCAAGAGACCTTGGACTGCCTGCATTCTGCAACAGAGTTTTACTGCTGTTAATATTTCTTCATCAACCTTGGGAGGTGAGCTACCTACCCCTTGCGGCGTGGGTTCTGGTCACAGTGTGGCCAGGGGCTCCACGAGATATCCTTGCGATTCGGCATAGAGATGTTCATCCCGTCAAAAGAGCAAAGAAGCTCCTTGGTTCCCCAAAGCTTCTCAAAGATTTCGATTATGGCGGGCTCTGTGCGAGCCTCCCAGGCCATCTTCTCGTGTGGTGCTGCATATGCAAAGTACATGCTAAGGCGATTAGGACAATCAGCATAGTGATTCAATACCCATTGGGCCTTATTTTCATCATGGCAGTTTGCTAAAGTGTACGCACCCGCCCTTGAAGCTAACCGGCAAATGCTCAGCAGTCCACGTGCTAGGGTCTTTCTCGTCGAACCCGAGCTCAAACTTCTTCAACCACTCGATTTGTTTGTCGGCATAGTACTTGGCCTTTTCCGGAGTTATCGCACCCTTGATCAGAACACAGCCATTTTTGTGGAACTCATCCCTCCAGTCTCCATACATGGTGGACGCATCAAATGTGATGAGATCTTTGGTCTCGAACCGGGACCCAAAGGTCTTCGTGCCGGCGGTGGTGACAGTTTGTGTTGCCATTTTTGGAAACAGGTTCTGGTGCTCAAGCTTTTGAATTATTGCTAAGAATTTGAGTATCAATCATCTACCAAGGTTTTGAGGCTTTGGTTCGTAATGACTCCAGTTATATCAATTTGTTATTCTTAGGCGGTGCGACAGAACACAGGTTAATGGGGAGTTTCTGCAGAGAATAGCGAGTGCGAGATAGGCTGCCCGAACCGAACCGGAGCACAAAGAGACAGATGCATCGAATATTCATTCATTACCCCAAGCCACCGACCCGAAACCCATTGTAACTGTAGCATCTCGGCCCCGCGCGGGGATGATTCGGCTGCTCCCCGCATCAGCATGGGCTACCCCAACATGAAACCCCTCATCGCTCGGTAAATGCCAGGAGGTGGGGAGCTACGGACTGAAGAAAGTTAGTTAACCGACCATTGATCTATCACATGTTGCTTTTGCCACATTCGTTTGCGCGATGGCTTGCTGGAGAGATATTCTTTATAGACAAAAGGTCAGGGACGAGACCCAGTTCACTTTCTAGAGATCCAATCGCACACATTCTCATCGTCAAGATTTTACACAAGGCCATCGCAAAGGATCAACAGAGGTCTATAGCATTCCTCAATTTATTACAATTGCGAATCATGCCGGATCCTGTCCAGGTTGCGTTCAAGAGGATAAAGGAGCCCAAGGTGGGCGAGAACGGCTATGGTGAGTTTCACTCAGTGACATGCACAAACGCAGAGAGTTAAAGGATGGAGGTGACCTATGCTAAAATGACATTCATACCGATAGTGGGCTTTCAACCAGGAAAGACGGAGGTCCTTCTTGCAGGCTCAAAGCCTTTCGGCGCGAAGGAGCTGGTCAGCGATATTCAAGTAGATCACGACGTAGAAATCGTGGTCCGCGATGGGGCGCGCCTCTATGCGGACGTCTACCGGCCGGCTGACGCAAGCGAGAAGATACCCGCGATTATCAGCTGGTCCGGCTACGGCAAGAAGTACAGCGCGCTTGACATGCTACCCATCTGCGTATGGCACTGCTGTGTAGAGAAGGAGCACCTGAGCGGGCTGGAGAAATTCGAGGGTCTTGATCCCCAGAACTGGTGCCCGGAAGGGTATGCTATTGTCAGCGTGGACATCCGCGGTGCGGGGCACAGCGACGGGCAGATGTGCATTATGGGCCCACAAGATGCCGAGGACGGGTACGATGTGATAGAGGCTGTTGCAAAGTTGGACTGGTGCAATGGTAATGTGGGGATGGCGGGCAATTCAGCGCTGGCCATCTCCCAGTGGTTCATTGCGGCGCAACAACCACCTTCCCTCAAGGCCATCGCCCCGTGGGAGGGTATGGGTGACATGTACCGGGAGCAGTTCTGTCGTGGGGGCTGGTTCTCGATGAGCAATTTTGACCTCATCACCAGCGAGATCATCCGGGGTCAGCCCAACTCGGGCGTCGAGGACTGGGCGGAGATGTATCGCCGATCACCAACGCAAAACGACTACTGGAAAGCGAAAAGAGTCGACATGACCAAGATCAAGTGTCCTGCGTATATAAGAGGCTCCGACGTCAGCTCCATTCACACGATGGGCGCTATTCGGGGCTGGCTCGAGATCCCGCACGACCAGAAGTGGATTCACTGGAGCAGCAAACAGGAATGGTACGAGCTCTACAGCGAACCCCACTCTCGCGATGAGCTCCAGGTATTTTTTGATCGATACCTCAAGGACGTTAACAACGGCTGGGAAGAAAAGACTCCAAAAGTCAGGTGGTCCGCTTTGCAGTTTGGAGACAGGCCTGCTTTGGACGATATTGTGCTCGAGGACTTCCCCGTACCAGGCACCGAGTATCGAGAGCTATTTCTCCAGCCCGGGAGCTCACTCGGCATCAAAACCAGTACTGATAAAGGGGTTGTTTCGTACAACTCTGAGGACTACAAGAGCTTTGCAGAGTTCACATACACGTTCGAGACCCCAACTCGATTGATTGGTCTCCCTAAAGCCATAATTTATGTCTCCAGTGATTCCAGAGACGACTTCGTTGTATTCGTGATACTTAGGAAGAAGGACAGGAATGGAAAGGCACTCATGCACCTGAACTTTCCCATCGAAGCTACTCCCGTCAGCTCTATCGATGAAATCCCGGCAAAGGAGCAGGCAAGCCTTAACCTCCACCTTGGATCGGTGGGCATCCTAAGAGCTTCCCAACGGGCGATAGACACCTCCAAGAGCATACACCCTCAGTTTCCATTTCATCCCCATGAGAAGCAGGAGAAGATTGTCCCTGGAACCGTAGTTAGGTTAGAGATCGGCATATGGGCCATGGGCGTGGATTTCGAAGCTGGGGAGAGCATCAGTTTGCGAGTAAGTCACATCATGTCAAAGTCTCCTACTGAGCTGTTGATAACTGACAAAATCTTTATACAGGTTGGTGGTCAGTACCCTAGCATCGCTGAGTATAAAAGCTTCTCTGCACCACGTCCCGAGCATGAGTCAAATAGGGGTGAGCACAAGGTCCACTTTGGCGGAGAGTATCCTAGTTCACTTATTCTTCCCTTCTGTGGAGGAAACTAGACAAGTAGAGCGCGAAGGACACGCAGAGTTATGAACAGTTTCCAACAATATGAAGTCACTACAGCGAGTTCTGGACCTGATTTTGTTTTGTTCCTGCCGACGAGAGATCTACAGTTATTAGGTGTTAAACCAGTATTAAAGTAAATTTTCTCAGCGCGCCTTTTGACAAAACAGATGTTTTCAAGATTGGAAGCGGAAGGAAATTTGGCCGAAAAAGGCATGTAAATTCCATGCTAATAAATGGAAAGAGGTGACGAGCTATACATGCATGATGGTGTGGTTATGGATACTTGTACTGGGTATACACGTAGGAGCCTGCACCCGAACACCGGCAACTCCACCAAAGGTGAATTGAACAGGACAATGAGTCGATTACACCAGGTAGTAAGAAAAAATGTTGCCTTATCTAGTCAGGAGTATAACAGCTTCAACCCACCATTCTTTCTCATAGTAATTAGTCCTGTCCATAGTTCAGACCTTGATATACGGGATGCCGGTTAATTTAAAGCCACGATCACTCAACACGGGCTCATTAAGTGGCTTGTCACGGACCACCGTGTCTGGCTGACCGTTTCGCGTGGCCTTGTTGGTACCCACGTGTTGGGCGTTAGGCCAGTGTGTCGTGCCGAGCCTGCCTATACGGTTGGGGTTTGTTGTTAGTTTATGCCATCTCGGCTACTTTCAACTTGGTCACTGTCTTACCCTCAAAGGCGGCTTTCTTCCGGATCAAGTCTTCCTGGGTTGTGTTTGCAACAGGCATGTAGCAGGTATACACGGCAAGTCTATCCTGATCCGCCGTGGCGGCAACGTTGTAGTGTGGTGTTCGAGAGTCCCCTGTTAGATAACATTAATGGCTCATTCTGGAGTAATTATACTCATTCAACATTGCAAAGGATGCTTATGTACTCACATAGAAGTAGGTCGCCGGGTTCAGCCTCTACCTTGATCCACTGAAGACCAGCATCTTTAAGCCACGCCATGCCACGATCGGTGAAGCCGTACCACTCTTTAGTCCATGCCGGAATGCGTTCCTCATCTTTCATTGCCTCGTGGAATTTCTCACTTATTTCGTGACCACCTTTGCACACAATTAGCCCGCCATCATTGGGTCCGTTCGGCAGCAGGTTGACGAGGCCTTGGAGGCATCGGAACCCAGGCTTGTCAGGGTCCTGATCCTGATGCGGCCAGGGTTTATTCGCAGGAAGATGTGTGCGGTTGGAGAAGCCATAGTTGATGGCGTCAAAAGATACAATTAGATCCTCCGTAGCGTACACCTGTTCGAAGATGCTTACAACCCCCGGCTCGGAGCGGATATCCCACACGAAGTCCTCATGGGCAGCGCCGTAGTTCAGGAGCATGCCTTTTTCGTTGATAACCGGCAGCTTATCCGGGTGGACAGTTGACTTGTCATTTCGATCATAACCCAGACCGCTGTAGCAGTTTGTGAGACAATAAGTAGTGGCTGTTAGTCGAGGATGTCATGGAAAGGACTTACAACGACTCCATCAGTGCCAGCATTCGATCCGCATAAGACAGTGCTCTCTGTCTCGGGATGGCACCCTTGATGATTGCGTACCCGTCGCGTATTAGGTCATCGCGCCAATCATTAAAAATCGGATCGGTGCCATCGAACTTCAAAGCACTTGTGAGCTGCATATTTGACTTAGGTTCGGTTGCCGTGGCTCACACGTGTGTTCCACTTTTCTGTGCTGAAAATATAGGTTCAGTGTATAGGTATGGAGCAAGGCAGACATGTACAGGTAATATATACTGCATGGTATATTAAGCCTCTACATTACATCTAGCTACCGGGGCGATCGAACCACTGTGCCAGTCAGCCACCGGTTCGGGCCTCCTAACGCGGCTCGGCTCAACTCCGAGAGAATGTCTAATAGCTCCAGTTAAGAAGTGCAGTAGGATTGGGGAAGTGGGGAAGGTGGACAAGTCACCACCACACCATGCTGCCTTCTTCACTTTGGCACTTACGTCTCTTTGCAATAGTCGAGCGTGTCAAAAGAAAATACGCCACGAAAATTACCATCATCACAAATTTCACTGCTGACAGTAGTAAGCAACCTTGAATGCAGATACATCAAATTAACTTGCAGCAACAGGTCGTTAACAATAACTACTATGTTTGGAATACACTAAACGTACAGCCAGAGCTGGGTATTGGAGAGTTACGCTGTACATAATTCGGAGACCTTTTAGAGATATTCTGAGTGTAAATCGGGTCCCATCATATTCCAAAGCTCGTCAAATCCAAACGATTCGAGTGAATCGCTTGTAAGATCTGTCAGATGGCCAAAGTCAAATTGACCCAACGAAGTCTCCAAAACCCCACCCACCACCAAATTGGTAGATGGTGACCCAGGGGAGGTGGGCACTTGGGTTTCTGTTGGTAACTGAGGCCACGTGTGTGGCTTATCCAAGGCAGCAAGCCCCCGCGAGCCGAAGCGATTGTAGAAGGTGTTTACACGCTCACGCAGCGAAGCGCTGCTGATGCTATTGATAGAATTGGGTAACCAGGTTGAGCAATGCTTGTCAACAAGCTCGGTAATTATGTTGAAGAGCTCGAGATCAGCCCGCGCCAAGAGCCGCGTTGGCTGCCGCAGTATACCCAACGCTAGCACTATTGCGGAGAGGTATATCGGCGTCAGGCCAAGGACGATGGACCGCTCTCCGTGATCGGTGAGCTGCAGCATTTCGGTGATGGACGCTCGTGCCATTGCAAGACAGATCTCCGCCCCACCTTGCAATCTTGGGTATCCAGGTAGAGTGGTAGCGTGTTTCTTCAGTTCTGCTGTGTAGCTGTTGTGAGGAAAGATGAGCGATATGCGCAGAAGTGTTATGTGGGTCTAGGTTTCGGCCCCCAATGTCAGTCACGGTTTGCCTCAAATGTTCCATTCTAAGTTTTCAACTTACGCACCGAATAAAATTGTAAGGAAATGAAGCTAGCAATATGGTGGCGATAGCTATCACCACGTTCATCGCCAGATGTAGTATTATATTTGAGCCCGAGATCCTCTGGTAGGGATTGTTTCCAATCGACGAGTGCTTGGTCAAGAGTCTGTACCGTCTTGAATAGATCAATGGCATTGGCCGGTCTTCGGGAGTAGAACTCGTTTGATATCCTCCCCATTATCTTGGATAACGCTACCCATGCGGCAAAATACCCGAGTTCCGGAGATCGCACCGGGTCTGGTGGCACCTGATCGATATCTTTGTCGCTCACAATAGCCGGCCGGCCACTTTCGAGTTGCATGAGCCGTTCTAGAGCATAGCAGGACCACCAGATTCGCGCCCGGAGACCTAAGTCAGTTTGGCCGCTGGGAGGCGCAATGAGTTCGCTGTCTTGCTGTTGAGGCCTTTTCTGTGATAATGAGGCGGATGTAATTGCCTTGTGCAAGCCAACAGAGTGGGCCACGCGGATGGCTTGACCCAACACCTGCCAAGCCTGACCGTCCTTCATACAGCCGCGGAGCGCCAGAGCAAGCAGGATGAGGGCCTGAATGCTGGTCGTATATGGTATCGCTACCAGGTGCCCGTAAAGACTGTAAGCTCCATGAAGATATTGGGAGCTTAGCTCAGTATTCCGGCCGTGGATATCGTGTTCACCAATGCAGATCATAGCATAGACCACGGCGAGAGCTGGTAGAGACGTTGGAGATAGTTGTGCGACAAACGAATCGCCGTGCGTTTGCTCCAGCCTCAGGATGCGACTTATATCTGTTTCCACTATTTGTTGATCAACTACAGGGAAGAGCGGCCAGATCCTTTTGAAGAACGCCTCCTTGCACGCATCCAACTCTTCACGAGGGGGCAAACGAGGAAAAGACGGCAACAGAGGTAGCGAAAACTCTTCACTGTGCTGCATTCCATGCTTGAAGCCGGTGCTGATAGGTGGAAGACCCTTGGAGGTCAAGTGAAGATCAACAAACGTACAGAGACATTGTATGCTGCTACCGCCGACAAACTAAGCCAAAAAGAAAAGTGTTAACAAGGTACCTACTAGGTGAGTGAAAGGAAACATATAATCCCATGAAGATGCATGCTCACTTTGACTCTGTATGCAGTGTCATCTGTGTTGACCACTACGTCGGGGGTTGACCCTTCCAGACTCTCTGGATGGTTGTTCCCATCTACGACGTTTGCTTGATAAGCTCTTGACAACCAAGTGAGTGGCCCTTCGCTCTCCTCGCCCTCTAGCTCCACTGAAGCTTGCCGCTTGCGGGAATGCCTGGAGGGCTCGGAGCTGTCCTCGTGGGACTCATCTGCCTCGATGTTTGGTATGTACCGCCGCTCTGTGCTGTCTCGTCTTGCAGGGATGAGACTATCATGTGTGGCCCAGGTGCGAGTCGCTTGGCCCGGGCCTTTGCCGTGGTGACGAAGATCGGTTGTTTCGCAATTCTCGTTGCGCAGCACGCAGTTGCGGCATTTGGGCAGAGTAGTATCGCACCGTACCTTACGCTTCCGGCACTGTAATAAGAGCTTCAATCAGCATCCATCTACCTGAAGTCCGACGCCACCAGCGCTCAGGAGCGCCCGGTGGAGCCATGGCGACACAAGAGGCTCCGAACCTGGTTGCAAGCGATGGACAGCCGGTTGCGTTTCTGGTGTGATCGGCTTATTGACGGAGCCGAGTCCGAAGCGGTCTCTGGTGGAGAAAGCGACATATCGCGGATGACAATGGCATGATTATGACACGAACTCGGTCTGCATGTAAACCGAGCGCTCGGGAGAGAGCAACCAACAATATACGCTCTCAAGGGAGTGGGAAGCCCACGCTCGGTTCGGTTCGGGAGCTGGACTGTGGGGAAGCATCCTCATTTCTAGATGATGGGAAATGGACCAATAGGGGCCACCTTTGGCCTGCGTGACCACCCCCAATCTTCCTTGGCTAGTCCCCAATCTCCAAATGTGTGGGCCCCTTAGTTTTTGGCTTCTCAACCGAACCGAACCGAGATCATACTGCTAACCCCGGTTCCAATACCCATGCATGCACTCCTCGGCATGAAAGACAAAGGGGCGCATTTCTCATTGCCTAGAGCAAGAAAAGCGTCGGGACGAATGAAACGTGCTCGAAAAGAAACGACCAATTGACCTTGATCCACTGGAGTACAAGAGGGAGTGCACAATTTAAATGGGTCTCCTCGAAGTATTGTATAATATGGTATTAATAAATATATATTTGAACTCTAACGGAGAATTGATAATACCCTCCAAAATACCTTTTAAGGATAATATACGGAAATTCTGATAACCCGGAATCAAAATATTACATTTTTGGTGGATTTCTTCCTTATTTAGGCTATTGGGAGCTATGGAAAACCAGCTGGGCAACTTGGTAACCTTGATCACAGCCGATTGGTCAATGATGGTTAAAGTAATTGACTTCTAAGTATGCCTTTGTCCATGAATCCTTGCCGATATAATTTCAACTTAGAACAATGGCTTGCGTCTCAAACCGTCCAGTATCCATCTTTACACGGTACACAGTAGAGATGCCGATTCTTTGGAAAATACTATTTGGGCCCTCAGAAAGGATCAACAGATACAAGTCGTTCTCGGTGCGCGATCCCACAAGTGCCCAGCAGTGGCGAGGTTGATGACGGTCTGTATCCAACACGCACCCTCCTAGCACTAAAGTCTTGTCCTCGTCCCTCTCGGATTTCGCGAATGTCAGCGAACCAACGTGGTCGTCCTCGCGTGTTGGCGGGTGGTATAACATCTCCGCCACATGTCCCCGGATGTGTAACGACCCTCGTGGGTTGCTCTCCGTCAGGCTATTCTCGCCTACACTCATATCGATCTCCAGTATCTCGAAGGCGACCGGAGCTCTGGAGCGTCGGGCCACAAAAATGATCTGCCCATCTATCGCCGCCCAGCTCCAGCTCGGCGCGCGTGTCTCGGTCGGCCTAGTCAGCAAGCTGCACTTGTCAGCCGATGAGTAACCCCAGGTCTTGCGACCGGCCACATGCGTGTAGTATGCGCCCCACTGCAGGCCGCGGGCGAGATCCTCTCCCCATAGGCCAGCAAGGTACGTGGCCCCGGGACGGCGCGAGAGAAAAAGGGAGGCCGCACCGGCGAGGGCGGGCAGTTTGTCCGAGGGCATCGTCAATTTCCGGGTCGTATACTCCTCCAGGAGCAGGAACCAGTCGTCCCAGTCGTACTCTGCTTGCTGGAGCATGCGGGAGCGAACCTGGAGGAAGATGCCGACGGCATGCCCGCTGTTCTGTGGGTAATATACCTTCTCGTCCTCGCAGGTGAGGCAGGTGGCGCACTCCCAGAACATCTGCTCCCGTCCGATATGGAGCACTCGAGGGGCCAAGAGCCGTTCTTGCATGCACCAACCCCGGCTACCCAGCGGAATATTCTCAAAATACTCATAAAGTGGCAAGTATACCTTTTGGACAGCGTACTCATCGTTGACAACGGCTAAAGGCGCTCGTTTGTGGTCTAAGAAACCAACCGTGCTTGACGCTGCGTCCAGAACAGAGACAACAATGGTTGCTCCAGCATATACCGAGGCCATCTGACCGGCTTCTCTTGTCCAATCTTCCTTTGAGTCTTGGATGATGCAAAGCGCGTCGATCCAGAGGTAACGTATTCGCAGAGCCTTAGCCACTTCGATAGCGTCTTGGAAATTGCGCGGCAAGTGCTGCGTATTCAGCGCTATGTATCGCTGTTTAATGTTCAACTCGACTGTCTCCGACGGGATGATGCCACCCCAACAGTGACTGAGGGCAATGTAGGGTGCCCTCTCTCCGTGTGATTCGTACAGGCGAGCTCCTTGTTCTTCGTTTTCGCCCAGATCAATGACCCTTGTTGGGAGGCTGTAAAGTGTCTGCTCATCCTTGCACGCCGTGTGACTCTTGCGGCAGTTGAGTATCCAGCGTTCCACATTTTGCATCATGCTCTTGGATGATTGGTCGGTAGGGGTCGCGCGGAATCGTCTGAGAGCATCAGCGTACCGGGGCTGCTCTCCCTCCAGCAGCTCCCCACGTCGGCAGAGTTTGAAGGTATGAACCGGGATGTCTCCAATCTGCGATACACCCAAGCGCATCTCCATGAGGGAATGACGGAATCCAGCCCGAAAATGGCCTTTTTGTTTGTTCACGCCGATCCAGCCAGAGTTCCACCACGGATAGAGGCCAAGCCAGCCCCTGCACAAGCCCTGATCCGACAGTTCGGCGAGGTCACTGTAGAGAACATGGCACATCTCACATTCGTAGGAGCTCATCTCTAGATCTTTAATGGTGTCATGGTGATGAAAGCTGGAACCCCAGCCTGGCGAATGTTGCTTATCCACAGGCTGCCACCGGCTTGGCAAGACGGTGGGTTCAATAAAGTCGAAGGCCAAGAGGTCGCGAACAAATTCGTGACACAGGGCACAGAACGCACCCGAGACGGTTGTGGACTCAGACATCGTGATACAATTCGGGGTTCTGTAGACGGTCCGTTCTTTGCACGGTCAGGGGTTACCAAAGGGAAAATTCCAGTGCTGCAGCATTGGTTGGTATCTGAAGGATGGTCAGATCACGTGTTCGAACTTTCAGCGCCTACAGCGATTAATTGAGTGTATTGTTTGCTTATTATCCTCGAGCAGTTATCTCCAAATGGCCGGGGTTTTAATGCAATGAATCGAGTATCACACAAGAAAAGGAAAAAGCCTGAGCGGCTGCATATTCGTGCCCAGACGGATGCAACCCCGCACTAGAAAATAGTGCCCTTAGGTTTGAATGGGTGCATGAGCACAAAAGCACCTCGGCTTTATTGAGTATATTCAGAGTCAACCACTTACAGGAACGGGAAAATGCGCTCGGACGGAAGCATTCCGACTCTTTTGGTGTAGCATAGTTAAATTTTCGCTGTTGGATGTCAATCCGATGGAACCCAAGAAGGCAGCAATGCTGAAGGAGAAAATGCTACGTCTAGGTCATCCAAACACAAAGCAATATCGAGTCTTAACCAATCATGCAACCAAAATTGTATTTGATGGTTGTGTATCGAGATTTTGTACCTGTTCGGATTCAGACCAAACGTTCTGCCTCCCAATCAGGCTCCAATTGTGGCCACTCCCACATTAGATATATTGGGAGTAACCAAGGAGATTTTTACAGTCCTTTTTACTGTCCGCTACTATAGCCACGTATCGTCATGGAAGAGTAGAGTGTAATGCTGTAGTTTATGATGACCCAGGAACCATAGTGCAAGTATGTAGATTGGTACTGTAAATGTTGCGATCCATGGAACTCCTTTATGGTCCAAATGTACCTAGACATCATCGGTACCTGCAATGCCTCGGGCTTGCTGACTTTTTTAAAGATTATGAGCAATGTTCAAAAAGTCCTCAAGGTAGAACGCCTGACCAAGTTATCTTCTTCGTACGTGCATTAGGTATTTAGCAATAAAATATATTATCGTTAATTAACAATATAAAAGCTTGACTATTTTTAAAACAACCTTAACCTGAGGAGACCAATATAATATCAAATAACAATCTGCAGAGTTACTTCCAAGGTTTTTGTTCCATAATGCATGGCGGTGGACTTCCTTTTCCTTCATGTTGAATGAAGTACTTCCCCATTGTTATCGCTTACTATTGTTCTTGGTACGCCTGGAAAACAGACGCTTCAAAGGGATCACTACGGATCTTCTTTTTGCTCTTTACATTTCTTGGTAAATCTGGGATCTCCCATTCCTCATGTCGTGGCATCTCGGATCCCTGGGTCATCCATTGCACAGTTGGTGGTGTGGTAAGTTTCTCAGAATCCACTTCATACACAGTTTCTTCTTTTCCTTTTAACTTCATCACAGCTGATGCCACCATGATGGAGTTAGCTGGTGATGATTGGTCTGAACTGGGCGTAATCATATCTGGCTTGTTCTCTACGTCATCGGATGACCCAGCGTTCAATTCAGCTGGACGGGCGAATTGCCTTGGCTTTTGCAGGCCATTAAGACCTCGTAATCCTGCATCGAGGATATCGCGTTTCTCTACCAGACGTTTTCTCTCGATCGAAGACTCTTCGGTCTCACCCGCAAGGCGAGAGATGTCCTCAGGACTCATTTCCAAGATCGTACTCGGTTTGAAGAGCTCGGAGACTTTTCCAATGAGGCAGTCTTCAATGGCTAGCACACTAACATCATCGATAAATCTGTTCATGGCTACCTAAAAGCTTGTGGCTATGGTCAGCATACAAGATGTTGTTTAGTTATTGATCAACTAAAACCTGCCTTATAATATGCTTCCATGAAGTCAACCGCTGTAGAGCTTCCGAATAGCTCCATATCCGGTTCGAGGCCCTGTGCCAAGTGGTCCACTAATTGTACCGGATTGAGATTAATCTTTCTGTCCACGTCGTCAAGATACTGTGAGCCAAGCATTTTGCGAATGAGCTGCTTAATCGCACGTCTGTGTCGTGCCTGTTGGGCTTTCTGGACATTCTCCGTGAGCTGGCGATTGTATGTAATGGGATGCTGCGTAGCTGAGGCAAGTAACTCATTAATCTTGGCGTCCAGTTCGACCTTGAGCTCCTCTATCTTCTCATGGATAAACTCAAGCATCTCCGTGACGACATCACGAGCAGCTATATGTCGAATCACAAGCTCAGTCGTTTGATGTGCAGCGTCCAGGATATCCTCGGTTAGAGCCTTCGCGATCTTTCGCCATGGCTCGCATTGCTCTGCGAAAAGATCACCAACAATAAGAGGATTGAAAAGGCCGGGGAGCTCACGTCCTCTGCTAAACTTCAAGCGATACGATACTTCCTGGACATATTGTGACCTAGGGATACAGGGTGACTCGCTGATTTTGACTTCGTCTTCGCCCTCGCTGTCTGAGTTGGTGATTCTCTGGCTCTGACCATTCAAAAGCATCTCATCTCTGAAATTAAGCAGCCGATTTTGCACCACCGCTCTCAGCCGCATAGGATATCCGCCGTGTTTCTTTCTACTGCCGAAGAAGCCATCCATGTACGCGCCGTTAATCGCCTGACTTGTTAGGGACGTGTAATCGTCGCTCATATGCATCAAGTATCGCTGTTGCTGCTGCTGAGTTTGCCGAACGGGGCCTAGCCGGTCAAGCTCTTCGGTACATTCCCGTATGCCATTCTCCACATCCTGAACGAGGCTTGGCAACTGTGATAGGATCTGGTCCTTAAGCACAGAACTGAGTCTGATTCTCAGAGCTGCTACGCCATAGTGGGACGGGTTGACACCGGCCCAGATACCACTAGAAAAGAACTTTTCCTCGACGGCGTCGCGTTCGGCTGACGTAAAGCCCCGCTCCTCGAATTTACGGTTCTTCAGAACATGCCAACCTAGACGGAGCTCCACCTCAGCGTTCTGAGCGAGGCGCACCCACCAGCCCTCGGAATCGGAGCCTACATCCAGAGTATCGGGCTTCGTGATGAGTCCCATGGTACGAAGGCCCTCTGGGTCCGCTTGTTTGGCCATTGATGTCACTTCCTGAAGGACATACTCGTTCTTAGCCGACACCACGGCCAGGATGATGCTCCTTGGGCGGGCCATATACTTCTCAACCATGCTGCGGACGGTATTACCATCGGCGTCAGATTGCTCCTTGTTTCCTGCTCTGAATAAGCCAGGGAGATCTACCATGGTTAGGTGCGGCTGGGTAGGCCCAGTGAGCTCGATGCGGAGGATATCGTCGTAGAACCTTCGAGGCACCGGAACACTCATGGCTTCCATTGCCTCCTCTGTTACTGTTTCAAGACCTTGGTTGTCTATACTGGCATGGGGCTGCCAACGCTCCAAGTCCTCTTTTTCTTTGTCATATCGATCCTCACCAGGTATGATGAAAACTTTTGTGCTCGTTTCATCGCCTCTGCGAAGAACCAGCTCTGTTGCGAAACGAGTGCAGAGACCTTCCTTTGTGGGAAATCGCATAGTCGAAATAGCTTCGAGGACGGAGCTCTTACCCGCGGACTGATCTCCACAGACGATGATCTCGGGAAGGTCGACATACCGGCTGATCCCCTGCGCACGGAGCTTGTCAATGATATCAAAGATGTGTCGATGGTCACCCACCAGCATTTCTGCGGCTGTCATGTTGTATTGTGCGAGTGGAGTGATGTGCATGCAAAAGATTATGTGAAGGGAAAGTGTCCAAACTATCCTCTTTTATATTCATCACAGAGCCAGTGGGTTCCAAATCTCGGTAAGGCTGAGTGGTATGTGGAGGGCCTCCCGCAGATTTGGGCACCAAGACATTACGTTGCTTTTCCATTTGGATGCTTATGTGCCGGATGCATAAGTGAATAGGCAGGCTCTGTTCGCCCGTTTAAAGTGTATTGGTGGTAGGCTGCTGCCTGTAGAGTTGGCCGGCACTCAGATGATCTGATGAACTCGATTTACTGAGAGGACATCATGCATCACAACCCCCACTTGGTTGTTATAAGTTGCAATTCTTTGATTTGTAACTTGCAGCTGGACGCTGCAGCCCGAGAGTGGGAAAAGTAGGATGTCTCTAGTGGGACCAGGAAACTCCAAAACGAAGAAGAAAAAGGGCTTGGCATTATGACATGCTAGATTGATCTACGTGCAGAAAGGGGATTTTTCATACTAATATTATCCCAATAGTTATACTCTCAAAATCCTCCGAGTGTCCTCTGGTATCCTCCATTCTCCATAATCCAGCCTTTATAAGGCTCCCGTCGCCGTGTTGTGTACCGTACTAACGCCTCAGTAGGGGCAGTCGCTGTTTTTGTCAGTGTCGGACCGGCAGTTGAATCCTTGGTGCTGGGTCTTCGAGACGCAGCTAGACCCGTCTTCAACTCTTTCACGGTCACTCGCTCAATATGTTTACTGAAATTCCAGAAAATCTTATTTCCAGCCACGCCAAGACTCTCACGGCTGTACGGCGGCATCCAAGTAGGGTAAACCTTCTGATGACAAGCCAATGCCTGGATGTCGAGAGGGTGCAGGAGTAGGAACTCATTGCAAAGAAAGCAGGCTTTCTTACTGGTGCCCATTAGCCGAAACTGGGGTACCAAAGATGGGTTACGGTCGTAAAAATCGAGAAGTTGCATTTCGGCGTGGAGCGTAAGCGTCAAGCGGCATGCCTTGCGCAATTTCCCTTCCACATCGTCTGTCTCCCAACGCTGGGCTAACTTAGCCATTGTTACATTGCAATCGTCTTTAACTAGTCGTTTGAGAGTTCTCTGCAGAGTTGTTTTCTCCTGAAACAGTGAGAATGATTGCTGCAAAGGGGCCTGAACACCCTGAACTTGAATGCTTGCAAAGACCTTAGGTTGTTTAATGGCAAGTTTGACCATGGACTTAATTGCCCCCCAATATCGAGCAAGCTTGTAGAAAGTTTCGACCCATAGCGGAGTATTCTTTGGGCTAAAGGCAAGCAAGATCTGCAACTGTTTATGATAAACCCATCTGGCCTGCATTGCCCATTGAATTAGAGATATCAAGTGTGATGTCCCAGAAGAGCTCATAGAAGTGGCCATAAAAGGACATTTCTTGATCCATTGTACAAAAGCTGGCTCCTTTAATCTTTCTTCATTGCAATGGTTGCCGGATAACTTGGTGATTGCCACCTGAAATACATGTCGGATCCCGCCTTTTTCAAGTTTCTCTACCAGTGCCATAATACGGTCTTCATCCAAATCGACAACCTTCTCGAGAATTTCGGTTTCAGCTTGAATCGATGATTTTTCTGTGTTAGGCACAGCGTGAGCAACCCCGGCATACTAGTTACTTCTGAGTGATTGCATACCTCCATGAGAAGCCGCGGTAAGTGCTTGTATTACGGCTCTAAGTTTCGTGAGATCTTGTTCCGACAGGCCGCGATTGCGTGCTACGCGTAAGATGGTCCCAGAGGGCCGATTCAGTTCCATGCAGACAGCCGAGGCGGTCTCCTTACCGGAGCTTGAAGTTGAGCAGATGAGTGCGAATGAGTCGAGGAACTTCTCCTTCAGTTGATGATTTTTGAGTACATCGTCATCGAGAGGCCCGTCAATAAGGCTTTTTGTCGGCGCTCCCCGACTAGGGTCAATTAGGTAGAGTAAAGCCGAGTTGATCAACAATTGCTTGCGAGCCTCGCCACCTTCTTGGGTCGGTGTTACCATATTTTTGATTACCTAGAGGTCCTGAAACAACACTCTCACTGTAGAGCACTTAGTGCGATGTAACTGGAGGGCTTTACAAAGACGTCGATGAAGAGAAAAGCCCCAACACAATGATGCATGTACGGCAGTTATTCTCTTACGCATCACCTTAGGGCAGTCTCAATTGCCCACTGCTGATGTCAAGGGAGGCAGTACACATCTCTTGCGGGGGGCAGTACACATCTCATACGAGCCTTTACGCAGAGTGTTGGTGGTATATCATTTTATTGGACCACGTAGTAGAAGTTGCAGCAAAAATGCTGCAGTCATGCATACAAAATCTATCTTGACCAGCCACAATGTCACTCGACGATTGACAAGTCGTAGCATGCGCCTCGCAGCCTTGTCCGCCTTTTCATCCCCCTGTCAATTGTGTTGATATTTGAACCCAGGCTACTCTGCTCAGACATTTTTCACTGTTGTCCAGCCATCTAAATCTTTTACTCTGGCTACAGCCCAATCTTACTTCATGGCCTTCTCGCAGGGCGGGGCCTTTTCCTTCGTACAGGAAACCCATTCAGCTTCTGCAGAATACGACGAAACCATGGCATTTTTTAATATCTATGATACAGACTTAGCAATGCTTCACTCTGGTGTACCATCACCAGCACCTACTCCTTCTTGGGAAGTCGACGCTACGATCGATCCGGCGCTGCTGCTGAGCCAGCATCAAGATTTTGAGAATATTCCGAATGTCACCCCGCCCATCCAGCATTTTTGAGGTGCTGAGATGTTGTCACCGCCCCACACTGGGGCATTTGATGTTAGCGGGACGGCACAGGTAGCACTTCAAACCAATGAAGGCGACCAGCTCTGGACTGTGACAACCGAGGAGTCCTTGACACCCCTGCAATCTCTTCCGATAAAGCCAAAGTCCAGGGCTCGCTCTCTCTGTACCTGGAAAGATTGCCAGTATCGTGGACGTACTCACGATGATATCAAGTAAGTTGATATCTTGGAAGGCTTTGAGAACAGTCTGCTTGACATCACTCAGAAATCACGCGTCCACCCACCGCCAGTGTCCTAAAGAAGGCTGCGGCTGGGCCAAGGCAAAGGACCAGAACGAAAAGGACCGGCATGTTTGGAGCCATCATAAGGCGTGGGCGGAGAGCAGCGGGTATCCTTCTCAAAGTGCCGTGTGCGATGAGTGCCATCAAACATTCTCGCGCAAGGACAGGCTACTACGCCACAAGAGGGAGGTACACGCTGCCCAGAAGCGGATAAGACGATCTAGGAGCTAGTCTGTAGACGTCGGGTTGTTTGTCATTGTGCGAGGTTCAAGTTCAGGGCAGACGCTGCACTGATGCAGGGCACACGGAAGCAAGTCTGTCTACAATGTTGAACTTATGGATGTTTACCAGTTTATCGGTAGTGAATCGTCTTGGACTCGTTTCTTTTGGGCTGCCTCTGATCTTTGGGTGCATTTCGTTGATCTTATGACTGACATCTGCTATCTTCATTTGAACATTTGCGTGTAGTCATCATATTTACGTGAAAGAACATGGTTTTCTCCATCATACTGCGACCAAACCCATGAGCAAGATCTTCTTGTACAATAGCGGGAGAATCGTCGTGGGATGACTACACGCGTATATCTACATCATCAAGAATCCATCGACATCTATCCCACAAATAACCTCTTCAATCGTTTCAGCGGCTCTGAAATCTCAAACGGTACCCCTTCGCGCGGCAGACAAAATAACCTAGTTCCAAGTTTCTAAAGGAGAGTGATGTTGTACTGCTGCTGAATTTATATCGCATACGTTATTGTGAATACAGTGAATGAATACATAGTCACGTGTTTTATTGCTTCTATATGCGGTGCAGATCGATCGGCTGCTGGAATGCCCCTACCCCACTACCTCGCAGACAGATGATGCTAAATTAAGAGACCTGTCGTATTTACAACCTGTATGAATCCACTGTCGTAATTTGATATCAGCATCCGCCTCTGGCTCGGGCTGACAGCGATCTCGCGCGGGAACGCGCCTGCGGCGATCTGTGATGAGGGTCCGGCGAAGACGTGGGTGGGGCCTTCGTTGAGCGCGAGTGCAGAGTCCACCACCGTGATCCCTGTGCTCGTGTTGGCGTAGTCGAAGCGGTTCGAGTCCGCGGTCAGCACCTGGCTGCCCACGAAGGCGATGCTCACGGGTGACGTGCCGGTCTGTGCTCGCGACACCAGGGAACCCAGGGCGGCGGTCTCGTTGGTGGCGAGCAGCGCGACGTCGTATGCCAGGAGCTCGTTGCCCTCGCGCGTGGTCACCCAGAGATACTTGCCGTCGGGACCCAAGGCGCAGCGTACCGGGTGGCAGCCCGAGGGCACAGTGTACAGCAAGGCATTGCTCGGATCGGTTGTCAGGGTGGCAACGTCCAGCACGCTGATGGTTCCAGCCTCTTGTGTTAGGGGAAACCCCGGGAGCGCCAAGAGGCTGAGTTCGCTAGTCACGAACAGCCGGGTTCGATCTGGGCTAAACTCCTGGCTGACTACGGCGTAGCCCAACGGCAGCACGCCGACGTGGGTACCCGTGATTGCACCCGTTGCCGCCGATTTGTTGACATGCCACACCTCAATGGCTCCGCGCTCGAGCGTCAACTCGCTTCCCAGCTCCTGGCTCAGGAAAACATACTGGTCATCGGGCGATAGCGATACTTCTACCGAGTTGTTGCCAAATAGGCCGTGATAGCTCAGCAGGCCCACGTACGAGTTGCTGGCACCGCGGAGGGCGCGCCGGACGTCCAGAATCACAGCGCCGTACCCCGCAGCTACATATAGATTCTCCCTGTCCCATGACAGCTTGACACCGTGGTATTGAGCGTAGAAGTCATCGCTGTCGTGGCTCGCCGAGATATTCCCAATATCATAATTCGATGGCATGGTCAGGTTGTGTAGAATGCGCGGTACGAACTTGGATGTGTCGAGAACTAATACCGAGCGCATCACTGCGGCGAAAGCGATGTCTTCGCTATAGTACACCAGCCCGAAGGGATGTGTGCCAACCGTCAGTTCAAAGGATTCGACGGGCATCTGAGGCTGCTCGGGTGCTACTGTCGCGCAGGCTCCGAGAGGCAGTACCGTAGATGCCGCAGATGCGACGGATGTGAATAGCGTGGTCGCAGCGAGCGCTGCCAACGCGGTTGACAACCAGGACCGAACCATTTTTACTGCTGTTTCCCTGAACCTCTGTTTCTATTGGACCACAAGCTATATGTGGCAATTCCCTATCGTGCGACTACAATTAGTTAATTGTCCTCACTTAAGCCAGAAGAAGCTCGAGGTTGCGAATGCCGAATGCGGCGGCGGAACTTGACCCAGATGTCACCGATGACATATACTCGGTATCATTGAGCGACCACATAATCGATGAGGAGAGAGAGCTCGGCGGCGCCACTAGACAACTTATGTGCTGTCTGCCTGCTGTCCATTTCGTCTTATCGTGGCGGAACGGCCAATCTAATGTAAGGCGTTGGTGGGAATGTCAATTTTAGCTCACCTGCCAAGAAAAAGCAGGAGAGGCTTTTCACGAGCCAGGCCACGAGGTTATTCACCTACTATTTTGGGAAGATTTGTGGAGCGGCGACAAGTAGGCCGGCTGCACCTCGTTGCGACTGTGACGGCAGGCTGGGCTTGGTGAAGCCGCCACAACGATGTGCCCAGAATAAAAAATTAAGTACATGGGTAGCTATTCAATGAGCGATGTCACCAATATTGATTTGTAGACGGGTTGATCACCTTTATTTGCCTGCGTCTTCGTGCAGATTGTCAAGAGGTGGGACACGATGCAACCAGTACACATCGTATCTGTGGACATGTGTGGCCCGCGCTGCTGAGACGTGGGTCGGGGAGCGAGTGGCACCAGGTAGCTTATTATAACGTCCCACCAGGTAATGTGCTAAAAATGATTACGCGCAAATACAGGAGAAAGAAGCATTCATCACCAGAGCCAATGGGAGGAATTGATCAAAAATACGCTCAATCATGGCAGGCGGTAGAAACGGCAGCACCATAAGAATGAGATTGTATCGTCTTTAGAATTGGTGATTCTAATCATATGAATACCTGTATATTCTATTAAAGTGGAAGTGTTTTTTTCTCGGGCACAACCAACCCTCTAAGTAAAAGTCAATTCACCTGCAGTGAACCCAGGTACTGACTGTCTTATTACGAAGCCAAGACACTGCTGAGGAAGGAGGCGCGAAAGAGAGCACTTTGACCTGTGGGGATCGATTGCTACGCCTTACTCGTTGTCCTTAACGTCGACAACAGTTGTCTTGAACTTCCTAGCGGGAACCTTGCGGTTAAACAAGACATCACTCTCACGGTATGATCGACCCTTGAGCTCCGGAAGATAGAGGTAAGCCGCAAGCCAGCAGACGGCGGCGGTGAATCCCCAGACATAACCACACTTGCCCCTGAGGTTCCAGCCGGTGGCGTTAAGCATCTGCGAGTTAAGGAAGATCATGGGGATCTCAGCGACATAGTACGCCGCACGACCAACGGCGGTACTCAGCGCACGAAGACGGACGGAGGAGGTCTCGGAAATGATAGTATACGAGATGGGACCCATGGCACCAGCAAAGACGAAGGAGATGAGAATTCCCAGGATGGCCTGGGCGTAATTGGTTGCGCTGTTTTGGGGTACGGTGGCGCAGATGCCGAGGACGATGAGCAACGTGATGTTGACAGCGGTACCGTAGAGGTAGACGGTTCGGCGACCGAACCGCGAGGAGAGGTACCACGAACCCGCGTTGGCAACGAATCCCAGACATGAGTTGATGAGGTTGAGCATGAAAGCCTTGTCGGTCGAGATACCGGCCTCTGTGAAGGAAATGCGTGTCAGCGTCTTTTGCGGCATGGAAAGGTCTTGTCATGTCACGTGGGGATAAAACTCGACAAAGACTTACGTTCGAAGAAGAAAGTTGCCTGGTTGGCAATGAGGTTACCAGCAAAGTTCTGGGATGCGTACATCAAGCAGATGATGGTTGTTCGCCTCAAGTCGGTACCTTTGAACAAGTCGAGGAGAGTCGGGGCGCCACCTTGCTGAGCTTCAATCTCCACAGTACGCTCGATCATGGCGAGTGTCTTTTGAGCCTGTTCCGGGTTCTTGTCGCCCAGACGCTCAATGGATCGTAGAGCTTCCGCCTTACGTCCGCGGCGGAGGAGCCACCAGGGAGACTCAGGAGCAAAGAAGATGAGGATCAAGAGGGGGGTCTGCAAACGCGTCAGCCTTCTATCAACGCAGCCACAAAAGCGCACACCAGATATGCGGCAGAATGGGAAATAGGCTTACAGGGAAAATCCATTGCAGGGCAAGGGGTACTCGCCAGGCCCACTCATCACTACGACTGTTGTAACCGTAGGTGGCGGCGGCGACGATTATTCCACCGATGGACCAACTCATCTGCAGAGTGGCGGTAGTAGCACCTCGGAGGGCGATTGGGACAATCTCACTAGCGTAGGCCGGAGAGTTGGCGATGAAAAAGCCCCACGGAACACCTTCCAAGGCCTGTCCTACCGTCAGGAGGGTGAGAGAGTTGGCCTAGATGGGACTGGTCAGCTTGAGAGCTTAAAGAATGTACACACAAGACCAGCTAGCAGTTATAGGAGCTGGGATACCCACAAAGAAGGAGATGAAGATTGTGGCATTCATAAGAACCAATCCCAAGATGGTAGTCCAACGGTAGCCGATACGGCTGGTAATGGGACCTGCCAGGAAGACACCGACAAAAGCACCACCTTGGCCGGACTGGAAGAGGGCACTCTGCCACGTCGCAGAGATACTGTAGTCGTCTGGACCCGGGCCGATATACTCGCCGTAGACTCGCTTGAAATAGGTAATTCCGACAAAGTTACTGTTCAAGAACATATCAAATGACTCCATGACCTGTTGTAAGAGAGACATTAGCTAATCGTTCTGGCCGTACAGTTCCCCGAGAGCGAACTCACAATGGTGAAGCACATAATGAAGGACCAAAAGCAAGCCCAAGGGTGCGTCTTGGCCGCCTCCCATACGCCCATCTGGTGCTCACGGTTTTCGCCATCAACTGCATCGTTGAACAGCTCGGCATTCTTCAACACCTCCTCGTGGAGGACGGCGATCTGGCCGGCTTCTTGCACCTCGCTCTTCGGCTCGTACGACATCTTTGCTGAATCGACTCGTGTTGTTCACGGCGTCAATTGCGGAGGAAATGGATAGCAAAACCCGGGGAAGTGGAGATGAGCACACATACTACCAAAGCTCCAAATGGGGATGAGTTGGGGCTCTTATACTCTCAACAACATACATGCGCACATCCAGGGATGGTGAGCCCCGTGATACGTGGGTTAATGTCGTGTGCAACCGGCGACATGCATTTGTCCCTAGATGCCCCACACGAAGAGGGGGGGTAACGTAGCATCCAATACTCGGGTTCATGGTAGGGCAGCCCACACTAAACAACCCCAGGGAGGGGATTGAATGTGGACAGCTGTTTCTCCGCGTCTCAAAACAAATTCCATTGCATATATAATACAGCACGAGGCAAAGACGACCTGTGAGCCGAAAGGGGCACAGCATCGAGCCGCTGGCCAGGCTCGTATGCAAGGAAAGCGAGGGGTTCGTTCGCATCCCCCATCGACACATGAGATCACACATCGCACACACAAAGAGCAGACACCCAAGACTATCCCAGACTCGAGTTCGACACGGACAAAACTTGGGGTGACAACACGCCAGACTATCTATTAAGCATCAGCCCACCACCATCAACCCGCCTGGGGTACATTGTTAGCGCAAGGGTGGCGTGGAGAAGCGTCTGGGCAGCCAGTGCGGGGAGAGGATCCGTAGGATTCTGGAGCTCCAACTTTTTAAGACCTTCCCCAGGCTGTTTCTGTGGAGAGAAGGAGAAGCAAGCTGGGGGATGATTTGTTGACCATGTTGCCATGTACAATTCGCCCAATCCAAATGGCCATTTGCTCGGCCGTAATTCCCTGCCTGCCATCCATCCCTGGAAAACTTACCCATGCAGCTGCCAAGGTCAATGGACAATAGATCATGAGGTAGGCCAGCCTTGGTGGCAGCATCGAGCAGCAGAGTGTGGCACGTGGACCGCACAGGCTCTCCCGAGGATTGATGTGTGGACCGCTAGCCTCCAATACTTCGTACAGCAAGCACAGCAGCACAGGTTGTACCAGGATCGACACCCCCGGACCAAGCAGGTTAAGCCTCCAGGCTCTCTTGCACGACTAGCCTAAGCCCCCGGTCGCGGGTGGCGCCCCGGGCTTTCGCCCTGGCTAACGGCTGCGTTTGCCAATGGAGAGCTTGCTTTCCCAATGCAGTAAAACTGTCCCAAAACGGTAGGGTCTATCCCGGGAGTGGTTGCTCGTCAGTGAAGCGATTCTGTCTTCTGACTGGAGTGGTTCGAGAACCCCCAAGCCGCCCTTTACTAAATGCTGGGATTGCGCTTCGCGCTTTCGATGACTGCTGCGCTCCGCATACGGTCCGATGCGGTCCGTGTTTCCTCAGGCGCACTGCACCTGAATCCTTCAAGGTGACGTGGCTTGCGAAGTGTGACCTCACAGCAGAGACTACGCCGCAACGAGTTGTGCCAATGATTGGCCTGCGGGACTGCATTATTGAGAGGTTGGTAGCACAAAACGCCGTAGTGGCTTCAGTTTCCAGATGCTGGATCATAGAAACGCCGAGGCCGAATGTACAGCAACTTTGACATTCGTTATAGCCACAGCAGATCTGCGAGGGTGTAAGTAGGTAGTTAAATATCAAGTAAGTTGGAATATGTTTGAAATGAGGTGAGTCGCAAACAGAATGTGTAGGCGTGCTAAAATAACCCCTAGTGTCGCGCGGTTCACATGTGTCGAAACTACCCATGTGGGAGACATTGATTTGTTGTACGATACAAATGTTTCTGTGAATCATGATTATGGATACAACGAATCACTTCAATACCGAGACAGAGGAGGGTAATGTGCTTTAGGGAGAAATTCGCTCGGGCCCGATTAACAACTTGAAATAGTTTAGTCGCCTCCAGGGGCCGCGAACTGTCCGTAACAGGCCGCCCGCAATACATTCCTGCTGGCAGCGAACTCGAGGGAGCGCGTGTAACGTGACTGTCACGATCCCTAGATGCCGCAGCACCCGCATGCGAGTTTCATCAGTTCCTAAGCGCTTCTAGCACCTAGCAGGTTTACTTGGAGTAGTACCACGCGGTGGCCTGACATCTGTTAGTAACACCACGTGCGTCGAGTGGTAGTTCCATGCTTGCCCTGCAGGACATTCTCTGCAGCATAACCTTGGATGAACGCACGATCCCTTGTTCGACTACCAAGCACGACCCAGAGGCTACGAGTATACACGGAGCGATTTGCGCAACTGTGACCCGGGATGTGACTGTCCTGCAGTCGCAGGGATCGCTGTGCAGCTTGGGTCGGCAGACACCTGACTGCAGCAAGTAAGCTCAACCAGATAGTCGGAGCTTTTGGGCGATTGGAGACCTGTCGAATCTGACGATGCAAGGGCGACGATTTTGGCCCAACATCATGATTCAGAGCGCAAACAGAGATCACGTGCTGCCTAGACCCTGGTAAGACCTTGCTGGTCATCCGGTGTGGTCGGATCAGGAATCATACGAGCAGAAAGCTCTTAGCTAGACCATTGAATGATTAGTCGAGATTCTCTTTTTTTTTCCTTTTTTTTTCTTTTGCTGGATGATACACAGCCAAACTATGGCGTTTGCTGCATTCCTGCTGTCCAGATATCGAAGATCGTCGAGAGGTTTCCATAACTCGTATATGGCTCGTCTAACTAAGGAAGGAAAATCGTCCCAAGAATTTGCCAAAAAAAAAAAAAAAAAAACAGAAACCAGGTATAGCTCTACGAATAAGGATCGCATTGATACAGAATTTTGGCATATGTTCGATGGAATCATAATAATGGTTATCTCAAGAAAAAAGTTAAAAAGATCTAAGTTGTGGGGTTATTAATAATATCGTGTAGACTTGGGTTGGCCTTATAGGAGATTCCCACTTCGAGGCTCACGCCCCACATTGTGGATCACAAGCTACAAAAATCCTAACCTGTTATAACAATATTATCTTGCGGATCTAAGTTTTCTCACCGCATGGGGACGAGAATTTGTGGCTCAGCATGTAGTGAGTAAGGGTTTTTAATAACTGGGTGGAGGATAAACGTGACTTGGCGATGGGAGATTCGGTTTAATTAACGACTGACGAGGACGACAAGTGTGTGGCCAAGTACATGCTGATTTTTTTGGAAGGCAATTTTCATGTTACTCCTGCCGTACTTGTTAGTTTTGTGTCATTCCACATCCCTGTAAGGTAAATTACTTGGTGTTTGCAGTCAGGTTTCCTGCACAATAGGAAATCAGGCACAAACAGCATTCTTGGCGTTTGGCAGGGTTAGAATAACCGTTCGATGCCCAGAGTTTCCCAAGGTCTTCTGAAAGTAGCTGCAGAGCTGGAAATATATGCCTTGCATACTTATGTGTGTACCAATGAGGCATATATTAAGAATGGAACGACTTTTAAATTGATTACGGATACTGTGATTGTCGTATTGTGTTTGGAAGCGCCAAAACCAACTGCTCGACACTATTGTTGTGATGATCCGAGTCTCAGCAGAAACTTACGTTGTCGGCATATTAGTAACCAGTAGATAGAATCAATACTGCTGTCCGCACAAATCACTAGGACAAGTTTAAAGCTTTTACAAAATGACAAAATAAGTAATCGATTAATCAATGGATTGAAATTTCTCCAGCTGTTTAAAGTTTCTTGATCACTTTGCTACCTACGAGCAACGGGTTCTACATATTTCAATGTTAAGCTACGCAAGACGAGCGGGCCACCGAGGGAAGCAGAAGTTTAACGACACGTTAGGAGTCGGCTTTTCTTATTCGGACCGTGGCGAATTCCATCAATGACATTATCACATAGGTAATGTGTCAGGGGTTCAAGTACCTAGTCTCAATTAACAATCTAAGATCACATTTATGAAAAATGACTAAGGAAGGAAACACAAAACAACAGAGACGAGGATTAAATCAACGCTAATGGGAGCTTATTGTTAGTCACATTGTGAAACTTGATGTTATTCTAGCAGCCTTCGTCGGAGTTCAACTATATCAGAGAGGCGCAACTAGAGTTGGAAATCAATAGTGGTCTGTGCCATAGGGGAATTTCCTGTGCCATAGGGGAATATCTACCAAGACCCCGAGAAAGCGCTGTCATTATTTGATACTATTTATATAATGCTCCTCCAGTTAGGAACACTCAATCTTAGTCTGTACATTCTATCCCTTCTAAATATTCGTGCATGGTTCCATATCTGCAATTCAAGGCTCGTTAACGGTTTGATATATCATATTAGACATTTGCTTTCCAAGTTCGGCATCATCCGTACATCCATTGTATGATTGCTAACCTACCTTCGGAATCTTTCCACAAATTACAGTCAGATGTTATAGAAGCTCAAGAGCCATCAGTGATAGGATGTACAACCACAAATCGCAATCTGCCTACAGCTTCGACTTGCAATCTGAGCTTCGACGTGCTAGGCTGTTCTATTGATTTTTTGTAAACTATAGAACTGGAAAAACACTCTCCGCAAAAGGTCGAGAGCAAGAAATTCAAATCAAAGACGTGATGCTAACTTCCCTACTGAAGATTGAGCTTCTGCTTCATGTTTACGGAACCATTAATAACGAACCACCTCTGAAATGGCTTATTTGGCACAGTGTAGCAAGGTCGATAGTCACTAATACATAAGAGTTAAAAACAGTAAGAACTCAGTACAGGTCATACTGGGCAACGTCTCTCAGATCAAATTCATAATCAAGAGACTCCTGTTAATTAGAGACAAATGGATTAAATTGACCAGACTATGAACAAAATAATATCTAATATAAATTTTGAGTTAGCGCTAGTTTAAGTGCCCATAGTTCGCTGGGAGGAGGCATTATGGTAGGTTCCAGTGAGGCAACTTCCCCCGAGTCCGAATTTTTGCGGGATACAAAGAGACATTTGAGAAATATATCTTATTGTTGTTGTTGTCTCAACACAATTTCTTTTTTTGTTTTTGGAAAGTCGCATTACGCACCATGATCAAATTTAAGATCAGTGCCCCAGAATACATAGCTACACCCGCCAGTGATTATTTCCCTGAGGAACTCTTGTCTCAGGGGCTGACACATATTGTATTCGACATCAAAACCTCGGCATTAGCTGTCATGGTAGCACACTGGGGATAAAACATGATATTGGATGCCGCACCAATGAATTTAACGAAGCTGAACGTTATATTATACTTGCTAAGAGTGTTTGCACATGACTCAATAAGGGTGTAAGCAGTTCCAGTCCTGGAACCATGAATAAATCATCAAGGCAGCATCATTCCACGAGTCACCAACCAACCAATCATTGGGGGCGGCCATAACATACCAGGGCTAGTATATGAAAATCAAATTTGAGCTCGCGGGAAAGTCATCATTGCAGAATGAAACTAATCTCAAAAGCAACTCCGATATGTCTAACTAACTTTTCCCCATTGAGGTGTTTCTCTTCTGAGACAATCTAGACAACATTTCATGCGATGAGTTCTTTCATCTGAAGGGCCGCAAGAGTCTGCCATCAACGATATTAGTGCTTGTATAGCATTCACACTCAACGGCATGTGCATGGGTGACACAGGTTGCTGAGGGTGGGTAGGGTAGTATATGCGGGGTACGGCACTTTTCGGTTGTTGTGTTTTAAGAAGCCTTACCATGCAGATGGGATATTCTTGACAGCTAGCAAGCTTGAATAATTCTAATAAGATTATTTCATTCTCCAATATCTTTCCCTTCGTTACATTGCAGCAGACTCGACATCCAAGGCGCTGTTATGAATACACCACCATACTCGTCGACGCCGTTTCTTGTTTTGGACTCACACCGAATATCACTACTTGCTCCTCCACGTATCATTGAGCTTTCCGACCCTTCTCGGGCTATGTCCCATGTTATTCTGTTTATATACCTCTTTCTGGGATTATCGGGCGTTGTGCGCCATATGAATCACCTGCAATGCTTCTGACCATGACACACTCGGTCCCAGCGTATCCTGAGCTGGCTGCAAGACTTTCAGCAGTGCATGATAGGTTTTTCTTTCTCTCTTGTTGATTAGTAGGTAGTCGAATTACATGAGTACCACACTCTCTATTTTATCTATGCTCATTTGTGGGCTTATCCTATCTTATCAGCGTGGGTATAGAGGTCTGCCACAGGTTACTAAATGTGGATCTACTCATCTCACACTTCCCCTCCACCACTGCATCATACAATATGCACCAGTGGGGTAGCTTGCTAACGGTGTGCTTCCTGGGCATGGAATACATGCATGAGCGCACGAGCGCAAATCAAAAGTGTGTCGCCTACGAATTCGTCATTTCGGTCACGTTCCCACCTGGGCATGGTCCGGGGAGGCTCCGGCTACATATTCGTAACACCACACCAGAGCCTCCCGATGCACAAAATCTCAGTCTTCTGTCTCCTCTATTTAAGTCGCGATTGGTGGAAGATGCTTGCGGGAAGAGGGGCCACTTGCTGGGTGGGCTCACTTGATCTACATGTGTTTGTCTGTCTTATCTCCCATCGCGGGCCAGATCCAGTGCCGTGCGCTATCATCGTGCGCATGGGCTGGCTCCGCTTGCTCGTTGTAACCCCAGCATCGGCTGGGTGGGCGACTAGGGTCGACTGGTGAGAACCAACCACACATCGATTCAGCGAACCACATTCACCACAACCCAGGATGAGGGACAGGACCACTACCTGTCTACTACCGATGTGCATTATGAAGATTTAGACGTCAATCTCTCTAGCCGTCTGCACCAGGGTCGTATGCGACACTAGTGATTGTCCCCGCTGTATACGCGACGTCAGCAGAAGCGACAGTCGCAATCACCGCAACATGCCACGCGATTGATAAATAACGGACGCGCTCCGACCCTGAAGATCTGGGTTGGGTCCCCTTCCATCCAGCTCGTCTTGGTTGCACCTTCACTCGAAGCTTGTGCAGCTTCCGGCCTACTGGTAGATTTTGCCATCACCACCACCACCACCAAGGCTCTTGAGAGAAAAGAAGCTAGAGACATTCTATCAACTGTTGATAAGATGATGTCACTTCTCCGCACCGTAGCTGTGGGCCTCTTACTGCTTGAGGGGGCTAGTGTGCATGCTCTCTTGCCTGCCCGACCCAGAGTCCCGGCCTTGAGCCTCACGGAAGGCGAAGCAGCGGAATTGGAAGATGCCACGGTAGCTCTGGTGGGCACTGGAACATTTACGCAGCCCATCGACCACAATAATCCGGACAAAGGGTACTTCTCAACCGCATTCTGGTACAATGCCACGAACTGGAAAGGTCCAGGATCGCCTGTACGTTATTGCTTATTTTCCAACAGGATATATGTCGCTAAATGTGATCACCATAATATTGTGGTTTGGTTCAATGTGGCGATGTTAATGGAAATATCCATGAAGACGTAATGGAGAATATCAAAAGAAAGTCACACTAACAGCTATCAGATCGTCGTGTTCACCCCCGGCGAGGAGGCCGCGGACCTCTATACAGGGTATTTAACGGAGCGGGCATTGACTGGCATGGTGGCTGCCGCCGTGGATGGTGCAGTACTTTTGATTGAACGTGAGCAGCCCCGGATATAATGGGACGGAATGATCAGGCTAATCCGGACCTCTTCCAGATCGATACTGGGGACAATCGAGTCCCTGTGAAAATCAAACAACAGTTTGTCTTCAGGATCTTACCGTAGAGCAGGCGGTGGCCGATTTCGTCAACTTTGCTAAAACTGCACCCCTGCCCTTTGATACCACCAACTCCAGCAACGCTGACCAGGCGGTATGTAATCACGCCCAGATGAGTTGAATTACATTGCTAATATGGCAACTAGCCATGGATCTGGATCGGCGGTTCTTACTCTGGCGCTTTATCCGCTTGGATCGAAAAGGTATTATCTATTGTCCAATTTTCGTTCTATAATGTACATCTCGCTGATTTAGCTGCTTAGCTCTCTCCGGGGACATTCTGGGCCTATCACTCCACCAGCGGTCCTGTCGAGGCCATCTACAATTATTGGCAGTACTTTTACCCTATTCAGCAGGTAACCGCCCTTGAAAGGTATAAAAGTTTGTAATCTTACTGACATGAAATTAGGGCATGCCTCAAAACTGCAGTAACGACTATGCGGCTATCGTCGAGTACGTGGATGAGGTCTTTACCAACGGCACGGAACGTGAGAAGACGGCGCTCAAGACCATGTTCGCAGTGGAGGCGCTCACGCATGATGACGACGCTGCCATCGCCATTTCCTCTCCCATCTGGTACTGGCAGGATATTCAGTTTTACTCTGGTTACTCGTTCTTTTACGAGATGTGTGACGCCATTGAGGGGGCGTTCGATACCAACTCTTCCAGCACCTCGTACAGCGCCACCGGGGTGGGGCTCGAAAAGGCCTTGTCCAACTTTGCTGCTTGGTTCACGGCCGAGTACATACTTGACTGTGAGTCCTACTCCTTTAGCCATATGCATACGAGCCTCGTGTTGATTATTGACTAACTGAGCAAATAGACTGCGATTCGTACGATTACAGCGACTGGGCTGGAGAGTACAATGTTCAATGTTTCAATTCGTACAATACGTCAATGCAAGTTTGGCATGACTGGACACCTGATAATGAGTTTGACCGAACGTGGGTATGGTTGACTTGCAATGAACCATTGTTCTACTATCAGACGTAAGTCGTCACCTCTTTTTCCCCCCTTCTATTTCCTCCATTTCGTCATTTCTTTTGCCGATCATAAGAAAATGTTATGTGTTAACAATCTCCCAACAGCGGCGCACCCACGGATCAGCCCACAGTCATGAGTCGCCTCGCCACTGCTGAGTATTACGAGCGCCAGTGCGCCATCTGGTTCCCACCCGAGGGCAACGCGACGTACGGCAGCGCCGAAGGCGCCACAGCCGATGCGTTCAACGCACGGGCGGGCGGCTGGCTCAACACGCCGACCAACAGCTCTGCGCGCCTGCTATATCTCAACGGAGAGGTGGACCCCTGGCGTTCCGCGTCGGTGGCCTCGCAGTTCCGCCCGGGCGGGCCGTTTATCAATATCAATGCCAGTGACGCGGGGACCGCCGAGCCGGTGGCCGGTGTGGCCACTGTGCCGCCGTCGGTGCTTATCGAGGACGGCATTCATTGCAGCGATCTAATCGCTGCGAACAGCGTGCACCCTTCGGTTGCGGCGGCGCAGGCCTTTGTCATTAGCCAGATGCAGGCGTGGGTTGCCGAGTGGCCGTAGGCAGGATACAACACAGCTGCTGTACTCTCACTTTCGGGGAGTGGGTGTGATGGCTTGACCAAGTATATTGACTTGCAATATCAAGGTAATATGGGAGACGTATTGTCATTGATCACATTTCCGATAATAGTTGTAAATACAAAAGGAAGGTACATAGCAGGGTTCTTAAGTCGTGAAGGCAGAACATAATTAATTTTTTTATGGTTATGACAAATCTGGATAATTTCTTGCTGGCCTGCCAAGTAAGATATTCATTCCCTTTCATGAGAACTAAAAACAACACAAAGTTTGTTCCCCCTCACTCCCCTTTGTTTCTATTGTTAGCCTCTCTTGCTCATTGCTTTTGGGTAGAACCATGATCCATTAGGTCCCTGTTGATAACTGCTACCGTCCCTGTGGATTCTCAAGACGCGATCAGCAGTGTTCTGGCCATCTAGGCCGAATAACTTCTAAATGACTTACTTATTAAAGTAGACGTAAAACTTGTTATCGGGATCCACAATCCAGAAATGACCCTAAACTCATAACGTTAGATTTTTTGTGGCACTGTTTGCGGGTTTGCTGTTATTGTACCTTCTGGTTCCATCCGTAGTAGGGGTAACTGCTCTTGTTACGACGAAATACGTTCAATGCCAGCCGCGGAGAAGGTCGCATCGGGGCGATTTCGGGTCAAAGGACAAAAGTGTTGGAAAGTGAGATGAACAAAAGAGATAGATATTGTGGATCAACAGCTTGAGAGTTGAAGTGTTCTATCAACAGAGTCTCCGGAGACTACCCGCCATCTTTATAGCCATTTTTTGGTCCAAAAGAATCCCGATGGTTGGTCCAAAAGGCTTTCTGAAGCCTTTGTCAGCTCCTAGCCAAGCAAGGTATTTCCGCTCACAAGGCTGCGACGACTGGTTACACGAGCCAGTGCCGCTGTTGTAGTGTAAGCCTGGGCGCGCCAACCAGCAGGACGAGTTATCCACCACATCCTCTTAGGGTTCGTTCAATCATATTTCAACAATCGTCAAGAGATATACATAAGTGTACTCATTATTATGCTTGATAGGCTCTAGTTCGCTGCGCTGTTCTGATCACAACCGCCAAAATAAACTACCATACGCGCGCGTGATCTAAATGTGTTGTAGGCCTGCGAATTAGAGCACGATAACTGCGATCGCAGTCACCGGGTTTTTCTCAGCAAGCAGCCCCCATGCAGCCTCTCCGGATGCTTCAGTGCTACAACCGCCGGGCAGCACTGCTAGCTTCGTAAGCTGGGATGGAACACAATGCGATTGGTTCAACGTGCCGGCATCTTGGCTTTGAGTCTTTAGCCGATGTTTAACTATTTTAGATCAGGCTTCGACGCACGCTGTCACGTATAGGTAAAGTGCATGGCTACTTGATGGTTAGAAAATCCTAAGAGCGGCAGTCCTAAAGTTTCATGGCACGCTGATTCTGTACGACCTAGTTCCACTAGGTACCCCACCTCTAGAGGTTGCCATTTCTACTTTGATTCAGGGGATTAAGTGAGCATGCTACTTGTCTACAACCATTTCAGGTGATTAAAATGTTTACCAACAGTTTAGATCTATGGTCAGGGTTGTATCGTCTGTGCTCCATGTCTTTGTTATCCCCATGGCTTATGCGTATTGCCCCAGTAGCATCATAAATCGCCTCAGGACAGGATAGTCAATTATAATAATACTTTGTCAATTATCGCATCGGCTAATCACGCTCGCTTCACTATATTATACAACACTCGGCTCAACTAGATCAAACCCTAGTTGTTGCCACCGGGAATGTCCGAGTTGACCTTGTCGTCGACAGCCTGGTCGATAAAGTTGTCGTCGCCTTGGGGAACACCAGCGTCTGTGGCAAAGTTGTTTACCTCTATTTGCCAGGTTGGTTAGCATATTGTGGTGTGACTTTCGCCAAAGCAGAAAGAGGATTATCGAGAACCCACGTACCTTGGTTAGCAAACTGGTCGGCAGTGCGCTCAAGCCCATTGCCAGGCTGGGCATCCTGGTTCATCTTGCTGCTAGCAGCCTGCTCGATCTCGTTGACAAGTCCAGACATGGTGAGTGTGAGTGGTTTTTGGAGTTGTGGGATGATTGGAATTTCGGGGAAGATGTTATTGTTAGACAGTTGGTTGAATTGATGGAAGAGATCCTTTTCCCAACGTCCTCAGAACAGTTGTTGTTTTATATTCGAATGTATATTCGTGTTATGTCATACGCTAACGTCAGAGCAGTTAAACAGTGGAACATGCGTCATTGCCGGATGAGGTAATTGCGTAGATCCCGCCGGGTGGTAAACCGGACAAAACTTGGCACGCGACCCCTGCCACTCCACTCTGGGCTGATCGATCGATGTCATCTTTATGCATATATAGCGAAACAAGAATTGCACATGCAACACAACACCGTAGCTGCTTATTCAAGCTTGTATAACTTCTAGAGTGTAACCCATTCCATCGACAGCTGGCAATCAACTTCTGCTCAGGCCTTGGTAGAAATTGGATTCTCAAATTGGAGCAGGTATAACATGACAAGCTTCAGGCATGTTAATGCATTGCGATCCGGTGGCGATTAGAATATCGCCTCCGAACCCCAAGTATTCTTTAAATCTAGCAACCTCGATATTTCTCCTCCAAGAGCGGGCTCATTTAGCTCATATGAAGAGGATCTAAAGTCAATTTTCAGGTAGACAAATAGTTTAGTCTAAAGTCGTGGGCCGTAGATGATATGTTGAGAGAAGCTGCGTTATCAACCTCTTCTCAAAGCATTATCTGGTGGTTAGAGTAACCCAATGACTGTAAAGTAATCAAATATACAGTGGTATTTACCTTTATGGCAATTGTCTGAATATTTTCCAATCCTCCGGTTGAGTAGTAGTGTACAATCATTTTTTTCAATTCTAGAGGCTGTTATATCCACGTCAAGTCCGGTATTGAACGCGATAATTGTTACGGATTAAGGTTTTGTCTATCAAATATGGATCATTTGGAAAACTGGTTGCACGGCCTTAAATCATTGCTCTCACTACAGATATGGTTCAATTGCAAGAAATTCAATAGCCTCCCCCGGATTGCGAATGTCCTCTTTCGCCTTACTTTGAAGCTCCCTTCGCCTTTAGCTCGATACTCGCTACTGGGGCGAGAGTGTCTGTCCATACGTCCAAGAGCCCGGCCGATCTGAGGGACGGGACTTCGTGCGTGCCGACCAAGACCCCATGCGTCTCCTTCCAGAGGTCGATGATCTCGCCCCTGCGGTTAGCCCACACGCTGGTGTCGCTCGCGGCGTCTAGGTCCAGTCCTTGTCCCTTGACGGCCTTCCCCATGAAGTCTGGGTCGGGGTACTTCATGCAAACCGCTCGCCTGACGACGCGCAGGCCAATGCCGCTCAGGACGGTGATGAGCGCAGCCGCACCGACGGTTCCCCCGTGACCCCCGTACGATACCACCATAGCCGGCTTGCCTGTCCACTCATGAAATAAATGATCGAGGGCATTCTTAAGCCCTGCTGGCACGCCCCAATTATATTGCGGTGTGACAAATACGAAAGCATCGCGCTCAGCAACAGTGCGGGACCACGCTCGGGTAGCCTCGGTCCCGTAGCCAGCGGGGATATCCTGAAGTTGTGCTGGCAGGGCCGTCTCGTCGGTGAGGGGTAGGTCGAAGTCTGCGATGTCAAGAAGGCTGAAGTCGAGCTTTGGCTGCGCAACCGACGCATCTGAATATGATTTGATCACATCCAGCACAAATTGGGCCACCTGTGGGCAAATGCGCACGGCTCTCTGGCTGCCTATGACGACCGCTACCTTGAACACGTCCTTTCTAGCTTGCTTGGAAGCCATTTCTACTCAGGCGCGAATGGAAAATAGGGATATACTGTTTAAAATTTGGTAGAAACGATAAACAACACTTTGTGTACCGTGGATGAGGTGGTAGAATTGAGATTTAAATATCGATGGTGTATTAGGTGAACTCGCATTTTATAGTCGTGGCATCTCATCCCATCCCTGGTGTTGCCGAGCATCCATGTCAGGGCGAAATTAGTTGGACCTTAGATGGCCGTGTGGGGCTGTGGTGCCTTGGAAAGAGGTATGAAGTTGCGAGCCATCCAATCAAAGGGCAAGCAACCCGAGCGGCTGCAAGCACCGCCTGAAGTGAGCATCGGTCGGTGTCGGCATCCGTGCAAAGTCCGCTCTCGTGACAGAGCAAAGGGTGGATTGGGAGTCGGGAATCCCTGCTGGTGTAATGTGTCTTGCTCCAATAGCCCGGTCCAGCTTAAGCGGATATCATTCTCTCAAACCCTCTGACGAATTCGAATACCCCAGATTGCTTAATCCAAAAGATAGCTGTCTCGCCGTAACCAGCGACCGCTTCTGAACCTGCAGGTACGTCGAACGCGCTACCTCACGGCGTAGTCTGTAGACATTAGCATCGCGAGGCGAGGTTGCGAATTCTTCGGACACTTCAAGAGCGTCTCGTATTTCGGTGACTAGGTCATACAGTCTAACTAGAAGCGAGCAGGTTATGCAGTTCAAAAATGTAAAAACAAGCCTGATATCTTTGCCATCGTGGAGATGCTTCGACTTGCTTGAATCATCTGCTATGTGCGCATGTACTTGGGGGTGAAGCTCTTCTTCGTACCAGATCTCAAGCCTATGATTTAGATCCATGACCTGAACCATAACTGCGTCCAAGGCAGTCCTATTCTTTAGATCCGTTTCCCCTATAAGCTGACGTGATCTTGCGATAATACCTGGGAGTTCGACTAGGAAGTCACATAGTTGACTCCTCAGTCGGATGCCCGAGACTTCTGTGTTCGGAAAGTTGGAAGGTCGCTCGTTGAGTGCCCGCCAGCAAGGTTGGAGCAGGAACGATGGCCTCTCATCAGCGATATCAAGGGCTATCTTTATTCAGCGTAAGCAAGATATATCACAGCGACGGTGGCTATGTAACAGCTTCAACCTACAAATGGAGCCCGCTGTAGCTCCAACATGGCTCTGTCCAAACCTGACCGAAACCTTTCGGGTCCAGCGGCTTCTATGAGAAACCGGGAACCCCTGACCAGCTCGCCATACCTCCCACAGTTTTCATTTAATATCACCTGTTGAGAGCTAAAAGATTAGCATTAGCTCGGTGATCAGGCAAGGTAAGCACCTGGGCATGACGGATCTGACCTCGCAAACCTCAACGACGAGGCAGGCACAAATGGTCTCCGAGGACAGGCGGAGAACAGGATCTGCAATAGCCATTTGCAGGGCGCTTAGACACCTGTCGTACGTTTGGGTTGTCAGGACAGAAAGTTTCGTGCTTATCCGCAGGTCTCGGTAGATGCCACACAATGACGAAATTGCGATGTCAAGAGCAGCGCTTTGGCCTAGGCGAGGAGGAATGAACGGGAAGAGGCCGTCAACCGCCTGTGGCGACAAAATTGATTGTGCTGCCGAATCGGTGAAGATGCTGACAAAAAGACCAGCATGTCGGTCAACTGAATTCATGAGAAGTCTTGGAATGATGGTGTTGAATTGTGAGCCGACGCCCGTCGACTCCCAGTGAGCTATCTCTAGCGCCCAATTCTCGAGCCCATCAGAATTCGGGTCGTAGATAAAATTCCTCTTTCGATAGAATTGCAAAACTCTATCATTCTCGCTCACGAAGCGCCAGGACCGGATGTATCCTGGACACTTCCAGCCACTTAGCACACATGCCGAGCATTCCGGACGCTCTTGTCGACACTATCATAGGGAGATTGTCAGTATAGGTTAGAGATAGCGTAGCAGAGGCAGAGAGTGCTCGAACCTTGATCTTTCGCTTGCGGCATGTGTCGCAGCCTTTACTTGTCCTTGTTCCGACCATCTCTGTTGCAATCCTTCACGGTACCTCTGGAGCTGAGACTGGTCTGAAAGAGGTGCAGCTTTCATATCTTGGCCGGGAATTTCCCAACTTATCCCTAAACTAGGCCTAGCGTTAATACCCTCAGGGGGCTACTTACCCAGAATCGGTGCGTGGGCAGTAACCAGTCACGTGCGTCAAGTTGAACGAGATCTGCAATTGTATACTCTTGCACCCGTACTGGGTTGAAGATGTAAACGCCATTCCTCAAGTTCATACCTAAGAAAAACAGCAGAGGAGTCGTTGTCGATATTGGCTTCTTTCAAATTAGAGTCTCTTCGCTTGCACAGTGAAACTTGAAGCATAGCAATCACTGCAACACCTCAGGCGGACTAGGATGAATCTCAAACCAGCATATAAAGTCACTTAAATGGCTGTTGCAGGTATCCATTGCATAGCATTATTTTAGCTACTTCTGTGTTTTGAAGAATGATGCCAAAATCTAGCTACTCCTTCTATGGAGAAAACTTTTGATCTATTCAAAATGGTTTTTAGTCACGTCGCCTGCCTTCTCACCTCTCGTGGCTGATCTCCCTGTTCCTCGCCCGCAACGGATGGCAAGTGTTCGCCTGGCTCATGTGCGTCCTCCGCCGACCTATCTGCCGTGGGAGACGGGGCAACCTCGGGAGCCATATCAACATCAAGGACGGGGCTAGTGGTCCTCTGCGACAGCTTAATCCAGATCATAGCACCGATGCTCACCAGGACCAGAAATACGGTTACTGAAGCCATGATGGCTGTGCCGGGGTGCGCAGAGTGCAAATCGTCAATGCGTTCGATGGACCATGGATAGCACGACGATTTTATGATAATGTACACGCCAAGGCCCACGTATAGGACAGGTATCAGATAACTGACGTATTTCTGAATGATGGCTAGAACATGCTTCTGTCTCAAAACCAGAAAGGCAGCGAGACACCATACTCCGACCAAAATGTAGTATATGACGACGTATACCGCTATTTCGGCGCCTTTCGTCTGTGAGAACAGCGGTATATATGTCCCGATGTTGTCGCCGCCATTCATCAACGTTACGAGGGCGACTTTGAGTGTAGTTTTCATCGCCGCAATGCTGGTCTTATCGGATTCCTCTTCCTCGGCTGGAAATATGATATCATCAAACAACTTCCATATCCCTAGTAGTATCGGTAGCAGGCCCAGAAACCCGATAGGCTCAGATGGAAGTGCCAACGACGCGCCGAATCCAACCATGCTGATGACAATAATGACCGTAAACCCTATGTACTGCCCAAGAGTGATCTTCCGAGGAGTCAAGGTAGTGCTAGTAGACGCCTCAGCGAAGAAGGTTACAAGCACGAATAAATCGTCAATATTGGTGATGGCGAACGAGGTACACGCAGTACCAACTGCCTTTCCAAACTGCATGATGGCTGTAAATGGTTAAAGCAGCAGTAGAGGGTGTTTGAATCTGGCAACGTGGGGAACGACTGTGCTTCGGTGCCTGTATAATGTCTTAATCGACATGGAGTGCGAATCTGAACCATGCACCTCGTGGCAATAGCCCGAGATGTCAATGTTGATACCCTCTGGCCTGTCGTCTATCCCGGAAAGTTGGAATAAAAAACGTGGAGGATCAGGTAGAAATTTGTAACGGCGACAATGTACGTCAGTGCATGTGCCCAGTTATCTGGAGGAAGTCATACTGTAATCAAGACGGTACGCGCCAGGGAAGAAGAAAAAACGCGATACAGCGTGAGAATGGAGCACAACCGGCCATAGTGATTGGCTGTGATGCCGAATTACCCGATTAGCGTCTGTGTTTGACCCTCCATAGTCTTGGCGTGCTGGCAGCACGGCGGTCCAACTACCTGCTTTCATTGATAATGTCATCGTGCTGGCACTCGAAGACTGCCTCATTATGGAACTGCCTTCCATCTTTACCACGGACATTGCCAATCGGATGGACGACGATATGCTGCGGTCCCTCGCTGCAGAATCTGCAAGCAATCAGCTCGATCGTGCTGAAATGCAGCGCGATTACGACACTTTGAAGCGAGGCCTGCGTTTATTGAACAGATATCGGGAACGTAAGGCTACAGGTATGTCTAAATCTCTACCACGCAACGGATTGCCTTTTTATGGTTTAAACAGAGTGGCGTTTTTCTGCTCACGCATCGTCATTGATTAGTCTTGCCTTCCATGTTTGAATGAGAGAGCATATCTTCGACATCGTCAGCGCCTACGTCAACGAAGGAAGAAGCTCAAGGTTCCCGTGGATCTACTGTGGCGAAGGCTTCCAATGGCGCATCGTTGGTGAATTATGGTCACAAGGTTACCTGGGTCCATGGTAACAAGGTTAATAAGGCGAAATCTTTACCATCGTACCCACCCATACTTGTAGTAGTGCACGGTAAATCTTCTACTTTAACCAAGCAAATACCCTGAAACTAATACCATTATAGAGCCTTTGCCGAACATATTCGGGGCTTCGGCTTCGTTAGGTTCCAATGGTCAAACAATTTCACCAAGCTCGGGGGGACTTTTCGGAACCTCAGTTGCATCTAACACAAGTCCTCAGCCAGGCCCAGCAGCTTCGGGCAGCGGGCTTTTTACATTTCCAGAGACGTCCAGTAGTAAACCAACTGCTCAAGTGGGTGGTCTCTTTGGACGAGCGATTAACTCCAATGGAAGCTTATTTGGCTCGCCATCCTCCGGAAGCTCATCTTCTCCAATTGCGAATTAGGTACGGAGCGAGACATTACCACCCCCTGTCCGTGAATCTGGGTCAACCAAAATTCCGTTTGCGGGCTTTGGGTCCGCAGCGAAATTGCAGCCTACAAAACACAAAACGACCAAGTCTCCACGAATAATAAGGTTAATCCAGATAGCCTATTTACAAAGACCTAACAGCCCCCTCGGTTCTTGAACGATTATTAACTATACTTGATGCTAGGAGAAGCCTCCGACGAGATTGACCAGCTCTCTAATTGGATATTCGTACCGTACTGGGAGAAAGAGTCTGTCACTTCGGAATGTATCAATATTTTCAATCATATATGTTCTGACAGTCAATGGCGCAACTGGTCACCTGAAGAACTTAGATTGTCACTTCTCATTTCACCACGATAATCTATTTGGTTATGTTCAACCATATCCGTGGAACAGCAGTGGTATGTTTCCAACTGGCTCCGGTGAAGTCACTTCGGAATGGGCAGTAAGCGCCATAATTAGACCTAGTTCATGGTTCACGGGCATGGGGGTTTGAAATGAGAGCTTAACAGATGTACGGAACCGCTAGGTCAAATACAGCGAACTAATCTGAATATGAAGTGATAAAAGTGTATTCTATTTGGACGTAATTTGCCGTTGCTACTGTGTTCTTCTACTTGTCACTATTTATTAGGGAATTGCGCAGTGCCACATGCTAGATTGGCAAACTGGATGGCATCTAACTAGAATATGCGCATTTCAAGGGTCCAGATTTGCCAACAAGCACACCTGGCTCTAGTACAAACTTTTCCTGCTGAAGGAAAAAGATTTCTATAACAGTGCCTCTAAACCAAATGGAACTCAAAAGTGCCAAGGAAGTCGTCCGCCCAGCTCTTTTCTAGCACCACGCATAGTGCTCGTTATTAATCCATACTGGAGCCTCATCTTCGGTATCGTCGCCTTCCCCAAACCACAGTGCACTCGCGATACTGGTCTCTTGCCGCTCAACTCGGGCACCACCAAGGCTGCTCTGCTCAAGAAGGCTTTGCACCAATGGAGAGGGCTCCCACAATATCACTTCGTCTAGCCGCCACTCTGCCGCCTCCGCCTGTGCAGCCTGGAGAACAACCTCGAGCGCTGCTGCCTGTTCGATGTACGCGCCTGTCGATGGCGGCAGGTGACCCTCGTGCGGCCTGTTAGCAGTGTGATCGCCTTCCATGACGAGGCGGAGGATGTATAGTACGTTGCCGCCGTGTTCTCTGCCTTGGTCAAGATGGTCCGGGTGCGAGTAATAGCGATGTACCCAGACGGCCCAGACCTGCTTGCCCGGGTTTCCGGCGATAGCCCCTTTTGTCTCCGCGTTCTTCCCGAATATGTGGGTGGTAGCAAAGTCCTCTTTGCGGATGTGCCACAGCATGTGTTCTAGATTTGGCAGGATTACGACGCGCTTCCTTGCCGCGCTAGGTTCTGCCATCGCCTCACGAACCATGGCCTCATCCCGGACGCAGAGTGCTTCAAGCTCCGACTCGGAGATTAAACGGGCCAGCCTGGGCTTCTCCATTTTGACAGCCGGGAAGATAAAGTGCCCATTTTTAGGATTTGGCAGCCAGCCCAGCCTGTTATAGTAATCCTTTCCAATATCCGAGTACAGGATGCTGCCAATGCTCTTACCATACTCAGACTGCCATCCCCGCAGTACCTTGCCTAGCTCCTTCATGTGACGAGTTGCATAACCCCGGCCCCGGTAGTCCGGCAGGCAGAAGACGCTAGCGATGCCGTGAACAAGACCCTCTTCGATGCTGCCCTTCTCATTACTGATGAGAGACCGCTTCCGGAAACTCTCGCACGAGCAGAAGACCTGCCGCTGGTTGGGCAGCAGGTGTTTGTCGACGAGAACCCACACGGTCATGCCTCCATCTCTGGCAAGTGGTACTGTGGTCAGGTATTGTGACTCGACAAGGTAGATAGGTATGGTCAGCGAGTCTTTCCACGAGGCTGCGGTGCTGGACCAGATTTGAGTGCATTCTTCTGGGGTCGGCTGGCTAAGGTGCAGAGCGGGAGATTCAGAGCTGGGGAATTTGATAATTGACCCCATAGCCATCGGTTACCGGCACTACTGTAATCGAGCAATTGAGGGTCTGGTCTGGCTTGGCAACTTCCTGGCAGGATTAATTCCCGCGAGATATTTCGCTGAGATATGAGGGGTCGAATCCTTATATTGCTGCACTATTGGTAAGTCATGAAAGTCCCGCTAGTCCACATCTAAACTGTACGCTAGCGCAATGTGATGTCAGTACGTATCGCGACGTTGCCCGGGCGAGATGTGACTGTAACGGCCAACCATAGATGTTGCATATTCTTATATTTTACAGTCCAACAGATTGATCGGAAACAAGAGAGAGATAAAGGTATGTCTGCGACAGGAGAGGATGGTTTATTGATAGGCCAAGTCGTCCAACACTACGCTAAGAAGCAGCATAAAGAAACACAGGGGAGACGCTTTGATTACATTCATACTATATAAATACCTACGAAAGATAGCATGGCACTTTCACGCTGTACAAGGAGAGTGGAAGAACTGTCTTTTGTAGTCTGACTGGAAAGACTTTTAAGATTGAGGATACGATACCGGGTGATACGTATTTCTGCGTATAGAGATATGGTTACACCACCAGATGATGGAGGTGATTAAAAGGCACAAGGCCAATTTTCCTAAATGTCTTTGCATTTTCAGTAGCAAACCAGGTGGCTATTTCGGTAGAGCAACGCAGTTACCATGGTGCGTATGATCTTTGGTGAAGAGTCCATCGTGTCTACTAGGCCACATTACCGATTTACCGTAGCTCCCATAGGAATTAATCAAAGCAGGTTATCGCCATGATTCACGGCTGGGTGGTCGTGTTCCCATGCGACAATGTTCAATAGTTGTGAATCTTTCTCGTTTGTCAGTTTACACTGAGGCCAGTGGGCCGGCTGATGTAACTAGTTATCATGTCTATTCCTCCCCTATCTCCGAAACACATCTTTCGAAAAGCACGTAAGCTTGAGCAACCGAATTGCCGGATTTAGCAGCCACTGTCGTACGGACCCTGTCAACGGCTTATTAGGCAGCCGAACTGAGCCCCCGTCTCGACTAACGTAGCTTGCGCATAACGCCAGTGAGATCACCAGCGACGCGATCGGGCTTGTCATTTCAGCCCTCCGATTGGCCAGTTCGTAGGGACCCTGTCGTTTTGCGGGGTTTGGCGCCCCTGGCTGGGGGAGCCGCATTTGGTGAATCGACTCGGCCCCTTGGAACCTGTGAACAGTGCACCGTTAACTACCTAGGTAGTCTTGGAGAACATGGGGTGAGTACACGCAGTGGACCTCTAGAGAACGCTCGTTGGAGACAGGTCACCGCCTATATGATTTTGGTGAGCCAGGATAAAGACCCGCGGCTACCCATTGTGGAGATGATTCGTCTCAAGTCTTCTCGTATCCCCCAGGCATTGGACTAATCTGTTCCGTCCTTTGCCCTGCAGATGTTTGGTCCATCCTGCACTGCCTCATAACAGCCGTATGTGCTATTCACGAAATTAATCGCCAGTCAGCTTTTAAATATACCCCCTGGGAGGATATGATAGACACTCCCTCACCACAAGAGCATGTCATTATTGCCCTCCACCAGCGATACATACAACATGTATATATAGGTATAGATTGGCTTGCCTCCCACCTCTAGCCTCGTAATATCTGCCCTCTGTACACCACATTCATTCCTTAGCTTTATTTATCGAAACCACATTCGTTCAAACTTTTCCCCCATCACTTTCATTATGAAACTTCCAAATGCTCTTGCCCTCTCGGGCTTCTCAGGTCTTGTGCACTCTGCCTGTATTGAACGCTCAATCGCATCCAACTGCATCATGGAAACAGTAGCCGCCTCTACCACACTCTCATGGTGTCCCTGTTATACTGAATTCTATTGTGCCAGACTTCAGGTAATGCTCCGGACCCACTACTTTCTCCCGTTCCTTTTCCAAGTCTGAGCTTTGCTAACGCGTGCCGGAGTATAGGTGCCACTGGACTACCAGAACCCCGACCTAGGGCAGGCCTCAGTCCCTCTAGTAAAATACCCTGCGGTCGATAACTCCTCCTACGGCGCGTATCAAGGCATGATCCTCCTCAATCCTGGTGGGCCAGGATCTTCCGGCGTCAGCGAGGCGCTTGGTAATGCAGCTGTCATTCAGGTCAGTATTAGTCGCAACAATTTCCATCCAACCATGTGGAGAGCTATAGGAGTTAACTTGGACTGGGTTGCAAAAGGCGATCGTGGGAAGCAACTGGGACATCATCGGATTTGATCCTCGCGGCATGTGGTACAGCGAGCCGGTGGCCAACTGCTCGGGCAGCCTCGGCGCCTCCAGCCCGTCCGCAGTTGAGCGTCGATCGGCCCCTCGCGTCACTGATGAGTTCTATGATACCTGGATCGAGTTCGGCATTGAGGTCGGGGTCCAGTGCCAAGAACTTGCCGGAGGCGAGACAGATGCCGGCCCACATATGTCCACGGCCACCACCGCACGCGACATGGCCAGCATCGTGGAGGCCTTCGCCGAGACCACAGACGGGCAGAGAGCTGCGAAGCCCAGCGGACTCCTTAACTACTACGGCATCAGCTACGGAACCTTTCTGGGCCAGACCTTTGCCTCCATGTTCCCGGATATGGTGGGCAATATGGTGCTGGATGGCGTCGTGAACACCGCGGGTTATCTAGCAAACGAGATGACATCCAGCGTCCTCCACCTAGACGGAATCATAGCTGCCTTCTTCGTCTACTGCCACGCTGCCGGGCCTAGCACCTGTTCTTACTACACGGGGTCCACCCCCAAGGACATCTACGACCGGTTCAACGCGTCGTTTTACCAGCTGGACGCCCAGAAGGCTGCGGACGAGGGCTGGGATAATGCTACAAACATTGAAACGGCACTGACGTCCCTCAAAGTGGGCCTGCTCACCGTTGCCGATGAGCCGCTGGAGTGGTTCGAGGAGTTGCCCCAGGTCCTGCTGGATCTCGAGAGTGCTCTAGCCGTGCAAAATATCAGCGCCTGGATCGATGAGGCTAATGCGCTTTTCGGAGTGACGGGCCCCTCTGGCGATTATATGCCCGAGTGGACGCTGGGCGTGCAGTGCGCGGACCAGAACAACACGTGGTACAACAAGACGCTGGAAGAGTTCGAGTCCCAGCTGGAGATCCTTAAGGCTGAGAGCATCTTTGGCGAGATCTGGTCGAAGACCGAGCTAGGCTGCCTAGGTTGGTCCATCGCCGCGACCGAGATCTTTGCCGGGCCCTTCGGCGGCGATACAGCCACGCCCATTCTCTTTGTCAGCAACACCTACGATTCAGTGACGGCTATTGAAAAGTAAGATTCACTCGTCCCTCCCAAATTTATTGTATGGTATGCAAAGCTGACGGGTTGGGAAACAATAGCTCCCTTGCCTCTGCCCCGAGCTACGAGGGTGCTCAGGTGCTTACTATTGACGGAATGGGAGTAAGTTTCCCTTCATATACATCTCAGTTTAGCTACTAATCTGTTCAAAAGCATACCACCAGCGCCACCGAGAATCTATGCGCATATGCCAAGATTGCCACATACTTCCAGACGAACCAGTTGCCCGGGAACGACTCGTTCTGCGCGCTAGAGACGGGGCCTTTTGGCATTACTCTAAATGGAACAATCCAGGAGAATCTTGAGCAGGCTGGTTTAGTGAACCTATCCTAAATAACGAGCCTGGTTTAAGTTCCACATTGACTGGCGTGGCTATAAATTGGTTGCCTGTGGTCATCAATATATTACACTCATCTAAACCCGGACCTTTGGCATTGTTCCTCGCTTCTAGTTTGGATTTATATATCAACCCGGGTATCTACAGATTGAAATCGTTGTCCGGATCTGCCCCATTGGGATGGTTCGGGCTCTCACGTCCCAGATACTCATACCACTGGTCGCTCATCTTGAGCTCTTTGACTCCATCTGGCTTATGCATTACCTCCACATACTTGTCCATATCGATAGTATTAGCTCGTCTGAACTCTGTGAGTTTGTCAAACGATATACATTTTTTCTGGACAGACCTATCACGCATGTGCAAGTTAGTCACTCTAGTTGAAGGCCGCGCGGATGCACTATTTCCACTCACATGTCGGGGAATGGGTAGTCCTGGGTTTCAACCCAGTGGTAAGTCATCAAGTTGACATTACCGCTGCACTGGAGTGCTTGCATCAAGATATCGACGCAGTGATTGACATGGAACTCCGGTATGCTCGCGTGCTTCTTATCAGGATTCACCGTGCTCATATTGTAATAAGACCCGTAGGCGATCTGGCGCAGGCTGTTGAGGCAGTGCAGTTGGTGGTAGACGTCAAAGACCCCAATATAAGCATCATCTCCGAGCCCCCAAATGTCGTTCTCGAGCTTGGCCGCCGTCTCCGGGTTTTTGCCCAACTTGACTACCTGCTCCCGCGTGATGGGGAAGACGCGGGTCAGTTCCCACTCCTCCCAGATCTCATCCGCCGAGGGATCAGGCATTTGCCGCGCGAGAGAGGGGTGCTTCCTGTCTGGAAAGAAGGTCCCATTGACAGTAGCGGTATGAAGCTCGAGATCCAACAGATCATGTATGGGTGCTATAGTCCACCTCATTGTCTTAGTCACCCGTCTTGTTCCTTACTATTCCAAACGGTGAAAGTTGACTCACAGTAAGACGACACTCGTCTCAAGTCAGCGTTGAGCAGATATCGATGCTGGTACTGAAACACCCATGACAAAACCGAGAGGAGGAGCACCAGCACATTGACAATAGTTAATACAATCCAGGTCTTGTTAGGCCTCCGTATAACAATCGGAACATGTTCTCGAGATGCACCAATGAATCTTTTGTTATCCTCATCATCTCCAATGTCACTCGGCGACGTAGACACTGAATCGCGGGCAGGTGAGCTCGGAAACTTTTCAATTGCCGAGTAGGCCCAAGTTGATTTCCATACCCAAGACATGGCAACCGAGGGACTTGTCGAAGGAGAAAATGAATTGATAGATGAGGTTGCAAGAGGCGCGGGAATGAGGCTCGTCTAAGAAGGATCTTGATAGAACTCGCGTGGTCTTGGTGGATAACAAGCTTGCAAGGATCATCAGCCCACGCTCCACGTACCATGGATCCATTGCAGGGCCTTCGCGCAGGATACACGCCTGCAGACCCCTCCGTTCGCTTAATATTTACTAGAATAGGAAAATATATCTTCTTTGAGCACCAATGACGATCTATAGAATAGAGGCATGGAACGACTCAACCACCATATAATCTAGTTTTTATGTCAAATCCTTATTGCTGCGTCGATATCCAATATTCCAAATTTACCAGTCATTAAAATAAACCCTTCCTTCCCCTCCCCCAGGGTTGAATTAATCTAATATCTCTACCACATAATCGGTAGTGCCATGGAGCATGGCGTAAGTGAGGAATGCGGGGGGCGTTATCGTTGATCCCATACTTCGACCCTAGTAGTATACTTGCCCAAATAGGAAGGTGCTCGACCTATAGAACCATCTCGGCTTTCAACAGCATAGGTAACGTTCTCGACGTGATCCGGGAGCGCTCTGATCAAAGAAGCTAGATAAAGGACTTCTAATGCGTCATTTCTTATGCAGATCTCGGGCGAGCTGGTGGATTCATCGCCGTTATTGAGGGGTCTCCGAAGGATTCAATACTACAATCATTTCGAAGGCTGGGGTTACACATGGAGAACCGGGTACTTGATTGGAGTTGTGGTCACGCCTGCGCGCTGCATTCCTGTTTATACGACTCAGCTATCTCAATATTCCTATTACTAATGACCTCTAGCAAGCGAGATAGTCACCCTTGAAATCAAAAATGCAAGCTCTGAGGTTTTAGTTTGCATACTAGGTGTTCCATGACCCATGGCCCATGGCTTGGCTAGGCAGGCAGTCCTCTCCGTTTCGGGAGTAGGTAGAGTACAATGAGTATCAGTGGAGCTGGCGGTAAACGTTGCTGTGAATAAGGTGTATATATATAGCTGGTGATCCCCCAGTATCATATTCACCGGTGCTTCTATCAATTCCACCCACAAACGACATCAAACCGAACTATCAACATGCGATCCCAAACTCTGTTGGCCATCTTGGCTGCTTTGCCTATCGCCATTGCTGCCCCCATCCAGGTATGAATGATCATGAATACATGACCTACTCTACCCTTTAGGCTAAAGGGTTCTACAGGCAGATGTACCGGCGGCACAACAGGCGCGTGACGAGCCGCTCTACGGACCAAGTGAGGATTTGTACTCCGCAGCCACTTTGGCGGCAAAGAAGCGAGCGTCAGGGAGCACCGAGCCTCTCTACGGCCCAAGCCTGGATCTGTACTCCGCTGCGACTCTGGCGGCAAAGAAGCGAGCTTCGGAGAGCACTGAGCCCCTGTACGGACCAAGTGAAGATCTGTACTCCGCAGCCACCTTAGCGGCAAAGAAGCGAGCTTCGGAGAGCACGGAGCCCCTCTATGGACCCAGCGAGGACTTATACTCCCCTGCGACTTTGGCGGCAAAGAAGCGAGCCTCCGAGAGCACTGAGCCTCTTTACGGCCCAAGTTTGGATTTGTACTCTGCTGCGACGTTGGCCGCTAAGAAGCGCGCTTCAGAGAGCACCGAGCCTCTGTATGGACCAAGCGAGGACCTGTACTCTGCAGCCACTTTGGCGGCAAAATAAGAAGGCTACATACTACTATGTCAACTAGCTCAGAACTTTGCCTATAACGAAGGGTTTCATAATGATAGGGGCCACGAATGCCAATTATTGACCTGTCTATACCTTTTTAGATTGAAAATACACATTATCGCTGTCCTTCAATGTTGGTTGGAAGGGGGGGGTTACCCAATGAGAATTGTGGCTTTTATATCTATACTCGTCAGTTGGCACGTGAGGCAGCGGTAGCCGCAACGGGGTTCTTCGTATTGGTAATATCCTACGTTTCAAATCAATAGCAGCACCCAGGCCAATTACCCAATCGTTACTGGTAGTTTACCATTATCTTCAGTGCTCGTGGGTTGCTACATTATGTTTACCCCGACCAACCGAGGTTTTTCGTCCAGCCCTAGACAGGCTGCATTGATGCCCGATGAGCACCCGTCCTAAATTATACGTACTTCAATCCTGAGCTTAACGCATAGTGGAGAAGTAGGGCTAGAATCTTCAACGATCATTAATTCCTACCTTTAGCTAGCTGTGACTATCCGTAATCGAGTCATTACCGTCACCGACCGCTGAGAGTATATCTTTAAACGAGAGCAGAGCATGCGGTCAGTTGGAACTTCTGTGTTTCGATAATGATAAAGCTTGGGTAGAATTGATACAGCTTTACAGTGGGTATGTAAGTAAGGAGTATGAAAATTCAAAGTATGACATCGCGTACTCTATAGCGTCTCGAGAGTAGGCTTCTACTAATATATGTACCATAATTATTCTTCTTTACACGGTACCTCTCTGAAGACTATTTTATTGTTGTAGGAGCCTCGAACCAAGTTCCCGTCAATACAAAGTCTTAATATATGAGCAATTTGCCCTGATTAGTGCATTGGTGGTCATAATTATCAAGAACTATTTCCAAAGTCTTATGATCTTTAAGAAGTTGATGATAATGGGTGATTTAATTCCATGTGATATCCGTCGCGAATGCAGTAGACGATGACTAAAAATCCCAACCAAATGATAAAGCGTGATGCCTTGCTTATTTACATTGAGGCATGAAGAAGTAGGATCCTCCAAACTTATCTACAACGAAAGAAAAAACACCATCAAGCAATTGAATGGTAACAAAATTAAAGAGAGATATAGAGTCGTGCATCAAAGTAATGCGAACAAGTTTAAATACCCGAGTCATCCTGGTCAAAAGCCTGAACAGGCACATACGAGTTCCAGTTGTCACAGGTCTGGGCACCCAGCTGAGCGTCGGTGTCCCACTCAGCGAGAGCTCCATTAGTGAGGATCGACGAAGGCGACTCGACGAACTGCATTGCCAAGCCGGCACTTGCGTGCCAGGCAATGTGGCAGTGCACGATCCAGGCGCCCGGGTTGTCGAGCAGGAAAGCGATGGCGAGGTAACCGCCGGCGGGAAGGACCGCGACGTCACGACGCTCAGGGTTTATCAGGTTGAAGGTGTCAGTGGTACCATCGAAGACGGTATTATTGGCCTGCGCCAGAATGAAGAAATCGTGGCCGTGAAGATGGATCGGGTGGTTGATCTGCGCCTTGGTAGCCGAGGCATCAATCACGAGAACTACCCAGTCACTCTCGCTTACACCATCCTAGAAGGGAACAACATAGTTAGCATGAAATACATGTACCCACACGTCTTACAAATCAATGCGGCAACAGAGGGGTTTTGGTCACTTACACCAACTGTGACAACGTTCTCATCAGCTGTGTAGGCAGAAATGCCGGTGTTGACCTGCTGAAGAGTAGGTTCGGCCCAGTTCCTGTTTAGAATATTAGTTTTAGATCGTCCGTGGGCACAACATAGGCTTGAATAAGACTCACAGGTAGAGAGTAGATGCGTTGAGCGTCCATGCAACATATTTCTCCAGGGTGGCGCTAGTGCTGAGGGCTTCGTAAACCACTTCAGCTAGATCCGTCACGTCGATGTTAACGATGGGGTTGAGGGTAGTCCTATCCTGGTCAAAGCACGTAGTAATGACTCCGATGGTGTCAACTGAAGTGGGGTCGGCCGTGCTGGAGGCGTCGTAACGGATGATACCAGTTGATTGTCCGGATACGTCGCCGTTGTTTCCGATCTTGTTACAGTTTACATTCCAGCCGCCACGGATCCAGTAATCGCCAGGGGCGGCGTTGGCCTGGATGATGATATCGTATCGCTGGCCAATATGGATCTGGAGGTGGTCGACCGTGAACGGCTCGACAGGGACGAGATCCGTGGCGATAACGGTGAAGTTGTGGCCATCAATGTGGAAATCAAAGATACCATCGGTCGCGACGTTGATGAGGCGTACTCGGTAAGCCAACCCCTCTTCGAACACCATCTCAAATTTGGAACCAGAAACGGTGCCGTCGGTGTTAGTGAAGGTGTTAGTGCCGTTGAGGAGGGTGTTATCGAGCGTGAATGGGCCGCCGGGCTTTCCACCCCACAGTGTCAGAGCAGGAATATGCGACCAATCTTGGAGGAAGAGAACACCCAGATCCTCATCGTAGTCTGCAGACGCGGGACCGTTGAGGATGAGAGGTCCAAAGAGACCCTCGGCGTACTGCAGAGTAAAGTGGCTGTGGTACCAGGTACTTCCGTACTGCTGAACGAGGAAGCTGTAAGTCATAGTGTCTCCCGGGGCGATGGGACACTGCGTTACACCAGGAACTCCGTCCATCTCGGCCGTGTTGAGCTGGCGGACACCATGCCAGTGAACGGTGGTACCATTGTCCTTGAGGTTGTTGGTAACATGGACTGTCAAGACATCACCCCAGTCTGCCGTGATCAACGGGCCGGGAACGGTTCCGTTGAAGGTCAAGCAGGTAGTGGCGAAGCCATCGGGGGCGCAAGCGGCCTCCTCAACCGACAGCCAGTACTCTCGAGTGACGCCAGTCGTCGGCGTCTCGAGGTAGAAGTCGGTGTTGATGTCAAAGTTCTCGACCCAGCACGAGCGGGAACTAGCAGAGTTGAGACAGGTCTGGCGGGAATCCAGACTTGAGTCCAAGGACGAAGGCGAAGGCAGAGCCGCGGCGATGGCGCCGAAGAGCATGGCAGCTAAGCCGCCAGACCCCATAAAGTTCACCATGGTGGAGATAAGGGTGCAGAAAAGACTGTGGTTTCAGGCAAAGAGAAAGGATAGGTATCGAAATACCTGAGTCGACAGAGGAAGTACAGCGATTAGTAAAGCGCGGAACTGGACTGGACTGGATCATTCATCTTTCTCTCGTTGTCGATTAAAGCAGAGACTCTTTATATCCAAACCGTTACCCGCCGCGTATGTAGAGACTCCTGTTCTCGAACATCGTGAACCTCATCTGCTCAACAGAGGCCGCGCGGTCTGACCCACACAGAGCGGTATAGAAGCCATCACAACATGTTCTCCCAAGAGTTAAGCGATGAGACTATTGATTCTTGACGCACAGTCAAGGCCAAGGCGCGCGCATATACTGCTGCAACGGTGGGGGAGCGACCGGTACGCCTGCTGGCCTCACCGGTAAGGTTGTAGGGATTACAAGATAGCAACCGGTTTTGTGAATCAGATATCACAATTATCGTGGGCAATGCAAGCCAGGCCAAGCCGCAAGAGGGTCCACGTGCTACGCCTACATGTTGGGTGTTCACGTCGAGTCTGATCAGGCTCGATGCTGCCACAGGCTTAAGCCATGGCGGAAATAAGGTGCAAGGGGGCGTCTGCCGCCTGCACGTATCCTGGATCAGATGAACATCTAACGCAGGAACATGCCCTACGATAAGTGAGACCCCCGGATGAAATGATAGAGATTTGATATCAGCAAGGCTGACCACCGTACTTTTGTTGGATGCACAGACCCTTCTAAGCACTGGGGTTTGTCTCTTTGCATGCAACCCGCTGTGATAGTATAATTGTGGGCATATAATTAAGGAGGAGTGGGAAATAAAGGGAGGGGGTGAAATCCTAGTATTTGCAGCTCGGTTCAGTACTCTTGACGCTCAGAGAATATTCTCAAAGAGGAGAGAGGTAAGAAGGGAGAGGGAAAAAAAGAATCATGTTGCCATAAATAGATTTCTCCTATTCAAGCAACTAGGTTAACTTAGTCCATAGTTACACTTCAAAGTAAATGTCTTCGACGTTTCCCTTCTTCGTGTGTATTCTAGCCTGAGCTCTGAGGCACAGCCCTCGAACTGAGGCTCTCAAAGAGACACACCGAGGCACCAAGGCCAAACAGTCTTATTGCAATATCGAATAGCATATTGCCCAGAAATGCAAAATACGCCGAGTTTGTGCTAGCGTGCAGTCATTCGGCTCAGTTGGGGCCGGACGTAAGCGAATGCACAGAAGCATTTTAGCCGACGATGCCACAGTGATTGTGGCTGCTGCAACCCGAACGTCGGCTCGTTGGAGACTTCCAGTCAGCTGGCTCGAAATACCAATCCAGGCGACCCACAAGACAGCAGAATATGCAAATTTCGCTTTTGTGGCGTGCCGTGCCTGCCGGTCTCTCGCCGCAAAGCCAGACTCTCGCCGCAAAGCCAGACTCTCGCCGCAATGCCATGTGACATTACAAGGTGGCGGCAGGGGTCCATCGTAGGAGGCTTCGGCAAGTTTCTAAGCTTTTTTTTTCCTTTAAGGTTATTGCTCGCGCGTGGGTTGGGCTCCTCTTACGTGCATGCAACAGGCTTTGGCACCCCCCCATCACTGGGGATATTGGCGCGGCGAACGGATGGTATAGCCCAATGCGGCCTGGTGATGACGAGTCCACTCACGGAAATTCGGGAGGACTAGCCCGCAAGCGGCCGCCACTGTAACGCAGCCGCAGGAAGAACCGTAGATAAGGGCCTGGTTTGATTGCGAGCAAGCATAAGGCCGTTGCAGTTCAACCTCCAGTCCACGTCACGCTCCGGCGGATGCTTACCGACAGATGGGCTTTGCGACCAGCACCCAACGTTCTCCCCGGTAGGAGTCAGAATGCCACCATAGACACCACCGCGGCCAGAGCCGGCCTACTTGGCCCGACGAATAAGAAGGCGCCGAGCCGAGCACACGCGCCGACATTGGTACCTGAAACCTGGTCTTGGGATTGTACTTTTGGAAGCGCTACCAAGAAATGGTGCCTCTCGCTATCGGGAATGCTTGCAGACCCCGATGCATGCTCGCCCGTAACGAGCGCGATTGCAGGGTCTCTGCAGCAATAGCTTGGTACTATAGCGGTCGTCTCCATTGCGTGCCTCTAGGGCTCCAATCGCGACTTGCGCTGGTGTGTGCGTGTGGTTCATCTCCGTCAGTGAAGCGCATGCTATAGTTAGATTCGCGATGTGTTTCCTACATGGGGTTCTCACTATACTAGAGGCCGCGAATGCCATGCATTAGCGAGGTTGCGCCGTAGCAATAGGCTAAAAAGCTTAAGCGAACAGCAAGAGATCCCCAGTACCACCTTCCGAGACGGTATAGCAAAGCGTATTGACAGGTCTCTTGGCTATCACGCTTACTAGAGCCTCTATCCACCATCTGAGCATGCGGGCTGTCGTGGTGCCGAAAGCTGCATGCTCTGACCGCCTGAAACAACTGCACTTGGTGGCGCTATTCGCCATTGTCGATATTAGATACGGCACACCGACAGAGCCAAGATACGGCTTCTGCTCACTGACTAGCTCGCCCATTCAGATGCCATTTGTAAATAGTTTCTATTGCCTCGGGTATCCATGCTGCATCACGCACACACACACACACACACAAGACCTTGGTGGTGAAGGGTCTGCTCACAAAGTGGCATGAGAATTTCTTGTTTTCTGACCTTTCGCTGCTTGCTTTTGCAACACAGCCCTCCCACAGCGAAGTTTTCAGGGTTTCGGGCGTGCCCATCTAATATTATCAGGCTCGAAGATTATGAACACTTTCCCAGCTCGTGAACCGAGGAGCCCATGCATTCATTGATCGCAAGACTGAATTCAGCAGACTCGCCCCGGGGGTTGCTCTTCAATCGAAAAGCCGCAACTCGGAATATCTTGGAAGTATGCGAATCTAGGACGGCCGATATGGTATGCAGGTACGGCTTAAGCCAATCTGCACCCTATTGAGAAGTGATCATCCCGAGATTTTGATAACGTAAACTCTATACAAAAGACAATGCCTCTATACCCCAACTAAATAAATCATGACCCTAATGACAAGCGTATGTTCAAGTAAACTTCTTGGCCCTATTAACGTTGTCTTGAATTTGCCAGAGATCACTCCGTCAATAGTACCAGAGTAACCAATTATACAGTTCTGCAGTTTTATCTCGAGTCAACAGCGCAGTAGAAGAGAGCACGGCGTCCAGGGAACCAAGAAGACACCCCAACCCAAAATGGCTTTAACCCCGAAGACAATCTCCGATATCACCATCTAAGAATTCGAAAGTTCCGGCGCACTCAAATAGGAGAATGTTCTCTCTATGGCGGAGTTGGGATACTGTGTAGCCTGTCCTGGAAATTGAATGGTAGTAGCGTGGCGTCTACTACGTTGCCTCATTGGTTGCTCACTAGGCGTAGACAAGATGAATAACTACAGAAATGTCCAAGATACAAGTGATCAGGGTATGCTATGCGCGAAGATCGGCGTTAGAATTACCGCTCGCGAATCCGTGCACGGTTCCAAGAACACCGACCGGGTAAAATATCCGAGGCGGGGTCCGCGGCCGCGAATAGTAAGCGTTATCTTTACCAGGCAGGGTCATCGCACTGTCAGATGGGCGTGTCAACCAATAGTGCGACCGCCGGTGGCGTTATTTTCCATTCCTCCGCGAGCCTCCCTCGTCAGTCGCGGCGGCGCCAGGGCGGCGATTATCCTCCTACGGTAATGCAAGGGAGACTGTGCCACCGGCAGATAAATATATGTCAGGGCTTGGGGAATCAATAGATCGAGGCTGTGGCGGCTGATTATATGCGCTTACATCCACAGCGGACGAGCTCAACAAAGTACGTGGCTGACGTTGTCCGAATGCTCGGGAACGGCGTCGTCACATTGGAGGACTAATTCCGCCCACGATGGCTTATCAAGGGCATATCATAATAGTCGGAGTGCTTCTCCAGACCTTGCAAGGCAGAAACAAAACGGTGTGCAGTTTGCATATGTCACATATAGGCAACCTAGCTTATAATGGAATCGAACTAAGAATGGATTTTTCACTTTTTTCAAGTTAGGCAAGTTGTAGAGCTTTGCCATGATTGCTGAAAGAAGTTAAGATACTAATCTCGGTTTACACGGAGTCGAGAACTGGTACTTTATCCACAACAACAAGCTGATATCAGGACGCCAATGATGTAAGACCTAAAGGCGGAGTTTACTTAGAGACTCGGGTATACCTTCAATTGGCGACATGAACTACAGGCTCTCCATGGGTCCGTGGGATATTAGCCTATATGCAGTGGTAGAACTAAACCGGTCAAGGCTATCAATATCTGAGGGGCTGCAAAGAAATAATTTCATCGGGATAGTCAGAATATCATTCATCCTGCTCGACAGGTGTAAAAGAGAAACACCGAGAAAACAAACAGAAACAAACATACATGTTTCGAAAATGATAAGTAGAGAGTATTTCTGTAAAAGTTATGATCTAGAGTTATAAAATTCCAACACTATTTCGAGAATAGAAACATACTCGTTCTATCTGTATCTAATAAGCTCAGTTGCAGAAGACCTTTATCATAACTGTACTCACTATGTCCCCTACTCGTGTGATCTACCTCGTCATCTTCCGTGAGCTGTCAATCTGCGAAGTCTATTCGTGGGCTTCACATTTCCACCAGCTGATGATGCTGTGAAATTAGCGAACCCAAGGGGCAGTGCCATACTAATTATAGGTATACGGTACTTAGATAGAACACGGCAAGTGGCCTAATATTGGGTTTTCATGTGGACAGCGGGGTGGTGCCTCGACCGTAGGCTCTTCAGCCGTACAACTTGTCCGGGAGGTGGGGATTTACATATGAAATTCACCGTTTGAACTCATCTTCACGGCATCAAAGTCTTGATGAGAAGTTCCAGTGCCCAGAGTCCAATCTGCTGGCATTTCTCCCCAGATTCCGGGCAACCTCATCGCTTCGTCCACACAATGCTTAAAGATAGGTCAGCGTGATTAGCCAAGCCAATTCTTCATCAAATAAGTACCTACCCAGTCAAGCATAGACCCTTCTTCCAGAAATAACCATGGCTCCGATTCAAGTCTGCTCCCAGAAAACTCCGAACTCATTTGACTTGATACATTGGAATTTCCCATGGACTCTGCTTGGTCGATGGCAGTCTCAGATTGATCGAGTTCGGAAGTCGGCGTTTGAGTGGCCACAGCTGATTGCATGACATCTAAATAATAAACATGTTCTGACAATTCTTCGCCATTACGGGATGGAGACTTTGCCTTAGATACCATGGTGGCAAGGATGGTGGCTGGCTTTCTGAATCCCGGCTCGGATGCTGCCATGCTAGCCCAGATGTCTCGTGATCTTGCTAGCACATCCCACAAGGTCGATTTGTTGGGGACAGGCCGCTCAGTCTCGAAAATTTCCGGGTATGCCGTGCTTTGCAAAGATAAATATATAATCACGGCAGCTAGCAAAAAGTCGCCAAGCAAGATAGGACGTAAGAACCATATGTGCTGGGACAACATGCTACCAGGTCGAGTCGCATTGTAATACATGTTCTGATAATCCAGAAGGACCAAAGCAGCGTGCAGGCAGGTGGACCGAGAATAGATGTGGTCTACATCCGAACTGACTTGGGAGAGGTAGCGTCGGTGCAAAATGCACTGCCCTGTATGGTATAAGGAACCGAGGCTGAATCTTTCAGTTACGATAAGAGGGTCATCAGTGACGCAGTGTTCTATGGGGCGAACTTTCAGGTATGGCGGGACTTGTGCCCAAACATCCTGCAGCTTGGCATCAAGTTGCTTTACTTCCGCGTAAATCGGCTGGGTGAGGGAGTTTGTCAGCTTTGTGATCATGCTGAATACATTTCCGATGCTACTTTTCATGATAGAGTAGGTGAGCGGAGAATGCTCGTCGTTAGGGCGGTCTGGAGGCAACTCGGTCATGTTCTCTTGCAAGTCTCCATCATCCAGATTTCGTGGAAGCTTCACATCGGTGTCCATACCATAGATCAGACTGGGCAACCCCATTTGAAAGCTAACTAGCATTTCGATTTGCAGGCCAAAATGCCACATGCGCCTGCGCATCTCACCGGCAAAGGTGCTGACGTTGGGCAGATGGTCCGGGTCACGATGGAAGCCTAGGCGCAACATGAGCCGGAGACAGGTAGAGCTGAGGAGATAGCATGCCATTGGAGTGGCACGGCTAAGAACAAACTCTGCCTCAAGGTTCAAGAGAAGTGGTGGGATGGTGTACTTGCTGGGAGTGGTGTAGTCCGCAGCCGACAGTGCCCACGCAATGCCGGATCGATAGGCTTTGAAGCGGCTCATCGGAGGCACCGTGCTGTCGGCGATGATTTCCTGGGGCACCGAAAGGAAGGAGAACAAGGTCGCTTCGGCCAAAATGGCCAGAATGAGGGCAAGGAATTCATAGGTCGATTTTGCTGGGTCTAGTTGGAAGGCGTGGAACTGGACAGGCACACACATGTTTTTAGTAAGGTATGAGTTTTCCACATCTTACACCAGACATACCTTGCGATTGAAATTGGGTCGATGAATTATGACTGCGAAAATTGTCACTCAGAGCTCATTAATCAGTGTAGGGATATAGCAGCTACCAGAAGAAGGGGGCTTCCATGTAAAATATCGCATGACCAAACGGCTGAGCACCGGAGGAGGTGGAAACAGCCTCAGCAGGTCGCTTTTGGTACACAGGCTATTTTCTGATAGTATCCACATATCGTAGGACCGGTCAGAGAGCGTATGCGGAACAACAGTCTCTTCCTCATCAGGCTCTGATTCCTCAAAATATTGCTTTAGATCCTCTAGCTGCCGATGGCCGTGTTAATGGGTGCAACAAAGGGATCGGGCCTGGGCTCATTGGGTGCTCACATCGTTTAAAACGGTCATGAAATGCGTTGCCCCAACATATGTACCCTTGCCTTCGTTTCCAAACACAACCCTGCCCCCAGCATCTTTTCCAACCGATGTACTGTCTTTCGTGGCATCCTGTATCAACCCGCGCACTGTTCCCTCCAGCTCTCTCAGTCTGGCAGCCATGCTCCGCGACTTGCGCATGTTATCCGGCAGTGGGACATAGATGCATTCTGCTGCCGAAAGGCCGCGGCGAGCGCATTGGGAGCAGGGTGACTCGCGATCGCACTTGAGCTTGGCGGATCGACACAGGGCGCATGAGAGAACGACACGCTTGCGCGGGGGCTTCTGACCGGACGGGCCAGAAGTACTGGCTAGCGGGGACGCATGTAACCTATTGGCCATGGCACCTGCGGAATTGGGTTTGCATATTAACTATTGATTCAACGATAGATCCATGGTTGTTATGCAGCGCGCCAGATGCTCGGCTTCCAGTCAGTCCAGCGTTGCGTGCTTACCAAGTTACGCCAGTGCAGAACTATGTTTCGAGCGGACCGAAGTGGGGCTTGGTCGTGATTGGTGGACCGGAATAAGGCACAGCGCCGATGAGCTGCGCGGAGGTACCGAGAGCTCCGGAACACCTGCGATGATGCTCTATTTACAGAGTGTTGGTAGGGGTTGGCCATGATGTCTCGTCATACGGCTTCATGTTTACTACGATCCAGAGAGACGGAGTTAGCGGGAGTTACTGCTGCTCTCGAGCGCAGATTCGCCCGCCGGTCTTAAGCGACATGCGCAGAGAGACATGACAAATGCAGACGTGTAGATTCACGTATAAGCCCCAAACGGGTAAACATTCATTTGCCCCAGAGACAATCAGATATAAAGTTGGCAGCAATGCCTCAACCTTTGCGAACAACAGATGGGCGGAAATCCAAAGACATCAATCGCAACATAGATCACTTTCAAATCCGACAAGTAACCCAGTTAGGATCTGACTACCCTGTACTACAGACAACCCTTGTTTAACAATAGCTTTCGTTCCAAATATAAAATTTCGAAATGACGTCTACTACTAATCTTATCCAACCAGTCAAGATTCCTGGCTCCACGGGTTTTGGTCTCATGGGTCTCACCTGGCGAGCGCACCAGACCCCAGACGACCAGGCATTCGCCGTTATGTCTGCCGCCATCGAGAACGGCGCAGTACTCTGGTCCGCCGCCGAGTTCTACGGCGTCTCGGAGCCCACTGCCAGCCTGCAGCTAATCCGCCGCTACTTCGAGGCACACCCGGAGAACGCCGACAGTGTGACGCTCTTCGTCAAGGGCTGCACCGACCTGAAGACGCTGGCGCCGCTGACTGACCGTAGCGGTGTACGCGGAAGTGCTGAGAACTGTTTGAAGATCCTCGGCGGCGCGAAGCGCGTCGATGTCTTCGGCCCTTCGCGCATCGACCCGTCCGTGCCACTTGAAGAAACTCTTGGAGCGCTGCGCGAGCTCGTGAGCGAAGGCAAGATCGGCGGCGTTGGGCTTAGCGAAGTAGGCGCGGCTACTTTGGAGAGGGCACACGCCATCCAACCACTCAGCCTAGTCGAGGTTGAGTTCTCGCTCTGGAGCACCGACATCCTGACCAACGGCGTGGCGGCCACGGCGAAGAGGCTCGACCTTCCCATCGTGGCCTACGCACCTCTTGGCCGCGGGTTCCTGACTGGCCAGATCCGCTCCCCTGAGGACATCCCCGCCGGAGACATACGCCTGTACCTGGACCGCTTCCAGCCTGAGAGCTTTGGCAAAAACTTGGAGCTCGTCGAGCAGCTGCAGGAGGTGGCTGCTAGGAAGAACGTCACTCCCGCGCAGCTGGCCCTCACCTGGGTGCGGGCTAGTTCTAACACCGATCTGGTAGGTAGAATTATCCCGATTCCAGGTGCTACAACTGCCTCGCGTGTCAAAGAGAACAACAAATTTGTGACGCTCTCGGAAATTGAGAAGGTGGAACTGGATGACATTATTGCGTCTTTCACAGTACACGGTGGGAGATACAACCATAGTCTGGAGCACACATTGTGGGCATAATAGGCCATTTGTGTCACAAACTTTGGTAAAAGTCATTCTGTAGAGACATATATACCATCATCAATACATTCGTGTCAAAATAAGCTGCCATATAGTTCTACTTATAACTTCGCATCGATTATCTCTACCACCGGATACTTCCACGAGCCGTTTGTCATGCTCGGCTCAGCGCCGTAGAAGCGCATGCTTAGCGCCATGGGACCACCACCCACCGGTGCCGGTAGCCAGTTGCTGGTCCAGTTGGCCGGAGGAGCCAAGTCGGCTGGCTGCACGAGGATCTGGAATGCGCCGCCCTCAGTACGCTCGGACAGAGAGGTGCCGTCCGGGTATGTCAAGCCGCTGCGGTCGCCCAGGGCGTATCGGTCGAGCGCGTTGGGGATCAGATACCCCTCAGCATCGTAGGCAGTCAGGCTCCAGAAGCCACCCGCCGAGATCTGCGGCTTGGCCGCGAAGGTGAACAGGACCGCCTGTCGGGCGCCGATCGACACCCCCTTGCCGTAGCGGTAACTTGGGTAGACCGCCTCATCGGCGGTGAGGGCCAGATAGCCGACGGCAGCAATCTGCGCGCGCGCCTGGTAGTAGCTCCCGTAGTCGCCGATGATTTTTGGATCCTTAATGGTCCAGCCGCCACCCAGATCGATGAGAGAGCCGGGTTTAGCTAACAGCGCCGCGGCTGAGACGTTGGCGGTAGCGGAAGCCGCGACCAGATCAGTACCGGGTTGTTGTTTAAATGTGCCATCGGGTTGGCAACCAGCCAGGGCTAGTAGTTTGGGGACCTTTTCTCTATCCTCAACCACCTCGGGGGGGTTGTAGGCAGCCAACTTGGCTGTCAGCTTGAGAACACCTTCCTCGAGCGAGTTTTGTGCGCCGGGCACAACTGTCGGATTTGTAAATATGCCTAAATCTAATACTGGAGCAACTGGTGCGGAGGGGCGCGCGATAGGTGTGATGGACAGCTGATCCTGGAGCGCATTGACTGCAGGTATGTCGCTTGCAGATTCCACGAGGATGCGCGTGAGAGATAGCGCATATGGTGTAGGGAGATTCACGTAAGCCTTATATCCATCCTTGACACCGTCGGTGTGAACACCAATATTGTCGGGATCATAGCGTACGAGATACGTGCCGCTGGGAAAGTCACCAACGGACCCGAAATTGGCCACATTATTGCCGTAGCTTATCGAGCCTAGGTCAGTATTTGATGGCAAACCGGAGTTGAAGCTACTTCTTACAAATCGTAGAACGGCCAAATCCAGTATCGATCGAGTATGCTCGGAACATGTAGCTCGAGGTCACATGAAGACACGTCTAGGAAAGCCCGCGAATAGAGAGTATCAGCATTAGGCCGCACCACCCATCTCTGGTCAGCGGTCACCAATGTTCGCTGATGAATCAGAGAGTTCGTGGTGGCATTGGGAGATCCCTGTACCGCTAGGGCGTAGGCGTACAGGGGATACCCATACTGTTTTTCATAATCAGTCCACCTACTCCAGTAGCAGCGGGATACCAACCGACCTGATATGCAAATACTGTAGCATCCTGGTATGTGTCGTTGGCGGTAGTACACTCAGTGCCGAGACCGGCGCCTAGGACTAAAGCCGACATGGTGCGAACAAGAGCCCAACACGACAAACTCTTTACAAGGGGAAACTGTGTCACGAAACCCCCTAGAGTCTCCCCAATGTCCCAGAATCCCATTGATGGCAGTTGGACTTTCTAGTATAGGCCACTACCTAGGATTAAATAACCAATGGACCTACCCAGTCCCACGGTTATCTATCAATCACGCCATTTCTCTTCATCTCCACTTGCGGGCCGAACGCCAAGCTAAGGAGAAGGAACACAAGCCGGCAGCCGTGAATTGACCCTGCAAGTTGTCCACCCCACACCAGAGTCGGCTGGATTGCCTATTGGCCTCGATTCTGAGACATTTGTTCAACCATGACCAGTCAAGCCAGGACCGGCAACTCCTGGAAGGGTTAGCGTGCTAGTTATATATCTTTGAATGGTGGGACATTCGCCAAATGCTCGACGATGATCTACAAATGTACACACAATTCTACACATAGCAGACAGCAACAATAGTTTGGGAAGGGGACTGCCTAGGAATTTAACATGAAGCATGTGTTTGTTGTAGACCTAAATTCGACCTAGACTGCTTCGCGGGGCCTGACTATGGCTTACTTTATAAAGTTTGTGCTGTCATTAAGACAGATAGTAGCCTTCAAGGCGAGACCATTCCCTGGAGCCTGTAAATGCCGAACCCGCCATGCTCTGGTGTCCACTGGCTGAGATCGATGTCGACATGATCCGTGTTTCTGAAGCCGAGCTTCCTGTAGAACCCCGCGGCGGATGGTACCGAGGAGAGGAATAGTGGCAACCCTTGGGCTGCAGCCCGCTCTAGGCTAAACTTTACGAGCTGCGTGCCGACTCCTTTGCAACGGGCGTCCGGTTGAACGAAGATGGTAGATAAGACTGGTATTTCCTTTCAGGTTAATTGACAAGTCTTCAGAAGCAAGCCAAATCGAAACACAGTTTTTTTATTGTACGAACTGCCACTTACCTAGGTGATCCACTCCGGCGATGGACCCCTGCACGCCGACCAGCGCACGCCCCATCACCCGGCGGACATCCGGGTTCATTGCCTCCAGGCTGAACGGCCTTTGCGGAGCGCCTGCTGCTGCTGGTATTTCCGCCGGCACCGGTGTTTTGCGAGCCAAAATTAGGCTGGCGATCATCTCTCCTGAGGCGTCAGTAACCTTGTACATTTCCTGGGTCGGATCCCGGAACGTCAGCTGCATGCTTGCATTGTATAATGCTAACTGTCCTGACTCGTTCGGCCAGTTTAGGAAGACGAAGCGGTTGGTTGCCTGCTGGAGCTGCGATGCGTACATGAAGGCAGCGGCAGTGGCCAAGTCGGACTCCAACATGGGAGTAGGGACAGATACAGACTCGGGCATCCTTGGAATTCTTAGGCTGCTGAGCAGGGTATATACATGTGAATATTCAGACAGAACCTCAAGCGATATGTCATCATGCCCCCAACATGCGCCGTGCCGCAAGAAAGAAAGTGCTTGCCTAATACTCGGGACTGTGTCACGTGGACGACTGCCGCTCGCCAGTCAACCCCCCCGTCAACCCGAGTGGTACTAAAATCCGGCCCGGGCCAACGAGTGCGTTAAAATTACAAAGCGAAGGACAGTATGGTATTGTCTCGGGTCGCGAGCGCCCAAAGGAAGACAAACAATCGGAGCTCCAGCGTAGGTACATTATGTACTGTGGAACCGCTTGGCAGACTGGAGAAACGGGTGACATTGATCCACTAGGCTAGTGAGTGGATGTTCAATTCGATGCAGTGGAGCGTGCTGTGCACTGCGTAACATGTTGTGGAAAAACAGACATAACTACAATTTAAATTGTCGCTATACCAAGTGAAAGAAATGGAAAGAACAATAAGATGAAGAAAGATTCCGTTTCTAGGAAATTCTGCTCTCAATCGAACATTTTCCCACCAGAGCATCCAATAAAGACTTGCGATGGCGTCGTTATAGGGAATCCACTTGGCATCACTCCCAGCCAATCTCGGCGCCAGTTGCTAGCGCCCGAGTAGTCGTCGGTGCCGCCGAGATCGGTCCACTATGCAGAACTTTTATCTGGAGCCGTCGGCATGGGAGCCAACTTGCCGGCGGACTGCCGCTCGCGGCGGATGCTATCTTTTGCATTTATTCCCGGACCTGTCTGTTGCGGGTGCGCTCGCAGAACTTTCCAACTCATGTCCCGGGTTGCAGGACACACACCGACAACCACCTGGGTAAACTGGAAGCATGTCATCTGCCTCTGACATCGAAGCCCAAGACCAGGGCGGCGTCCTGGAGGCGGCCCAGCGCACCACCACCAATGCGACCCAGGCGTCCAGGCGCGACATCAGCAGGCGGTGGCTGATCCTGTTCATCGTCAGCTGGAACACGCTGGTTGTGACCTTTTCGAGTACATCGCTGCTCGTGGCGACGCCCGAGATCGCCTCTGACCTCGCAACCACCTCCGAGATCCTCGATGTCACCAATGCCGGCGTGCTCATCGCCATGGGAAGTTCCTCGCTTCTGTGGTCGCCACTGGCCGAGCTCACCAGTCGGCGGATCTCTTACAACATCGCCATTCTCGTCATGCTGGTCACCTCCATTGGCACCGCCGTCGCCCCTAACATGGCCACGTTCACGGCGATGCGCATTCTGAGTGGGTTGACGGGCACTTACTTTATGGTGGCTGGGCAGACCATTCTCGCCGACATTTTCGAGCCCGTGATCCGCGGCCGTGCCGTGGGATTCTTTCAGGTGGGGAGCGTAGCGGGTACAGCCGTGGGTATGTCTTTCTGAAATCCTTCATCCAGGTGTCCACCAACTGCTAGCTACCTTCATGATATCTAACTCGAACCAGGACCGTGTGTCAGTGGTATCATCGTCACCTTCAGTCACTGGCGGAGCATCTATTGGTTACAGGTGGCCATGGCCGGCCTCGGATTTGTGCTTTCGTTTGTGTTCATTCCGGACATCAAGAGTGAGGTCCAACAGGTGTACGAGGAGAAGAAGATCGATCGCCACAACCGCCCCGTACTGGACATCCTGAAACGATTCAACCCTATGAAAGTGTTCCGGCTGTTCCTGCGACCTCAGTTGTTCCTCGCGGACTTGGTGTGCGGCCTCCTGGCCGTAACGCAGTACGGCGTGCTGACGTCGGTGCGGCACATCATAAACCCGCGCTTCAACTTGGAGACGCCGCTCGTCAGTGGTGTGTTCTACATCGCTCCCGGTGTGGGCTTCATCGTCGGCAGTCTCGTGGGCGGCCGCCTTTCGGACCGCACCGTCAAGCGCTACATCGCCAAGCGTGACGGTGTGCGCCTGCCCAAGGATCGCCTCAACGGCGGGCTGATCTGCTTCTTCTCGATTCTGCCCATATCCATGATACTCTACGGCTGGAGCTTGCAGAAGGAGTTTGGCGGCCTGGCCCTGCCTATCATCGCGGCGTTCTGGATCGGCACCGGACTCATGATTGCCTTCAACGGTCTGAACACCTACACTGCAGAGGTATTCCCTGCGGAGAGGGCAGAGTCGGTCTGCACAAAATACGTGCTACAGTATATTTTTGGCGCCACTTCGACCGCCGCCATCGTACCCTTGATCGATGCAATTGGAGTTGGCTGGTCATTCACGATCTGTAAGTAACACATACACAGCCCACGTGTACTCGAGAAAAGCTAATTTATATGTACAGTTACTATTCTAGAGGTTATAGGTGGATTCATCGTGCTCCTGATTGCGCGATGGGCACCGGACACGGGCATATGGGCTAAGGGTGTATAATGTCAAATGAGAAACGCATGACCATGATAGAAAAAAACATAGATCATAGACGCATAGACGGATAGACGACATGATGGATAGAGATACATAGACCAAAAAGAATGAACGATGAGAACACCTTCAACGGCCACCACTAACTATCCTGCCTTGCTGAGCACATACGTGGCTGAGACGTAACTGTCAACGGAGATATCGACCGGGTGTGATTGGTGGGTTGGGTGTTGGTTGGGTGGTGCTTACTCACGACGCCGCAACGAGTGGTTAGATGGTGCTCACGTCACGGCACCGCAAGTATATCGTGCGAGCAGCAGAGCATAAACCAAATCCACAATGCGCCGAAGGAGGCAATGGATCCAGCCAGCTTACAATCATACTTCATGGAGTCAGCTAGATTATTTTGATGGCGCTAGTTGAATGCGGTAACCAGCATGTGTAATCTGAGGCACTAATTCGCCTACTCGAATACGAAACACCAGCTATTTAGTTGTCCTTGATTGCATGTTGTGCCTGCCATCCAGGTCCAACCTGGCGTGTAGGGTTAAAGATCTGTAAACGCCATGTCTGCCGAGTTTCGGGCGTACCTGGCTGCGCTGCCCTCGGACCACTTTACCAAGGCGAACCAGTTCACGGCCATTCACCACAACGACGAATACGATTTCATCAAGCCGGAGGACCCGCGGCTCTCGCAGCGAGACAAAGTAATTATCATCACAGGTGCTAGCAGCGGCATAGGTAGAAACGTAAGCCTTTACCCTCTATGAATGATTACAATCCCACCAAATGCAGTATGGCAACCACCCAGGGACTTGTGCCTGCATTCGCAAGAGCAGGCGCAAAGGCTATCTACCTCGTAGCGCGCAATGAGTTCGAGCTCCAGGAGACGAAGGAAGAGATTGAGGCTCTGAATACAAACGTCAAAATATTTACCAAGGCCATGAGCATTACTGATAAAGCTAGCGCCGAGGACTTGTTCCAACAGATCAAGTCTGCATACTGCAGGGCTGATGTGCTAGTAAACTGCGCTGGCAGGGGCCAGGGAGGCCCACTTGTGTCACGCGATATATCTCTAGACGGCATCTGGGGAGACTTCGTAAGTTTATAGAACCCAACCCGGCTGGCTCAACTTGGTGTGCCTGACAGCGCTGCCCATGAGAGCAGGAAGTGAATGTCAAGGGTAGCATTATCATGAGCCGCTGCTTCGCCCAGCTGCTCGAAGGAAAGCACAAGGGCCACATCATCAACATTTCGAGCGGGGCGGGGCCCTTCTTCATCCCGGGTACCGATAGCTACGGGTTGTCCAAGCTCGTATAGGTGCAGATGCAGCGCTACATTGCCAAGACAAATCCTAACATCCACGCAACAAGTCTGCAGCCGGGCTCTGTGCTAACTGCCATCACCAAGCCCGGATTCGAACGCTTCTCCATCCAGACACCCGCGCTGGCCGGAGGCGTCGCGCTATGGCTTACGACCCCCGAGGCAGAGTCTATGAACGGCCGTTGTCTGGACGCCACTTGGGATATCCCAGAGATGATCGAGCGGAGAGATGAGATTGTCAACGACGGACTGCTGGTGATGGAGCTAAAGGGTGACTTTACCAAAGGGCGGGCATAAATTTGTTGTCACTAATTTCCCGCATAAGTTGTAATCAGCGACTAAGGTGAAGAGGAATAAGAATGCTAATGGAATGCCTCAGCTAGCCAAACTCATTTCAAGCAACTGGTGCGCTTCATGTTCAAGAATCTTTGACGCAGTGATAGTTCAAGGAAAACAAGACCGTTATATTTAACGTTAGCATTTATAACAAATAATTCGGCATCCGCTAAGATAATCTCCAAATCGTTGTTGGACTCTTGGGGAAGATCTAGCTGGATCTCTCTGCTTTTTAAGAGTCACCGAATACACACAGTATACCTCCTGATAAATATGTACTTGTTACGGAACATGGCTAGGGAGGGTTAAGCTCTTTGAAAAAAAAGCTGCCGCGGTATATGAGGATATTGCAGAGTCGAAGTAGGTCGGTAAATATTGGGTTCAGAAAACTGTGACGAGACGGTTGCCGCCTAATAGGCTCCGGCATTTCAGAACAACAAGAGGAACGCTCAAAAAGATATGAGACCACGGAAGGTATTGAATTGAACCCCTTGCGAATTGCCTGCGACTTGTTCCAAACGGCCCCAAATGCCTATTCAGCGTCCGTCGGCATAGCGTGAGCCCCACATACTTATGTACCCAGTGGACCACTATTCGTCGGAGGAAATACCAGCCCTGATTGGCCGCAAGACGCAACGTCCGAGTCCTGCCATCCCCGCCGCCCCAGCATCGGCATCGGCATCGCCATCCGGAGTCGAGCACAAGCTTGCATCTGGCCATAACCACCGATGGAGATCGGACGGACGATCGCGAACAACCTAAGTTAATTATTTCACCTTGCGGTGGTCCTCAGCGACCATATATAATAGAGACATTAACCTGATCTCTTCTGTGCACTCTTTTCACCCTTGCTACACCCCAATTAATTTGACCAACTTCGGTTCAACTACTTGAACTCCCGAATTGTCCCACTTGCGATCCCCAGCAATCTTACACGATGGCGCCTGATGAAGAGAAGGGAGTATTAGGAGGCCAAGAAATAGGAGAAAGCCCAGGACTAACTCTAGGCTCCGCGAGGGAGACCACTACGAAGGAGACAATCAGTTCACATCACGATGAACAGACTGAATCTGTCCCCGCAGCTGCTCCGGAGGAGCAACATCAAGAGGTCAAGACACAAGGTGCTCCCACAGATTTCACCGCAATTTCCGAGCAAATCCCTCGTTCTCAGCGCCGAGGGCTTTTTGGCCGCTTCACCATCATCCCTGAGGTGGTTGACCCGCGCGCGTACAGCAACGGCACTAAGTGGCTGATGACGGTAATTGCTGCCATAGCGGGCGCGACTTCTTCCACGGGATCCTCCATATTCTACCGTGAGTAGTATCTTCCAGAAAATGGCCTACAGAATCCAAGCTAAACAATTTGCAGCTGCCCTGGGCGAGATGGCTATCGACCTGCACAGCACTCCTACAGTCACCAACCTCTCGCTAGCTTTCTACCTTCTGGCCATGGCCATAACGCCTCTGTGGTGGTATGTTACCTAAAAGATAAACTTCAGAAAAAGTTCCCCTCTTGAGCAACCCAGCATTGCTAACCAAAAGGCATCACCCTTTCTCAGGTCTCACTTCTCAGAGACGCTCGGCCGGCGAACCATCTACATCATCTCCTTCTCCCTCTTCACTGTCTTCTCCTGCATCAGCGCCGTCAGCGTCGACGTGGCCATGCTCATCGTCATGCGCGTCCTCAGCGGCGGCGCCGCCGCTTCGGTGCAGGCCGTCGGAGCGGGCACGGTATCTGACCTCTGGGAACCGCGGGAGCGCGGACGCGCCATCGGCGTCTTCTACCTGGGGCCGCTCTGCGGGCCGGGGCTCGCGCCCATCATCGGCGGGGCCCTGACGCAGGCCTTCGGCTGGCGCAGCACGCTGTGGTTCCTCACCATCTTCGGCGGCGTGCTGTTCCTGATGATCTTCTTCTGCCTCCCGGAGACGTTGGCGAGGCGTTCCTCCAGCGTAGATGGCGGCGGTGGGTCATCATCGGTTGGAAATGTTGTGCTGGAGAAGCCCAGAAGAGCGAAGGTGGGGAAATCCCTGGGCCGCTTCGTCGAGCCACTCCGGGTGCTGGCCTACCTGCGCCACCCGCCCATCACCATATCCGTGGCTACAGCGGCTATCGGGTTCGCGTCACTCTACGTGGTCAACATATCAATCCAGTACGACTTCGCCAGCCCGCCATACAACTTCACTACGACCGAGGTTGGCGTGGTGTACCTGGCACCGACGCTGGGCTATGCGGTAGCCTCGGTGCTGGGAGGCAAATGGACCGACTATATCATGGCCCGCGAGGCCCGGAAGGCGGGTCGATACGATGGCGACGGCAAGTTGCAGTACCTACCTGAAGATCGCATTAGGGAGAACGTGTGGTTGGCGGCGACGCTGTATCCGGCAGCCATGATCTGGTATGGTTGGTGCATAGACAAAGGGGTGCACTGGATCGTGCCATGTATTGCCAACCTGGTGTTTGGCATCGGAAGCATGCTTATGTTCGGCACTCTCACAACCATGCTGACCGAATTCATGCCCGGGAAGGCTTCTGGCGGCGTGGCACTCAACAACCTCGCGCGCTGCAGCCTCGCCTGCGTCGGCGCCATCGTCACCCAGCCGCTCATCGAGGTCATGGGAACCGGCTGGATGTGCACGATGGTGGGATTATTCGCTTGGGTGACAGGCAACGCTGCCGTCCTTGCGCTACGAGCGTGGGGACCACGGTGGAGGGTCGATATGGATAGAAAGTTGAATACTCAGAAGTCATGATGAATTCGGGAAAGGCAGTAACTACATTATTAGGGGCAACAAATTGGCGCTTAATCTGGAATTACATATGCTGGACTCTATTTTACTATGGGTGTTCCCGTGAATCTAATCCACGTACAATTACCTATTTATGATTAAATTACATAATCATGGAACGAATGTGCTTGCAGCATTCTCTTGTGACCCAATAGTCTTTGTAAGTGGTACCTGTATACTAAAACAAACCCCATTTGATTTTACTGCATCTAAAGGCTCCATGAGACTAATACATGCAACCCATGAGGACACTTTTATTCATTCCCCGCAAAATAGCATTACGGCACTGTCTCCTTACGCACATCTCACAGTTTCTACCAAGCTGGGCCAGGGGCGCTCATTGTCCAATCGTCCAAGACCCCCATATCCACACTATCCATGATGCCAAAAGATGAGCTTGAACCCTGCTGAGCGTCGGGGTCTAGCGTACCCAAAAGAGCAGCCGGGTCGACGAATCTCCCCTCTGTAAACATTGTTAGCTCCCTGCCAAGCTCAAGATCTAATTGAGGTTGTACCTGGATAAAGGAAATCCACGGGGTCTTCGTTCGAAATCTTTTGCGTGTCCAACCCTATGCCCGAGTCACTTCCATTCGAGAGCGTAATCCCGCCGAGGCCTTGATCGCTGCCGATGCCGGCGAGCTGCTCGCCCTCGCCCTCGCCGGCGTTGGCGTTGGCGTTGGCGTTGGCGCAACCCTCTCCAGCCCTGGCGAGCACGATGCTCACCGTCTCTGCCGCCTTCTTGGCCTCGAGCGAGCCGAGACTGCTCCTGCGCATCCAGACAGCCCGGGAGGCCCGCAGCGCCGCCAGGATCTCGGCCTCGCGGTCCCCGGCGCGGCGGCGCGACAGCAGCGAGCACAGGATCATGGTGCTCGTCAAAAACATGTGGTTCATGCTCGAGGTCACGCGCCAGCGCATAGAGTGCAGCTGACCGCCGGGGCTGGTCTCCTCATCCATGAGGTGCTGCATCTCGAGCGTTCCGAGCGAGGCATCGATGCAAGCTCGACGTGAGTAAGCGAATGGGTCACCCAAGGTTGATGGCGGCGAAGATGACGACACCCCCGCCGGGGGATCTGCGAAGAGGAAGCGACGATGCAGCATGATCTGGCCCCGATATAGCATGTGCCGTAAGAATAGCCGGGACATGATAACCTGCGGAGAGTCGGCGATGCTGGCTGCCATGGATTTCATCTTGAGCGGTGGTGGAATACTGGCTGCTGCCGCATGCAGAGCGACGTCGGCGCGCATCACCTCGGCGTGGGTGCAGGGTTGAACGGATGTTGTGAGGTCTAGCACGGCACCCAGTGCAATAGTCATCCTGCGGCGTGCGATGAGGTTCAGTGTTGTCGTGTACTCCGTCTCTGGCCGCGGTGGCGGCAGCTCAGCAGTTTCGGCATCGAGGTCGGCATCGTTTAGATTGCGCGGTTCGGCGGTGTCAAACTGGGCTTCAGAGATGTTCCGCGGCATACCCATCTGGCTTGATATCAGTAGATCCCCCATGAGAATTTTAGACCAGCATCGGCGCCGCATCTCCGCCTCTAAAGGCGAAATGCCGGGGAAATGGCTGGGGTCGCGGTGATAACCCATGCGCTTGGCGATGTTTATTGAGATTGATACCAGCAGCCATACGTCCTTGTTGGCATCTGCGTGGAAGACAAACTCGAGGTATAGGTAGTGGATCATGGTCTCTAGCACGTACGGACCCGTGCGGGTGTATTTACCCAGCACGAGGCATTGCACGATCTTCTCGCGGTACAGACCTACCTGGAGTGACTGCCGCTCTGCTTCATGCCCATGTCCAGCGTCACCTTCGTCCGAAACCAGTACAGCTATGCAGATCATGGTGAATAGGAGGCCAATCCATATGACGGAAACATCTGATGGGTCAGTCCAGAACGCCTCGTACTGGGAACACTCCAAATTAGCATTTTGGCATTTGTTAGGCTTGAGGCTGCTAGCATACTTACTTCTCGAAGAAAAGTAGGCGCGTGGAGGGCTGATTGTTGATGTTTAGGTCAGCTGTTGTTCCTATGGTATATCCAAGAAAAAGAAAGAAAAAAGTAGGAGGAGAGTACTCACTTGCGCCTGCTAGCTCTAGCCTATTGAAATACCGCGAAACGTAACGGTCCACGGCGTTCTTGGGAGGCAGTGCTGCGAGTATCTCGGCGCGAGAGGCAGTTTGTCCGCATCCGTAGAGTAATAGCGCATGATCCGAGCGAGTTTGCTTGGGGTTCCCATCTTTGTCCTGCGTAGCATCCCAGTCTTCAACCTCCCGGAGAGACTCTTCCCGATCTAAGTGGTCCTTGAGGTCGGCGATAGTGTCCAGGATGGCGACCCAGTGGTCGCTCCCGACATATTGTACCTCTGAAGCGAGCACTCGCATGCTTCCACAGTCAGAAAGCCCGTCCGTCAGCGCGTCGTCGTCAGATCTACGAGCAGTTGTTGAGCCGGAGCTCGGGGTGGAAATGAGATTCTTAGAGGCGACAGCGTCCGGCTTGAGGGACAAGACCAAATGCTCGAGCTGGACGAGGCGGTCTTGCAGGCTAGGAACAGCGGTAGATGGCAGCTTGGGCATTAGCGAAGATGTCTGACCGTCCGGGTATACGCAAAGTAAGCCTCGCGCTGAGCAGGTGGAGCATGGCTGCTGGCGATCGCATCGTGACCTGTCCGAGAGTCAGTCCAGCTTCAGCACTAGAACAAGAAAGCGAGACTTAAGAAGAGAGAAAGAGAGAGAGAGAGACTCACTTGCGCCTTCGGCAGATGTTACAGGATAACTGGGGTTTCTCTCGGCGGCGGCGATTGGCGCCAGGCTGAGCATGGGTAGTATTCTGCTGTCCGGCAGACAGGGATCCAGTGATCGAGGCCGGACCTGCCATCGACATGATGGGGCGTGGAGCAATTGAGAGAAGGAGGGGAGGGGGTTATTTCATCTATATCCGTGCCTCTTTACTGCGCACTGCCAACCAATGCGCGAGTAGTGCGTGTGTCAATACTGTTTTACTCGCTGGCTGGTTGATGGAAAATATCGATATCGAAAGTCCAACCCATCTAGTCGAGCTCGTTGCTCTTTCGGGCGACGGTGGGGCGGGTCGTCTCGTTACGTCCCGCCGCGCCGCCGGACTTAATCGCTAGTTGCGTTCCGACCCTCCGATCCTCCGATGGCGACAAATTGTGGGATTTAACTCATTAGTGGGAACTTGGCTGCATGAACTTAATTGGCCACACGTATCTCAGTGTCAAGAAAGGGTCGAGACAGCACTGCTGCTTGCCACCTATTGCCTAACAGTAAGTAATTATGGGATATTTGGGAAGTTCCTATCGGAAGGTAGAAAAACAGCGGTTAGGAGTCTCCTAGCGCCCATAATGCCAGAGCTTGCACTTTCTTCTTCTCATCATATGGCAGGTTGTTGTTCGGATGATTCGTATGCTTGGTAGCATTCAAACAATGTTGTTTCAATACAAGCAAGATTGAATCTTGCAGATCCGGTAATATCATCTTCTCAATCTCGCGAGCCTAGTCAACTGAATTATCATCGGCAGCCCGGCTTCGCTTCGATTAATCCTACATGACCAACCCCTAAAACTTCCCAACACGCCAATCTCACATTCTTGATCGTGTTACGGACAACAAAAAGGTTTGACAACACTTGCAATCACAGGCCACTGAAAAATTCTCAGCTAGCTATCATTACAATAGTAGAAGCACCCCATGTTTGCGTATCCATCAAATGGAATGGATGATCTTAGCCCACCAAGTCTTGGGCTGCTCATCATCAGGTCCGTACATGGATTCGTCAGCCTTCTCCCGTCTGATGGCGGCGAACTCGGTCTCGAATTCCATCTCCCGTGTGGGAATAACTTTCGACTTCAGGAAGATCTTGAAGAAGATGTAGAGGGCTGACCGAGCAAAACAAATCAGCAAGCCGCTGCAGTCTGGAGGTAAAGAGCAGGTCAAACTTACCGGCGAAGATGAAGACGTTCAGGTAGCAGGTGAGGAATCCGGATGCAGTAAAGTTTCCGGTGGTAAAGACATCAAAGCCTACAAAAGGTTCGTCATCTTGTAAAGTTGGAAAAAGAAAACGTGATGGGGCTAGACATACCAGAGAAGAAGACCACCAAAAATACTGCAATGAGCGTGGCCCAAGCGACCCACGGCTGACCCGGACTCTTGTAGGGAAGTTCTATAAAAAGAAATTGCGTTAGGGGGAACAAATATTCCTCTTTTCCAGCTGGCCAATCGAGAAACTTTCAAGTCTGCTTACCATCTCTCGAGTAGCCTTGAGCCTTGAGGCCCGCGTGGAAGCGGATGTAGGTAATTTGGATGACGATCCAGCCAATGAGCCCGGCAACGGTAGTGATGTTTACGAACCAACCGAATACGACCGAGGTGTTGTTGCCCACATTGAGGTAGACGAGTGGCAGCAGGACGCAGGTGAGGCCGACGGCATAGTGCGGAGTGCCGAAGCGGTTGCAGCGCTGGAAGATCCGGGGCGCGTGGCCGTCGCGGCTAAGGCCGTAGAGCGTGCGCGACGCGATGAAGATGCAGGCAGACCCACTGCTTATGGCCGAGGTGCACACCACGGCGTTGACGATCGAGGGGACCACGGAGACGCCAGAGCGCACGAAGGCGATGACGAAGGGCGACTGCTGAGCGGTGCCGGTGGAGATGCTCAAGTCGGGGTCATTGTACTTGCTGAACATGGACGATTGATTAGACAATGGGTCAACTCCTCGACACGTAGAAAGGGGATACTTACACAAGCATACCGACGATGAGGATGCTGAGCACGTAGAAGAAGAAAACACGGTAAAAGGTGCGCTTGGTGGCAGCAGGGATGATCTTGCGAGGGTTACGCGTCTCCGAGGCTGAGATGGCGACGACCTGTATGTTACCGTAGCTGAAAGCGGCAGAAAGCAAAACCTTCCAAAAGGCGAGGAAACGGCCGGCCGAGCCGTCCATGAGGTAGGTGTTGAAAGCTCCCGGATTTTGCCAGTAATAGAAGCCGAGACGCTCGTGGTTGGGTCCGCCACCGAGGTCGAGGACGAGGCCGCCGATGATGAGTCCAATGATGAGCATGATCTTAAGCGAGGCAAAGATGAATTCGGACTAGAATTTCGGTACCGTATAGTCAGCGGTCGTACTTTCAGCCTGCAAGTTCGGGAGTATTGTTGATGCTATCATACCTCTCCATATAAACGCACGCCACAGAAGTTCAGCGCCACGATGAAGACCAAAAAGACGGTGATCCAGACAGCCGAGTTAACTGTTGCGTTCCAGTACTGAATGACTGTTGCCGCAGCGCTGATCTCGGCAGGAACAGATATAGCCATTGTGTACCCTTGTTGAAAGTTGGGATTGTCAGCACATGAAGATTATCTCTACCGAATGAAGGCGGAGTGTATAGATATTAACAAGCCCTCAAGACGGCACTCACAGAAGTTCCATCCCGTCGCCGCACCCAAGGCGGGCTCAACGAACCTGGTGGCATGGCGGATGAAAGCACCCGTCACAGGCATGAAGGCGGTGATTTCGCCCGTGGTGTAGGACACGCCGGCGGTGATGAGACCCATGATGATATAAGCCAGAAGGGCGCCGGCAGGGCCCGCGGTGGCAATGACGGATCCGGAGCTAAGAAAGAGACCAGTGCCCTTTGGATTTGTCCGTCAACTCAGCACTTTTTAATCTGGGTGATTCTTTTTGGAGGTGAGTCTTACAATCATGCCAGCAATAGCAATCATATTTATGTGACGCGACCTCAGGTCCTTCCTGATCTCTTCTGCCTCGCCTGGGCTATTGGAGTCATTATCGTTGCCAAAGGCCTCAACCTCTGCCCCGGCCCTGAAGCGATCAAGGAACTTTTCACCGTTCGCCATGGTCGTACAGAAACTCGCGAGACAATTGCTCGTGGGTACACGGAGAAGTGAAATTTACAAACGACGGGGCAGGATCTTATTGCCTCTTCCCCAGATTCATGACCCGATAGTCGAATAGTCTCGCAGCAGCCCGTTACGCAACCCGTTATTTTTGTGTTGCTGGCTACCCCCTAGGATGTCGTTCAGTTGGGTGCCAAGAAATACTTAATACTTAATTGACCTTGGATAACATTCAGATACAAGCACTGCCCACAGAAGAAAGAGATAGCTACTTAGTCACATCATTTGATACTGTCAATCAATTGAGTCACACTTCCATGCCCACTTACAGTGCCGTCAAAGCACGTTTTAGGGGTCAATTGGTTGACTCAAGTCGAAATACCCGCCTGTCAGAAATTGTTCCTCAAAGGGTTTAGGGGACCATCATTGCCCCCCGGCAGCGGGCTGCGGGTGCCTTTAGAACGCCGGTATGATAAGTAGAACGCCGGTGGCCCCGTTAGCGGAAGGCCCAGGCCCACGCGATTGGGCGGACGGGTGTCGGATTGAGGGGCGGAGAGAGTTTGTGTCACCATAGGCATAATAAAGTCATTGACTACGATCGCCCTAGTCTGCCGAGGTGGAATCGACGAAGTCAGGAGAAGTGGTCGCCGGTTACGTCTCCGCGCATGCATGTGGTAATCGTAGATTTCAGGTACTAGACTCGATACTTATACCAACCGGACTCGAACACAGCAGGCAATACACAACACGCACAGGCGATCCCCCGTGGCAAGTTTTCCATCTTCATCGCTAAGCTCCAAGGAAAAAGAAAAAGAAAATGGCCAACGACGATAAGTTCGAGCTCTACGACCTGCGCGTCGAGGTGGTCTGTCCCCCTGGCAAGCGCATCATGTGCGGCGCTAAGGAGGGTGACTACTTTACCCTCAAGGGTGAGATGATGTATCTGCCTCCAGGCCAGGGCATCAGCGTCTACAGTTTGGGTGTGTAGCTCCCCGTTCCACCGGCTCCAGCGGCATGGATACTAACAAACACTTCATCAGCATCTGTCCTGCCTCTGCTGGCGGCCAAGCAGCGCCCTACAGCTAAGAATGATTGGATGACGACGGATGCGCTGATCGCGTGCCCAGATCCCTTCTGCCCCTCGCAGCTGCGCATCATCAGGGAGGGCGTGCGCACGTTCAGCCACGCCGATACGACTGTGGTACCACTGGAAAGCACCACGGAGGAGTCCAATAAACGCGTGGTAGTATAGACGGGTTAGGGTTGAATTGCATGGAAACCGAGACACAGAGGGATGGCGTTGATTGGGACACGTTGCGTTGCATGCAAGCTGTAATTGAGCTATCCTTCATTATAGAAAATACCATCTTGAACGCTAAATCCTGCCCCCGCAAACATACCCTCCCAGTGATCATCCTCCCCATAAACCAGATCCAGCTTGGTATTGTACAGCACATTCATCAAAGAGCCATCATGATGAGCTGATTCACCACTCAGAGGCATTCTTGGTATCTCTCCCATCCTAGACGACTCAGCTGAAGTCTGGAGCGAGCCGGACTTTTCGTTGTCGAGATTGTGCGGATCAGCCTGGTTGGGGTCGACACCCGTCAACCCAGCTTTCTTCTCCATGTAATTCGAAATGACCTTGTCGAGGAACCGAGCCTGCAGCGCACATGTCGACCCAGGAGGTGCTGCAAGTTGCGAAAACACGAGTGCAGCATCACCGATGGCGCTGATCACTTTGGCTTCGATCTGGTTATGCACGCTCTTTGATGTAGACAGAAGGAGCTATTTTTGAAAAGCACTCGTTAGTAATAATGATATAGTATAAAGCTGGGCCGAGGTGTTACTCACTTTTATGAGGAATGTTGAGCAGTATGCAGTCATGACGTGAATGGAGTCTTGTGCAAAGTAGAGCCAAGAAGAGGACTGGCAAATCAACTCAAGCATCTCGATAGCACTTGAATAACTGACCCATAACATCTCAAGGCTCGAGGTTGCCGCCTGGTCTCCAGAGCTGAGAGCATCTTGCAGCGGCAGGGAGAATAGCTGAAGCCGCAGGTGGGTTCCGTAGAATCGTATTAGAAATGGGTGGCAGCTGTCTTTTGGGTGTGTTAGCAACGTTCGCGCAATGTGGTTCAGGTTCAATCCTTAAAATATACCTGCATTGACCATACTGGTCCACCGCTGCTCCCACTCTTCAATTCTGGATTTTATTATGGCTAGGAGAGATTCCATGCTGTGAAGCGGCCCAGGGCGAACCCGAGATGGCTTGGGCCCTAATAGCTTGAAGACCTCCGAGCTCAATAATCGCAGAGTGACAAAGGCACCGAGTAGCCTGTCGTTGGGTGTAGCCAAGGGGTCTCTGCACCAAAGCTCCACCGACTCGATGAATCCATCGCGTTCTATCATCCACGGTTTGCCGGTTTGCAAGCTCATACTGCGATTTTTCTTTTAGCTCGCGGTCGTTTGTCAACCACTTGGATTTGCCACATACCTTCTATCGTACACGAACAGGACGTACCAAGTCCTCTGGACATTGCGTGCCTCTCTCTTCAGGGTTTCATCTGTCAGATCGGGATCACCGGCCGTGCTCAGAGCGAGGCGATGCCAGCCCAGGTCCATACCGACTCGGATCACGTAACCCAGCGAAACCCACGCCCGGTTATCATCTGGCTCCTTCCAGTACGTGTGGATCATGATCGCTTGGGCCACCTCTGTGGATTTCTTGCCCTTACGAAAGCTGTTGGCGAGAAGCGTCTCGGCATGGTCGTACAAAGCTCTAAAAAGCGCGGGATTGAATGCTTTCGCGGCCGCGGCGAGGATGGTGCTGAACAGGAACGAAGATCTCTGTCGGACATAGTTGAATGTGTGCAGCGATGGGTCGAGCTGACTTATGTAAGGATTCAAGACCTCGACGAAGCTGTAGCTCACAGATTAATCCACTGCAGGATGATTACCGGGCATCTCGCGACATGCTGCAGCCCGCACTTACTTGTGGTACAGCGACTCAGCTATCGAGATGTTGACCAAGCCAAGCTGAATCGGGTCATCTGATGGAATACTCGACGGCTCAATCGAGACATCTAGAGCATTGGGGTTCGTTGCATTGAGCACGTTGCGCAAGGAGAATTTCCCCTGGGTCACAGCATGGTTCAGCAACCCGGATGGCTGCAGGTCGCCGGTCTCCCAGTCCGCATTCCTACCCAACCCCGGCCGCTGGGACGGGGTGGGCGGCGTAGATAATGCAGCCACCCCTTCACTGCTTACTGCATGGGCCGGCGTGGTGGGCGTTAGGCTTGCTGCATGCAGCAGGGAGGACCTCCTCTTAGATATCCTGTTTGAATGGCATGGGTCGTTAGTATACATACAGAAGCTTCCATGAGGATCCCTAACCCCCAGGTCATGCAAGGGACAAAATAGACGAACCTCGTGCCTAGTTTCCTCCCTCGGCAATGCTCCTGGAAGACACAGTCTAGCGACTTGCGCATGCACCTATGACATTTGCCTCCACTCCCGTCCCCGTCACTGGCCGGACGGCATTTCATCTTCACTTTCCGGCATGCTAGGCAAGCTATACTACTACTGCATAAACAGTCAGTCAATGCTGGGGAATACCCATAATGCAGCGGTCCACCTGCCCCAGATGGTCAGTAAGTAGTACACACCTAGGTTTAGAATCCAGCGGCCCGGCTTCACCATGGCCGGCCATGTCGTCTACAAGCTCTCTCTCTCTCTGTCTGGTCACGCAATGTTTGTGGGTGGGATTCATTCCATTACGTTAAGGGAGGGTCCCGCCGGCGTCTTAAAGGGGTGTCTCTCTTTAGCTCTGTTCGGCTTTATGGCTATCGGCTGTTTCCGACCAGGGCGAGTGGCGCCGAATTTAGATCCTCAACTCCACTGCACTAGAAACCAAGATCTGGCACGTCTCATTGGACAGGGTGATTACCCATTGGCCGGGGAAGACCCCTCTGGACTTTGACCGTGCTGCTGCGACCGGGGTTCCAGTCAGCCCCAGTTTGAACGCCGGTGAACTGACGGAACCCGGCTCTAGTATTGCGGCAAGCTAATGTACCAGTCGCGGAACGTGTACCATACCTGGAGCGACGAGCGAAAACAAAAAGTCAGGGTCGTCGGATAAAGGTTTAAAAGAGTTTCGTTCTTGATTTCGTCCCTTTTCAACCCATATCGGCTGCCTGGAGTCTTATCGTAGCCACAGATACCCCAAGATGTCGATTACGGCGGCCCCCAAGGCCAAAACGGCCCACGTCAACATGATGACGGATACGATCATCACTAATCTGCCCGTGGAGGGGCTGCGCGCGGTCCTGCGATCGCTTCTGGGCTCGCACCCCGAGATCACCAGCTCCCTGGAGGAAGAGACGCGCAAGTTCATCCAGGAGGTTGCGCTCCCGGCGATCTCTACCGACACCAAGCTTACGATGGCGGGGCTCGTGTCCAAGCAGAAGACCATTCGCTGCATGCTGGGATGCGGTCTCTGCTACCAGAGCCTTCCGCTGATTGGAGACCTCGCCGTGCAGGGCGCGGCGCTGCTGCTGGAAAGCCCTGGCGACGAGATCGACGCCGTGCTCGCATCCATCGACGGTGACATGGTGCAGGCCATCACGGCCGTCCAGAAGTCGCTGTTTGTGATATCAGGGTCCCGCAGTTTATCTGACGATGAGAGCGACCTGGTCAAGGACCTTCTGAAGGCCCTCCTAGACTGCAAGACCTCCACCGAGGGCAAGGCGGATTTCCCCTACGGCAGGGCTCTGTTCGCCACGGCAAGCTTGCTGGGGTCGCCAGAGTACGTCGGCGCGAGCATGGAGCCGGCTCCTTGGGCCCAGGATCTCGATAAGGCCCCGCGCGCGGCCTCGGAGACTTTTGAGATGAACGGCCGCGTGCTCCCTAGAATATTCTCGGGACTTTGGCAGCTCTCCAGTCCGGCTTGGGGCTCAGCATCCACCTCCAAGATCATGAGCCAGTTCTCTAAGCATGTCCAGAGCGGATTTACTGCTTTCGATATGGCTGATCACTACGGAGATGCTGAAATAATATTTGTGAGTCTCTTGGAAGCCGTCCCTTCCGCGTTCAGTATTTCTTGTTTTATCCTTCATTTCATTTCCGATTCACTATATACTAATACAGATACAATAGGGTCGCTTCCGCTCCCTGTATCCCCGCAAAGATGCCATTTTTGCCGGAACAAAGTACTGCGTGTTCCACCCTATGACTGTCACAAAGGAGGCCGTCCGCGCCAATGTGTCCGAAAGGTGTCAGCGGCTGCAGGTGGACAAGCTGGACCTGCTGCAGTTCCATTGGCAGTTTGTGAGTCTATCTCTATGTCTCTCTGGATTTTCGGGTCCATAGCTAACCAGGATAGTATAACGACCCGCAATACCTTGACGCGCTCCGCTTCTTGCAGGAGGACGAGCGAGTGGGTACGTTGGGACTGTGCAACTTCGACACGGAGCACATGGAAAAAGTGCTCGACCAGGGGATCAGCGTGCACGCCAACCAGATCCAGTTCTCTCTGATTGACTCTCGACCGACGGTCCGCATGGCTGAGGTCTGTGAGAAGCACAACGTTAAGCTTCTTACTTACGGCACCCTGGTAGGTTTTCATCCAGAGTGGTAATGGAGAATATGATACTAACAGTTCTCGACAGTGTGGCGGCTTCCTTGCAGACAAGTGGCTAGGAAAGGCCGAGCCGGATCTCTATGATTCCTCTATCACACCCAGTCAGCGAAAGGTAAGTTGTCTCCGATTCTTTTTTTCTTTTTATCAATAATCTTGTGCTAATATCGTGCCAGTACCACGGCATGATACGGGCGTGGGGCGACTGGTCGTTATTCCAGGAGCTTCTGTCTACTCTCGACACCATCGGCAAGAAGCACAACGTCAACATCTCCAATGTGGCCACGCGCTGGGTGCTGGATTTCGGCTACGTTGGCGCCGTGATCGTGGGTGCACGCATGGGTGTCAGCGAGCATACCGAGGACAACCTAGCAAGCTTCGGGTGGTCGCTGGATCAAGCGGACCGTGACTCGATCGAGGATATCTTGAAGAGGAGCAGGAGGTTAGAAATGTTTGAAGCAATGGGAGATTGCGGAGGAGAGTACCGGTAGGATTGCTGTTTCTGTCGTTGTTCAATGCCCACTTTCTTAGACATTTGCACCAATATAGATGTGATTAGACGCTGTATAACCACTAATAAACGACGTTGGCATGATTTTGATTTCGTCTATAATCAAATATTAAGTTTCATCAAATAAGAATGCAAGGTTAGCTCATCGTACAAACACAACAAAGCTGACCGCTTTACCTTACTGACTCGTCCCGCTGACTATATTTTCTATCGTTCCTGACCACCTGCCTGGAAATTCAATATCATTTCTTCATTGAACGAACCCAGCTTTTCCACCCCTCCATTCCCCAACCCAGCTTTAACACTCCCTCCCAATCCCTCTTCTCCCCTACCACTAACTTCACAATCTCAACTCCAAACCTCTTCACCGGAAGCATTAACTCCTTCCCTCCCCTGCCCACACTTAGATTAATTGCAAACTGTAAGATCGCCTCCCTCAGAAACTCCTCCTCTACACTTCCTATAGTCTCTAAATAACTCGCGAGAAACATATCGAGCATACCAAAGTCCTCGGGTTCGACGATAGCGGCACGAGCGGAGGTAGTGTGGAAATGGCATAACAACCAGGCTTCGGCGGCAAATACACCAAGGTCTGAAGCGCCTGTGCCGAGACGCACGTCTTCCCAGTCGATAACTGCGATCGAATCCTTCGTTGTTTCAGCAGGGGATGTAGATACAAGGATATTTCCTGGCCAGAAATCGCCGTGTACCATGACACCTGTTTCCACCTCGGTAACAGCGACGACAAAGGGCTCTAGTAATTCAGCAAATTCTCGCTGCTCTGAGGCGACCTGAGCCGGGGTACCAGCACTTGAGCTGGCGATTGGTAGGCCAGCGCTCAGCAGAGAGATTCTCTGGTCTATTCCTTTGCGTTCTTTGGCGGCGATGTTCGCGGAGAAGGCTGCCGTATCGACCCCAGTGCATTTATGCAGCGCGGCTAGCCACAATCCAAGCCGTCGCCCGTAGTCCATGCGCTGCGCCGATGTGAGAGAAGGGAAGGCGGTGTGAAGATCTTTACTGGAACCACCGCAGTCACTCATGATGAGGTTGTGCTCGGAGTGGTCGTACGAAATCACATGTGGTATTTCAACTTCTCCAGTATCGGCGGAGGAAGACGAGAGCAGTGCTGTAGGAATTAAGGACAGAGCGGCGTGTTCGCATGCTACGCGTTCAATGCCATAGGACCAGGTCTTGTCACACGCAGCGTAAGGTTCAGCGTGCTTGAGAATCACGGTTGAGCCATCTTTCTTGGTCAGGCGGTAGAGGAAATTGCTGACGCCCCCATCCAGAGGGGTTGCAGAAATGTAGATTGGGTGGGAATCGAGGTATCCTGAAATCCAGGTCTTATCAGGCGTAGACGACATTTCCTTGGAGCGCGATGAAAAAGAAATAGACGCCAGTGAAAGTACCAGATCAATATATGGACAGGCTATGTAGTCAAGCTTTGTGGCTTATATCATTTGCTCTGTCTTTGAACTAGATAGGCAACCTAGATATTACACCAGGACAAATCGCTCAGTGAGATTTCCCTTTTACCCCGGCCCCGAACACACGTGACCCTTATCGGTGAATCCTGCGGCAGGTTTGACCAGAAAGGGTCTGGTTAAATATTAACGTTACGTTGTTAAAGTCATAGGCTGACCAGGTCGATTCAATTTAATGGGTATATTTCTTCAAGTTGCGATAGATTTATTCAGCATGTCTTTTAGGTGAGGTGGTCCATATTTATAGTATGCATCACCTGGTCGTCACCTTATACTATCTACCGCCTTGGAGCACAGACCCAAAGTGAGCTTATAGCGGCGAGACTCACCAAGAACCTTTCTGGCCAGGACTGGGCGGCCTGAGGAAGCGCCGAATATAGATTTGTTTACTTGGTGTACATGCCTCCATTTTCAACTCCTAGAACCTCGCGCAATGGGCAACTCCATGCTGAGGGAAAGATTTCTACATGATTTACAATACTAATGGTCCAAATGCAAAACAAGATCCCGCAATTGAATTCGTATCCAGCGAAAAGACGGTCTAATTACCAGGATTCGAGTCATGATTCTACACACATCATGATCGTAATCACGATTCTGGGGTTGGGGAGACAAAGCAACCCGGCAAGACCCTAATTACATTATATGGTGAGCTGGTAGAATCCACATTCTTTACTTGCCAACCTTTGTGTAGATTACTCTCAATACACATATTTGCCCAAACCCCACAGGGGGTTCTGATGATAATTGACTAAAGTAACGAGCGACTATTTTGTAATTCAACTTTGTTCAAGCGGTGTAGATTCGGGTGGCATGCCGCTGAGCAGGACTGAGCTCGGCCTAATCCGAACTCGAGTGGGACCTAATTATCCTGGGTGAAAGCGGAAAGAGGTCACTTGTTCAAAGACAATAAGAAATGGGGTGAAAGTACAAATCAAGATTCCCAAATGCAATCCAATCTCTCTATTTTACCGAGTTCATTTAACGCTATCCACCAGGCTATGCCTTGCTCTTTGAAACCGAGCCCATCCAAGATACTCCCAAGACCATTATTCGCAGGTGATCAGCCCATTAAGACGCCAGATCGCAGCACAAACTCGTTCATCATAGCATCATTACGAGCCTTCTGAATGGCACATGTCCCCAGTCTAATTAGCTCCACTATGAACTCCTCAATTAAGCGGCCGTGCAGTATCTCGCCCGGCGTCAACCGGCCAACGCGTATGCGGTTGAGGAAGGTAGGGACAGAACGGATGATCTCGATGTCCTCTTCCACCTGCGCGTGCAGAGGATCGAGGAGGATGCTGAAGAAGACGGTCAGGATGGCCGACATGGGATAGAACAGCACCATCCTACATTCGAGTTGCCCCAACAATCAGTATGATACTTCATAGAATGACCGGCTACAAAGAAAAACAAATGAAACCACTCACCAGAATGACTCGCTGCGGAGTGTATTGCAAGCCACACGGAGATCGCGAAGCGTAGACCGGCTTGCTTTGAGGGACAATGCCAGGCTGGAGCTCACGCCCTCCATCTTGCCGCGCTCCCCCTGGGCCCATGCCCGGCACCTTCCGGTGGCTTGATGGATGCCCGCCATGATGTGGTGGTACTCAAAGTTGACGATGATGGTGTGCATCTTCTGCGGAATGCTGGCGGAGGGGCCCATGCTGCTCGCATCCTCCATCTGCGACGCCAGAGACGGGCGAAACCTGGGGTGGATGACCTGCCGCCACTGCTCCAGCTGGTCGTCGAGCTCGCGTATATCCCTGAGCAGCTCAGCATCGGTCTTGCGCCGTGCCTGGACCGAGTAGAGGAGCTTTATCGCCTTCGATTTGATGATACTTAGCCTCAGGTCGCCGGGGAAGAACATGGTCCTCTCGTTGTTGAAGTCCGGCATTCCGCCGTCAAAATGTTCGTAGGATTTGGGAAGCGAGAGGTCGCAGTGATCATCATCTATGTGCGCCGGGTGGCCGGTGCGGAGCGATAAGTCCTTGTCGAACGAGTAACACAGCCAGAATAGCTTGCGCAGCTGGGTTTTGTAGAGCCAAGGCATGTCGAACTCGTCGTCCGGAGCTTCGGGTGACAATTCAACCGTGTCCGTGTGCCCTCCAAGCATAAATACCATGCGGCAAGATAGGGACAGAAACAATGTAGCTGTTTGGAAATCGCCCGTGAATAGATTTATCAAGTACTATTTAGTAGAAAGGGGTGTGAGTAGTGATTGAGTGAGAGCGCGAGCGCCATAGTAAAAAGTGCGGCTACACACCTGCATTGTCACAACTTGAAGCCCTATCAGATTCATGCTCAGCAGCACCTGTTGAATTGCACTTAACGCTTCAGTCGCCAGCTCGGCAGCATTGACTGGCGCGGATTCGATGACTCCCTCCATGATGCTGATGAACGCCACAAACAACAAGACGCATGCTCGGTTCCCGATGACCTCGGCAGGGACTGGCTCGCCGTCATTCCACAGCTGGTAGGCGCTATCGATGGTCTGTCGGAAGAGCACGGGGTCGACTACAGGGAAAACGAAGCGCAGGTGATTTGAGCAGTACATCGAAAAGTACGCCTCTGTGTAATCCCTCTCAGGCAGTTTAGGATCCCCGGTTACCATGGTGTTGGTGGATGAATATGCGTAGCGCTGCTGCTTCCAGTAGCTAATATCAGTCTGGGGGAAGCTGGACACCTCCCCGGTGCGCTCCTGTATCCACCTCTCACCGTCGGCTGAGAAGGACGGGAGGCCAGTGTACGGATTGATCTCGCCGAGGCGGTTGCCAGCAAAGTGCACCTCCCCTAGCGGAGCTATGGGAGGGTACGAGCCTAGGTGCTGGGATCCGGTCGGGGTGCAGGCCGGCGATGCATTGTTCAGAGCGCGGGCGCTTGTGGCCGCCGTGTCAGGCGAACTGCCCTGAGGCGTTGGTGTTGCTGCCGGGCTGAGATGAGTGGCCTGGCTTGATGAGCCAGCTATAGAATTCTTGTGCGCAGTCCTTGTTGTTCTAGACCCTAGCTCGTTAGAATTGGATTTCAAACCCCCACCGCTTACGCAGCGGCGGCATGCAGGAAGCAGAATTGAATGAACGTGCTGAGGGGGAGATGGAAACATACGTCTTAGTCCTAGCCGCTCTTCCCGGCTTCATTGGTAAACGATTGAACGTACAGGCTATGGCATGGTGCCTACACCAATCGCAGGGTGGAGTATCGCCATCGCATTGAATCTAAGACACGGGTTCAATTAGAAACGTTGCTTCGGTGGTGATGGAGAGCAGCAGCATCGGCAGGGCGACAACACAATTGTCTCACTACGCACTTTTCGCTGATAGCAAGAGTCACACGCCCTCTTCCTTGGTTTGACTGCGGCCATCTGCAGGATCTCAGGCAATTGGCTCGCCAATACCACGTCATATATACTCGGGCCGCATACACAGGGCTGAATCCAGGGTTCGGGGGCGGTACACTAGAAGACTTTCGGTCCGCGGTGGCTCTGCGTCCCTTCCCTGGCACCAATGACTGCCGGATCCGCTGACTCAGCGGCGCATTTAGTTTTATTTCTGCTCTGCAACCAGTTTTCGAGGTTCCGGAGGATCCGCCCGGCTGAAGGAAATTGTGGACCCGGACATATCGGTGCTTCCAGCTCGCCGTCGTGCCGATTCCGCTGACTCAGCGGAGAAGATGTCTTACAGCCAATAGGCGCTTGAGATGAGATCGCATACGGGCAAAACCCGCTGAATAAGCGGGGCGGGTGTGCAGCAGTTCGACCGAGATAGCTCCACCTAGTCGCTCTCGAATCCTTCTAGCAACTTGCATGGATCGTATCGGGAGAGCCTCTTGCACCTGTTCTTCTCGAATCGTTGTTAACGCCCCAGTTTACTACCCACAAATGTCTGACCAAAGCCATAATGGTGGGCCGACACGTCCGCCAAATCTCCCCGGCGTACCGTTGCTCGACTGCTGTTGATAATCAACAAAGTCAAAATTGCGTATAATGGAGCAAATATTGACCCGTAACACGTTTCCACAGTGGGCCTGTGCCTTTTCTGTCTCGCATCCGAGCTCTGGGCAATGTCCGTAAACCGAGTTCGTGGAGAGCGTCCCGGACTCTTTGGAAAACGTTGTGACTGAGTATCTGCATCGAGGCTGGCCGTACATAAGAATCCATGGCGGCCCATCCTCGTCTCACCCGCTGATATCCTCCACGCTATCGCACCACAATACGGGTCAGATTGGAATCGTCCTCGCTGAGAGGTGTTCATCAGCATGGAGTCCCAAGATACCTTTGTGGATAACAACCAACTTACTGGTGAGAAGAGAGAACAGCACGATGATGAGTGGGCCTTGAAGTCCACAGTCGTGGCTGGCCACGAGCGTAACCAGAACTCCGGGTTTCCACCGCAGGAACTAGGCGTAACATGGCGCAACCTCACCGTCCAGGCGATCAGCGCCGATGCGGCCATCCACGAGAACGTCGCCTCGCAGTTCAACATCCCTAAGCTGGTCAAGGAGTCCCGGCACAAGGCTCCCCTGAAGACGATCCTGGACAACTCTCACGGCTGCGTCAAGCCCGGCGAAATGCTGTTGGTCCTCGGCCGCCCCGGGTCCGGGTGCACGACGCTGCTCACTATCCTGGCCAATCGGCGCGAGGGGTACACCTCGGTCACGGGAGACATCCACTACGGCAGCATGGACGCCACCGAGGCCAAGCAGTACCGAGGTCAGATCGTGATGAACACCGAGGAGGAGCTGTTCTTCCCGTCGTTGACGGTCGGCCAGACCATGGACTTTGCGACCCGGCTCAAGATACCGTTCAAGCGGCCCGAAGGCGTGGGCTCGGCTGAGGAACACCGTGTCGAGTCGCGTGACTTCCTGCTCAAGTCCATGGGCATCGAGCACACCCACGAGACCAAGGTTGGAAACGAATACGTCCGTGGCGTATCGGGTGGCGAGAGGAAGAGAGTGTCGATTATCGAAACCATGGCGACCCGAGGCGCCGTCTTCTGCTGGGACAACAGCACGAGAGGTCTAGATGCTAGCACGTACGTTCTTCGACCTTGCATTCTATAATCTCCCTACAGTGCTGCCATGATAGATATTCGAAGTTACGAGTTCTAAACTATGGGTTTCCTATTTCTGGCTAACATTATAACTACGCGAACAGTGCACTCGAATACACAAAAGCGGTCCGGGCTCTGACTGATGTCCTCGGCCTCGCCTCCATCGTGACCCTGTACCAGGCTGGCAACGGAATCTACGACCTCTTCGACAAGGTGCTAGTCCTCGATGAGGGCAAGGAGATCTACTACGGCCCCATGCGGGAGGCACGCCCCTTCATGGAGGATCTGGGCTTTGTGTGCAGCGACGGCGCCAACGTAGCGGATTTCCTGACAGGCGTCACCGTGCCCACGGAGCGCGAGGTCCGCCCCGAGCGGCTCTCGAGCTTCCCGCGCACCGCCAGCGCGCTGCGCGCCGAGTACGAGAAATCGTCAATCTACACGCAAGCCACCGCCGAGGAGCACGAGTACCCGACCAGCGAGGTGGCGAAGGACAAGACGCGGCTGTTCCAGGAGGGTGTGGCAGGCGAGAAGCACCCACAGCTGCCCGCAGGCAGTCCGCTGACGGTGAACTTCCTGGAGCAGGTCAAGGCCTGCGTCATCCGCCAGTATCAGATCCTCTGGGGCGACAAGGCCTCGTTCATTATCAAGCAAGGGTCGACATTGGCACAGGCGCTCATCGCAGGTTCGCTCTTCTACAACGCCCCTGACAACTCCGGCGGCCTCTTCCTCAAGTCTGGTGCTCTTTTCTTCTCGCTGCTCTACAACTGCCTCCTCTCCATGGCCGAGGTCACTGAGTCCTTCAGTGGTCGCCCGGTTCTCGTCAAGCACAAGCACTTCGCCTATTTCCACCCTGCGGCATTCTGCATCGCGCAGATTGCTGCCGACATCCCCGTCTTGCTCTTCCAGATTTCCATCTTCTCTATCGTGCTATACTTTATGGTCGGTCTGACCGCGACTGCCAGCGCCTTTTTCACCTACTGGGTCCTCCTGCTGGCGACAACGATGGTGAGTACGAAAAGAGTGCTCCAGCATGACGGGGTGCATCCATTTGAATGACAAATGCTAACAAGTTTTTAGTGCATGACAGCCATGTTCCGGAGCATCGGTGCTGCTTTCTCAACATTTGACGGCGCCTCTAAGGTCTCTGGTCTCTGCATCATGGTAACCGTCATGTACACGGGCTACATGATCCAGAAGCCGCAAATGCACCCTTGGTTCGTCTGGCTCTTCTGGCTCGACCCGCTGGCCTACGCCTTCGATGCGCTTCTGTCCAACGAGTTCCACGGCAAGATCATCGAGTGCGTGGGCAACAACCTGGTGCCCACGGGCACCGGCTATGACGACCCCGCGTACATGTCCTGTGCCGGCGTGGGCGGCGCCGTACAGGGGGAAATCTCGCTGACGGGCGACGCGTACCTGGCATCACTATCGTACAGCCACGAGCACGTCTGGCGCAACTTCGGCATCGTCTGGGCCTGGTGGGTCTTGTTCGTCGCTATCACCATTATTTGCACGTCGCGCTGGCGGGGCTCTTCAGAGTCCGGTCCTTCACTACTCATCCCCCGCGAGAAGGCCAAGGTCGTTCAGATACTGCAAGGCGACGTGGAATCCCAGGGCGACAAGGAGAAGAAATCGCCCGGCGGCAGCGGCACCTCGAGCGGAGATGAAGGCACTGTTGCTGAGAGCGACAGTACTGACCAGCAGCTGATGCGCAACACGTCCGTCTTCACGTGGAAGAACCTCTCGTACACGGTGAAAACCCCCTCAGGCGACCGCCAGCTCCTCAACAACGTTCAGGGATGGGTCAAACCCGGTATGCTGGGCGCGCTGATGGGGTCCTCGGGTGCCGGTAAGACCACCCTCCTGGACGTGCTGGCTCAGCGCAAGACCGAAGGCACCATCAACGGCTCTATCCTGGTCGACGGCCGGCCCCTCCCGGTTTCCTTCCAGCGGTCCGCAGGCTACTGCGAGCAGCTCGACGTCCACGAACCTTTCTCGACAGTGCGCGAGGCTCTGGAGTTCTCAGCGCTGCTCCGTCAGGGCCGCGATGTACCCCGCGAGGAGAAGCTTCGCTATGTGGACACCATCATCGATCTTCTGGAGCTGCACGACCTCGCCGACACGCTCATCGGGCGTGTCGGCGCCGGCCTCACTGTGGAGCAGCGCAAGCGTGTGACTATCGGCGTCGAGCTCGTAGCCAAGCCCAGCATTCTCATCTTCCTGGACGAGCCGACATCTGGCCTCGACGGCCAGTCGGCTTACAACACGGTGCGGTTCTTGCGCAAGCTCGCGGACGTGGGCCAGGCGGTCCTAGTCACGATCCACCAGCCTTCAGCGCAGCTGTTCTCGCAGTTTGACACGCTGCTGCTGCTGGCCAAGGGCGGCAAGACGGTCTACTTTGGCGACATTGGCGATAACGCGGCCACAGTCAAGGGGTATTTTGGCAGATACGGCGCGCCTTGTCCCACAGGCACCAACCCTGCCGAGCACATGATAGATGTGGTCTCCGGCCACCTCTCGCAAGGCCGCGACTGGAGCCAGGTCTGGTTAGAGTCGCCGGAGCACGAGAAGGTGACGCAAGAGCTGGACGAGCTGATCGCGGAGGCGGCAGCCAAGCCTCCCGGCACGATGGATGATGGACACGAGTTCGCCATGCCGCTATGGTTCCAGACGAGGATCGTGGTGCAGCGCATGAACACGGCGCTATTCCGCAACACGGATTACATCAACAACAAGTTTGCCCTGCACATCTCCAGCGCTCTGTTCAACGCCTTCTCCTTCTGGAAGATCGGCAGCTCTATCGCTGATCTGCAGATGCGCCTCTTCACCGTCTTCAACTTCATCTTCGTGGCCCCCGGTGTCATCAACCAGCTCCAGCCGCTCTTCATCGAGCGCCGAGACATCTTCGAGACGCGCGAGAAGAAGTCCAAGATGTACTCGTGGATCGCCTTCGTGACGGGTCTTGTCGTGTCTGAGTTCCCGTACCTCTGCATCTGCGCAGTGCTCTACTACGTTTGCTGGTACTACACGGTGGGCTTCCCCGGCGAGTCAGAGCGTGCTGGCGGCACATTCTTCGTCATGCTCATGTACGAGTTCGTGTACACGGGCATCGGCCAGTTCATCGCGGCGTACGCGCCCAACGCCGTCTTCGCCTCGCTGGCCAACCCCTTCGTCATCGGCAATCTTGTCTCCTTCTGCGGCGTGCTGGTGCCTTACGGCCAGCTGCAAGTTTTCTGGCGCTACTGGATGTACTACCTCAACCCCTTTAACTACCTGATGGGCAGCCTGCTGGTCTTTGACGTCTGGGGCACCGACATCACCTGCGCCGACAATGAGTTCGCTGTCTTCGACACACCTAATGACACCACGTGTGCCGAGTACCTGGCGAGCTACCTACAGTCCACGGGCGCGAGCAGCAACTTGGTGAACCCCGACGCCACCTCGAATTGTCGCGTCTGCCAGTACAGCGATGGTAGTGACTACTTGCAGACACTCAACCTTGAGTCGTACTCGTATGGGTGGCGGGACGCCGGCATCGTTGCGCTCTTTGCCTTCAGCTCGTACGGTCTGGTATATGGTCTGATGAAGCTGCGCACCAAGACTTCCAAGAAGGCCGAGTAAAGAAGTCCCAGACTACTACTGGTTACCTCAACACTTCCATCTCTTTTTCTTTCGCCTAAACTTTTCCTTGCCTTCTAATTTAATGTGGCACCGCACCTTTATCTATTCTCTTATTTTTGTATTTTGAATCATCTCTTATTAGGCGTTCCTGGTGCCAGTAGAATCTTTGCGACTTTCGCGAGGGGAACGGGGGTTATAGACATCGAATAGATCATAGGAAAACATGGACATTGGATCCTATACATAGATTAAGGTTGGAAGGCACAGCCAGTTGAACGCTGGCAAAAGAGCAATAACTATAACACTGGATGTAATTCCCACGAATTCGTTGCAAAAGAAAAACTCAATGATGTGCAAGCTTGCTGTTTCTGGCACCTGTGTGTTCTGTGTCAACCCCTTTGATGCCCATGTTAAGCTACAGATAAGATTTGCCAAGAAAGTCCACACACGCACCAAGTTCGGATGACTCCGTTACAGAATAAGATTGCCAAGCAAGACCACGCATGTACTACCTCGGCAGATTCCGAAGAAGATTCCGAAAGGTGATGAGCCTGCTTCATGCAATTACTGTATACCGTAGTTGGTGAGAGATAGATGACGCATTGCAGGGATGCGGTAGTGGAGTCCCAATGGGATGTGGACCGCTGATACCAATTAATCACCCCCGGTGGTGCGGTCTACCTGAGGGCGGCCGAAAGCGCCGAATCTGGTCGTCTCTTCGGCCGGGGTAGTTTGGTTGTCTAAATCTAACAAGGTTATCCCCCATCGCCACCAGCCGATCGTTTACTTCTTGGGCAATCAAAAGATTTAGGCTAGACTACTTGAGTATTGTAGAGCCGAAGATGGGCCATAGTTCTAGCTCGAGTCGTCGCAAGCAGTACCAATCTGATGGCGGAGCTCAGAAGTAAAGAGAAGTGAAGTGGCAGGCGACCTGTCCATATAGCGCACGTTGGGTGAGGTAACCTGAGTGAGACCGATGGTAAGGACAAGCGCGCCACTTCACTGTATTCGCTTTCCCCCAAACGGTCGTGCTGCAACGAGACCCTTCGTGACGTGTGTAACCGGAGAAACGGGCTGAACGACGAAGTTGCTGCAATAGATACGAAGAGATTCATATGGCCCGCCTGGATTATAGGATGTCCCCGGGCATGCGCCTTGTGGTGCCGGCAGTCAACGAAATGGTGATTCCATGCATTTCTTCAATACGTAAGATTGAGGTTTAGCTGCAGCCCTCATCTTCCTATCCATGCAAACGGGGCTGAGTCGAGCGATTCACATCTTTCATCTGCTAATAAATTGTTGAGGAGTTTTGTTTTCCCGCGTGGACAGTGCGCGTCCCCTGGGTGGGAGGGTGGATCTACGCAAGCCAAGACGAGGGTTCATGATGTTGTTTTCCAGGTGACAGGCGCCGCTAGAATCCTCCCCCCGGCATCTCTGCTGTCAAGGAGTCTGGGACTCTGGGCAGGCCTGCCGGTGACCGACTGGGCAGACAAGGTTAACAGGATCTCTCCACTGGGACCGCCGTCCCGTTTGTGTGGGTGTGGCACCACTTGGTTGTCTAACCTAACTTAATATGTAAACAGCCAAAAAAAAAAAAAAAAAAAAAAAAAAAAGAGAGAAGAAAAAAGGTTTTTCCTGCCATGGTGTTAGGGACGCGTCAGCCTCAGCGCTCGTCGTCATTCCCCAAGCCCCATAGCATTAGCCTTCCATTCCCCGATAATCTAAAAATTGAATGACTTAAGACACGCCCGGTTGCGACTCAGTGTCAATGCCCCCATTACGAGCATCGGCATCTGGATTTTCTTTTGTCTGAATTCCCCCGTTGAACCACTTTTTACTCCCCCGCCGATGCGGTGAGGTATTAGGTAGGAATATAGAATAGATTGCGGGCTGCGTATGCTGAGGTAATAGCTCTGCTGATAAGTCCAGGATTGATTGATTAGATATGGGGACCCATCTCCAGTACATAGGTGTGTACTATGCATAAGTCAGGTGCGTGTGATGTACTTCATCGATACGGGATCTATTTACAGGGCCTGGCCAATCCTTCACGACTGGGCTGCCGGCAGTTGGGGCTCTAAGACCGCATTAACTCAACCCCTACGCAGCCCCGTTCAGTACGGCCCGCGCACTAAAATGTCAAGGCTTTTGCACTACATTCGGCCAACTCCAACTTTCGCCGACAACTCTACGTACGAAGTGGCAAGTTGGCCGCGATAAACGTCGATCCAAAAGCCTCCAGCCATCCCGTTAGCGTCCTGTGTGCCACTTAGAGGCAAGTTCCGTGCAGGGGCAACTCTGTACCCAGCCCGCTCGCTCACTCCGTGCCCCCGTCCCGCACCACCCAGATTCCAATTGCCGGTATCCATATCATTTCTCGCGCTATCCCTGCCTGTTTCAAGCAGTATTATTTGGATAGAATACACTCGCCAGGATGCTGCGTTAGTGATGTGGGCCAGGCTCGCCCCCTGTGGCTTCTGGACGACGACGACCACAACAGCTTCGGCCGTCAAGGAGATAACTCAATGACCGAGTTCACCGGGCTGGGTGACCCACGGCGGCCGAACTTTTGGCGGTATACCTGATACAGTGACGTAGTAACATAGATCGAATATAGGGCGGCGGTGCGGGAGTGCTCTGTTGGCCCCCGCATCCGTTCGAGTAAATACGTAAGTTATACTATCTAACCAGAAGCGCCATGTAGAGCAAACCGGGTCCGATTCGGAAATATCTGGTTGTATAAGAACAGCATCCCCCATCCTGATGCTCGATACATATCTTTTACAGAGCAGCCTTATCTGACCGGCCCAAAGTGAACACTCATTCTTCAGTCGTTTCCATATCTTGATTCTTTATTTCACTCTTTGTTCTACTGCTAGACCAGATCAACAATGCGTCAATCTCAGCGCGCCACCGTCGCTGCATTGGCAGCGACTGCGCGTGCCGCATCATCCCTCGCCGATGTCTGCACCGTTTCCAATGTCCAGGCCGCGCTGCCTGCGAACGGCACCCTGCTGGGGATCAACTTGATTCCTTCTGCGGCCACTGCCAGTGTTGTCAACTCCACCTCCGCCACCTACTGCAACGTGACTGTGACTTACACGCACCCCGGCAAGTACGACACGGTTGTGGTGAAGTACGCCTTCCCTAGCCCTAGTGACTTCGCAAATCGGTTCTATGTTGCTGGTGGAGGCGGTTACTCGCTCTCCAGCGATGCCACCGGCGGTCTCACGTACGGTGCCGTTGGCGGAGCCACCTCTGCGGGCTACGACGCCTTCGATTACAGCTTCGACGAGGTCGTGCTTACCGGCAACGGCTCGATCAACTGGGATGCCACCAACATGTTCGGCTGGCAGGCGCTGGGCGAGATGACTCAGCTCGCCAAGCCCCTGACCCAGGCCTTCTACGGCCTGTCCACCGACACCAAGATCTACACCTACTACGAGGGCTGCTCCGACGGTGGCCGCGAGGGTATGAGCCAGATCCAGCGCTGGGGTGCCGAGTACGACGGTGTCATTACCGGTGCTCCCGCCTTCCGCTACGCCCAGCAGCAGGTCAACCACGTCTTCTCGTCCGTGGTCGAGCAGACCCTCGACTACTACCCGCCGCCCTGCGAGCTCGAAAAGATCGTCAACGCCACCATCGCCGCCTGTGATCCTCTCGACGGCCGCACGGACGGTGTCATTGCCCGTAGCGACCTCTGCATGCTGAACTTCAACATGTCCTCCATCATCGGCGAGTCCTACTACTGCGCGGCCGAGGACGGCAGCACCCTGGGCTTCGGCTTTGGCAAGCGCCAGGCTGAGGGCAGCTCCAGCTACGCCTACCCGGCCCAGAACGGCACTGTGAGCGCTGAGGGCGTCGCCGTCGCTCAGGCCATTGTCGACGGCCTGCACAACAGTGCCGGTGAGCGCGCTTACCTGTCGTGGCAGATCGGTGCCACCTTCGGTGATACCGCCACCACCTACGACAACGACACCGACTCGTGGGTGCTGGACATTCCTTCCACCGGCGGAGAGTTCATCACCAAGTTCGTGCAGCTCGTCGACCTCGACAACCTGTCCAACCTCGACAACGTCACTTACGATACCCTCGTTGACTGGATGAACATCGCTTACGACCGCTACCTGGCCAGTCTGCAGACCACCAAGCCGGACCTGACCACCTTCCAGTCCAGCGGAGGCAAGCTGCTGCACTATCACGGCGAGCAGGACAACAGCGTCCCCACCGCCTCGTCCGTGCACTACTGGCAGTCGGTCCGCTCCATCATGTACAGCAACATGACCGACGACGAGGCCGTCGAGGCCCTGCAGGACTGGTACCAGCTGTACCTGATCCCCGGCGCCGCCCACTGCAGCACCAACTCTCTGCAGCCCGGCCCCTACCCGGAGGACAACATGGCCACCATGATCGACTGGGTTGAGAACGGCATCCAGCCCAGCCGCCTCAACGCTACCGTCGCCTCCGGCGATTACGCCGGCGAGGTCCAGGCGCTGTGCCAGTGGCCTACCCGTCCCCTCTGGTCCGGCAACAGCTCTACCTTCGACTGCGTGACCGACCAGGCCTCCATCGACAGCTGGACCTACACCTTCCCTGCCTTCAAGATGCCCATCTACTAAAGCGGGTACTGATCTTGGTTAAATAAAAGTACATATTTTCTTTTCTTTTATCGCTTGATCTACTGTTAGCCATGGAGCATGGGCGGGGAACCATACTTTTCTTACATGTACATATATTATAAAACTTTACCAGGTCTGTGACCTGCGGCATATAGAGGAACAGTGTGTCTTATTTTTCTCTCTACATTCTTTGATCTGACCCCTGTGCTCTCGATCTAACAGTGCCATGCAATCCATGATCATGATAATGCCGCCAGTCATGCGTTTCACGGCACCAGGTCACGATCCGTTTAAACCTAGACTCGCGAACCGACCCCAAGAAATGGCTAAGACTAGATTGTTCATGTCCATCATTCGCGTCTAGGCCGGTTTTGCGCAGGACCCCAGTATTACACAATAAACCAGAGAATGAAAAGAAGCCAAGCTCATCCTTATTAGCGTTATTATCCGCTTTTCTTTTGGCTGAGCAGATTAGTGCAAAACAATTCTCAATGCGCGGGAGCCACTCTCTCAGCTACCCATATAACGAGCCTCTCAGTTGTGCACTTTGAGCAAACAACCTAACCGAGACGGAGCCGTGCTTACATATTAATCGACGAGTAGGTGAAAAGTTCGCACATTTGCACAGCCTATCATCACTTGAGTAGACAGGAATTTGGGCACGGCCTTTGAAGAAGACCTAAGAAAATAAAACCAATCAATAGACACAATAGAACTGGCGACATGGCGTTGTTCTTAGTCACTCTTCTTATGCCGCCCCCTATTTATAGACCGTTTCATACGGCATCACCCCTGCTATGCCGAAAGCTTCGCTTGCAAGTCGCAGTATCAGCGCGCCAATCGGGGGGGGGCAACTGAACCGCTTCAGCTGCTGAAAGTGCACTTTCTGGGGCTGTAACCAATCGTCCTCCCGAATAGTTAATCAGAGATGGCAGCGACGTGTATATATCCGAGGGAAAACCCGCCCCCAGATCCAGATTCCGCATGTGTTTGGTTGCGCAACTTCGAGCCCCGAATTTGGGGTTGAACTACTGCACAGAAACCCCTCTTCCAATTTCACTCATTTGGGACTTGCAAATTCGCTCTTTTAGGATTTCCATCATTTCATTGCAACAGCAGATCATGAGAAGTCGACTCTTTCCCTCCTTCGGGGGCTACCTCGCAGCCGCCGCTCTTGCGCCCAGGCTGGGTGTGGGAGTGAGCGCAGCCATGACCGTAGGAAACTTCACTGACCCCGTTACCATAGAGGAAATAGACTCATTCGACAAATACATAACTACCTTGACACCGGCGCCCAACAATACCGGAAATGTCTGGGTCCAGGGAACTAGCGGCGAGTGGACAAAGGCCATGGGTCTGGTCTACTTAATCAGCGGGAACCAAGCCACCCTGGATCAGATGATCAGGTTCTGTGATGCCGTGTTGTCTGAGAGGAACGACATAGCCCCGGCACCGACGGGACAGTACGTCATCTGGACAGGTGGCATCGACCCGACCTGGCCCAACGATGTCACCACGGACCCCCTCGCGTCAAGCGGTGGAGATGGTGACCCCGTGGGTCGCCTGGCCAGCTGCGCGAATCTGATCCTCAAGACCCCGATGCTGGCGAAGGAGAGAGTTACCATCGGTGACCCTTACGGCTTTGGCGCCACGTATGCCGAGCGAGCGCAGGCTTTCTTAGAGCAGGCCGACTATTCGATGAGCCACCACATCCTATCGCGGCTGCTGAACCTGACGGACAACAACCGCATGTACTTCGCCTCTGACAGCGCGTATAAGGCCGGGGACGCGGTGCCGTGGAACCAGCAGATGATGTTCAACTACGCCTTCCAGAACCTATCCGATGCGCACCATCTCCTAGGGGACAACGCAACGCTCGCAGCGACGTACAAGGACATCATGGACGCCAGCCTGGCGTGGTTCTTCACGGGCAGGGGGTTCACGAAAACAACAGACACCGCCGGGAACACCGTGTACGACTGGAACTATGCTCCCGACACCAACGACGATGAGAACTCGAACCACGGCGCCCTCGATGCCGCGGGCTTCGCCCAGGCGTATATCACGGGAGAGTACGCAGCCTACCTCGGGGAGACGCAGATGAAGGCGCTGACCGACGTGTTCGTCGACGTGATGACGATTAACGACACAGCGGGCTCCCGGGAGTACGCCGGCAGCGTGGACGGGTCGACGGGCGGCAGGGCCACGCGTGCGCAGCGGGTACCTCTTCCTCGCGCAGTTCCGGCCCGACGCCTACGAGAGCATGGTCGCCGGGGCGCTGCTGACTGAGGGGGGAACAACCACGGCGGTGGACACGTTCTCGCGGTTCCTTTGGGTCAAGGACCAGCTGAACCCCGGCGATGGCGATTAGCCGTTCTAGAGCTCAGAGGAGAATGGATATCACCAAAGAGTAAGCAGTGAGGCGTCTACGACAATAAAAAAAAACTATATGCGTTTAGGAGTTAGCTGTGGAATAAAACATAAACTCTATAGTTCGGGTAGTTTCTTAGTTTAATATATTCATTTTTATTTCAAGCATGAACGGGAGTGGCTGCCGCTGGTCGGGTGACGATGGATTTAAGTGTGTGTAAAATGCTTTAAACCCAATCGGAAATGGTAACAAACTTCCTTCTCGTTGCCTCAAGGGCGTACCTAGTGGTAGGTGGTAGGGATTGATTGGGTCACTGCTTCGCCGGTTTTCCAGATCGCGTCATCGCCTATATGGATACCATCATTTGTAAGCTAGTTTATTGTCGTCGGCCATGCAGAATATCCATCAATATGTAAGCCAAAGGGCGCAAACTGGGTCGCTTACTCGCAACTACCCTTGCGGAGCGAAACCCGACGTATATATATCCGAGAACCCCGCATTCCCGCCTCCATCCCTTCCCATACACACTTCAATGGGCTTATTAAAAAGTGCGAACATCGCAGTTTGAATTACTACCGTAGTAGAGTAGAGTTCTGAGTTTAGACATCACCCAGAGCACGTAGACCTAAACCACAATGGCTGGCAAACTACCCACCAACGTGCTCATCATCGGCGCCACGGGCACCATTGGTAGATACATTACCAATAGCATCCTGGCAGCCAAACCCCGCATCCCCTCGCTGTCGCAGGTGTCCATCCTCACCTCCAGCGCCACGGCCACCAGCCCGGCCAAGGAGCCGCTGCTCAAGTCGTGGAAGGACCAAGGCCTCTCCGTCGTCGTCGGCGACGTCAACAGCGCCGACGACGTGCGCCACGCCTACAAGGGCGTCGACACCGTGGTGTCGTGTCTGGGCCGGGGAGGGCTGCTGGAGCAGATCGAGCTGCTGAGGCTGGCCGAGGAGACCCCCAGCGTCAAGTGGTTCTTCCCCAGCGAGTACGGCACCGACATCGAGTACGACGAGACCAGCAAGGACGAGAAGCCGCACCAGAACAAGCTCAAGGTGCGCGCGTTTATCCGCGAGAAGCTCTCCAAGCTCAAGGTCACCTACGTGGTCACCGGCCCCTTTGCCGATGGGTTCCTCGAGTACAAGCCCGGGTACGCGGTTGCCGGCGGGTTCGACCCGGCCAAGAAGGAGGCCGTGCTGATTGGAGACGGCGAGGTCAAGGTCGGGCTGACCACCATGGCAGAGTAAGTTTTATGTTGTTTCCTCCTCCGGCTTCTTCTTCTTCTTCTTCTTCTTCTTCTTCTTCTTCTTCTTCTTCTTCTTCTTCTTCTTCTTCTTCTTCTTCTTCTTCTTCTTCTTCTTCTTCTTCTTCTTCTTCTTCTTCTTTTCAATACGTATTGGTCTGGTCACAAATATCTAACACATCTCAAACCAGCGTGGGCAAGTTCGTGGCCGCGGCTCTTGCGCACCCCGAGGCCTCACAGGACAAGATTCTCAAGGTGCAGTCGTTTGTGGTGTCGACCAAGGAGATCCTGGCCGAGTACGAGAAGCAGACAGGCACCAAGTTCGAGGTTAACTACACGCCCTTGGACGAGCTGCGCGCTATCGAGGAGAAGGAGTGGGCCGCGGGAAGCCCGGCGGCGACGCTGTTCACGCTGCGGCGCATCTGGGCCGAGGGCAAGACGCTGTACGAGAAGACGGATAACGAGGCGCTCGGCATCAAGCCCGAACACCTGGAGTCGCTGAGCACGCTCGTGGAGAGGTCCATCAAGGGGGAGGCGCTGTAAGCCGGGGTTCCCACACTTCTGTAAGTCTGGACTACGACTCAGGGTACAGCTGTATAAGTACATAGGTAAAGAAAGTGACAGCCACTTGGAGGTAATTGGCTGGTAGGAACCAAAACAGAGACGACGAGACATCGTTCATATCTGTTTCTTGGTGCAATTCAAATACTACATACTCACATAAGCACTACAAGCACTAGCGAGAGAAAAAAAATCATTCGCATTGCGCATCATCTTACACCGACTGTCTGCAGTTTATCACCGACCAACTCAATCGACTGCCATCATTCATCTGGCCCTATTCATATGTGCTTTTAAGTACCTTGTCTTCCAAGGTTGCGTAGGTGTGTAATAATAAGCCATCGTCCTATCGACTGCGACCAACGAGGGGCCGTTAAAAATTGCATGGGTACCCCACTAAAACTTTTTCTTGGCCAAGGCTCAATTGACCGACAATTTTTGGGTAGAGCTCCAAATTTTTTTTGATAGCAAAAAAAAAAGTTTCTACCGATAAGCCCGATCGCCCTCACCCAACTCGTACCAGCAGGACCTGCTCACAACCACGCCTCAATTGGCTGCTACCCTGCACTTGACACCCTAAGATGTCGTCCGAAGTGGGCGGCTCGTCTCCAGCCGTGACGAAGGACAAGAAGTCGAAGCGCGAGCACAAGTCCAAGAAGCGGGAACGTGAGGCTGAAGCCCAGGCGGAAGAAGAGCGCAAGCACAAGCGATCCAAGAGCGAAGCCCCAGCAAACGGCAATGACGATCTTGATAACGCAGTAACGGCGCCAGCTGATGATGCTGATGTACCCGAGAAGAAGAAAGAGAAGAAACGTGGAAAGAAGAAGAGGCGATCTAGCAACGGAGCTGCAGCTCCTGACCAAGACCAAGATGTAGACATGGAGGAGCCAGCACAAGACCAAGCCGCTGAAGAGCCCGAGGCTGTAGAATTACTAAAGAAGGAAAAGAAGAAGAAGGAAAAGAAAAAGCATCAAGAAACCGCTGAGGAAGAACCTGCAGTAGCCGCCGAGCCCGCCATAGACGACGAGGAAGAGAAGAGGCGGCACAAGAAGGAGAAAAAGGAGAAGCGCCGCAAGGAGAAAGAGGCACAATCCCATGATGCTGAAGCCGCTGATGAGGATGCCATGGATGTGGATCCCTTCTCGTCACCCAGCAAGCCGTCGAACCGCCCCTTCGGCAAGCTGCCAGATAAGCCGTATCCGTTCTTCACGCAGCAAGTATCGCAGTACCTGCCCCTCTTCCCGCAGGGCCTGATAGATCCCATCGAAGGGTACACCGAGCAGCACCTCAAGCCGCTGCTCAACCACTACGTGCCGGCCTTCAAGGGCGTGCTACTAGGGTACCACAACGTCGAGATCGGTGAGGCTCCCGGCAGGGGCTCGATCACGGAGGAGAGCGGAATGGACGCTGAGGCGGTATTCGAGTCGATCGATGAGTACGCAGTGACCTTTGGCTGGCTGACGGCCAAGGTCGACCTCTTCAAGCCTCAGCGTGGCGCATGGCTGGAGGGCTCTGTCAACATGCAGACTGAGGGACACCTGGGCGTCGTCTGCTGGGACATGTTCAATGCCTCTATCGAGGCCAGCCGCCTGCCCGAGGGATGGCGGTGGGTCGACCTGCTGGGCAACGGAGCCAAGAGCAAGGGCCAGGGCCACGAGAAGACGCCCGAGGAGGCCAAACTGCCAACGCCGGAGCCCGCCGCCGACGATGTCGCCGGCGATGACGATTTGGCGCAGGTGCACACCACGGGTTACTGGGTGGACGCCGAGGGCCAGCGCGTGCGCGGCACCGTGCGGTTCCAGATCAAGAACTACGAGATCGGCGTGAGTGGAGACTACGGGTACCTGAGCATCGAGGGCACCATGCTCAGCGCGGAGGTGGAGAAGAAGAAGGCGGCTGACGAGGCGGAGGCGGCGCGCCGGTGGAAGCTCAAGCACGGCTCATCGCGGCGCAGAGAGTACAAGCGTCTGCCCGACTTCAGCATGACCAAATTCGGCATGGAGGAGGAGCAAGAAGACGAGTCGCAGCGAGCTGAGATCTGGAAGGGCAGTCGACCTGCGAGCGAAACCGCCGAGTAGATGTGACAATTTGCGAAGTACCGCAATTTTTGCCAACCTACCTACGCCCGCGAAAAGAGGCAAGACATGAATACCCGGATTTATAGATGATTTTGCTTGGGGAAATGGAGTCAAAGTGTAGCATAAAATTATTCAATGGTATCTGCTTTCCTTCCATCCGCTTTTACCGTCACAAATTTATAACATCAAAAAGAGTCGCTGAAGCTATTTGATCATAAATTTCCAGTGACCACATTCAAAACTCCACTACGAGAACTTTCAGAATGCTACTACATAACTACGACACTTGGTACACGAGTCGAGCAATCACGTTAATGCGGCGGACTCACTTTAACTTATTAACCTTCGATTCTAAATGTGTACTCAAAACCACGCCCATCGTTCGGGACGAGACAGGCGTGCGTCCTCCCCGCCTCGTAGTTGATGCTCTGCGCGCACCCGGACCGCAGCCTCTCCCGGCCCGGGCCTTCCACCTCGTGGACCAGCAGGGCCAGGCTGCTCCCCTTCCAGGCCTCGATCCTCCTCGCGCGGCTGATGCAGATGATGGCGACGAGGAGCGCAGCGGCGACCACGAGGATGACCGCCGGCAGCGCGATCCACGGCCACCGAGCCTGTATGTACGTCTGCTGTACGGTCGCGAAATCATCGACCTGGGTGCCGCCAGCGCCCGGTGTTGCGGACGTACCCAGATAGCGCGTCGGCGGCGCGGCCTAGCGACGCCGTGATCTGCGGTGCTAGCAGGTCCGGGCTCATGTCGGCCAGCGGCGACTGGGTTCCGTCGAAAGCCGTGTCGTAGGCGAGGAGTATAACGCGTCAGTACGTGCTCGGGGCTTCGGGGAGGATCAGGTCGCCGAGGAATGCCCATGGGCGAGTTGTTGTAGGAGCCCGGGAACGGGATGATCTTCATGGCGGTCCACTAACTTGAATACTCGACCGGGCCGCCATCTGAACCGTTGTCATCGTGAGCCTCTGATGTAAGCCCTCAGCTTGTGGTTTTGGACGACTGTATAGTTGCAGGCAGTTGTCGCGAAGGTCCAGTCGTCAGTGGACGCGGGACTCCGTGGGCCCGGTATGGTCTCTCGGCTGCTTTCAGCCTGGGAGGTAACGTCTACACAGACGTTGCAGACTCCGAGGGTGGTCATGGTCGGCCAGTAACTGTCCGAGGTCGAGCAGGTGTAGTTAACCCCCTGTAGGGGCCCTGTGGGTTCTGATAGACGCTGCCGAGGATCGCACCTTGGACCCGGGTCATGTCCAAGTCTATGAATGTCTGGATCGTTCGGAAGGTGGCTCCCTTGGATGGATAATGGCCCATCTTCTACACATTTCTGGGGAGTTTACAACATCCTTTTCTTTTTCAGTCGTAGCTTTGGTTGCAACCACCAACTCAAGTTCGGCGGCATCCTCTACGCTGTCCAGACGTCTCCATCCCTACAGCAGTAGCAAGCACGATGTCATATGTATCAACCGCCACGGCGGCTAGTGGGTCTTCCTCAAGCCGATGCCCTCAACGTTGGCTCGGCGTCGTGTTTGTGGAAGTCCTGCTCATGGTTTTCGCTCTTGTATAGGCGATTGATGCTAATTGTTAAGGACTTAACTGCCTGGCAACTCTATGATGAAGTACGGATGAGGTTGGATCTTACGTGATCCGTTGTCATTGGCTGGAATCTGCATTTTTTCAATATGATTGTTGCACTTTCGTTAACTTTTACGGGTTAGAAAGGGACTGTGTGAGCCCGGCCAGGTTCACATGCATATACTGGTATGACATCGTGTATCACAAGTCTACGGACGTTTTGAGACGTTCTCTTGAAAATAAGAATGAAAATGGTGTAGAAAGAAAACGAAAATGAAGAGGGATGAAAATAATCTCTCCCAATTCCCATCCGCTAGAGCCGCACGCCACAGGATGCAGCTAAGACCGATAGCTTTGTATCGCAGCTCGTGATAGCTTCGGACGGGCTGGCCACATGCAGAAACAGCTGCCTCCCAATCCGGGGAACTGCCACTAATCCGATAGCCGGACTAGCACTACTTACAGCCACTGATAGCCCAGCACAACCCTCCTGGACCCTGGAAAAACCGGTGGACTCTTTCCCCACTAGTTACCATTGGCAGGGATTGCTCCGCCAGCTCCATCCACTATCCAACGTTACCTGCGTTGACCACGAGGCCCTGGGAACCACTGCAGTTCCACCTCCACGGACGTGCACCCAGCAGCGAAACACCGTTCGTTTCCCACGACGACATACCGCCAACCCCTCTCCTCTGGCATGCCGAACGCATGTTCTTGGGTGGTTCTCAAGTTATTGGCATTTGATCGGTAGTCGGACGTCGCATTTATCTTGCATTGCTTGCCTGTCGAGTTGGCAGCAGCATCATTCAGTCCTTCTCTCCATCCCATACCGTCCAGCCTACGTGCGATGGCACCCTCCGGTCTGCGGCAGTGCGTCCGCGACATCTCGCCGTACCTCCTACTGCTCATTGGTGTCAGCACGCTGGGCTCGCTGCAGTTCGGACTGCACTTGGTATGAGACGAGTCCTCCATCCCGCTTTATCTATAGTTAGTAGATAGCAGCAGCTTGCTGACCTACGACAAACAACGAACAGGCCGAACTCAACGCCCCTCAGGATGTTATCACCTGCCATAAGAAGTCCATCTCGACCCGGCTCATCTCCGCCGCCCTCGGCGTCTTCTCCAGCCCCGATGGCACCACTCGCCGCGCCGCCGATCTACCCGACTGCATCCCCATGGACGCCGCCGCTTTCGCCGTCGTGTCCAGCATCTTCACGCTAGGCGGGCTGATCGGCGCTCTGGCCGCGGGCCCGCTGTCCTCCGCGCGGGGCCGCCTCTTCGCCATGCGCGCCACCAGCGCGCTCTTCCTTCTGGGCTCCGCCGTCGAGACCCTCGCGGCCTCGATCCCTGTGCTGGCCGCGGGCCGGCTTCTCACGGGCATCGGCGCCGGCGCCTCCACCGTCATCGTCCCCTTGTACATCAGCGAGGTGGCGCCGCCGCGCGAGCGCGGGCTCTTCGGCTTCATGACCCAGATCAGCATCAACGTCGGCATCCTGGGCACGCAGACAATGGGGTACTTCCTGAGCTACGGTTCTGCGTGGCGCTGGATCCTGGGCGCCGGCGTCATCGCTGGTGCCGCCCACATCATCGGCTTGCTGCTCGTGCCCGAGAGCCCCGCCTGGCTGGCCGCCAACAGGAGCGTGACTAAGGCGCGGGCGACGCTGCAGCGCATCCGCGGCCGGGGCTACGATATCGAAGAGGAGGTCGCAGCGTGGGGAGGTGACTCGGCGGCGGCCGTAGTTATCCCCGAGGAGGAAGGACTGCTGAGCCGCGCGGACGCTGGCGACCTGGTCGTGCAGCCGCCCTCGCGCCGCGAGTCCAACGCCAGCAAGGCCGGCAAGGGCAACGGCGGGCAGCACATGGGCTTTCTGCAGGTTCTGCGGGATCCGGACACGCGGCCGGCTATCATTGCCGTAGTGGGCATCATGTTCTCGCAGCAGCTGTGCGGCATCAACTCGATTATCATGTACTCGGTGTCGCTGCTAGCCGACCTGCTACCCATTAGCTCGGCGCTGCTGACCATCGTCATCTCCATCATCAATCTGGGTGTAACCATCGCCTGCGCGCCGCTGCCCGACAAGCTGGGCCGCAAGACGTGCCTGCTGCTGTCCATCGTGGGACAGGGTACCAGCGCGCTGTGCCTCGCCATCGCCATCCTGTCTGGCGTCAAGATCCTCAGCGCCATCGCCGTGCTCTTCTTTGTGGGCTTCTTCGCCGTCGGCCTGGGCCCCGTGCCCTTCATGATGGCTAGCGAGCTCGTGGGGCAGGAAGCTGTCGGCGCCACCCAGAGCTGGGGGCTCGGCGCCAATTACGTCGCTACATTCCTCGTTGCCCAGTTCTTCCCCATCGTCAACGCCGCGCTCAACGCCCGCTTCGGCGGCGCTGGCTGGGTCTACTTCATCTTCGCCGCGCTCGCGGCCTGCTGCGCGGCCTTTGTGTACCTGCGCGTCCCCGAGACTAAGGGCAAGAAGGACGCAGACGAGGTGTGGGGCAAGATCCGGCGGCTGGACTAAAGTCCTGAACTGAAGATGATAACTAGGAGAAGTGGGCTGGGAATTGGACAGTGTTTCAAGGACCGTTGCCCCGTGTGGGATTAGACATGGTCTCAATGCTCAGCATTGATGTAAGAATGTAAGAATGTATATACTTGGTATCATTTATCATTAAGCTCATTCAACCTATATCATATTCAACCTCTTCCACATTTCACGTGAATGGTTGACCTCTTTTTGACTCTATCTCTTTCTTTCTTGGCCACGTTTTCCCTCTCACCTAGGACGGAGTCGATAGCTCTTGATCATCTGGTCCACCTGCACAATGCCAGCCCGCACGCCATCTACGACGTGCAGCTGACCGTAGGCAAAGTCCTCGCCCATTTCCTCGGCAGCGGCCTCGCGGATGATGTCCTCGAGCCCAGCCATGCCGGCGCAGCCCATGACGACGCAAGACACGCTACCCGAAGCCCCGTCCCCTCCCTTCCTGAGGAGCCGCGCCGTGGCGTCCTTGAGCTTCTTGCGCATGAGCTCGGCGGCGCCTTCGCCCTCGCCGTGAAAGTCAGAAGCGTTGAGGCCCGTGGACTCGACGCCGACGAACCTCCCATCGCCACGGACGCCAGCCCCGGCCCCAGTCCCGGCCCCGGCCTCGGCCTCGGCCTCTTCGAGCCCGAGGAACGCGCTCACACCGGAGGCCAGGTGCTCCTCCCAAAAGGGCCCCGTGGTCACGATGCCCCAGCGCTCGCCGGCGCGCAGCAGCGACAGCGCCGCGGGAATGCTGGCCTCGAAGATGCCGGTGACGGCGGCGCTGCGGCCCAGGGCCTCCTGCAGGTAGGGCACGAGCGGGTGGACGCTGTAGCAGGCGACCAGGACGCCGTCGTACTCGCCGCTGCGCAAGCGCGGGCCGAGCCCTTGCTCGTCGCCCTTGACCGCGGCCAGGCTGACCCAGATGTCTTTCTGGTCGTTGATGCTGGCCGGAGATGTGGCCGCGGGAGCCGTGTAGGTGTGTATCTCTGTGGACTATTTGTTTTTTTTGGTAAAGGGGACTAGAGGTTAGCAATCATGAAAGACAAGACAGACGGAAGTCCTCTCTCTATTATTATCATGTATAGTTGTCGGGGTTCTCATATGGGCAGTAGACACCTTTCCATGACTCATAAATACAAATTGAGCGATAACAACTGCAATTCAGGCTTTCTAGGTTTGGGAGATTATTCATAAAAAAAAGTATGAAAAAACTTAGGAAACCAGAGACTTACCAGAGGGAGATCGAGGGAGTTTATGACCGTCTTTACCCCCTCTGTCATCGCAGTGGATGAGTTTGGGTTGATAACCAGTATCTTGGTCAACTTCCCACGTGCACGCTCCAGCGACATGATGAGAAGACGGACCAGATATCCTAGCAAAGATGACTGATAAAGTAGATAGGGATTGGTGATTAAGATACCGGCGACCGGTGTAGACGGTCGGGCATCTGAAGAGGAAATAATCAGAACACTATTTGGGAGAAGGAAGGTTATAATACTACAACCTGCGCACTTATAAAAGAAACCCTGCGACTTTCTGTGAGCTAATAACAATACAATGGGATCCCATGGCAGTAATTAAGATCCTGGGTATAAGTTACTGCGAGATCGCGCCGCTTTTGCCCGCAAAGCGGGATGGAACAGGCAAGCGGGGCAGCGTTCAATTGATTGATTCACACTGAGGAATGACGTCCCACCAGCTCGTAACCTTAGTGGGGTTAGTGCTGAGGCTGAAGCTCCCCCGACCAGGCCGGGAGTGCAGTACAGTTGCTCAGATCACTGACTGGAAGCTTAGCCTAGTTAGTAACCTTTGGTGCTATTGGATATCTCCCCCTCCCCCCCCTTCTTTGTGGCGGTGCAGTGCAATTCAATTGGGGAGACTCGACCACTTGACTGACGTCTCTGCTGGGAAACAACCACTCCCCAGGCCCCCCCAGGCAGTGCCCAAAGCTACCAACCACTGACGACGGCTGACCCCGCTATTGACCTCCAACCCAGTTCCGGTTCCAGTTCCCCCAGGCACGATCACAACCGCACGCACACCTGTAACTCATCGCTCTGCATCGCCCGCCTGACGCACCAATTCATTCACCCCCATTCACCCAACTGCTCTGCGAGCCCAAGTGACACCTCGTCGCCGGCGGTCCTCTCTCCCTCGTCCTCCCCTCGATCCTTTACACTTTTAATCAGCCATGGCAGCTCCCCCCATAGGTAAGCCAACCAGCCAGCCAGCCAGCCAGCCACCGCCACCTCACGGCAGCTTTCCCGTTGTCGCCCTACACCCTCCTGTTTCTGTCGCATTGCCAGTCTGACATAGTGATGATATAGTCCTCGATGGCGGAACCGGTTTCCTCAAGGTCGGCTACGCCGCCCAGAACTTCCCCGAGTTTCAGTATCCCTCGATCGTCGGCCGGCCGATCCTGCGTACGGAGGAGAAGGGTAACGATGTCGACGGCCTGGTGATCAAGGACATCATGTGCGGTGATGAGGCCGCCGCCGCCCGTACCATGCTCCAAATCAGCTACCCCATGGAGAACGGAATCGTCAAGAAGTGGGACGACATGCAGCACCTCTGGGACTATACCTTCTTCGAGAAGATGAAGGTCGACCCCCGCGGCCGCAAGATCTTGCTGACCGAGCCGCCCATGAACCCCCTCAGAAACCGCGAGCAGATGTGCGAGGTCATGTTTGACCGCTACGGATTCGGCGGTGTCTACGTCGCCATCCAGGCCGTGCTGGCCCTCTACGCCCAAGGTATGTTTGGATAAAGACCACCAATGATGCAGTACGAGAGTGGCAATGGAGGCTTGGCAGTAGTAGCCGTTGCGGTAGTGGTAGTTCGTTGCTAATCATGCGGTCACTCTTTTTCTTTCCTAACAGGTCTGAGCTCGGGTGTCGTGGTCGATTCCGGTGACGGTGTGACCCACATTGTCCCCGTCTACGAGTCCGTCGTCCTCAACCACCTGACGAGACGTCTCGATGTCGCTGGTCGAGATGTCACGCGCAACCTGATTGCGCTTCTGCTGCGAAGGGGGTACGCCCTCAACCGAACCGCCGACTTCGAGACGGTACGTCAGATTAAGGAGAAGCTGTGCTACGTTTCTTACGACCTGGAGCTGGACAAGCGTCTCAGCGAGGACACGACCGTTTTGGTCGAGAGCTACACGTTGCCCGACGGTCGGGTCATCCGTGTCGGCAGCGAGCGCTTCGAGGCACCCGAATGCCTCTTCCAGCCTCACCTGGTCGACTGCGAGCAGCCCGGTATTGCCGAGTTCCTCTTCAACACCATCCAGGCTGCCGATGTTGACGTGCGCTCCTCGCTCTTCAAGGCCATCGTTCTGTCCGGCGGCAGCAGTATGTACCCGGGCCTGCCTAGCCGATTGGAAAAGGAGCTGAAGCAGCTCTGGCTCACCCGCGTGCTGGGCGGCAACCCAGAGCGCCTGAGCAAGTTCAAGGTCAGGATAGAGGACCCGCCGCGCAGGAGGCACATGGTGTTCTTGGGAGGCGCCGTCCTCGCCAACATCATGGCGGACAAGGAGAGCATGTGGATCACAAAGGAGGAGTGGGAGGAGCAGGGAACCAGGGTGCTGGAGAAGCTGGGACCTCGATAAGGAAGCGATCGAGACATACAAGATGGTGGCGGTGGAGGTGGGGGTAAGCGCGCAAAGCAGGAGGACAAGAAAGAAGTAAATAGCGACCGAGTGGCACTCACTCGTATATTGGGAGTGGAGAGAGACAATCGAGAGTAGCTTAAAAGCGGGAGTGGCGGAGGTGGAGAGGAGATAAAGAAAGACTTCACGATCCATCGTTTCCTTGATCATTGCTTTTCCCCGGCCGCCTGGAGGGTTTGCGACATGCACCAGCAAGCCGGATTATACCGGATTTCTTTTTTCTCCCAATAGAGCTCCACACGAGTCACGGCAAAATTGAGGGCAAACAGCGTCGGTCTAGTCACTCTGTACTCAACAGAAGTAGAAGAAGAAGAAGTCAAAAGAGAATTACACCCCATAACGTTATCCATATTAATTGTAACTAAATTCAGCAGTTCATATCAGCACTATGGAGTAGAGACCGCCCGCCCAGGAGGGTAGAATTGGGGCTCGGGTAAATTTGAGACGCTCCGAGTTAACCGCCCCAACAGCTTGCGCCACGCAACACCGCACCAGCCACGATTTCCCATGGGATCCAGCCCATACCTCTGGACCTCACCTCCCAACAGTTGTAGCACATAGCTGGCAACAAGAGCCTTCATGCTTTCCCATTTCATTCTAATATAAATCTGGAGAGCACTCTGTCCGACAGATTGTCTACCCGATTCTGTCTCATGCTGCTGCCGCGGGACTGACGACCAATTTATTCTCGGCATCGGGCAGTTCTGGAGGACGGGCCGTGGGTCAGCCAGGGTGCAACCAACCAACCTCGAATTTATCCTTAGTCAGCTCAGTGACGACGTCGCCTAGGTTCAACCTGACGGAAGAGTATACTGCCTGGGCTCGCTCTCTTGAGATGCGGCGATAAACGTCTTGCCATCTAGAATTGAGGGTCTTGAAGCCTACAGCCTCTGGTTTGCTACCCGAGTGGAGCCTCGGCGACCGGAGAGAGTGCATACCTAGTCAACATCACTAAAGATGAGCCTCACGAATCCCCCCTCGGGAGCCTCTGCTCCCGGCTCGGTGGCCGCCCGCAACCAGAGCCTCAAGAGGAGCGTCCAAGCTGCGTTTGAAGGTAGTAGCCCTGCCTGATTTGCTATATTTTCCTCCCTAATCAAGTTCTCCCTTCAAAGTCTCTGGAGCACTCGACTAATCACTCTCAGATACTACAGACCGGGGCCACAGTGGGTATCAATCCAAGGTCCGGGTCATGGACAAGTACAAGGTCATCGGCTTCATTAGTAGTGGTACCTATGGACGAGTCTACAAGGCCGTGGGCCGCCAGGGCCAGCCTGGGGAGTTTGCCATCAAGAAGTTCAAGCCGGATAAGGAGGGCGAGCAGATCCAGTACACGGGCATCTCGCAGTCGGCGATCCGCGAGATGGCGTTGTGCTCGGAGCTCGCCAATACCAACGTCATCCGGCTCGTCGAGATCATCCTCGAGGACAAGTGCATTTTCATGGTTTTTGAATTCGCCGAGCACGACCTTCTGCAGATCATACACCACCACACGCAGAATCCGCGCCACCCCATCCCGCCGGCCACTGTCAAGAGCATAATGTTTCAACTCCTCAACGGGTGCCAGTACCTGCACAGCAACTGGGTTCTGCACCGCGACCTCAAGCCCGCCAACATCATGGTCACGTCGGGCGGCCAGGTCAAGATCGGAGACTTGGGTCTGGCTCGACTCTTCCACAAGCCGCTATACTCCCTCTTCAGCGGCGACAAGGTGGTCGTGACGATATGGTACCGTGCGCCAGAGCTCCTTCTAGGTAGCCGCCACTACACACCGGCCATTGACATGTGGGCGGTGGGGTGCATCTTTGCGGAGCTGCTGTCGCTGCGGCCCATCTTCAAGGGCGAGGAGGCGAAGATGGACTCCAAGAAGACGGTCCCGTTCCAGCGCAACCAAATGCAGAAGATAGTCGACATCATGGGCATGCCAACCAAGGAGCGCTGGCCCTACCTGACCAGCATGCCCGAGTACAACGCCCTAAGCAGCCTGCAGCCGCCTATGCTACACCCACATCACCATCATCACCAGCACCACCACAGCAACAGCAAGGCTTCTGCCGCCGCGTCGACATCACACCTGGAGAAGTGGTACTACACCACCATCGGGTCGCACTCGTCGACCTCGTCGCCGCAGTCCAACGTGCTGTCGTCGCTCGGCGCCGAGGGCTACAAGCTGCTGGCGGCGCTGCTGGAGTACGACCCGGAGAAGCGTCTCACGGCGCAGCAGGCGCTGCAGCACCCTTTCTTCACCACGGGCGACAAGGTGAGCAACAACTGCTTCGAGGGGCTCAAGACGTCGTACCCGCAGCGCCGCGTCAGCCAGGACGACAACGACATCCGCACATCGTCGCTCCCGGGGACCAAGCGCAGCGGCCTGCCCGACGACAGCGTGGTGAGGCCGGTGAAGCGGGTCAAGGAGGCATGAAGGTGAGGCCACTGTGATGGCCATTTTTTACTTACAAACGAAGAAACGAACACGATATGAAGCGACCCCCCTGTTGGGGAGGCTGCATGTGTGGTCGCGATATCACCATGATTATATTACGGCGCAGTGCTTTGCACTCAGTCGTCTACTCTTAAGAGCAGCTTGTGACATACACAAGCTCTAAAACGCACAAAAGAGCCCTACGCTTCCAGCTCTGGAATTGCGATAGGTCCAAAGTCTTGTTCTAAGTTAGACCTGTTGGTCGAGCTACGCGTAGAGGCTGTATCCCGCGCTTGAGTGCTTACAGCTCATGTCTGAGTAATGAGCCAGGCAGCTGCACACTCTATCCTACTCACCTAACTACCACTACTACATTATCAATTTGGGAATTGGCTGAGCCAGCCCCATGCATCCTCATCTCTGTCCACATGAAAATTACGGACGAATAAACACACTCTCACAAGACGGGCCGGGTTCTCTTTTATGTTACCACAGTCCCGCGCAAACGAAATCGGAGCCTGGCCCCACACCCCCAAGGGGAGGGGAGGGAAGAAGGAAGGAAGTTGGATGAGCATCAAGAAATTGCGAGAAGAAACAGTGGCAAGGCAACATAGCATATCTGCATTGTATCCTGGGGGAGTTGATTTCATTTCATGGTAACCGGGAAATGCATTGCACCGTAAGGCGTTATCAGGGTTTTATTAGCTTTGTCCTCTTTTTCGACTCGCACTCGGCTTCGAGGCCGTTAGTACATATACATACATATAACATATATCATTTTTAGCTAAGTAACCATCACCGATGGGCATAACGAATGGGAAAGAATTTTTGTTCATATCAAGTGTTTAAAAAAAGGAAATTGAGGAGGAACCCTCAGGGCAAAAGTCTTCAAGGTATCGAAATTGGAACAGGTGGTGGTCTCTTTGTTTCCTCTCTATCTCTCGACAAGCAAGAGGAGCAAACAAGAGAAGCCACCATTATTACAAGTCTTTTGTAGTATACAAAGCCCTTTTCTCTCTCTCTGTCTCTCTGTCTCTCTCACACAACATTCGACTTTCGTCCCGCCTCGTCCTGCTCCTCCTCTTGGGGGCCAATCTTCATCTTAGAGCACCCTAGGTCGTACATTTGCTTCGTTTATCCGATTCTTCGCGGTTTACATTGCTCGCTCTACATCCTTCCCCGCCGTCGTTCGGACTCATCTCGTGTCGCCTCTCTGTTGCAAAACTCTTCCCCCCATCACCAATTCTCCCCTCCATCCCGTCTGTCCGTCTGGTGCTTTGTGTACCCTCCCCAAGGCAAGGTGGAATAAAAGCGAGGAATACTATTTTTTTTTTTGCGACTGGGGTCTCCCTCCGGCGCTGTATCCTCCTTCCCTTGGCCTCAAATTGGTGGGCGGTGCTGGGGTTATCGCTCTCGACTTCCTCCGTGGGATATATTTCAAACGCAAGCAAAAAAAAAATGGCAATGCAAACAAAAGGAAAAAAATACAAGGAAAACTGAAAATCAAAAACAAAAGATTTGCTAGGAACCAATTCGCATTCTGGGAGGGATTTCGTGTATCCTCAGGATGTCGCACCATAGCCCAAAGGAGCTACCAGGATGAGATTCAAACGGGCAAGCCTAAACGGGCAAGCCTAAGGCAAAGTCGTATGAGGTAGGAAGACGTAGACCGAGAAGCAACCAACACACCCCTCCACCACCGGGTATATTAGATTAAAATCAAAAGGGTGAAGAGGATGCGCTTTCGAGCCAAAGGGTTGAAACGCGGTCCGGAGGAGGGTTGTGCGCCTGACAACCCCCCGGAAGGAGGGAAAAAATAGGAACCATGATTCATCATTATCAGAGCCAGCTGGTTGGGGGTGTTTTTTTTTTCAAAGTCTTCCTCCTTCGACACCTCCTCTAGGCGGTTCCTTTCTCACTTCTCTCTCACGCGGCGGAAAGCTCCTATTTCTTGGCCGGAGCGGGAGGTGCCTTGACGTTGTTGGAGAGCCAGGCGAGACCCTCGAGAAGGCCTTCGCCTGTAGTGGCACACGAGGGCACGACGTACCAGACCTTGTCCTTCAACTTGGAGAGCTGAAGAGCCTCGGTGACTTCTTGTGGCTTCATGGCTGTTTAGGGGGGGGAGGGCAAGAGTTAGCGTTATGCGCAATACTACAAAACTAAGACATACGCCTGCAAAGAGGGGAAAGGGATAGTAAGGAGAAACGTACCATCCTTGATGTCCTGCTTGTTCGCAAAGACCAGCAGCAAGCTGTCCTTCATCTCGCGATCGTTGATGATGCGGTGCAGTTCCTGCTTAGCCTCCTCAATGCGGTTGCGATCCGACGAGTCGATGACAAAGATCAATCCCTGGGTACCTGGAGCGCAAATCATGTTAGTCCTCGGGCGCTTCGTTTCCTTCTTAATGAATGTCAAAGCAACCTAGATCCCTCCTATCTCTAGTGGTGGTGCTGCTGCTGCTCGTGCTCTCACATGCGTGCAAGCATTCGCCCGGCCAAGCGCCAATTCGTGCTGCCTGTGTGTTTATATCCCTCTCGACAGGTGAGTACTTACCGCTAAAGTAGTGTCTCCAAAGTGGTCTGATCTTGTCCTGACCACCGACGTCCCAGACGTTAAACTTAACGTTCTTGTAGGTGACAGTCTCGACGTTGAAGCCGACGGTAGGGATGGTGGTGACGTCCTGGCCAAGCTTGAGCTTGTAGAGGATTGTGGTCTTGCCGGCGGCATCGAGACCGAGCATGAGCAGGCGCATCTCCTTGGATCCGAAGATCTTGCCCATCATCTTGCTGAGTTGGCCACCCATGACTGCTAGTAGTTCTCCCCTTTTTCTTTTCTTTTGGTAGTCTCCTTGCGTCTAAATTCTGACCTCTGGAGGAGCGATTGGCGACGCTCTGCTAAAAATCGTCTCTCGGGTTCCGATCGTGCTCGTGGGCGGACGGCGTGGGAGGAATGAGGAGGCGGGTAGTGAGGTGTGGTTGTTTTGATGTCTCTATTCGCTTCGGCTCAAACCCCTGGACTGTTGTGCGGTTTAGTACCTGGTTATGCGGGACGCAACTAGAAACAGCTTGGTTCCGAAAACCACCTAACTTAGCAAAAGAGAGGAAAACGCACAGGTAAAAAAATAAAAATGGACAGGGACCCCGTTTGGGAAGAGAGAAAAAATGGGGAATCCGCAGAGCACGTCGTAGAAGAGAAGCAATTGCGTGGAGAGGGTGCGAGACACGGGGGGGGGGGGAGGGATTAGAGGAAGGGAGATACAGATTAAGCCAGGAGCTACGTATTAGGTAGCCTGACTAGTGAGTAGCCGGAAAGGAGGAAAGGGGACAATTAGAAAAGAGGCGTGACAACGGGATGGCTGGCGGACGGGTAAGATGGGTACCTACGTTAGGGCGGTGAAGAGGGAAATTGTTATCACCAGAGAGCCAGAGCGTGCGTACGTATGCATCGAATTGACGCTCAGATTGGTCGGGTGGGCGTGGGCGTTTGTATCTCTTTCTTATTCCAGTTCTTTTTCTTTTTCTTTTTTTTATAAACCTGCTCTCTTCGATTTTGTCTCTTTCTCCTATCTTGCCCGTGGTGCGCCCTGATTTCCCTGGCGTAACTCTGGCAGGGAAGGGAGGTTTCTAGTGATAGGATAGGGCGATGAGATGAGATGGAAGCTAAACGGCCGGTGGTGGTATTGGTTCCAACGCAGGTTTGCATTGGGTTAGTCACCTCAGTACTAATTGCCTAGTACACAACCCACTAAAAGCGAGCCTACAATCAAGCACTTTCATTTAGGTAGAGAAACTTGGCCCCGGTTACAATACAATATGTACATCACGCACATTGATTCTGCTACTGTAGCGCCCGCCAGTCGAGCGCCTTCGCCCGGTTACTTGCGTCCCATTTACGAATTGGCATTGCCCATCTGATCTGGGGCACAATTACAGAGTAATAATACTGCTGCCGGATTCCAGCGGCGGCCTCCACCGCAAAAGGTCACCTGTACCTGTGTCGGATCCCGGTGCTAGTCTCCGTGCTTGTGCCCGTGTCTGTGCGCGCGTGCTGCATCTGCTGCAGTCACAGCCCGGGTGACCACTTAAGTCTCGTCCCATCCAAGCCTCATGTTTGCTCAGACATTGAGATGTGGGCAGTTTCCAGTCGTTAGTAGTGCTGCAAACTACGTTTGATTCCAATTTCCCGAATTCTCAAACGTCTTGTCCTTTTATGCGCCCAAGATGGAGGGGGGGGACGGAGAGTAAAGAGAAAGAAAAAAAAAGAATACCAGCCTAATGGTACCAGATATTACAAAGTGGAACCAATGTAACTTATCTCATGGCTGGGTTGGACTGGTCACGAAAGCACAATGGAATACCTTACTTACAATACACGGCGGCCGGTAAGAACCGAACCAGCCAGCGCACTTGGCCTTCCTAATTGCATCGCAGCTTGTAAGAATCCTGTTAATTGCCCGATGTACGCACTTGTGGGCGGCGGCAGGGACGTCCCAAGCGGCATATACTGCAGATGCAAAAGAAACATGCGCGATGGAGGGGCCAGATATTTAGTTAGTTAGTTATTAGTTGCTGATTACCCCTGAACCCACTTCACATGAGAGAACCTAAAGCAGCCGGCAGCGCCCAACCTATCAGGTCTTTTGAGGCTTAGTGTATCGTTTCGGCGGGCTTTCGCCAAGTTACGTCCTGCTGGTTGCATGAGTTCCTGCTGCAGCGGCTCTCCTCACCCAATAAATGGGATGGAATGAGAACTGGTCGATAGGAGAGAAAGAGAAAAAAAAGAGAGAAAAAAACGTCGGCAGTAGGATGGGATGCAGCCTGTTGTGCTACTGTAGCAGGATAAATACATCCGTGCCAGAGAGATGGTTTCATGGTTTCATTCTGTACCATTTCGTATTGCATTGTTTTATCGCATCACCCACTCATTACCATACTCAAGTACTGTACTTCATCTCTATCCCCTTCTCCCCCCCCCCTCCTACAAAGTACATGCATATGTCCAAGATACGCACACAGTTGGTTTGACCCAGGTATCCACCTAAAGGAACCACGGCCCCCGCCAGTGCGTCCAAACCATACTGACTTTTTAACAAGTGGGAATGTGCTCTTGCTGTGCTCGTGCTCACGCCTTGGTGCCGCTCCACTAAACGGGTCCCAATCTGATGGGACCCAGCTTGATGGGCCTTTTTCTCTACTGGCTAACGAGCTAGTAACGTATCCGTACTGTACTCACGTATATAACAAGCAATGAACCATGATCGCCCCCCGGGCTCAACAGATGAGATACGCCTTAAAAACTGTCAATGAGTTCCGTGCTAATACCTAACCTTACCTAGGACCGGTATTCCCCTTTCCGTCGCAAAAAGTAAGCTAGCCACGTGCGAGCGCTTGGATCTGCTGGAGATCCCCCGGGGGGGCGCATAGCGAACAAACCTTGGCCCACTCGTCCCAATTGGGGGGAGAAGAATGAATACAAAACGCAGACACCAGCATGGACAAGCGGGCTCGTTCGCCGCTAAGTGAGGGCGCGCAAAGTAAATACCGACTTGGTCCCTGGGTTTTAAAGTTCGATGCTTTGGCTTTGTGGCACCTCTATACTAATCACACCAACTAGATTTCAGGGGTTACTGAGGGGGGGTTTGCCGACGCCTATAATGATCCAGCGCAGCCCACATTGAGATAGCGAAGTTTAGAAAACGAACTAAGTTAGCAGGAAGTCAGAAGGCATTATCCTTACTACATAGTTATTTCAAAAGGCGATAAAATAACTCCCGCAATATAACTGTGGATATCTGTTACGTACCGAATGATGTAGTTGGAATATCGACAAAAACGATGTTGTGAAATATTCATTCATATTAAATGATATGTGGAACTTACGTGCACTTGCTTTGAATATAGAGTGTTTTATGCCATGTTGAGACTATTAAGCTGTACAGTCACTTTTGGAAGGAAAAAAAACATCTTATGGATTTTCCATCAATAGAAAATGTCCACAACCCACGAAAAGAGAAATAAAGGAGTAATCAAGCTTGGATTGAGAAAGCATTGTCGAGGACCGGAATAGCCGGTGATGTAATTATAGTCTAATCCTGCTTCCTCCCTACTGTCCCCCCCTTGCGCAAGCCAAACCACGAGGTCACCACCACCATACCCGCACCCGCCGCGATGGTCCAGAACGCTGCGCGGTAGCCCAGCATGAGAGTGTCCACTGACGAGGCAGAGGAACCCTTCTCGGCGTGCTCGGTGATGGACGCGGCGATGGCAGCCGTGGCCGCCAGCCCGACCGAGTTTCCAAACTGCGTGATCTCGTTGAAGACACCACCGGCGAGCGACTGCAGGTGAGGAGGGAAGGCATCGGAGATGACGAGGTTGGAAGCGGTGAACATGACTAGTTTTAGTTTATAACAAATCAGCCTCAGAAGTCCTAACAGTTGCAAAAAAAAAAGAAAACAATAAAAACAAAAAAAAATTTCATGGCGATAAGGAAAAAAAGATTGTTCGCAGTCTTACCATCAGCATTGATTGGAGAGAGAGCCAGAGCCCAGAAAGGCGCGAACCAGTAGTTCTCACCTACGTTGATAGTCGCCATGAGAATCGGGGCGATCAGGGCAATGAGGCCGGAAGCGACGGCTAGGTTCCGGACCTTGACGCGCGAAATCAGGAAGGCGATCACAACGTTGGTGAGTGCCCCCGTGATGGGATGCGGGATGAAGCGTAGCGAGCTCTGGAGGGCAGACATCTGCTCTACTTCTTGGAAACTACAAGCCGGTGGAGGTCAAAAGTCCGTTGGAATGATAGCGACAGTTCGAGTTATGGGGAATCACTTACTATAGCGTGGTAAAATATTCAATACCGTTGAGAGCCGCCCAGCCAAAGAACACAGACACACATATGGATGTGAAAGCCTCATTCCGCCAAAGCGAGTTCGGAATCAGCGGCACCAGGCCCTTCTTGGCGCGGAAGTGCTCCCACACTGGAAAGCAGGCCAGCAGCGCGAGCGAGACGGCCAGCAGGGCGGCGTTCTGAGCGAGCCCGAGGCTGGTGTAAGACGAGGAGGTCACGGCGAGCACGTACAAGAGGATGCCCATGGCCACACTGACAATGACGGCGCCGACCCAATCGATAGCTGCGAGACGGGTGAAGAAGCTGGCTTCCTCCTCTACCGGCTGCTGGCCCTGCGGCGCCGCAACGGCGCGGCGCTGCCTCTCCATGTCCGCGTCGCTGGGGAGGGACCACACCGAGGCCACGGAGAGCACGCCGTTGATCATGGCCATCATGTAGTAGGCCCAGCGCCAGCCCACGGTGTCGGTGAAGACGCCGCCGAGGACCAGGCCCAGCGCGTAGCCCAGGGGCGAGCCGACGCCGTTCATGGCGAAGGCGGCGTTGCGCCAGGGCCCCCGCGGGAAGGTGTGCGTGATGAGGCTGACGGCGGTGGGCAGGCACATGGAGATGGCGATGCCGAGCGCCGTGCGCAGCAGGATGACCTCGAGCGCCGTCCGCGCGACGCCCATGCCCACGGTGAGCGCCGCGAAGCAGAAGCTCCCCGTGACCCACATGCGCTTGGCCCCGACGACGTCGGCCACCGCACCCAGGATCAGAAGCAGGCAGCCTGCCGACAGGGCGTAGACGACCGCCGGCCACAGGATCAGCGACTGGTCCAGCCCCACGTCGCTGGCTATGCGCGGGAGCGCCGCGATCAGGATGCCCGACCCCATGGTGTTGAGGAAGTTGACGCCCGCGAGGGTGGCGATGACGGTGACCGCGCGGGCCTTGGAGATCTGAAGGGTCTGCTGCAGCTGCGGCTGCTCCATGGTCGGAGGGGTGGCGTTGGTGGCACCGGTTATGTTAGGATCGTCTCCGTGAAGTCGTGGCGCCTGGTCTTTGAGGTGGACCAGTTCGATATTCCGAGCGGTGGTGATGGTCTCTGTCATTGTGGTCGCCATGTTTTTTTTATGTTTTTTTTTTTTTTTTTTTGGTCTTGGGCCTGGAGTTGACCTCCTGATGCCTTCAATTCTGATCGCCTTTTACTCCAAAAATCTTGTTATTGACAATGGATGATAAGCAGTCCGTCATATGGTGTAATAAATAAGACTGAGTACCTTAGTCTTGGCGCTCTAGATGTCGGAAGAGACTACGTCAGCCTTTTGAACACCCGAAGTTCCGACTCATTGATTGGCATTGTATACCCTTGTCCAGCCAATCGCGGAGGTCGAAGTAGTCTTACCACCATCAGGAAGTGGTGGTTGTCTCCACAGTCATCCTTCCCGAATCTAGCCATTGATTGAGAGGCTGATGCCTAGCCGGTAAGTCATGTACGAAACCGAGGATGTCTTCACTAGGGGCAATAAAGAGCTACGTGGTCTCTGATCTACGCTGATTAATAATAACAGAACCTGTGCCGCAAGACGATTAATAATGGATTACATGGGCGGAAGTCTACTCTATAGGCAGTTCAGACCAAGATTGGTCATGTATATGATGCACTTTACGAGTTAACACGTTTCACACTTAAAATTGAGTGCTTGGCCAATACCACTCAAGACTCACTATAATTTCTAAGAATATTCCTTCTTTCTTGGTCTGTCTATTGGCTTTGTAATGACTATGTTGAATCTAAGCAATTGATAATACCATTTGAAAAGAGTTTGTTTCTATGACGAAATCATAAAGGTAACTACTCATTCGTACGGTAACACACAATATGGTTGGCTAAACGATGCGGATCTACTTCTATTCTTTATTCTTATTTGTTCTCAAATTTTATTTCATTCCCAGTATCAACAAACTTTCATAAATCCGATTTTGTATGTAAACAATTGACGCTAGATTAAACCCGTAGAATTGAGACAAATAAAACTTGTGCGTGGGTTCTATTTCCTCTCAACTAAGTTGATCTCATTGAGGGAATAACTGTTTAATGGCATGAGTATTATCATAAATCCGTTGTCACCGTACTCTAGGGCATGTACGGTTCTTCAAACGTAGCAATGGGAGATATACAGGGAAAGCTGTTATCATCACAGCGGTAGACCTTACAGTGACAGATGCATTATTCGAACGCTACAAGAGCTACCACTAATAAAATGGGAAGCTGGGCGATCATAATGATAGTGGAGATTTGTTATACCTCTACTCCTGCGGCCTATGTCTCGCAACCATGAGACACAGTTATGTGAGCAGCGCGCTCCAAAGTGTATGGGGTAGACTATGTCTGCTGTTCTGCATTGCCGAAATGATGTCGCTCGATAATATATGGATTGGAATTTTCTCCTCCATATTATATTCTCAAACCCTGCCATAACTCTAACTTTGAACCCACCTATCCCGTGGAAATAACCGCCAACATAAACGACTACTTCCTGCGGAGCTCCGTAATTCAACAGTGATAAATGCTTTGCTAATATGCCAGCCTGGCTGATCCTATTATAAGGTGAAGAGCAATTCATTAAAACTAGCTCGCATGTTCTTCTGTGAAATGTGGAAGCGCTGTTGATTTTGTCCTAGGCATAGTTCACTATAAAAGTGGTTGATGTGCCATTAGCAGTAACGTCAGACCAACTCTGGAGATTGTACTTCTTGAATCATTTCCTATAGTCAAGGCGATATATTTAAAAACTGAGAGGGAGACAAACCCTTTTAAGAGTTTACCTTTCCTGGTCTGGCAGAGATGTTGTGGGTGTCTTAACAATTCGACTTCGTTGGCATATCCTCAGGCGACGAGGGGTTTGATTCAATCAAAGTACACTCTCCTAAGTCAAAGCGCTAAACAATTCAAAGTATTGACTTACATCCAGAGCACTACAGATCCACTATCGCGAAGTGATGGTCGTTGGCAACCCTCGTCGGTGACTGTGATTGATTGGCTGGCAGTTAACTGCGTTTCATGCAGGCTCTCCTAGGGGTCCCAGTGGTTCTAGTGGGCTTGTCTTGGCGTGCATCCGCCTGATGATCTGTTGGGCCACCCGTTTGGCTACCCCTCCAGCAAGCTGTGACACCCCCCATCCATCGTGCTTGCGCATTTCATGTGCGATGGAGTCAACGTGAGGTTTCTGGCTTTCGGGACTAGAAGCCACCCCCCCTGCGCGCATCTAATGGTGTAGGCAAGGGGAATGGTTGAGACCTGCGGAGAACAGGAGAAGGGGGGGGTAGAAAAAAAAATAAACCAGGCATATCCAAGGTTTTCTTTACCAAAACTTGCAAGCCTCTAATTTTTGTGCTTGCAAGTTCGCTACTACCCACACTGAAGAAAGAGGGGTGGGTGGTAACGTGCTATGCAGATGACTGGGCTTGAAGTCTCAGCAAAGGTTTTAAGCATGACGGATGATAAAATAGAAGTGACAAGGTATCTTGCCGAGCTGAACAAGCTTACTTCGACTGGCTTTATGTCATGATAACTTGGATCCTTTTGCGCATTCTTATCTGGCTTGAAAATACTCTGTCTTTTTACCTCCTTGTCATCTTGTCCTTCCTTGATTTACATACCAGCCTCGGTGCTCTTGTACTACGGTTGGCCATTCTTGTGTAATAACTACACCTGGGCTGGATCCCTTTCAAAACTGTTTCATTTAATCTTTTTAGAAAAAAAAAAAAGGATGCAGGCCATCTCTATGTCGATGCTGCTTGCCCTCACCCTGTTGGCGCCGCTGTCACTGGCCAACCCCCTGACGCTCCCAGCACATCACAACTACAACAATGAACACAACCGTCGGGACACCAGCTCTGCGCCGGCGGTCTTCTTGACATCGCCGGTTGCCACTGGCACGGCCGGACTTACACCACCAACAAGGGTTTCATCCCTCTCAGAGCCCACCTCTGTGGCATCATCCAGCTGCGTCCATCATGGCACTTCATACCCCTTCAAGACCGCCGCTGGCAAACCCCAAGTGACCCCGCCGCCAGCTGGGGACTCTTTCTTCCAGTCGGGCGACGCCGCCGGCGCCGGGGGCGGCATCAAATTCAAGCAGACGACGTACACCACCTGCATAACGTACCCGGACTCGTACGTGCACTGCGGCATCCACGAGCCCATCCTCGATGCCAGCACCTCTGCGGGCTCGAGATGCCACCATGGCACGGGTCCTGCGGTCCGCGCGGTGCTCGCTGCTGCGACAGCGGGTCTCCTGCTGGTGCTACTCGGGAGCAGGTGAGGCATCGCAGCGTTACTTTGCCACATGTGTTGCGGAACTCGGTTGAGGGCAGCGATGTCACAGCAGACGCTGCGCCGGGCAGGATAGCAGCTTTCGGGATGGCTGAGGTTCCTCTTATGGGATATGTTTTTCTTCTTCTTCTGTGTATACATGTATCATGGGTAAACCGATTTAGCACGGGAGAGGTTAATGATTTGATGATTATCATATGGCAAGCCATTTCAGGAGCATGATGTAACCTCGGGGAACAATAGACAGACGGGTCATGACGCCAATAGCAGAGAACACAGGCAGGTTTTTCCTATAGGTGGTCAATGTGCGAGAGACAGAGAAAGCAGCACGGACTGTAGAGGGAAATCATTGAATTCTTCCATCACGCCTCGCAAAGATCGGCCAAGTCTACCGGCCAGGTGAAGTGTCCAGGGAAAAAAATAAACCAGTTCTTTTGAGACCAGTGGTACTTGTTTTTTGGATTGTGCGCCAGAAAATGATTTTAATGATGACCTATTTCTTTCTCCATCATCATTATTGTAATCATCACCATCGTCACATTGTCCATGATTCTGTATAATGCACAGATGCCATGCCAGTCAAAGCCAATGCCGTGTCCGAGAGCCATAACCCACTCCTGCCGCAAATGACAATCACCCATGAGACTAAGTGCGATGCGTTTATTTCTCCTTCTTGGCCTTGGGGCCCTTGACCTTGGCCGTACCGCGCAGGGTCTTCTGTCGGTTCTTGCGCTGCTTGCCTGTAGGAATTGGTTAGTATGAGTATCGGCCGCAGAATTCCCGGCTGGGTCCGGTGAGGAGAGAAAGAACGTACGTTGCTGTCTCGATGCTCTCTCGGGCTTGGTGGCGAAGCCGACTCTGACCAGTCTGTAGAGAGGCTCGAACTTCTTCATGGCCTCGGGGGAGTCATAGACGAGGGCGAAGCCGGTGGTCTTGCCACCACCGAACTGCGTGCGGAGACCGAAGACGGAGATCTGGTCCTTCTGGGCCTTGTAGAGAGTGGCCAACTTCTCGCGGAGCTGGTCCTTGGAGATGTTGGGACGGCCGGGGTGCAGAATGTCACTGTTCATCAAACATTGTCAGTAAAAACCGTTCGCTCTCCCGATAGCAAATTGAGCCCATTGAAGTCTAAGAAAGAGAATGCCCAGGTTTGCCACTGCTGTTTTGGTTTGTCTTGTCTGCTCGAGCCTAGTATCGCGTCGTCTTATCCCGTCTTTGGCTGTTGTTGGGTGTTTTATTTCCTCATCAGGTTTCCTCTTTGGTTGGAAATTTTCCATCGTACCAAACACACCCTCAGCAAAGTCCACAATTTCCCCTCCCTGATTGCATGATATTCTGATGATATCGTCGAGTTTGCCCGTTGTCAACATGTAACAGGGGGGTTCATTGCGGATCTTGCCTCCACTCTTCCCATTGAATTGGATCGGTGCCTGCTCTCCCACGCACAGAGGCGAGGATGACAGAGAAATTTCGATAGGCGCGAACAGACATAGACCAAAGACCACGATGGCAGCGGCTCCTGGGCTTCAGAGACACAAATGGGGGTTATCGTGGCGGGCTGGGGGGAGTGGTACTCACACGACCATCTGCTTGCGACCCAAAAGAGGGTTGCGGATGAACTTGCGAGTTCGCAGGGTGACGGGAGTCTCGGAGTCAGCCATCTTGACGACAAGGGATCAACGATCGAGGTGGATGGAACGTTGATGGGAAGATGGTCGAGTTGTCGGCGTTGGGTGGTTTGGATTTCTGTCTAGGCTCGAGGGCAAAATCTCAAATTTGCTCTTTGCCCTATGGCTGGCGGTGGGATGTGCTTCCAAGTGGGCCGCGAAAATTCCGGCAAAAAACCCACGCCCACTGCGCGGGTCCGTGCTGGGCTTGGGTCCGGGTTAAGCGAACAAAAAGCCCTAAACTAATTGGAAATATTGTGTGCTGCGAAGAGCCGTGGCTTGCCCCGCCCCACGCTCCTGCTAAAATTCCTCCAATGTGTGCACGGCCACATTTCACATTTTAGGGTGGAAAGATACTCTTCTGCTGCGCCACATAGTGGCCCAAGAGTCACTCAGTGACAGTCGGGTCGGCACATTTGGCAGCAAAAAGAGAGCAGCACTAACATAACATACAGCGGGTGTCGGTCAAGATCGGATATTGTTAAAGCTCTTGTCCATTGTGCTCGAAACCGAAACTAGTACTAAGCTTGTACAATGGGTTGATTGCATTTTCATTGGATTGATCTTCAGTTCATACCGGAAAAAAAAAGAAACATAGCATTGCACACGCTCCTCACCAAGCCAAGGACCGTTTAGAGAGAGAGAGCCGTCATGGCAAGCGTCGACGGTGCTACTGCTCCAACGGCTGCGACTATACCCGAGGATGCCAGCATCGTCCGCTTCTGCAGGCAATACCTCCAGCTGGAGCGTGAGCTCGACTATCCAGGTCCGGAACATCTCCGCGAGGACACGGTACAGTCTGCTATCTATGACCGGCTCTTTGCCGATGGTGCTCTCGCGCATCCGCCTCCTCCCCGGTATCAGCTCCGCGTGCTGAAGCAGCTGGTTGCACGGATCGAGGCTAGCATTGAAGACTGGGACCAACATGTAAGACCAAAGCTGTGATATCATTCACATCGCTATTTTCCCCTTCATTTTTTTTCTTTCTTTTCGCTCCCCCATCTCACCTTGTAGACTACCATTCCATTCGTCAAGATGATGAAATACTATACATTCCGTTTTCTTCCTTGAATACAATCTCAGTGTCTGACCTCCATGTTATTCTTCTTCAGGGAGTCTCAGACGACTTGATGACCACCCTCTCATGTCTCCTTGCCTCTCCCATCCCCTCCGAGGCGGAAGCCGCCCAGTCCAAGTCCTACGTGACTTATTCCCTATCCCTACTTCAGGATCACGGTGGTGAAGCCCTCAGCGGCTCCGCTCCTGCCCTATCGTCATCATCCCCTTCCATCACCATCCTCGAGTCCCGTAATCTCATCTCGGCCGCTGGCACGACCGGCCTGCGCACCTGGGAGGCCGCTCTGCACCTCGGCCAGTACCTATGCGCTCACCCGTCGCTGGTTCGGGGGAAAGGCGTGCTGGAGCTCGGCGCCGGCACCGGCTACGTCTCCATCCTGTGCGCCAAGTACCTGGGCCCGCGGCAGGTGATCGCCTCGGATGGTTCCGATGACGTCGTGATGAGCTTGCCGGACAACTTCTTCATCAATGGCTTGCAGCCGGAAGACGGGGCGGGAACTTCTTCTTCGTCTCCTTCTGCTGCTGCTGATGCCCCTGCCTCTGCCTCTACCTCGACGTCTGCCTCTGCCAGCTCCTCCTGCCCCATCTCCGCCATGGACCTCAAGTGGGGCCACCCGTTGATGGGCGGCGAGGAACCGGACTGGAACGCCGGCCAGCCCGTGGACCTCGTCCTCGGCGCCGACGTCACCTACGACCGCACCGTGATCCCCGCCCTGGCCGCGACCCTCGACGAGCTGTTCGCCCTGCACCGGGGCGTCGCCTGCCTCATCGCCGCCACCGAGCGCAACCGCGAGACCTTCGAGGCCTTCCTCGACGTCTGCGCCCGCCGCGGCCTCGCCGTCCGCGAGGTCGCCGCCGCGGTCCCGGGGAGCCGGGAGGACTCGCTGCCTGCCCCTAGCGCGCTCCAAGCCGGGCCGTTCTACAGCGATGCCGTTCCCATCCGCATCTGCGAGATCACGAGCCCCCAGGCGAGTGTGTGAGAGGTACGCACGTAGGTACGTATGTATATATGTGTCATGACGTAACGGAAGAACAATGAGCACAAATTCAGACAATGATCAGAACTACCATGTGATTGTTTCTTTTAAAGTTCATTCAACCTTTAACAATTGTGAAAGGCTGGCCTACAATGCAAGCCTTTAACAGATATTCGCTGGGCTAGGCATACCGCCCCCTGCTATGAATCCCTGACTGGCTGGGTATAATAAGTTGTAGCCGAGCAGAACACCATGACCCCTTGTGATATGTCCATACTGTATAGAAATTCTTTTTCTTGGTTGGCCCTTAAAACACGTAAATTTAGGGAGATTGGCTCGTAGCATCGAATTAGATGGGTTACCTCCTCGAATCGTTGCCGTACCCGCTACCCCTATTCCTCGGCCTGTCCTGCTCGCGATCTCTGTCCCGCCTGTCGCGGTCAAGATCCTGTCGCGGCCGAGGTCTGTCGTCCCGTCTGCTCCGGTCGCGATTGTCGTTTCTATCCCAACGGCCCCTGTTGCCGCCGCCGCCGCGCTGCGTGTTGTCCCGCCTGGGACTCCGACTGCGACTCCGGCGTCGAGCTTCCTTGTCCCAATCTCGCCGCCTGCCGCCGTCTCGCTGATCCCTGCCGTCGCGATCGCGGTCGCCGTTCCGAGGAGGTCCAGGCGGAGGAGCCCGATTGCCGCTGTCCCTGGGCGGCGCGTCTCCGTCGTCCGCAGCGCCACCATCCCTAGGAGGACCTCTAGTCTTGTTATCGCCCTGCCTCTCGTGGCGGCCGCGCATCTCCTCCGCGCCGTAGACCATACCGTACCGCCCGCCATGTTCCTCATCGTACCCGCGGTTGTCCTCGTTGCGGTACTTGCGCCACTTCTGAAGCCCCTCGACACCTCCCCAGCCGGGTCCACTGCCGTGCTGCTTGCGCCGCTTGTCGTTCTCGCCGCTGCGCCAAGCCTCGCTTAGCTTGCTGACGCTCTGGGAAAAGTCCACGTGGATGCGGCGATCGTCGATTAGAACTCCCTGCATTTTGAAGTAGGCAGCCTCGGCTGCGCTCTTCTCCTCGTACTCGATGAAGGCATACTGCAGCGAGTCGCCGGTCTTGCGGTCGCGGATGACCTCGCAGGACAAGATGGCGCCGAAGCGCGAGAAGATGAGCTCCAGGTCGCCGTCGGTAGTGACGGGGTTGAGCTTGCACACGAACAGCACGTTCTCAGGTGGTTTGACCTCAGCAAACGGCAGGTCGCCCATCATCTCAAGCGTCAGCGCCTGAGCGCGGGCCTCGGCCTCCCGGCGCTTCTTGGCGGCAGCCTCCTCGTCTACCTCTTCGTCGAGATCCGCATCATCGGCAATACGCACGGTAGCCAGCTGCGCCTTGGTGGGCGGCGGACTGGCGCTGGGCTCGCGGAGGCCCGCAGGGTCCGGGTAGGGATCGTCCAGGACGACGGTGTGCTTTATGCGGATATCCACGAGTGGGGTGCCATCCTTGTCGGTGATGGCGCCATTGATCTTTTCCAGGGCGTCAAAACCCTCCACAACCTTGCCAAAAATGGATCCACGGCCGTCGAGGTAGTCGGTGTTGTCGCCGAGAGTGACGAGGAACTGGCTGGCGGCTAGGCGCACGTCGGGATCGGACGGGTGTGGAGTAGTAGCCATGGAAACGGTGCCGCGCTCGAAGTGCTTCAGTTTCGGGTGGAACGTCGCCGGAAACGTCTTCTTCGATGAGCCCGACAGCAATCCCCAGACGGAGGAGCCGCCATCGGAAGCACTGGACGAGGGACCGAGGGGGTCACCGGTCTGGAAGGAGAAGTTGGGCTGAACGGAGTGAACGGGAGAGAAGTTGTAGTACTTGAGCTTGCATAGCTTCAGGAAACTGTAGATCGATGGTCAGTATCATGCTGAGAAAAGATGACATGCAGCTCCAGACTGCCGGGGAAGGAGGACCATACTTTTCGCATTCCTTGGGCGCATAGTCGACGAGCAGGTCGATGACGATGTCGCCCAGACTCGTTTCGAGCAGAACCGACATGAGGGGCTGAGCGCCCTCAGTGGGGGGACGTGATTGCAATGGTTGCTAGGGATCTATTGTATTGTTGCAGATGGCCCTTTCAATGTCCTCCACAGATGGTGCTTTCGGCCGGGAGCTGTGTCTGCCGCGTTGAAATCGTGAGTGGCGATGGGAAGGCTGAACAAAATCTCCAAAGCTCTAAACTGACGTTACTTGGTGGTTGCAAGATCAGCCTTGCGCGTTTAGTGGGGCTTAGGCAAGCTAGTGGGCATTAATCGCCTGAGCTCTCGTTTTTAAGTGACCAGTTACTACAGCATGTATAATGTACATACATGGGATTGATCTCATACCCGTGCACAGCACAAACACAGCATAGCATAGCACAGCATAGCACAGCACAAGGAACAGTGGGCCAGGGTTGTGCTTAGCCCTTGCACTGAAACGGGATTGCCCTCTGACAGCGGCTGGGCGATTTTTCTATTACACCGTGATGTGATTGACGGTACCAAGGAATATCTGCAAATGTCAACTATGTACTTATTTTCTCCTCTTTCTTGACTTCCTGTTCTTCCCATCCCACCTCCATCATTACCTCATCTAAACTCAGACTCGACTGAGCCCAGAGCTACGACGGCAAAAGCATTGGCCTAGCCCCATATATAGAGCAGCTAAGCTGTACGTAATAAATAGACTCGGCATCTGCCGGCAGTTGAAGCAGAGCCCACCCAGATAGCACCACCCATCCAAAAGAATGCCTATGGGTGGCAGTGGAGAGAGGCAGGTCTAGAACGTTAAGAGGCCTTGGTTCCAATCGCCAACAGCCTATGGGATGGGAAAGTTAAACATTTTGCCTCTATGAACTTCTGCCAGTCCATCCTCCCCTTCAACCCCCCTGCCCCATGCATACACGTAGATAAAAGTAGTTGTCCCCTGTGCGTAAGAACGTTGCGATCAGTCACCAACCATATCTCGTTGCGATAGCCGTCCCGCTCCTTCTAAATCCCTCCGAGTCTGACACTTACGCCGCCCTTGGCCCGGGTTTGTATGGCACGATAGCGCTTTGATGTGCCAAGTGTGGACTGCGAGAGCTGCATGCTCCCTCCCTCTACCCCCTTTTCTGGAGGTAGGACTAATAAATTACCTACATTGGTAAAAATAATAGCTCCAAAAACACCACCGTCCGCTGGCTACAACTCATCAACCTCCTATGATCATACGGAGTGTATGGGATAAGACGACATTGGGAAACCCTTGGGTGCGTATCAGATAATAAATACCTCTACTCTAAACAACATTGAATGTAAGTAGTTATGTACTGCATAATGGAGACCGTTTCTGGTGGTTCTCTGCCAAGAATGCGTTTAAGCTAGATGATTGACGCCCGAAACGGTTCATGGGGACCCAGTCAGCCAGCCAGTCCATCCCACCAACGTTAGCATTGTCTTGCTTCCCCAGACTTCATCTCAAGTGGCTGCTTCTCGCAGATCGGAACATAAATCCTGGGCCTTGTTTGAACGTTTGTTTGACTTTGAATTTATCTCTCCTCGCTAATAAACTACTTAAGAACCGTACATTCAAAACCCTGTCATGTACGGCCGCCTCTGATCAGGCCGCAGTGCAGAGCAGAAAAGCTCGGCTGAGCAAGGTACATAACCGAACCGCGTTTTCCCCCTACATACAGATTATGCTGTTACCAGTCCAGGGGGTGCGTTGTGGGACGAATGTCTCAGCCGTTGCCTGTTCCACCCACCACCCGACATTCACTAGGGACAAAAAAACCGGATATCTTTGTGTGTGCGAGAGAGATAATGGACGGAAAGCGATCCTCTTGGTCATGACTCTTTTATTGACTTTTTTCTTTCCAATTCCACCGTGTTGATGTGACAACTCTGTGTGTAGACGAGCCCAGTAGGATTGATGCACTATCTCCTACAAGGGACGCCCCGTCTTAAGATACCCGAGAAGTATCGAATGAGCCCCAAAATAAACATAGAAACACCTGCACCGAAACGCCAGCTTCCCATGCCTTTGTCCAAGAATACCCACATGAAGAACAAACTCCGCACCAGTGGGGGCCATGTGTCAAATATAACCCCACGATGTGATGCATTCGCAATGCTGAAACTCTGCTCCTCAATGAGTGCAATCGCTGTCCTGCTACCCTTGTCGTAGGGTTGCCATGCTGGCAGCAGGTAAAATAGATAAATGAATAAATAAATAAAAGTTGAGACAAAATGGGGCTGAAGTGGGTGACGTATTTTGCAAGCAGCTCAACTAGTCGGTGCTGCCGTTGCTCCTCCTGCGCCGGCCAGTCCTGAGCTCGCGCTCTGCCTCCATGAGGCGAGTTTGTACCCAGGTGCGCATGTTGCGATCGGTTCGCACAGCTTCGCTGTTGAGGAGCTCCGTGAGGGCGCGCTTGATGCCCTCGTTGACGTCGCACAGCTTCTGTTCGTCGGCGGCCATCTCACCAACGAGCTCTTCGTCCAGCACCGGCTCGAGGATCGCCGCGGCTGGAGACCGCCGTGCGGAGGAGCGGTGCCCGCCTGACGACCGGCGGTGATGGTTGCGCGGCGGCGATGGTGATGTATTCTTGCTAGACAGCGGGCTGAAGCCTCCGAAGGAGCGCGTGGGCGACACTGAGGGTGACGTCACGACAGTGGAGGCGCCGCACGAGTACGTCGGGCAGAGGTCGTGCATGTGCTGCCGGAGCTGCTCGTGCTGGCTCTGAAGCAGTAGGTATTTTTGCATGGCAAAATCGCCGTGGTCAGCCTCGTAGGCGTAGGCGCTGGCGTAGTCCATTCTAATCTTGGTATCCATGGTGATAGTGACGTATTATTATAGAAGTGCGTGGTGTAGCTAATGGCGAGCTCATCGGAAATGTGGGTTCTGAGCGAGTATGGCAATGTTCTTGCTATTGCTGCTCACTGCGATGCTTGTCCCAGAAACTTTTTTTTGAAGTGTTATCAAGTTGAGGTTGGTAGTTGTAGGTGAGGTGAGAGTTGGGAAAGGCCAAGCTTTGAACGGCCAAGCGGTCAACGATGAACTGGGGGGAGCGGTTATTGTTTTAGAAGATCGGTTCGTCTGCTCGATCGGTAATTCTCTGAGACGTAGCAGTATAAGTGGGCTCTGTCTGGGGTTGGCAGAGTTGCGGGTTAATTGGCCCTGTCGATCCTGCCCAAGTGGTCTTATCACTCTGGGTCGTGGCCCAGGATCGTCGTTCGAAATAGCTGTCAGAGGTATGGAATGGGTGGGTACAATGGTTCTCTCCGAATAAATCCCTTGGTTGAAACAAGGAACAGGAATAAGAGGGAGAGGAGAAGGATGATAAAGAAAAAAAAATGCAGCGCCTGTTGACGTGATGGATCCAGTTGCGGTAAGAGAACTAGTCGAGATCAAGATACTAGTAGTTCGATAGTAAGGCCGCACGAGCAAGGTCCTAAGCGTTACTATCTATATACCTGCTTGAACTTGATGGAGGGGGGTGGGTTCTCTTTATTATCGCTGGAGCACGCCAAAGTTTCGTCGAATAATAAATTAACCTCCCAAACCGGGGTAAAGCCGGGTTGTGGTTAGCAGGACGGCGTTGAAGGAGATAGTGCTTAATCCCTCCTCTTCTCGACCACTTGAGAGTCGAGATGCGTTGTGCAGACGATAATCAATAGGTCTAGACGAGGCTTGTCAAACTCAAAGTAGACGACTGGGCCAGCTACTTCACGAAAGTCTCGACGACTTGGCACCCAAAAATTGCCCCTGAGGGTGTGGGGTTGGGCTTGATCGAGCAATAGCACGTTTTGCGCCACCTGGGAGGGGGAACAATGGGAAAGCACAGAAAGGCGTTTAGGTTAGCTGCGTCTATTTACCGCAGTAAACTCAAACCGTCCTAAAGCCTACCTTGTCTCGCCGCTTGGGTTGACAAGCAAGGGTGCCAGGGATTTGGGGGGGGAGGGTTGTTGTCAAAGTGGAGGGTGGCAGAGATCAAGGAGCTTCCGTCTCCGTCGTGTCGCAAGGTTCGACGCTGTGACGATTGAAGCACACCAGATTGCGACACCCAATCGTGGTCTACCTGTGCTGGGCCGTTGGGGCTACTCTTCGCTCACACAGCCAAAGATGCGTGCGTGCGTCTAGATACGACGAAATGGTGACGATGCAGGCGGGTACGCCTCTTTATGCAGCTGACCCAGGAAAGGTTGAACCCAATACGCAAGCTGGAGCAATTCTTCGTCTGCACGGCGGGCGAGCTAGCAGGAAATGGGTGAGCCAAAGTGGATGGTATGGTGTGAGCGATACGAACTATGTACGAGGCGGTGGCGTGCTAGCGGGTGCTTTTGGGAGGATATCGCCCCAAGGAAAAAAGTTCGTAAGTAAGGTCGGAGAACCTTGGAATAGTTGCGAGTGGAATTTGGATCCAGATATCAAGGTCGCGCTCTTTCGTTTCTTTTTTTTTTTCTGTTCTTCTTTCCTTGGAATGTCGAAAAGTTGCGCGGTGATAGTGGCGGGTGTTGTACTCGGGAATTGTAACCGTAAGCACAAAAGGGGGGTCGTCCGCGCTCCAGTGAAGAATAAATTAATAAAACCGGCGGAGAGGGGGAAAGTGGTAGTTAATATCCCCGTGGGTTGGATGTCGAGATTACGGACAGCCTCGGGAGGAAGTTGAGGAATGTGTTAATCGAAATTGGTGCTACATGTGCATCTACGCAAGGCACTCCAGCAGGTACCGACGGGTATTAATTCAAAATTTGAAAGATCCGATAGAATCCCTCAAGAGGCAAATATCAAGAAAGGGCTGTCTTCTTGGTACAGTAACATTAGACGCCAGCTGTGCTCATTTGCTCGCAGATTGCGCCGTTCCCTGGATGCAAATTGCGTCGTCGATAGCCGACACACACTTTCTGCCCAGCGATGGCAATTTCTCCCATCCATGACCGTTCGTGACGGAGGGGTGGCAGGGGTGAGCACTGATGAGCTACGTTAACTAGCAGACTAGTATCTTACGGGTGTACATGTACGTACAGTTTTATCTGGGATAATGTTATCATCTTGATGTGGCCAGTCAAAGTACGTTCTTCCGCCGAGGACGAGCCACGAGCGGGTAGCCTCGAGCAGGGGGGTATCCGGCTTCTAGCAGCCACCTGCTGAGCAATATGCTAATATGCTCCGGAAGGACTAAGTTAACTAGTCCAATTGATCTCGATTCCAGGCTTCGCCCACCCAATTGCAATCTGTGTGTGTATCTTGGGTTGGGCTGATGTCTAAACCTGCTTGGCCATCGAATGGTGGTGCTCTCCAAGGCGCGCGAGCGGTGCGTGCAGCCACTCACAATGGTTTCTTTGAGATCATCGCTCCCGCCGCGGTTTTCTAGGCAGAATATAATTACGGCTTGAGTTGCCCAGCACTGATATTGCTGTAGTACTGACCAAGATGTAATTACGGTCATCGGAGAGCATCCAAAGATTACTAAGGCTCTACGGAAGTACGCTCATGGCAGTGGTGGATATCGGATGCTGGCGGAAATTCAATCTTACTCCGGATTGATACTATAGCTGGAGTGGGGAGCACAGCCATGGGATAATTTGGCGGAATACCCATCCGCAAAGAAACCTTGGAAGAGGGCTCCAGCTATTGAATGTGCGGATATGTTCCCATCCGTAACCCATACGAAGTACGAAGTACGAAGTACGTTTTGTCCTCCGGGGATCCATCTCTCGAACCAGCCAATACTTGCATCGTCTCCCCATCACGTTCTTCTAGGTATACCGAATAGTACGTCTCAGCAGCGGGTGTGCTTTGATGGGATGTACATAGGCAGATCTCCGATTTCAACCACAGCAGGCTGAGGAGGTACAGCTCTGTGTGTGCGTGTGTGTCTACGTCTACGTTGGCGTAGTTTCGGATGGGGAGCGCAGATCTGGCGGCCCTGATCGCGCGCACTGCGAGATCATGTGGCACGTTTTAGCTGGGAGAACGTTATTAATCTGAATCAGCATAAATCACGTTTTACTTCTGTAGGAGCTACAATCATAAACGCAACTACGTACGTACTTCGTAGTTGGTTGCTTCTGCTGCTAGCTCACCACTAAGTAAAACGTCTAAAATAACGAGTACGTACAGCGGTGCCGTGCCCCCCGTTGCAGGTTTCCAAGGTTTCTGCTTCTCCTGTGGTGATCTCATATATTAATGGGAGGTTTCTGGGGGTCCCACCTACAGGGAGCGGTTATTAACTTGGACCCATCGCAAACCCACGTATCGAATCTGAAAATCTGGGTCCACAGGGCCGGGATGAGTTTTTGTGAAACAGGACGGAACAGTACCACAGAACAATTAATGGAAGTCGAGCCAGAAGCGAGCTTCTATTCTGACCTAGTATGGCTCGCTCCCTGGAGGGAGAGGGGCCACGCCGCCAAAACTATCCAACAGCAAGTTCCAAAGTCTAAGGGCAGTTGGTAGCGATGTCCAATGGTCAATTGCTGGGTGAGATGAGAACCCGCCAAAGCATAAGTAGGTTAACTGTTCCGATAGTGACGACACTGGTGTAACTCTTTATCAACGCCCTGCATAAACTTCTTTTCAGCTTTGCTATCGCTACGAACATACAACCAAGCTTGCGGGTGGGAAAGTACGCGCAGCCTTGTTTACTATGACACAATCCATGAGATATGGTCCAAGTCATCGATGATTGATACGACGGCTATGTAGTGCACCATTAAGCTGTGCATGCATGCAATCGGGTGATCGAGGGCAAGAGACGTTACCCGCCACCGGGACAGCTTCCGGATCGCTGGGAATGCAGGGTTGCGAGAACCGCCCAAAGGGTTAGCTACCAATTGCTTTATCCTTCTAGAAACATAGGTAGGGGGTATCCTGCCTGCCTGCTTTCCCGTCAAGACGGTCAACCCTAGCTGCTGCGCGTGCATCGGAGCATTTGCTTCGAGGTGATTTGCAAACGACAGCAGAGCGCTACGTATTGCACTTTGGGGTTTTGGGTGTCGGATGCGTGGGGCTGCAGGCTCGCGGGAGACCATCGAGCAAATGATCGGAGGGCGCCGGCCCCAAGGATTGGCACACGCTACTTGGAACCCTGCGGCGCGCCATGGCTAGCTGTATATCGACTCCCAAGAGGGTAGCAACCATCGCCCCGTCCTATTTCTCCTATTTCTCCAACGTGACAGCTCAGCATCACACAGGCCAGTACCTGCAGTAAGTCAACCTTTGGTGATGCATACAGAGAGAAAGTGTGATGCGCTCGCCGGAAAGACCCAATGATGTTCCCGGGCCGTAGCGAATAAATTTTCCTCTCCAGTTCCGACAACGATAAAGGTCGGATATGGGATTCGCAAATCTCGATCCTTTTGGTTGCTCCTTCTTTGTGACTCTTCCCGTCCAACTTGCGCAATCCTGGGAGCTCGGGCGTACAATTGTTCAACTGGTCCCAACACGTGTGCAATAGCCAAGCGAATATCCTCCCCGGACCCTTTGATCCATCCATCTCGTCCAAATCCAGTGATGACCTCATCGCTATAAACTTACCGGAGCATATCGACCGGCTACCCACGTTTTTTCTTCCACACGGCCCCCTGACCCCGTACCCACACACGCTCCCGCCTGCCCGCTAAGAACCGGGACGGACTGTATCCTTGCTTTGTGTCGTCGCTGAGAGTTTGTCTCGTGGCGGTTGGTGCAATAGATGATGTCTTCTCTAAGTTAGCCACTGAAGCAGGGGCCGTCCCTGGATGCATACTCCCGGCCCCGACAGGATAAGTTCATCGGGGTGCATGTACATGCGTACCTGCAGTTTTGCTAGGGGTGCTAGTTATATACAGTATAATTGTCTTATTATAGAAGTAATGATGATGCGTGTGCGGTCATCACCATTCGGGCACGTTAACCACTACGTATCCTTCGTGCGAGCGCAACCTCTTGTTTGGCAGCGCACTAACTTCCCCCAGATATCTATGGCAATACCATCTCTCCCTCTAGATATTTGCGCATGAGCTGAAGATCGATGAATCGTCAAAGTTTTATGTTGTTGTTTTGGTGGATGTGATGCTCCCAAAGTAGGCAAAGTAGAGGAGGTTTATGAAACAACCCCAGTTCACCACTTCTGCGACTTATATGTAGGATAGCTGTAGGCGATCTAAAGAATGCTGCTGCTACTACTGCACATCAACTGATGCTTCCAGTTATTCATGGGTCTAATAAAAACTATTCCTAGCAGCTATCATTGTGCTGTGTCAAAACCTAAAGTTGACATCAGCTACGCCATGCGGCGTTGTAATTCTATTTGCTGTGTATTGCGCTCGTCCTGCCATGTCGTCCATCACGTTATCCCGCAGTTTCTAATCCCATTTTTTTTTTCGCAGTTCCGTATAATTACTAACCCAGAGCATGTAAAGGCTCGATGGTGATCATTGGAGAAGGCGTTAAATAGCATGGTGGCCAGCCTTCCCTGGAAATGCCCAAACTCTCATTGTTGCTACCTCCTGCCGAATCAGGACTGAGACAGAGTTGACTTGATAGCAGCAATCTGGGCCAGCACCGAGCTGCGGCTCGTGCCGCCGATCGCGGACCTCCGCTCCACGCTCCTCTCAAAGTCAAAGACCTCGACGATGTCAGACTCGAACAGCGGCGAAATCTTCTTCAGGTCCTCAAGGGACAGCTGTGCGATAGAAATGTTAGCCTCCTCGGCTGTGCGAACCACGGCGCCAGCAATGTGGTGAGTCTGGCGGAAAGGAACGCCCTTCAAGACCAGGTAGTCAGCGACATCAGTTGCGAGCATGTCGTGAGTCAGGGCAGCCTTCATCTTGTCTCCGTTGGTCTTGAGAGTGCTGATAACTCCCTGCATGATGGCAATGCAGTTGGAGACGGTCTTGATGCAGTCGATCATCGGCTCAACCGACTCCTGGAGGTCCTTGTTGTACGAGGTGGGGAGACTCTTGAGCGAGGCAAGGAAGCCGTATGCCTGATATGCATTGGTCAGACCAGTGAAATAAACGAGAGAACAGCCACAGTATGATGCTTACCTGTCCTTGGACCCTGCCGGCCTTGCCACGGATGAGCTCCATGCTGTCCGGGTTCTTCTTCTGGGGCATCAAGCTGCTTCCAGTGCTGTACGCATCGGCAACCTGGACGAAGCCGAACTCGGCGGTAGAGAAGATAATAATGTCCTCAGCAAGACGACTCAGATGTGCCATCAAGAGACTTGCCCACTGCAGAATCTCCACAACGAAATCACGGTCAGCAACCGCAGCGAGACTGTTGGGGTGAACGGACTGGAAACCCAGATCGCTAGCCAGGAATTCACGGTCAATAACGAAGGGGTTGCCGGCCAGGGCGCCGACGCCAAGGGGGCAGGAGGAGGTGCGCTCCTGAACGCCCTTCAGCCTCTGGTAGTCGCCCTGGAGGAATGCGGCGTGGCCCAGAAGCCAGTGCGAGAATCGCACGGGCTGGGCGCGCTGCAAGTGTGTGTATCCGGGCATAAGCAGGGGCAGGGTAGCCTCTGCCTTCTCAGCAAAGACTCCGAGGAGACCCTTCATGGAATCGGCGATGTCCTCGAGCTGCTCACCAGCCCAGAGTCGCAGGTCCGTCGCAACCTGGTCATTGCGAGAGCGTCCAGTGTGCAGCTTGCCGGCAACGGGGCCGATGAGCTCGGCCAGCCTCCGCTCGTTGGCAGTGTGAATGTCCTCATCGGCCTTGGTGTCGATGACAAAGGTGCCGTTCTCCCACTCCTTCTCCACCGCGGCCAAGCCGCCCAGTATCTTATCCAACTCGTCCTGGGTGAGGATGTTGAGCTTGCAAAGGCCCTTGGCGTAGGTGGCAGAGCCCTTGAGATCGACCTTGTACAGGATCTTATCGAAGGACAGCGACTCGTTGAACTTGAACATCAGGTCGTCGATCGAGCCTACGCATTGCCATCATCTCAGTTAGCACACACTGACCGGCCCGCCGACATCGCCAGAACTGGACAGAGGTAAGGCATTACCGGTGAATCGACCGCCCCAGAGGAGCGTAGAGGAAGTCGGCTGCGCCATTGCTGCTGTGATGGTAACTGCGGAGGAGTGTCAATGCTTCGCAAGAGTGGGTTGACTCAGAGCCGTGCTACTAGGTGGAGGTGCGGTTGGTATTATTATAGCGTCGGGAGCTCCAGTCTCTGTAGAGATTTTTTTGACCGTCCGTGCGTGCACTGATAAAAAAAAAAGTTTGGCGCCGGTCCTGCAGTAGCTGCTCCGTATCTACAATTGACACTTTCACTTATCCCTCTCCGCAACGGTCGATCCAGGGCCTTCCGATGATTCTCCGCAAGATTCGCCCGTGGGCAGTATCGCTAGCGTTGGAATTTCCACGACGCAAGCCAGAGCAGAGCTCAATTGACAGTAATCAAGGTGCTTCTGATTCGCGAGGGATGTCGCCGATATCGGAGAGATGTATTGCTCACACTTGAGCACCCCTGGTAACTGGAGTTTTACCCAAGTATAGTCGGGGCTTTTGAACGCATAGTCATATTAAGACTCATAGCTCCATAATTCATTTCGAATAAAACATGAAATTGTCTTATCTAGATACATCGAGCCAAAAGTGCAAGTATCAAATATTGACTGACTTAACTCCTTTCACCCATCGGGTATAAGTAAGGATTACTTCTGGAGAACGTATATAAAGGCAACGTGAATTCTGCAGCATGAGCCCAAATCAAGGTGTTATCGTGTTTGAGAGAGATTCCTGATGGTGAGTTATCTTTAGGATGTTGGTACGATAAGATCTTTTAGACAATTCTTAATATTCCTTCGTAAAGACAATGACCACCAGATGGTTGGGAATATGATGGCCGAGTGTACACCTACGGTTGCCTCTTACAAGCAATCATGGACGAGTTGAACCAGGTTAGAATTTTAAGAATGTAATTTTACATTAGGGGAAAGCAAAATTGTAAATGTGTCTTCACTTATCTTTTGAGATATTTCTAAAATAAAATACTACAATAAGCGATTGACAAATGTTTTCTCAATGATGATGTATCATGTGATTTGAAGTTCTAAACATCTTAAAGCCGGCCATGTTAAAACGTGCTGTTTATTTTGAAATACCCAATAATTAGAAACAATTATACTTGAAGTCTGGCATTCATAGGGAAAGGGTATATGCAACTCATGCACCGATACTCGCTCAAATCACAAGCTAGTCTACCAACCATTGGTCTGCCAAAACTTGTCGGGGCCTATTCCGCCTTTTCAGCCGCAATTTTCACGCCATTTACCATATACAGAAGGCGATATTCCTGGGAAACATAAAAAGACTCTATCAGCGCCCGCTCTCCCAATAAAGGAGTGCCCATACAACGATGTCAATCTCCTGACCATCTCCAGTGTACCCGGACAAAATTCACCCTCTCTCTCTCTCTCGACAGCCTCCGCCATCAATGCATACTTCAGGGAGAATAAAATGGCGCGGCGACAAGCACTGAGGGCTGAGCAGCCCAGCAGCCTTTGTGAAGCCTGCAAGCAGGTGGACTTTTCGCGGGTGTTCTTGTCCGAGCGGGACGCGCTCCCCGATACGGGGGAGCCCATCGTTTCGGTGGGCAAGCGGCTCTCAAAGCCGGCTTGCAGCCTGTGCCGGTTCTTCCTATCCCACGGCCCGGAGTACGGGAGGAACTACGGGCTGCACGCGCGCCTGTTCAGTCACGTTCGGCATCCTCCTGCAGCTCTTTCTTCTCCTCCTACTCCCTCTAGCAGCAGTATCAGGCGGAGCGAAGCACGATCAGCAACAGGGGTAACCGAGGGACATGGCGTTGCGAGCATAGGGGAGACTAGTCTCAGGCGGAGCCGCTTCCTGAGCGTGCTCCGCGAGAATTCGAGACTCGTGTACGACCATGTCGTCCGCAACGAGATGGCGCAATTCGGCATTATCACCTACGTACCGGACCGTAGAGCTGCTGTCGCCGCCGATGACAACGATTATGACGTTCCGACATCATCAATACGGGTCCTGGAGACGGTGACTCCGGACTATGATCTGCTCGGCTCCATAATACGCCACTGCGCGGAAACGCACGCTTCTTGTGTTCACGATAATCATCTAGATAGTTTACCCTACGTCAACTTGATTGACTGCCTCGAGAATAGAATGGTCCGCACATCCCCCAAGGAGCGCTATCTAGCTCTAAGCTACGTCTGGGGCGAACCGGAAATTAAGACAGAAGGTAGCCGCCCAGTCATCGATATCAGTCGACTGGAGGGCTTTCTCTGCTTGGATGAGATCCCACTGACAGTACAAGATGCCATGCGTGTGGTACGTAGCCTGGGAAGAAGGTATCTGTGGATGGACAAGTACTGCATTAAGCAGGACCAGGAGGACGAGAAGCAGCTTATGATACGAAACATGAATCAGATATATGAACAGGCCGAAGCTACGATCGTGGCTCTACGCGGAAACAATGACAGAGCCGGCTTGCCAGGGGTTTCCATTGTGCCCCGAGTTCCGCAGCTTAGATTTGACCTCACGGGAGACGATTGGTCTCGTCTTGCCCCTCCGTCACGACTCTGATCCAGCGATCTAAGTGGGCAACTCGAGGCTGGATTTACCAGGAGGTGCGGCTGTCGAAGCGTTGCCTGTTCTTCATGCAGGACCAGGTCTATTTTGTGTGCCGGGACTCAACCCGGAGCGAAGGCGGTGCCCGTCGGACCCGGCGAGGACCACGCCGCCTCGCTGCTCAACTCCCACTGGCTGGACGCGTCTATATTCGGGCTGAGCACTTCGATCGCTGATGGGCTCTGGCGCGATAGGCTGGAGTAGTCGCGGCGCGACCTGACGCGGACGGCGGATATCCTTGACGCGTTCCGCGGGATCCTCCGCCGTGCGTCGTTCGTCACCTACTGGGGCGTCCCCGTCGTGCCGCTCGGGAGCACCATCGGCCCCGAAGTTGGCTTCGCCCTCGGTCTCTTGTGGACCAGGGCGCCTGAGTGGGCCGGCCAGAAGCACCTGAGAGTGACCACAGGGCAACCGTTGCTGCGCCAAAAGGGTTTCCCTACCTGGAGCTGGGCGAGTGTGACGGGGGAGATCTTCAACGAGGGTCACAATGATCAGTCGATCCTGGGCCAGTACCTAAACGCAGCACAGAGGCTACCCGCAGATGTCAAGTCTGTGATCAGTATTCAAGTCTGCGTGGGAGGCAAGTTCACACCACTGCATGGAATTGTGGGCCAGTACACCACGATGGTTCTCCCGGAAGAATCCCCATGCCTCCGAGTCGAAGGCGAAGTGATCCAGCTCGTACGCACGCACCACAGGGGAGCGGGAGAAGGGCGAGATGTCTATCGGATCTATCAGCACGAACATCTGCCGGTGAACCTGCGGGTAACATTCGATGTGAGAGAGGCAGGGGCGGCAGCAGCCAAGTCAGGTACAGACGACGACCAGGTCCTTGATGCACTCATCTTGGTAGAGTGGAAGGACACTCGGCGAGAAGGGAAGCGAAGATTCATGGCGATGCTCCTGAAATGGGTGGGCGAGGACCGTGCAGAGCGGCTTGGTCTTGCATCTGAGTACAGGCGGGAGTATGACCACAAGGTTCTGCAGCAGATCCCACGACGTCGCAAAGCGTTTATCCTACAGTAAACAGATTAATTGCATCATGGCTACAGCCACACGATGTCTAGTGACGTAGCTTTGCTGTTATCGTGGGTTAGCGGCAGGTAAATTCAGAGTTCGCGGGGCCGCCGGAGGACCGGACTTTGCACCGGGAATGTCCGAACATCACAAGAATCCCTGCATCTTCTTACTGTAAAAATACACTTGAAAGCTTGTCAGGAACCATGTATGCCTTGGCAGCGGGAAACTAAAGAATTTCTGAGCTAGGACGAGGCCAATGAAAGCTTGAATATCTTGACTGCTAGAGGAAGATCGAATGTTGTGGGTTGTCCAGCTGTGCCGTTTCATGTCGGGAAGCGCAATCGTCATTGTGCCGTTCCTCATTTCATTCAGGAGGCATTGAGACAGGGACGGTGCTTGGCTTGTGCTTAGCTGCGGCGAGGGCTTGACTGGGGATCTGCTAGGTACGCAGTATCTCAGGTTCGTTCCCAGTGTAGCGGCCATGCCACAGGAAACTGCTCTATCTGAGGTAGATGCTGCCCTGGGGTAACAATTATCTCTTTTCGAGGTGATGCAAACTCTGTATAAAAGAGGAGCAGCAGGTCGGTCACCAAAGGATGACAAATGTAGGTGGTGCAATTTGTGGTAAGAAACTAAACATCCTGGCACGTTGTTTCGCGACCGTTCCAGGAGGATCGACAGGCAAGGATATGCATACCTGCGAATCGACCAATCCTTGATACCGTGGTAGCTCCCTCCTTGGCCGCTGGTCAGATGCTATAGGTCAGTTCCAGGCACCAACCTCAAGAGCAATCCTGAGCCGCAGGGGGAGGCAGGACAAGCTTAATTACCTGATTATCCCTACTTATCTTAGTTATGTAGTATCAATCGGGATCCTTCTCGAAATCTTGGAAGCATTTCTGAGGATGCCCCTCTCCAACTTGAATTCGAACTATCTACAGGCGAAAAAACTTGAAAGAGTATCGGCTTGTTTTGAGTCCTGCAATTACACAAACCGGAGTTCAGCTGTTGCGGCAGCTGATTCGTACTCAGCAGGCTTGTAAGTTCAGGTGAGTAGTACTGGTACTCATAAACTGCCATGAAGCGCGCCTTACTAATGTATGTCAAGCGCTTCTAGCGATAGAAGATGTTTAGGAACACCACGTCTCAACTGTGGCCAACATGGCTGCTCGGCCTGTTCATGATACATCTAGTCACTGCTGCCATCTCGACCATCTCTATCAAGGGCACGAAGCTGTACCAAGAGAATGGCGACCAGTTCTATGTTCGAGGTATGGTAGCCATTCCTAAACCCCTGCTAAGATCTTTTGCTGTGCGACAGCTTACTAACGACGTGTGACCTCGATATAGGCGTGGCGTATAATCGCGGATCTAACATTACTGATGTGCTGGCCGACACCAATCAGTGCCAGGTCGACGCCGGGCTCATGAAGACGCTGGGCGTCAATACAGTGCGCGTATACCAGGCGAATAGCACCCTGAACCACGATGGATGCATGCTGGCATTTGCGACCCAGGGCGTCTATGTTATGCTGGACCTCACATCCCCAGCTGACAGAATTGACCCGGTATGTCCTCCCAGATGACTCGACAGAGATGGTTGACCGCACTGGTGGCATGTAGTTAACACAGTCGTTTCTCCGTGCAGTCCGATCCTACGTACACTTTGGCCATGTACAATGGCTGGACGGCAATCATTGACGCGTTTGCGGGCTACGATAACCTCTTGGCTTTCAACATGGGCAATGAGATCATTGCTTCAGAGGGTAGGTAGCCCCCCCCCCCCCTCTCAGGTTCGCTAAGATGCGAAGAGTGCCCTTCTCCTCCCTCTCTACTATGCTTGGTCTTATCACCTATTGACAATGGCCTATCTTTGTGACCTCCAGGCGATGACACCCTGGCTGCGCCGTATGTTAAAGCGGCAGTCCGGGACATGAAGGCGTTCCGCAACGCGCGCGGCTACCGCGCCATACCCATAGCGTATTCGGCGGCTGACATCCAGGACTTGCGCGTGATGCAGGCGCAGTACTTCGCGTGCGGCGATGCGGACGATGCGGTGGACATGTACGGGATGAACCTGTACACGTGGTGCGGCAACTCGAGCTACTACATCTCGGGGTACGACGAGCTGCCGGGGGACTTCGACGTCTTCGACATCCCCGTGCTCTTCTCCGAGACGGGATGCACGCAGGACGGCCAGCGGGACTTTGACGACATCGGCACCATGCTAGGCCCCGTGTTCCAGGCCGTCTTCTCGGGCGCTGTCGCGTACGAGTGGACCATGGAGGCTAACGGCTACGGCATCGTGTCCTACTCTGCGGATACCAACAACTCGGGGTTCCCGGTCACCCTGAGCGACTACAACGTGCTCATGACAGTGCTGTCGACGGCGACACCAACGGGCACGCCGCGGTCCGAATACACTCCGTCTATCAGCACGCCACCCGCCTGCCCCACCTCGACCAGCGGCGTGTGGTCCGTCAACGGAAACGTCAAGCTTCCGACGATCGCAGGCCTGGACATCAGCAGCGTCACGGCGCGAACGACCATCACCACAGGTACCACGGGCACAGCAGGTACCAGTGGAACAGGTTCCGCCGCCATGGGAGCCACGACAACGGGGACATCGGCAGGGGCGAATAGTGAAGACAGCAGAATTGAAAGCCCCAGCGGCGCCATCGCGGGGATCACCATCGGCGCGGTCGCCGTAGTCGCAGCCGTGGCGGCAGTGGTATTCTGGCTGCTCCGGAGGAAGAAGCGAAGGGCCAATGGGGGAGCACTAGCAGCAGAGGCATCCGGCGTCGGGAAGGAGGGCTATGAGGCGGTGCCGAACTCCAACCAGCTGTTCAAGGTCGAGCTCCCGGCCGTCTCGGCGGGGGCGGTGCTCCCGCGGCAGGAGCTGGACTCCACAGCGGTCTACCGGCAAGCAGCGCCGGGTCCAGAACCTGCCCGGAACCAGAACGTGGCATACGAAATGGACGGCAGCGCGCCAGCTAGATATCACAGTGGGTAGCGGGCATGCCATACAGCCACATGTTATAAGCGACCAAATAGAATAGAATAAAAGATAGGATTGCTTTGGAATGTATTTCTATTTGCAGTTTCCAATGAACATATACAAATTTTGTATTATCGGGGCCTTCGATCGCGTCATTAAAGGAAGCCACGGCACCCGTGAAATCCACACCCCAATCGCCCCTTTCTTGCTGGCTCGACGTCTCAGCGATGCCGGCCAGATACACCTCCTGTTCCTTCTGAAGTTGTCAGACCAGGGCAATCTGCCCTTGAGCTGTTTCTAGGACTGACGCTATAGCAGCTAATGATGACAATGATAAACACACAGAGAGACCAACCGTAATCCAGTTTTCCTTGAAGCCAATCACCAGGAGGATAAAAGAATAACAGCCGCCCCAACCGCCTCGTTGGACCCTGTGGGGGTGAAACTGAAGAAAAACAAACGGATATTTCTCAACCAAGCCCATGAATGCGCCTCTATTGGCGGCGAAGACGATGCATGTATGCGACTAGCACGAATGCCACCCTTGGCAATATCCCTTATCCTGTTCTTCTTTTTGGATTCCCGATATCAACTTCCCAGAGAAAGCAGAACACCACCGTAGCAGAGAGCAGCGTTTGCTGCCGAGTTTGTTTTTGATATCTCCCTTAAAACACGTGCGCCTGTAATTAATGAACTAGAACATCCATCTCGATTTCGAGAATATGTGATATGTATGATACGAGAGAACCAAAATAAGCCACGAACAAAAAGCCTCGAACTTGACAATTCCAATCTCAACTGGTATAGAAGAGCGACCACATTTAATGTACCGGGATAGTTGCAGCTAAAGTTTGAGGGAGTGGAAGGTGTCGGGCAAATAAGAAGACAAATCAAGTAGCAAACGGGAGGCGCAGGCGGGAGGAACAGACAGCTCGCTTATTGTATTGATTTCCCTGCCTTTGACCAACCCAATGCAGAGCCAGCCCACCACTTGGATTTAATTGACAGCCCGCAAAGGAAGAATGGGGCATAAAGGGGGAAGAGGAAAAAAATAAGAATTCCAAATGGCTGGCGAAAGATAGGACGGAACTGTACGGCCCCCTTCCGAAAGTGAGTTTACGGCAAGCCGGCGCTAACACGGAGAAGTGTGGGTCGCCAACCAGTTGACGGCGGATGTAGTTAATCAAGAATCGATGAGGTGGTACAACAGAAAGAAGCAAGGGATGTGGGGGAGAAGGAGGAAGAAAACGCAGAAGGAGGCGAACAGGACATGCCACGGCGTCTCTCCGTTCGGGGCAACGCAGCCGGACCCATCACACCCCTTTTCACTGCCTCAAGCTGAAGGCTGCACCGGGGTGCTATGCGCTGCTGCGTAGGCTTCCTGCAGGCTGCCGATGGTTAGTAGCACTGCTGCTACCACTACCGCCAACGCTGCTCCGCGTGCCGGTACCTGAAGGCCTCTTCCCCGCTGTTGCATCTACCCCTCCTAGCACCCCACCAACTTGTGCCATTGAGGTGGAGGTCGTGTTAGCGGGTGCATACTCGGTCACAGGGCGGTAAGAAGAGTTGTCTGAGTCGTAGATGCTGTCTCCGGGGCTGGTGGTTGTGCTAGAATGGTATGTCGCCGCGTCCGACATGCTCGAGCGGCTGGCCAGGCTGGAAGGCATGCCCGGGGGAGAGTCGTAAGAAGTGGGCGAGTCGAAATTAGAAGAGGAGCCCAGAGGAGGGTAGCTCACATCCGCTGACGACTTACTCGACGAGGAATACGGTCCCGACAATCCATCAGCCCGATAGGGAGACGAGCTAGGAAGAGTGCGGGGGGCAGTGGGGATGCGTTCCGGCGGTGATGGTAGGGACGCGGCCACGCTCGATAGCGAGAAGGTGGGCAAAGTGCTGTTCACAGCGGCAGCAGGCCGGTGCACGAGGCTTCCGTAAGCATAAGACGAAGCCTCCTGATCCACATAGACGGGTGCCTTGGAACTGTGGCTGTAGCGATAGCCTGACACCATATGAACCGGGTCCTGAGTCAGCTGGGCGTACGAGGTGTACCCGAGGCCATAGTCAACACCATCGTCCGGGTAGGCGCCTTGCCACCCAGAAACAACTGGGAAGTACCCTTTACTCCCATATGGATAAGCAGTCTGTCGGTATGCCAACATGTCGCCGGTGGATAGGTCAGTGCTGTACTGTGGAACAGCTTGGTGAGGAGACACTGTCCCTCGAGTCTGATAAGAACGAGCGGCATCGATGCTGTATCCAAAGTCACCAGCCGCATCCCGCAGCTGAGTTTCGGTCGAGGAAACCTGAGGTGCCAGAGAAGTGTCAGAACACTGTCGGCGCGGGTTCACAAAGTCTGGTCTAGTCATAGTGACTGGGTGATGGCTATCCATCTACTTTGGAAGAATCAACGATTACATACCCGAAGAAAAAGGCAAGGCTCGTGACCTGCACTCTTGCAATTTGAACAAGGACCGCCATTCCCGGGGTCACCGCTACATCGAATCTTGCGCTTGCGGCATCGACCACACTTGAAGGATTGCGGGCAAAATGTTAGCAGCCTGCATTTGAATCACGGCTAGGGGTAACGGCAGCTCACAGCGACTGCAATTCGCTTGCGTGGTTGAGAAGATTCGTCAGGTTCTCGTTCAGTCATTGTGGTGGGTCGAACGTCGTGGGAGAGGAGTGGATAGCGGCGCTCAGTGTAGGGGGAGAAAGGCGGGCAGAGGCGGCTATATCGTCGATCGGCGGGATAGACGGCTGGCGTTACCATTGTCATTCCGGCTGCCAGTTTCTATACGATCTAGAGCTGTGATCGGGCGGGCGTGCGTCGCTGGGTATTGGATAAAGAGTTTCCGCAGAGTCACGCCTCCGCTGAGTGGCGCTGTTTTGTGTGTAGCAGCTATGGTCCGATTCTTGTTCTTCTGCAGCCGCAGGAGGAGCATTGGTTAGATCCCAAGACAATATCAAACCACCTTCTGATTTCAGGTTCGATTGAAGTGATCGTCTTGTGGCTTACGGTCTAGAGAAGTTTTCAGCTCAACGCAGTTTGGAGCTTCACCATGTGTTTATCGTTGTCAAACTATGGTGTTTCAAAATAGCCAGTGACCAAGCTGTGAGAGGGACGCATTGATAATGTAGAACACGGAGAAGGATGAATGAGGAACGGAGTCTGCAAGCTCCATACTTATGATACTCTGGTGTCACTATGATGCATCCATCAACAATATCGATGAAGGACTTGTGCAAACAGCAGTGGCCTACCACTGGCGGTTGCCCAGGTCTCTCCTCCCCAGTTTTCTGTACCCAGACTGATTTCCTTTACCTCAGTATCAGCACCGCAGAGGCACCGCAGACGTCAACGTCAAGGCTGCCAAAGTACCAGGCAGAGTTGACAGATTGACCTAGGTCGACTTCTGCCGTCGCACAAGACGGGAGGCCGCATCATCCTGTCCGATGGAGGGGTTACCGCCCATGTTCCTTCAAGCTTGAGGTCAATCAAAGGTGTCTAGGGTTGAGTCGCCAGCGTGGCCAGACCCTGTGCAAACAGACGGCGGAGCCAGTGTTGATATCGGTTCTTGGGTTGATTGCAGACAAGCTCAATCATGTATCAACAGGGGACTCAACCTCAACCTGCATTTACGAGGCATATGACCACCCAGTCCTCCTCGGACTCTGGGCTCGTAAAGCAACTTTTGGCACTGTATATTTATTGACGCAGTGTGGATTGCTTAGCTTGAACGAGCCTAGAATCGTTGACTAGCTGTGAAGGTTCCAGAGCGAATTCACGGTATATGACCAGCTGGCTCTCTCGTCCTTTGGTGGTGTGCAGACATGGCGGCCATCTGTCAGTCGTCCCGAATTCTCGACATAGGGGTTTTCAGCTTAGGTAGCGAGCGTACTGCTCCAAGGTCTGCAAGTTTCTGCATAGGCCTAGCCTAATGTGGTCCTCACGCGCAAAAGGGGGGGAGGGATTGAATGAGGGGCGCCATGGATAGTGGTGCAGCGCAATTGGGAAAAATGAGAAAATATTGGCGAAAACAAACAGAAGCAGGTTACTTTGACGATCGGTCCTGTCCCACAAGACCAGCGACAAAACGAAAAGTGACTAGAAGTTGTAGACCGGTTGATTTGGTAGCTCGGCCAGAAAAAGCATTATTAACATCGGTGGAGAGACAGAGCCAAGATTGGATATCGAGCCCGCTGAACCACGCCGCACAGCTGTTCTGTGACCCTCATGTAGTACTATGGAGTCTTCGTTTGTAGTTGGCGACTGTAGACCTTCAAGTGTGCCAAGCATGTTGCGCAGCCTGCAGATCACAAGATACCCTGTCGAACTCTGAAGCAAAGGTAAGCAGTCGGGGAGGCTCGAATGGAGAGAAGGACCGGGGATGCATCCCGATCGCCTCCATCACTAAATCCAGAAGCATTCATCGGCTTGGTAAAGGCAGAGTCCCTGCATGAGCGATGCGATGGATACGGCTTCCATCTGCAATAACATAGGATACTCCCTCTTAGAAGCCACTATTAGGACAAGGCGCTTCAAGGACAGATGCGCGAGCCAATCTAATCATGATCACTTCATATCATGCCCACCTGCCGCCGTCGTTTGCTATTCCTTGTCTTAATATAGAGTGAGCTTGAATGTCCTCCTCAAGATATTGACAAACGGTGTCGCTCAGATTGATAGACAAATACCTGGACTGCTTCCCCATCCATCTTCGCGTGCGTGCGGGATGGGGAATACATACTGTAATTGTGGTCCTTTTGGGCCACGAGCGAGGTGGCTCAATGCAGCTCGAGTTTCTAGATACTCGATGTCGTCATTTTCTGGACGAAAATGCACAGACACCGTGTCATCCCAAGTCGTCCTCACCCAGATGCTGGTATACCATGCGCCAAGTTACCCATTACAAGAAAGTCGTTCGTTGGTGTGATCGTGTAAGGTCATCCTTGCACCTATCCCCACAATAGTGTGCAGCTCATACAAATGCTTGGAGCTGGAGTATATGCCCGAGAGCCCTGCGGCCAGTGACTTGTCACTTCTGCAAAGATGTCAATTTAAGAGAGCCAATAAGAACGTCGAGCCGTTCGGTAGGTGAACGGCGGAACTTGCATAATTAACACCCGATTTGCTCGTCAGACGACCGAGATCTTGTAGTTTGCAACAGTTGTTGCTACAGCCAGGTCTCTGGGAGAAACGTGCTATCCTCCAAGCCGAGTGACCGCAGAGAGCTCTCTCTGCATGCTGTTATCGTTTATGCGAAATACCGGATATTGCGTCTCAGCAACCTATATCGTGCGTGTTAATGTATTTAGATAAACCCCCCGACTCCATCACTACACGCTTCCCAAGGATAGGGCGTAGAAACATCCGAGTAAGAGATGATAGCAAAAGCTGCCATCATGAGTACGATAATGTGTATGATCTGGCACATTTACCTTAGAGCCGCCCTACGCAGCACCAGAGAATTGTGGCATCTCTACATATTTCACATGCAGAAACCGTAGTTTGGTCGAGAATAGGATACTCGCGGGTCGTTCATGCCACTCGCAAAAGAGCAAGCCGACCAATCACCGCTCGCAGTCGTACAGCACCAATCCGTTAGGGGAGGGGAGAGTATGCTCAGCGATGGATGTGAGTTTCCGCCCCAAACAAGCATTTGCAAAATCCGGACAGGGAGTTTTTAGACCCTACTAAAACGGTGCTACACCGCATCGCCTAGAGTTGACACGGCAAACCGGCAAAGGGCAGATTCCTTGTTCCATCGGCATTGATGAGGGACGGCTGCCACCTACGATGCACATGGCTTGGAACTCGGTTCTCGAAGCGGTATGCGGAAAATTTTGCACTTGCCCCAAACTTCCGGGCGGGCGCGTCGTCCGTTATGGATCTCCATGGCGAGATCTGCAGCCACCCGCTCGACGGCTACACGAGGCTCGGAGGTGATTGGTGAGGTTTTTTCCATGTCCTGAAACCCAGCGACATCCATTCAACCATTCAATACTTCGCCCCTCTACGATACTAGCAGGGAATAGATATGCTTAATTCGGACCACTCCCATCAGTGGCGCCCGCCGGCTGAGTATCCTTAGCGAGCCTGGTGGCTTTTCCAGGATCGAAGCAAGGGGTGCCCAAGAGGCTTTTGGGTTTGAGCTTGAAGCTCATGCAGGCCGGCCAGACCTGATAATTAACCAATCCTGATCACTCTCGGCTCTGTCTGTTGCCTGTACCATGCTCAGGCAAGACAAACTCTGACACTGCGGGCCACTCATTCGACTCCGCCTATCGGCCAAAAAGCAGGCGATCAAACGTCGTCATGTTATCGATGCTACACAGTTGCTGATATCTGATTCTAGATCGATCTCTCTAAATCATGCACCGCGGGTGGTCGGGGTTGGACAGGGCCGAAAGATGACTGGTTCAGCGTATCTCCCAAGGAACAGAGTTCTAATGTATCTCGGCCCGAGGGCATCGTGAGATAGCGATGCCTAGGAAGGGAGTTATTTTTGTAATTTGAACGAACTATGCAGGTTCAGTCACACGGGTAGTGGTGGGGGACCTGCATCCAGGTGTCCAAAGGCTAGCAGCATGATAGCGTAAACATACACGGGCGGCGGTACGTGTGCAGTAGTCTGCAAAGCAATATACTTTATGAGATGAAAGGGCCAATGATTGTGGAGGGCGGAGTTGACCACGTCAGTTGCCAGATCCTCTCGACGATGGCAACTCAACACTCACTTACTTGAGGCCCAAGGAGCGCCAGCCAGCGTTCTCAAGGCTGAGCCCGGCGTTGCATATTGCTGAAATGCAAGTTCCCAGCGGAGGATTGCCACGTATTGTCCAGAGCCAAGTAAGTATAGACCTCTAGCGCCGCGCCTACTACGACGTTATGGAGGCATTCTAGCCGAGAGGCTATGCAGCCACCTTATAGACCTGGTGGGAGGGTAAATCGTGGCAAACCACCTAGAAGGCCAAGCCCGGCTCATCAACGGCGTAGACCGTCGGGGCTGGTGTAGAGTTCAGAGTGGTCGACAAGCAGGTAGTCAAGCAGGCTTGCGAGCTGAGTGGGGGCTTCTGCAGCAGCAAGCCTTGAAACACGACCTACCGATCCATCCCTGCGAGACACGAGGTTTGGCCTGGGGAAACACCCGACATCTGGAATCTCGTGTGTGCAGGGGAGCGGGCGGTCAACAGCCATTGATGTGTGTACTGCTGAGGCCGGCGGCGCCACTGCCGCCTGCGAGTGGTTCAGTACGCCCGTCTGTCTAGCTTTCTGCCTGACTGACGAGGATGGTGCAAGCTCGGAACAGCGGCGCTGTCCAAGCCGGTATCCCGCTTGAAGTCACACTGATCTCTGTAGCAGCACAGCACAACACTGCGCTGCAGACGTAGTAGGTGGGTGTACTAAGTTAGTAGTATCAGCAGTATCGGCAAGAGCAAGGCCAGCCGCGAGATGCCACAACTTGCCTCGTCATTGTCCTGCTCGGTGGTTCGGAGAGTTAGGAGCGCGACTGGATGATGCTTACACACTGGCGGCCCTATTTTTTCACCCTTTTTTCTCTCTCTTTTTTTTTCTTTTTCTTTTTTTGTCCCCCCTCTGTGTCGTCTCGTTTTGGCTGATCACCATAGGGCAGGGACTTCCTAGCGACTCAGGTCGTTAGTTAACGGCACCAGTGCTAGACTTTTCTGCTAGTGAAGGAAGGCACAACGCCACAAACGGGGTCTCCACTGCTAATTTCGCCCAATATGTCTTGTTTGCCCTTGATTCTTCATAGATGTTTTAGTAACTGCTATAACAAATTGTTTGCTGGTTGGTCCTGACAGGGAAACCCAATTATAGATAACCAAGGTGGATATTGTGTGCGCAATTACACCCTGATTAAGTTGGGGATGGCGTGGAACATGGATTTCATCGAACAATTCTAGACTGGAGTACATATCCAATATTGCTTTACTGTACACACCAAGTCTCCACCACACAACCTTAGACTGTCACCCAACTCTACTCAGGTCTGTCCACAAACCGCTGGGAACCAGGAGAAACAAAGCAAATCAGTAGTAAACTGGTGACCTACCGAGATACAAATATGACTCATGTTGGCTCGTGACGATGGCACGACTTTACGACTGCGGCAGAAAATCGTTCCATTTGCAACATTGAACCGAAAAAACCCAACTCACGTTTACCGAGGTGGGAGGTCGTTTAGAATTAAAGAAAAAAAATAGCAGGAAAAAAAATTGAACCACATTACGCCAGTGGCGCCAAGTTCCAAAAGAGGCGTCCGGGGCGCATATCTAAGTGGCCAGACTAGTACCTTGCTTAAAGCCGTACCGAATGGCTACCGAGCACCGACCCCTGCTCGGCACTGGGGCCGGGAAGAATCTCGAGGGGGGCGCTCCCGCCCTGGCAGGTCCCCCCTGGCCTGGCGCTGCCGCCGCATCTTATCAGCAACCCGGAACTCCAGACGTCCGTCATCTTTCCCCCAGCATGCGCACGACCTCAGCACCAACGGCTCGCGCAATTCGATTGGGCCCGGCGCTGTGTGTTGGCTCACAGAAACCCGATGGATTGGTAATTCTATTCGCCTATCTTGGGGGAATTGCGCCGGACCCTCATGCGTTATGGAAACTGTTACCAAATCGCCTGCGGCGCGAGTCGCGTTGGGAGGCGCTCAGTCCAGTTGGCGGCTCCAACGCTCGGCCAAATGAAGTAACAGAAACTGAGGTCGAACCACCCTGACCCACTGAATAAGCAACCCAGTGGCCGGAGCCGGCAAGTCCACGCAGCAATGCGACTGTGCAGTTGTCATTACACGCCGTTTCGCCCGGCATCACCGCCGCCATCGCTGGCTTTTCCATGCTCGGTAATACGTCGCCCCCAGACAAAGAAACCGCAGCAGAGTGGCACGAGAGCCTGCAAGGAAGCCCATCCCTTGCCCACCTTCTCATCTCTGCGCGTGCGGCGACCGCCCGCCGCATGAGGTCTCCTCATCGCTCCATGGAACCTATCAGCGTATACCTCGCGCTCCCCGGTACGGGGCGCCCCTCGTCTAAACGCCCCCCCGCGCTGGCGACCGCTAGCGACCTGGCCTCTATGCGGCTATAGTAAGGATGTGTGATGAGTAAAATGACCAGCTTATTATCTCTATCCTTACCCCCCACTCGCCTTCCATGTGGAACGACCCCACCTAGGGCATAGAAGATCTGCTTCGTCCTTCATACTACTCCGTACCCATGGGGGGTCGTGTCGAGCCGGAATATTCTCTTGGGGCGGACGCCAGCCAAGCGTGTGCGAATTGCATTTAGCCTGCCACGCGCCCACGTCTCCTCTAGGCTCATCTCCCCCCCAACTTCCAACAGGTTTGCTTCTCTCCTTCACAACTCCTGCTCAACCTCCTCTGGATCCAGCTTCCATCTCAGACCCCACTCTCCCTCTCTCAACAGAAGCGTCTGCAAGCCACTTTCAACATGGTGGCTCAGGATCCTATCAGCGCTGTCAAGGGGACCTCGTCTGACGAGAAGTCCAGCAGCTCCAGCATGAACGGCGTCAAGGCGGACGGGGCCAACAACATGGTTAGCCCGTACCAGTCGGACTCTGCTGACCAGAAGGTGGGCGAGATTGCGGAGATCGAGGCCCAGAAGGCCCAGCTCGGTCAGGCCTTCTTCCACCGCCTGGGATGGAAACGTCTCACCGTCGTGCTGCTCGTCGAGGCCATTGCGCTGGGCAGTTTGAGTATCCCCTCGGCCTTTGCGAAGTTGGGCATGGTGGCTGGTGTCATCGTCACCATCGGACTGGGTCTCGTCGCCATCTACACTAGTTACATCGTCGGCCAGTTCAAGCTCATGTTCCCCGAGGTCAAGCACTACGCCGATGCGGGTCGGCTGCTGATGGGCCGCTTCGGCTACGAGCTCGTCGGCTTCATGTTCGTCCTCCAGCTCATATTCCTCGTCGGCTCCCACTGTCTCACCGGCACCATCGCGTTCGAGAACATCACCGGCAGCGGCATGTGCTCTCTGGTGTGGGGTGTCATCTCGGCCATCATCCTCCTGCTGTTGGCCATTCCTCCTTCATTTGCCGAGCTCGCCATCCTGGGTTACATTGACTTCGTTTCCATCATCCTGGCCATTGGCATCACCGTCATCGCCACTGGTGTGGAGAGCAACAACGCAGAGGGCGGCCTCAAGGCCGTTAACTGGTCAGCCTGGCCCCAGGAGGACCTGAGTTTCGCCGATGCCTTCAACGCTGTGACCAACATCATCTTCGCCTACAGCTTCGCTGTGTGCCAGTTCTCCTTCATGGATGAGATGCACACCCCCAAGGACTTTGTCAAGTCCATCTGGGCCCTGGGACTCATCGAGATGGTTATCTACACCCTCACTGGTGCCCTGGTCTACGCTTTTGTTGGCGCCGACGTCGAGTCGCCCGCCCTGCTCTCCGCCGGCTCCCTGCTGTCTCGCGTCGCCTTCGGTGTCGCCCTGCCCGTCATCTTCATCTCGGGCTCCATCAACGGCACCGTCGTCGCGCGCTACATCCACGGCCGCATCTACAAGAACTCGATCGTCCGCTTCATCAACACCCCCAAAGGATGGATCACCTGGCTAATCCTCGTCACCATCATCACCATTGTCGCTTGGATCATCGCCGAGGCCATCCCCTTCTTCTCGGATCTTCTGTCCATCTCCTCGGCTCTCTTCATCTCCGGCTTCACCTTCTACTTCCCCGCCATGATGTGGTTCATGAAGATTCGCCAGGGCTCGTGCTTCTCCAAGGAGAACATCTGGAAGACGATCGTCAACGGCCTCGTTTTCATCATCGGTATTGTCACGCTCGTCTGTGGCACCTACGCCGCCATCGCAGATATTGTAAGTTGTCTCAACCCTTCCAATGAATTTTTTTTTTCATTCGCTTGGCTATATTTGAATAGAGGAAACTAACCACAGTATACTCTACAGGTTGCTCAATACCAAGCCAACACTGTCAGAGGAGCCTTCTCTTGCTCGCTCATCGACTAAATCTAGCGAGAAGATGGAAGGGAGACAGGATATATTACAGCTTTCGAGACGAGTAGACTCTCATCAGCGGAGGGCTACCACACAACTGTACTGTTACGGTAGGCTGGGACCACTCAGTCACCTTTGTATATAGATAAATGATAACGTGGAACGATTACAGTCAAAACCCGTGTTCTCCGCCCGCCGCCCGCCGTGATCTTTTGGCTACCTGTTGGATATTAAGGAGTAACCTACCTACAAGCTAACCATGACAGAAGCAACACTACTTGCGTCAATGGACCGAAGGGCAGCAACTTGAGAATGCGAAACGCTTATATCAGACAACTCGTGACGGGAGGTCCGGTTGGCACAAGAAGGATAGGACCTCAATGGAGGGAATACACGACGACGGAGAGGGAAGACGAACACACGAAAATACCACCACTACGAGTTCGGTGTTTTTTGGCCGACCCCAATGTCAACCGAGAACAAACGAAGACGAGACGATGTCGAGGGGATTGTCTGCTATACGTGATGGTTGGTTGAACCAGATGAGGTACCGGTACCTACCTCACTCGGATGTGTACTTTGTTCCTTGAGTGTGTGGACTGTTTGCGATCGACGATGTTGGTCGAGAGCCCCAAAGCTTAGGGAGGCGGAGCCGGGGAGGAAGTTTCAGGTCGCCGTTATCATGGCCGCCGTCGCTGCCGTCGTTGCTATCATCATCATCATCGCTGTCATCGACTTACCTCTATGTCCCTGGCTTCCCCCTCGGAGCTTAGACCGTGTCAAGTTGTGACGACAAGACGGGGGTTCGAATTTCCCTTCGGGGGAAAAAAAAATGAACAAATGATCGAAGGCCGTTTCATTAGCTCTTGGTAGGGGGGAAAGGAGGAAGGGAGCTCGCGAGGGAGTAAGGGGGAGCGCAAATCAAACTCGCGAAATGGTTAGGGGCCTTTTCAACCCTTCTAGCTCCGTCTAAAGTGTCTAGAGACGCCAATATCTTGGCTTCCTCCGACGGATAACGGGAGCCTTCAGGCTTACTTGCCTGTTTCAGTAAAGTATGGGAAAGGGGTGGAAAAGCGAGGGAAGAAAAACCCGGCCAAGAGCTAGTTCAACCTCTCCGCAGCTTCCTTCCCGGCCACCTTGGCTGTGGACCGATTCCTCCATCCCCCGGAAGGATTCTTTTTTCTCATCATCTCGCTTCCAGTCATAAACGACAGAGTTAATGAGTGTGCGTGGCCGGGAGACCTGGCCGTTCTACGTTGCCGAGATATGTGGCAGTTATCTGCCTTGAGTCTCTCGTGGGAATCGTGGCACTACTCGTGGCTATGATATGCGGCCGATATAGTCACTGCTGCTTGCGTGGCAGCAGGATATCGAAAATTTCGTTCGTCCTCTAAGCGCGCTGAACGGGTAAGGCGTAGCCGATAAGAAAAAAAAGGACTGGCCGCATGGGCGGCGGCCGGTTATGACCTCGTGGCAATAGCTTATTCTTTCTCTTGGAGCATGGCCACCCCAACGTTACCGGTATTGGATGGGGAGGGATTTTAACTCCCGCTGCATGCCATGAAAGGATCAAATAGATTAACGACCCATTTATGGTTGATCGTTTGTGCTTGCGCCGCAGCCTAAGCGCCCCAGAGTGCGGGACGATATATTGAGGCTATTGGACTGCCTACTCTATTCCCGAAATAGAGGCGGCCAGAAGATGAGACCCAATCTTCAAAGATTGGGGACGGCCATTGAATGATGACCTATCATCCATTTTCTCCCGGCCGTGGATCTATAAACTGTTGCCTTTACCTGGAGGACAGACGCCTTTGGCCACCGGGAGAGAACTGCCACACCAGATATCAAACCCTGGCGGAGAATTCCTTCTGCATTCCGCAGTAGCACCAGTTGGGTCAATTGAATAGTCAACCTACGATTTGTCTAATATCGCAACCTGGTCCTTCAACCTGGTCTAGTAAGCCAGGCATCGCTTCGCGAAGCCGACCTTCCTCGCGGTGCCGTTCCCCCAGTAAAGCGGCAGGCTTGCCTGCGCAGCCTTGCAGCATCACTCACTATTGCTGCTGGCTTGCTGTCATTTCATCTAACTCAAACGACGAACGAGCTCTTGGCCACTTCTACTGATCCTTTCGCAAGGCCAACGCCACCAGCCGACCCTACCGGGTTCCTTTTGGCACAGATATGGAACAGTTTGGTCCTTCGGAAGTGGACCGAACAGCAATCGGTATGGGTAGTAGTGAGAAACCCCTAAACCCCCTACCTCTTTCTCTAACCCACGTCTGTGGCGCATCATCGAACCCCCGCAAAGCGAGCTCCAGGTAGGGATTAACTATCCCAAAGAGGTGGTAAATGAAAGGATGAGGAGGTGAGGCAAACTTTTTTATCTGTCGCCAAATCGAGTTTAAACCTTGCGCCTTGCATATTCTCGAGCACAGCAAAAGCACATCACATACAACAACAAAAAAAACAAGTCAGAAGAAGCGAGAACCGGACGAAGATCAAACACGCCCCTGGGCGCCGAGTATGAAACAAACAATGATCAGCATTGTCATGGAAAATCAGGGGCGAACGTAGGAGAGTTTGTTCTGCGATGGCGTGCAGCGCAGGCAGGGGGAACCCTTCCCCAATCCCAGGCCCGAAAGAGAAGGGGTGGCTGTTGGTTAGAGGTTTTCAGCCATTTTAGGGGAATTTCCTCGAAACAAGCTTATCGAAGGATTCTATGGGGTTTGAGGTCTGTGTGTAATCTGATACTCGCTGCCCCAGTGGGCCAAGCAAATGCTCCCAAGGCTTAACGGTAAACCTGCCAGATTCCAAATGGAAACGGGGAGCCGGGGCCCTGTAAGGCTGGATTGGAGTGGATTGGAAAATTGATGTCTTTCACGTCAAATTGCGCGCGGCCAGGGTTGCAATAGTAAGGTAGCATCATGCGCTGCTCATAACTTGCGCTATTGCTTTCGTTCAAAGGCTGACATAATATGCAAGATTGGAGGTCATAACACACGCCCCGCGCACACGCACATACGCGCACGCACGTACACAATCAATCGATTTGCTCTCCGTGGGGGGTGGGCATGGGGCATGCAAAAGTGTGTGCAGCTCGTTGAAAGAAGAAAACTGCCCGACTGCCTGACTGCCGGCCTTCGTGTGCCCTTTCGCTCCACGTGGGATGAAGGATTTCCCAATTGACGTGGGAATTTGTAATTACCTAGCCAGGCAAAATCCTACTGAACCTGCATTTCATTTTGGCGTGTTTGGTGCTTACGGGTCCGTGCAAAAACCCCCCTCTCCCGAAAGCCTTGGAACTATGCAGCAATTTCGAAGCCTCTTGTCTTCCCCTTCCCCCCATGAATTCTTCTTCAATGTACTGTGTATGCAGGGGTGAGAGACATAATGTCTCAGTTGGGCCCGGCGTCATGGATGGTCGACATGGATGGGATGGGATGGAATCACCAAAGCAGCAAAGAGCGCAGAAAACTGGACTAGCACCGACCATCTCGTGTCTAGGCTTCGAAAAGAAATTATTCTGCAGAAGCAGCCGATCCCCTTCTTTCTGCCGTCTAGGATGAGACGATTTGAAAAAGGTCTAGCAGAGGAAGGGGGGTAGAGAGGCATTCATCGAGTTCTTTTTTTTTTTTTTTTTTTTTTTTTTTTTTTCCTTATTATTACTTTCCCTGCCGGACTCTGCATGGAGTTGCACTCCGTCCGTCACCCCAGGCCCTGTTCTTTTTAATCTAAATCTGACCATTTCGGTTACGCACCAGCTCTGCCGTGCAGGATGGGTGCAGCTTGGGGTTTTGCACAGTGCCGTGTGTATTCCCAGCCAACCGCGACGGCACGCGGACTTCTGGAGTGTAGGTAGATTTTCCTGTTGCTGCCCAGCTGGTCCGCACTGTGCGCTGTGCATGTGCATGTGCTTGGCCCCTCGCTCGCCTCATATCATATCTATTATCGGTGGCTCAACAGGCTCATGGATGTACTGGATGTACGTTATGTATTTCCATTTGGCTTACCATGGGGAAAATGGAGGGGCACGCTAATACAAACTTACGAGAGTGTTTCTAAATTTGCGAACGGGATTTCGCACTAAGGCGCCTTGACGTCCAAAGAGAAGCAGAAGAGCGAGTCAAGTTCGGGTCGCTGCGCAAACCAGAGTCCGCCGCGCCGCCCGGGGTAAGAGCAAGAAGGTGGGTGGGCAAGGACGCCATTTAACCTATTAGCCGCGCTGTGACCCTGCCCTTTCCCTTCCCCGAAGTGGGCTTTTTTTTTTTTGGGGGGGGAGGGGGGGGGAGATGATCCGCCGCCGCGCCGCCGTTTGTTGTTCACAAAGGAAAAAAGGTTATTATCGTCCGGGTGGGTAAGTTAGCAGATGACTGGCTGATGTCGATGAGCAATGCCGACACCAGCATTCTTAGATTGGCTCCAGTTGGCTGACTTGGCTCCCGTGGCTATGGATCTGCCGTCGCTTGTGTTCCTTCGGTTTTCTTACTGCACTGTAACTACATATAGTACAAGCGCCATCAACTGGTGAGAACGGCGACTTGGCTCGCGCCATCGGCTACGGACCTTGGTTTTGTGGACGACGACAGCCGAGGGTTGCGAGAGTGAGCACTTGTGACGGATGAGGGAAGGACGGGTCAATAACGCCCAGGAGCGAGAGAGACGCAGAGAGGGGGGGGGGGGGGGGAGGTTACCGTACATAGTAACTGCCCGGGACTCTGTTGTCTCTCGCTACACCAGAGCGACCATTTCGTAAGTTTAGTTAACTTACGTCCCATATCCCGCATCGCATGCTGCAGGCTAATGGAGATGTGGTGGTAGTAGTCAGACGCAGGAGGTCGACTAGTGAGTGCCACCTTACCAAAGCGATACCACCCCAGCGGCGGGTGTGTTGAACCGACTGGGGCAGAGTACGTACCGGTGCTCACTCACATCGAAAACGTACACATGCACACATGCACACTGACACAGAGAGAGACGGCATCGCTCTCTCGCTTCTCCGAAAGCCAAGACACGTAGGAATAGTCAGAGGGGGGGAGGGAAAGAAGTGCGGACGGACCCCTGGAGTGCACTACTCTCTAGAACAACGGACCCCTGCTTCGCTCGCGCCTAAAGTAGACCCAGAATCAGAAATGTAAGCCCAGACTTGCCGCAGATGTTACAGGGGTTTGCTCGATGACCTCTCGGTTTTCGGCTTGCTTCTTCACCATCACCTGTACTGCCTCCCTGCCTGCCTGTGTCTTGGAGTAACTGAGCTTAACCCGTCAAGGTACAGTAACCTGGCCCCGTCTCACCGTGTACTGCGCGGGAGCACTCACACATCATACACGGAGAGGTGGCCAGGGGTTGCCACGATCCCAACGACCCATGTCATCCATGGCCATGACCATGTCCCCTCAGCCTCCCGGGGTAGTTAGGACGAAGTAATGCGGTGGTAGCAGTAGTAGTAGTAGTAGTAGTATTATTCAGTTCCTTCTGGGTAGGGGAGATCTATTGAGGAGCAGGGACCGCTGCCTGGTTAGCCTTGGGCCAGATGCTCGGGCCTTGCAGCCATGGGATGGGATCCCATAGCTTTTGCTATGAGAGTCTCTCCGGAGATATAAGCTCAAAAGGTCCCCAGCTAATACAGCACTATACCATCACTCTGTTCTCCAAGTAATCTTGTCTTTCATTCCGCTTTCCTCTTACCATTTTTTTTTCTTGTCTCCTTTTGCAGCATCCAATCTATTCCCAAAAAATAACTAGTTTTCAACTCTTCCCTTCACTCTTCAGAAGTCTCGCCACCTTTTCGGGAACTGGTATTCCCCAAAAGCAACAAGCAGCAGGTCTCATCTCCACCAACCACCGCTTTCAGTACCAATTTTGACTTAAGCGCCCACGGCTCGGCCCATTCGGTTCAACCGCTAAATTCAGAATACGACGCTGTGCAGTTGCATCCTAAAATACACCTTTTTGCCGGGATTCGTCTTTTATTGACTTAATTGCCTTTTGCTATTCTCTGCAAGAGGTCTTTCGCCCTTCTTATTTGTCTCCTCCGTTCCCGCATTCCTTAGGAGATCTTCTCGCAAAGTCCAACCGACAATGTTGCCGCAGAGCGTGTTAGTCTTCCTCTCCACCATCGCGGTGGCATCCGCGAGGGTGGCCTCGGTATCTTGCACAACTACTGCTCGTTCCGCTGTTGCCACTACACCGACTTTGCCTGTCAATGGTGGTACGTATTTTCAATTTTCTTTTCCCCCTTCACAGCTCTCTCCCCCAACCCCCCAACGGCCACCAAAAGCAATTGGTCTGTTTTTTTCTTGGTGTATTTATGCATAGCATAAGAAGAAACCAAAGAGAGAGCCTATATGAACAAAAATACAAATCTGCAAAAATTGGGAAATCCATGCTAAATGAATCTCTCCCCCTTACAGGTGCCACTGAGCTCCCTTCCACCAATGCCACCCTCAAGCACATCGCCATTGGTCACGGTATCCAGAACTACACGTGCTCGGCGGCCGGCGCCAACGCCACCTCGGCCGGCGCCCTCGCGGTGCTGTACGACCTGACATCGCAGTACGCGGCGCTGAGCAGCAGCGCCGCCCTCGCCCTGCCCGGCACCGTGCTGACCTCGACCTCGCTACCGCTGAACCTGGCCAACCCCGGCGCCGCCGGCGCCGCCGACCAGAGCACGCAGTACGCCGCCAACACCGCGAACCCGTTCCCGGCCAGCGTCCCGCCGCTGACGGTCCGCGGCGCGCTCGCCAGCCCCCTGCCCGTCCTGGGCCACCACTACTTCGACCTCGCGCTGACGCCCACTTTTGACCTGTTCACCTCCAGCGAGCTGCTGGCCGGCGCCAAGCTCGCCGACATCACCGCACCCGCCACCGCTAACAAGGGCATCATGGGCACCGGCGCCGTCGACTGGCTCCAGCTCGGCGAGAAGGCCGGCTACACCTCGGTCGGCCTCACCGTCGCCTACCGCGTCGTCACCGCCGGCGGCGTCTCGCTCGCCTGCACCGCCGCTGGCCAGAACATAAGCGTGCCCTACGCCGCGCAGTACTGGTTCTACGAGTAAAGCGGGATGGTACAAGACAAAAAGGAAACATAGAGAGAGAAAGACACAGCGGAGGCAACTTTTCCCCCCTCTCTCCTCCCCCCTGTCTTTAGCTGAACGGAGGCCGCTTGACCAAAAAGTTCCGGGCAAAAGCAACAAAAGAAGAAAGGAAAGGGTGGGAAGGTTGTTTTACATCTGCATTTTCTTATTTAATTCTACAAGCGGCGTTCTGAAAGATAATTTCTCTCTCATGGGTCCACCTCCCAGTCAATATCTGCATGGAGAAAAACGGCGTTCAGGGAGGAATCAGATTAGTAGTGGGCTATTGGGTTCCTCTTTTTTCTTTATTCGTTCTATTTAGTTGTTTCTATTCTTGGCCATTGCTTAGTTATTCTTGCAATGAAGGCTGATCGGTGGTATATACAGTGGACTGGGGGACATGTCTGATATGGGCGGGTGGTACATGGGTCGAAAGGGGAGACAGTCGGTCGGTTTTGTCCATAGTGAAGGTACAATACTGGCAGATATTTATACATTTTGAGATCCAAAAATTGAGATGATAAAGTTTAATGTGACAAGTCTATATCCGGGGCATATATTATTATACACTCGTTGGTGAGAGGGGATATTTTTTACTTATATAGCACACAGTAGTACTTGACCAACATTGAAAGTGTGATTTCGCACTTAAATACTTACCACTTGTTTTGATCCATGGAAATTTATAGGCAAGGGAAACAAATACGTTCAGGTATATAATTCAAAGCTACTTGAGTTATCATCTCATAATTCTTATGTGATCAACATCAACGATTCAACATGGTACGCCAATTGTATCCAGTAAAATCCCAACTAACTAGAGTTCTCTGCCCATGTCTGAATTTCGGTTTGTGGAGTTCTCAGAATCACCAAAAGTGTCTGCCATAGCAACATGCAACAACCACTCCCGCTTGCTCAAGAGTGGAATTAAGAAAAACAAATCGTCGAGATTAACTTTTAACTCCTCCCAAGCAGCAAAAAAAGGTTTCTTTAGGATGCAAATGTATCATAAATTATCGTCTATCCAGGCCGCCGGCCAGATCTGCTTCCAGAGAACCCATCTGGCCCATGTACTCCTGAGGTCGGGGATCCTCGTTTGTCCATCCCTGGCCACTGGGCATGGGGACCTGGCCGGGAGCGGGTGGCTGACCTGCCAAGTTTTGACCACCCGCGCCTGGATCCCTCCTCCTCACCATCTGGCGGAAGCGGTAAACCTCGTCCAGAATCATCTTGCGCATGTCACCGACGTCATCGAGGACCTCAAAATCGAAGTTAAAGGTGGTGGGGCAGTCCGGCTCGTCGGTCTCGTCGTGCCAGATCTTCAGGTAGGGGTGCTGCAGGGCGACCTCAACGGAAATACGTGACGAAGGGTCGAAGGCGAGCATCCGGTCGAGAAGATCGAGGGCGTCGGGGTTGGCGTTCGGGAACAGGGAATGGAACGGCTTTTTAGGCATAAAGGGTAAGTTACGGACGTACTCCTGAGCACGCGACGAGCCGATACGCTGCAGGGTCTCCTCGTTCGGCGTGCCGAGAATATGGAGGATCTGGTTCAGCTGGTCGACATAATCGCGACCCTTGAAGAAAGGACGGCCACCGAGGAGCTCGGCGAGAATGCATCCCACAGACCAGACATCAACTATACAAGCAGATGATGTTAGTCACGCACGATTCGCTGTAGGGGCGCGGCCAGGCGCTGAAAAGTTGAGACGAAAAGGGCTCTGCTTACTCGCTTTGGTGTAGCTCTGGAAGCTCAACATAATCTCTGGAGCACGGTACCATCTGGTGGCGACGTACTCGGTCATATATCCGGCATTCTCCTCGGGGTCTACTGAGAAACCTCTGGCGAGACCAAAATCGCAAATCTTGAGCTCGCAGTCGGCGTTGACAAGCAGGTTACCCGGCTTCAAGTCACGGTGCAGTACGTTGGCAGAGTGGATGTACTTCAGGCCGCAGAGGATCTGGTAGATGAAAGACTGGAAGTGTGCATCGGTCAGTGGCTGGCCGGAGCGGATGATGGCCGCCAAATCGCACTCCATTAGTTCTGATCACAAATGCATGTTAGCCACTGAGTGATGCGCCATGACCGCGAAGCAGTCATTACAGGGCCACTTACCTTCATAGAGGTATGTTTCATTGAAGTTGTCCGGACGGGGAATGTCCATGTCGTACAAGCAGGTGATCTAAATAATTTGCCAGTCCATATTAGCTATTCGTCCTTTTTTTTTTGGGTATTTGTTCTTGGATTGCTTCGTGTTCAAGCATTGCGCGCGCGCGTGCTGCAACCGCTGCTCGAAAGAGAAGCTTCTATTTTTTTTTTCTTCTTCTCTTTCTTCTACTTCCGTCGCTTATCGCTCGCAACCTCGAGTGCGTATCGCAGCATATATTCTTCAGATTGCGGGGCAGCGCATCGCGGAGGTTCCAAGACAAAAGAAGGGAAAAACACCAAAAGGGCCAAGCCTGGAGGTGAGGGGCAGAGTGGAGTTGTGGTTGGTGGGGGGTTTGTCTCACGTTGCGGTGGCCACGGAAGTGCTGGAGCAGCTTGATCTCGCGCAGGGCGCGCTTGGCCAGGATTTTCTTGCTGAATACATTGGTGACCTTCTTGATGGCGACGCCTTCGTTGGTTTGGTTATTTACGGCCGCGCTGCGAGAGATGTACACGTTAGTCTTCAGCTCATGTGGTGGAAGCTTTTGGCGGGAGTGTCTCGGATTTGGTTTTGATTTGGAGGGGTAAAATATGCATGGAGACGGTGGGCAGTAGGCAGCGCGGGCAGACGAAAAAATGCCAGTAGGGCAGGGCAGAGCAAAGCGACTCCAGCATTCAGGCCCAGAAGGATTCATTCCCATCTTTTTGCGATCGCGATCTCTCTTATCTGTGGCGTGTGGAGTCTCGATCTTGCTGTCGTGGTTTCCGCTCTGCTCTGCTGCCCGCTTGTACTGATTGCGACGGTGTTTTGTACGTACCAGACAATTCCGTAAGCTCCCTGGCCCAGCTCCTTTGTGACGGTGTAGCGCTCATCGACAATAAAGTCCTGGTTGAACACCTTGAACACCTTGCGTCCTTGCAGGTCCGCCATCCTATCTAATCGAGTCGGTGCGGGTTTAGAACGGTACGGGTTTTGGAGGTGTGTGTGGTTGTAAGTGAGAGAGGTGGTTGTTTCAGGCCAAGAAATAGGGCGATGCTGCGAAGACAAGCTCGACTTTGGGTAGCCCCAAAGGTGCCTCTCGGACCTTTCCAAGCAAGCTTAGGTAGCCGATGTGGGTGTGCGTTAGCGACTGGACTGAGTCAGATCAGTCAATCAGATGCTAACTGGGATATGCCGAGCTGGATCTTTTTGGTCAGACTTTCTTTCTGTGGGCCTCGCCCGCCTGCCAAAACAGAGTGGAGCGGGGAACCGGCTGCAAATAACGGCTGAAGCACCCAAGGAAAAGCCAGAGAGCGCTGGGGACCGGACGGTGAATCCCAAGCGATTGGATGACGGCTTTCTATCCAGAATTCTAGGCGACAGTGGTGGTGCTTCTTTCGTCTCAGCAAGGCGATGCAAATTATATATATGACGCACGGGAACCGTGTAACGAAGCTTGACGGATGGAGGATCAGGGTGCAGAAAGAGCTGTTCTGAGGAGGGGAAAGAAGCTAAAGATTAGAAACAGGTAAACGCCCCCCAACAGGCGTGTCTCTCTCTCTCTCTATATATATACGTATACAGCTTTTGATCGGACTGGACCACGGGAGGACCAAAGATAAGAAAGAAAAAAAAAAAAGAATCGGGAGCTGACAGCAGCCAGAGAACGGGTCGTCCACAAATCAGAAGCGAGCGGCAGTTCTAAGTATTAGGATGTGGTAACGCAATGCATGTATTGTAGAGGCACATATGCACGCGGACTGCTGCTATACGGACGAGGCGCATGAGATATTGGGGAAAGTTCGAAAAGCAACTACCAGCTGTGCTCGCTGGGCTTATATGTTAGTTTGACCCCTTGAAGCTTACGTCCATCAGCTCAAACACATCAGACTCGCCTAAGCGCAGAGAGCAGCACAGACAGCGCTTTTGCTCTGCCCTCTCCCATCCTAGACCATTTGGAGCTCTCTACTCGCCGGGCTACCTGCGCAACATCATCACCCGATCCCATCTCATCACACAGGGGTGCATGTTTCCTCTCTCGATCCCCTGGCGGAGCTATCCCCTCGCATGGGATATTGGCAAATCTTGCGCTCAGCCCAATCATAGGAACGGGAACTAACATGGGATCCGAGACTACATGCTGTACGTAGGGCAGGCGATGAAGGCCAGACTTGGAGGGGCGGCAAGCCCTGGCCCCGCTATCGTGCCTGGCGGGGACCGCTGTCGTTGGCCAGCTTGGGGCTCCCAGCAGTGCCTCCTCTTCGCGCAGACCCACCAGAGCTGACGGCGGCCCCATGTGCATGGAATTGCCCAAGGGCGGTACCCTCCGTAACCGCTGGCGTAACGTGTAGTCATCACCTGATTGGCTCGAGCCGCCACTCCTAGGCGCGTAGCTCTTGGGCCGAGAGAAACGTGGTGGAGGAGGGGGGGGGGTTCGGGTGGGAGTAGATTACAACTTATTTTACGGGAATATCATCAATCAAAGTTGGCAAAGTCTCTCCAGGTACGCTGATCGCAGGAGCGGATAAACGGCAATCGGGAAAGTGTTCGCCTTCACCAGAGATATCCCATAACCAACTGGAAGTTTAACCACAAGGTCCTGAGGTGCAGCCACATCTGGTAGCATTATGGCTGAGCTGCCAAGCTTATGCGACAACCATACGTCACGCAGAAAATCGCATCTACTGTAGGTTTGGGGGCTGAGCGCGAGGCTGAGTGAGAGACACCACGGTTTAGCCCCCACAAAATACAACCCGAAGAGGTCTATCAACGACCCCATGTTGCACTCATCAGCGCTGCTGCGGGGTCCTCCAGCATAGAAACTTCCTCGTCTGCTAAGAAGGACTATTCCAGTTAATGCATCGACTAAAATAGAGCTAGGACTATTGAGTTTTGACACCGTTTTCGTCGACTATTTTTATCTTCGTTATCCGTATCGTAGTTACATTTATTGACGATCCCCGCCAAGACTCCAGATTTTTCGTCTCCGATACCAGGCAGATTTGCTTTGTGTGCTAGAGCTGACAAGGGCCCGTATTTGCTCATGGCAGAGTCCTCTTCACGCCACTGACAAATCCCACTTTCAGGTTACTAGAACGAAACGCAGAATCTGCAGTTCGGCATTAGCCGACATGGGATACTAACAGATGACGTGAGCACTTTTAGGGATAGCCTAACTACACCCGTCCGAGACGGCTTAATACCCAGCCTCGAGCATACCTCCAGGATGTATCGCATCAGATTGTGATTGCCTGTAACGGCAGCACCATTGATTTGCAACGACACCGAAGCCTTTGAAGTGAGCTTTTCGTCTTTGTCCTTCCCAAATATATCTCGGGAGACTTGCTGGTTCATTGAGACGCTCGGGGGTTATATAGTGGAATGAAATGGGATTTAATCAACGAAAAGAGTACCGCGCAACCGGCAAGGGTGTTTTCTTCTTCTTCTTCTTCTTCTTGGCCTTATAATATGAAGCCATATGTAGATTATCTTGTGGTTCGTGCCCAGTAGTTGGGAAGATTGAAAATGTTTTCACATAGATCGGCACTGCAGGAGATGGTAGTACACTCTTTGGAAATTTCAAAGACGAGGGAAGCCTGAAGGCTAGTTCTGGTTTCGGCAGCAGGAAGATCCCTTCGTAATATTGAGTCTTTCCCTCATCTGACAACCAAATCATTCCACTGAGCCTCTATACTCTATGACCCCTTCTTTACTGATAAACATAACCAGACTTCCAAGTACCCAAAATTTATTACAAGAAAAATTTCTATGACAGTTACAGTTGCTATCTTGACATGGAAATTCACCACGTCGTTTCTGCATTTTCAATAGCAATTTGAAGGGTGGAAATCCGTTATAAACTCGTTCTTGATACTGGCATTACCAGTTTCTTGTCGGTAGCCACAGATCATTACCGTCAGGAGCCGATGTACCGCTGGACGCCCTCTCCTAAGCCACCCATCCCCTTGGGGTAGGTTGATTCTGCAGTGAAAGTGCCGGTGCCCGGTGCCGAACAGCCGAAAGAGACTTCTCCCATCATCACCGTCAGGAGCCGATGTACCGCTGAACGCCCTCTCCTAAGCCACCCATCCCCTCCGGTTGGGTTAATTTGCAGTGAAAGCGCCGTACACCCGAAAGAGACTTCTCCCATCATCACCTAACACTGGTATTTAACGTCCTTTATCCGGGTGGATAGTTTCGCCGGAGTTCCGGATACCCTTTTCTGTTCACCCTACCTGGATTTAAAACGTCCTCTGATCCGAGTAGGTAAAATTTGCCGGAGTGCCGAATTTCCTTTTCTGTTCTCCCTACCTGTATTACCAATGTCTTGTGCTCCCGCCCTATCAAGCCCCTTGCAAAGATCATGCTCTCAAAAGGGGTATTAATGAACTTACATTTTAGTTGTTCCACTTTCAGTGCAGGGTTGTTGAAGTCTAAATCAGTATATGAACAATTCTTCACAAGAATCGTTCTGTGTCATCAGGCACTCGCCGATGCTTCATAGAACAGACAATCTCGCATATGCGCTCAACGGTAATCCCCAGCTTTGGGCACGAGCAGAGGAGTGACATGGATTGACTACTCCTTTCAGGGGTCCTCAAGTAAGAATGGACCATTATAAGTAATAAATCAACTATCTCCTCTACCAGCAGCCGCGTCACTTCGGTTTATAGGATAAAAGGGGCATTAAGAAGTTGATCAGAAAAATGCTGTTAGTCTCTAGACTGCTCTAAATCACTGCAAATTATTGAGCCAAGGAGATTGGCTAGATGTTGGCTACAATTTCACTCGGGTCGCTCACCAGGATTGAATCTCTTTTTCGTACCCATCCTCGATTGATTCCAGGATTTTCTCTCCATGCAATATACGTAACGCGTTCGTTGGTTTCACAGTCTCGAGTCATTCAGCATTGTCCAAGGGAACAGCAATCTTAAGATCTTTCCCCGTGGGGGGAAGAGGAGCATATTGGGGTTGAGTGGACCAGCGACTGGATATATGCTCTTCCCTCTTGGTAAAATACTCTTCTCTTCGGCAGTCCCGGAAGCGGCTTTTGACTCGTCTCACCCGCACTAACAGCGGCGTTGATGGAGCAGCTGAGGTCGGGAATACGGGGCGGCTTCTCCACACCCTCGCTGTCCGGATCACTTCGCAGCTTGTGCGTCCGGAAAAGCATTCAAGCACCCCCAGGTAGGAAGTGGATGCATGTTTTCCCCACCAGCCAACGTCGTCCGCGCACTCTGACGTAAAGATGCCTCCATCGTACCTTATCTCGGTAGCGAGGCGGCGCACCTCTTCTTTTTCGCAGCCAAACTATGCTGTTTCGCGGTGGGACTACTCCGGCTTGCGCGGCCCCAGCTAGTGGCTAACTGGCCGGCGCGCCCCTTCAGGCGGCCCATTGGCATCAGCTTGATTATCCATCACGGGCGGGGCGGCTTGATCTTCGTCATTGAGGGGACCTGGGAGTCGCAGCAAGCGGGGCCCCAGTTATGGGGAAGAGAAATGCCGTGGATCTGGTCATATCCTTGGACCCCTGGGTGGCTACACGTATTTCATGCCCATGGGGAACGGAGTTATTCGCGGGGAAGACTCTTGAGTGTAAGGTCTTTTTAAATAGCCCTTGCCTGCTCCCTTCTCGAGCTCATTCATCTTCGTCAAACTATCTTTACACTTTGTCTATCTCCTTAGATTGTCAAAAACGGTTGATTCATTCAGGTCCAACTTGGTGGCGTTTGTTAGTTCCGATTCTTAGCACAACGGTTCTCACGCCTCAAAAGTCTACACACTACTCCTTTCCAAAATGGGAATACTCTCGTTTGTCGAAGACAGGCCAACGCCAAAAGAAGTGTACAACTGGCGTGTCTATACCTGCGCTGCTATAGCCTCGTTTGCGTCCTGCATGATCGGTTACGACTCTGCGTTCATCGGGACGACATTATCTCTGGATTCTTTCAAGGATGAATTCAACTGGTCGCAGTACTCGACCTCCGAATCTAACCTCATATCTGAGAACATTGTGTCTGTGTACCAGGCCGGTGCCTTCTTTGGCAGTTTGTTCGGCTATGTCTCGAATCACTTTCTCGGCCGACGCAAGTCACTTCTGATATTTGTCCTGATCTTCCTCATTGGTGCCGGTATCATGCTGGCTGCTGATTCCAGCAGAGGCTTGGGGCCGCTTTATGGTGGTCGGGTTCTTGCCGGCATCGGTGTGGGTGCTTGCTCCATGACCGTTCCAGTATATATGTGAGTAGATTCTCACCATGTTGAGAGAGTCTAAAGCGTCAAAGAAACATACTAACACAATTTTTCTGGCAGCTCTGAACTGGCACCTCCGGCAGTGCGCGGTCGTTTGGTCGGCATCTACGAGCTAGGCTGGCAGATCGGTGGTCTCGTCGGCTTCTGGATCAACTACGGCGTCACCAACACTTTGCCCTCCAGCCACAAGCAGTGGCTCATTCCCTTCGCCGTGCAGCTCATCCCCGCTGGCCTCCTCGCCGCCGGCGCCCTATGGATAAGAGAGTCACCCAGATGGCTGTTTTCCAAGGGTAAGCGCGAGCAAGGGCTGAAGAATCTGTGCTGGATTCGCAATCTTGATGCTTCTGATGTCTACATCGTGGAGGAGATCAACTTTTTCGACCAGGAGAACGAGCGGTACCAGGAGGAGGTCGGCACTGGCTTCTTCAAGCCTTTTGCTGCTCTGATGCAATCCAAATACCTCTGGCGAATCTTCCTTGGCACCACCTTGTTCCTATGGCAGAATGCATCTGGAATCAATGCCATCAACTACTACAGCCCGACCGTATTCAAGAGCATTGGTGCTGGATCATCCTCGCTGCTGACAACTGGCATCTTTGGTGTTGTAAAGACTGTGGGAACTATTGTGTAAGTTGTGGGCTCCGTCGTGTTTCCCTTTTCTTCTGGAGGGCATCGCTAACAATCTTTTCACAGTTGGATTTTGTGGCTTATTGATAATCTGGGCCGGCGCAAGCTCCTGATGATTGGCAGCGTTGGTGGCTCGCTCTGCATGTGGTATATTGCTGCTTACATCAAGGTCTCCAACGCTGGCAGCTCTACCTCAACCACTCTCTCCGGCGGTGGTATTTCTGCCATCTTCTTCTTCTATCTCTGGACCGCATTCTACACTCCCACTTGGAACGGCACCCCGTGGATCGTCAACTCAGAGATGTTTGACCAGAACACGAGAAACTTGGGACAGACGGCAGCGGCTGCTTCCAACTGGTTTTGGTATGTTGCCTCATCACCAGCAGAGAAGCACAAATCCGGTGAATCTCTACTAATTATATATATAGGAATTTCCTCATTTCTCGCTTCACAGAGCAAATGTTTACGGCCATGGGCTACGGAGTTTATATGCTCTTCGCCTCGCTCACAATCCTCAGTCTACCATTTGTCTATTTCCTCATCCCGGAGACAAAGGCTGTGCCATTGGAATACATGGACCGCCTGCTCGAGGTCAAGCCGGTCAGCAGGGCAAATAAGGTCGTGTTGGATGAGCTACGGCTGCATGATCAAGAGTTCAGGCAGAACGCCAAGGGCGTGGACTTTACGGAGCACAAGAATGATGTTGAGCACCGTGAGAATGTTTAAAGACTTTAGTAGATACAGCAACCCCAGGGGTTTGACGAATAGACACGCGAGATGCATAGACATATAATGAATTGGGTTTTGTGTTTTGAAAAAAAAAAAAAAAAAAAAAGAATAGAACTATATTGTACTGCAATAAGCGAGTAATGTAGTTGTCAAACCAGGGTCTGTAAAGCACCCTGGCCGATCTGGTGCCCTTACCTTGGGAAGACGACAAAACACATTGCCGCTCTTCATTCTCCGAGATGCATCTTACTCCCCCACGGGGTCTGCGGGGTGCTGCAAGCGCGACTGTCCTCTAATGCGGGTGTTGGATCAGCGGAGTAGAGTAGGGACTGCCGAAGATCGGTTGTTCTGTGTTGTTAATGATATCTCCGAGTCCGAAACCAAGACTCCGCCTCTCCGAGGAAGTTTATTTACCCTCTGCCAAGTTAGTCTTGCTACGGCGTTTGCTGAACTTCTCCGGATTCAACCGGGATCATCGCTGTTCTTTTCACCCGCATATACACTCACCCGTCCTCTTACTTAATGCACTTCGGACCGAATCATGTCATATGAACTTGCAAGAAATCACATGAGTTCAACTATTCCTGCAGCCTACTTACTGTGAAACTGAAGACGAATCCTAGCCCCCCGACTAGAAGCTGGTGAGAAAATAATGTCATTGGGTGCATGGTACAAGAAAATGCAAAGATGAGCCTCCCCATAGAAAGAGTGTTTACCCCATTGATGGTGTCAATATCTCAACAGACACGCCTAGTAGAATATCTCGGTGCCATTACCCTCATCAGTCCGGCCATGCATACAGGCCGACCCGCTTCATCTCATCATTGCAGTATTTTTAGAAGGTTGAGGGAGACTTTTACTGCATTACTAAACATATATGAGTCGATTGCCGAAGATATTGAACTGCCCGTTCTTGCCCATTGCCTTCTCGTATCGGGCCTTGGCTGCAATATGTGGGCTTCCAAATCTAGGCGCGCCAAGGCTCCTGAATGCTATTTCTTTTTGTTCCGCTAATAAGATATTGCTCATGTTGTTCTTGACAAACGGTCTATTAGATGACGAAAGAGATAGAGTGGGATATAATTTACACCGTGCAACTTTAATAACGGAATTATTTTTTTTGCAGTGTGTACTCTATGGATTTCACATCGGCGAAATCGGTAAGTGAACCGATCAGAAGCGTTGCAAGTCATGAACTATTAATAGCCAACGTCGGAATTACACCCATTTCAGTTGAGCGCCATGGGAAGCCAAAATATCCCCACGCACGCCCAGCTTGTGGAAATGGCCGGTTTGGTCCGTCTTGTGGCAGGCAGCGCGTTGATGATAGCACATGTATGGTGGAGACAACTGTCGCACGCACGGCCATTACGAATGGACAATTATCTCCCAAGAATCGCGTGCTCTGCTACGCTTTTGTCCCTCGGAGCGGGACTTCGATGCTCCCTGAAGTGCCACTGTAACGCACGGCTCAAAGAGCTTGGCAGGCTCGGGTGACGGCGCGAATGCTTTCACTAACTTGAGATCATCCCAATATCTCTTGTCGCGCATCGCCAATGACCAATACCAAAAGCTTAGCTATCTAAGCTTTTTGTCAAGCTCAAACCCAAGACCCGGGGAAATTTCTAGCCAAGCGACTTAATCGCTTGGCCACAGTTCGTCTGCATCACCTATGTAGATCTGCCCTGTGGTCTGATGTTGATGGTGCTGCTCAGTGGGCATGGCAGAGGGGCAAAAAAGGCCTGAGCCGCGGGGTCGGTCGGAACGGTTCCCGACTTGAGCTGCCCGGAAATTGTCCACTCCAAAACGGAGCGCCGAGCCTCACAATCCGAACGCACCTTCTTAAACGGGGCCGTGAAACTCGCCGCCCAGCGGTTCCCCCCCCTGTCGTGACCACTCCTGAAATCTTGAATTAGTCAATCATGGATTCATCTCGAGACGAATGTCCTGGGCAGGATTCGACAATTTCTCGTGGATTTCGTGGTTTGCTTCGCTGAAATGGAATGCGACCACGTACCTGCACTGCAAATGCCCGTCCGAGCTATCCTTTACTCACTTGATAATGCATCCTCAGGAAGAGACCGTAGCCCATAAATGAGCAGCCATGCGGCTGGTTTGGCAGCCTTATTTTATCATTTTGTGTGACTGTTGCATCGTGAGGCTCTTACTACGGAGCGCTGCTGTGACCTCCGTCTACTCAAAGAGAGCATCACAACCAATGGATGCTCTTTCCTGGTAACCTCATTTGCAACACTTGTAGCTCAGGCCAATCAGCAGCTACGCTTCAATGTACTTTAAAGCGCGGTAAGGCAGGCCCATCGTTCTTGACTCCTCAGCGTCCGGGCATGACATCGCGCCAAGGTGCCGAGCCCCCGGCTCAGCCAACGTCCATCAACGAGCTTCCGGGATGGGAAAGATGATGGAAGCTTGGCTTCACAAATGACCAAGGTGGATTGTTGGACCCGGATTCGCCCATGAAGACCAGCCGTCGACGCCATCACCATTGAATATCCACCTACTGTTCTCTCCCACTCGCCGTGCTTGGCGGGTGTGCTCGTGTCTTGGCTACGGCCAAGAGGGAGGGCATAAATATCAGAACACCGCACGCCCAGAATCACAAGGCCAAGGACGCAGATCCGGCTCGGCCAGGCGTGTGACTTGTTCTCACTGTATACCTTCGTTGATTCTATCAAATCCTCCAGTCTTTACAGGCCTCTGCATAACGCTCTCACAATGGTCGCTTGGAGCTCCCTTCTCGCAGTCGGCCTCGCCGGCCTCGCTGCTGCCGCTCCTTTAGAGTTCGAGCCCGAGATCAAGAATGGCTCCTTCAGCGTCACTCGCTACCCCAACCCTCGCTTCGTCCCTCACGGACCAACGGCCATGTACCGCACATTCCTCAAGTACGGCAAGACTCCGCCGCCGGAATTGGTCAAGACCGTGCAGGAGTACCGCGCCCAGCGCAAGGCCAAGCGTGCCACGTCCGGTAGCGTCGCTACCCAGCCTGAAGACGAGGACGAAGCTTACCTGACCCCGGTCTCCATCGGAACTCCCGCCCAGATCCTGCAGCTCGACTTCGATTCGGGTTCCTCCGACCTCTGGGTTTTCAGCTCCTCGACGCCGGCTTCAGAGTCCCGAGGCCACACTGTCTACACCCCTGCCAAGAGCAGCACCTCCAAGGTCAAGACCGGGTATTCTTGGAGCATTGCCTACGGAGACGGTAGCACCTCGCGCGGCACTGTCTATACTGACAAGGTTACCATCGGCGGCCTCACCGTTGCCGACCAGGCCGTGGAGACCGCCACCCAAGTATCCACCGAATTTACCCAAGAGACCAACCTCGACGGACTTTTAGGTCTTGCCTTCAGTAAGCTGAACTCGGTCCGCCCGACCGCTCAGAAGACCTGGTTCGACAACATCGCCAGCTCTCTGGCCTCCCCTCTATGGACTGTGGACTTGCAGCACAACAAGCGTGAGTATTCTGCCCGCCCCAGACCTTGCCTATTTGTCTCCGAGTGAATTTCCTTTGCTGATATGTTCATGGTTAGCTGGTACCTTTACTTTTGGTAAAATCGATACCTCTCTTTACACGGGCCAGATCAGCTACGCCACCGTCAACAGCCTGCAGGGTTTCTGGACCTTCACGGCCACGAGCTACAGCATCGGGGGCGGCACTTCTGGAGGCAGCATCACCGGTATTGCCGACACCGGCACCACCCTGGCGCTATTCCCTGCCGCCGTGGCGAAGGCTTACTACGCGAAGGTTACTGGTGCCAAATACAACGCCGTTCAGGGTGGTTACGTGTTCCCTTGCTCCGCGACCCTGCCCAGCTTCACATTTACCGTGGGCGGCGGGCAGATCACGATCCCTGGAGACTACATCAACTACGCACCGCTGACTACAGGCAGCGCCACGTGTTTCGGTGGTATTCAGGGCAACGCGGGGATTGGCGAGGTTATCTTCGGCGATATCGCGCTCAAGTCGGCTTATGTCGTCTTCGAGACGTCGGGTAGTACCGCCCGCATCGGCTGGGCCAAGAAGACCTTGTCATAAGCTTCCCGCTGATCTAGGACGCCTCTGCCTCGCCCTCGCTCTCTGTTGGGACGACTGCACGCAACCGGCCTCTCTAACATTGTGGAGACGAGCAGATGGCTATTTTTCAAGCATGGACTGGGATAATCGTCTCCTGCTAGCTTATGATAGCCTAATATTTCAATGTAGTACTCTGTAATACCGCTGTACAATGGCCGACGAAATGAAAGAATTGTTGTTCCCGCTGCCTAGATGATTGCCATGGTTCTTACTGGATGAAGACCCCTACTCCCCAAGTTCCAGACGTGCATACGCGATGTTTTCAGATGAACAAAAGACTCCACTATGTCAGAGATGATCAGGCAAGTTGAGGCTGTAACTTGGGATATCCATATCCAGGGATCAGGAAAATCGGACAAACGTCTAGCCAGCATAAAACACCCCACAAGAATATCCTTCCCCAACTTGCCGGGAATATTACCTACTTGGAAATATTGTGGATAGGCCGTGGAAGTGAGCAGGATTGCGTCCGGCTCCGACGAAACCGCTCGGACGTCGGTCCCCGGGGGGAGTAGCAATTAAGTTGCTTCCCTGTTTCTCTGTTTTGCCCTCGTCTCCCCTCCCGTGGGCGTGAGCAACAATCTACCAAGAATCGGGCCAAGCATCAACGTATTGTCAAATGAATAATATACAATATGTCACACAACCAGAATACCGGGCAGGTGTGGCGTTTGCCGGATCAGGATACACATTCGTTTTAACCGGATGAACCCTCTCTCGGCATGGTCCGCACTTGGTCTATCCTATGGGATTTCATTCTCGTGAGCCGCCGATCCAGACGGACGGACGCATCGTAAATCGTATGCCGAGCTAGTCATCTCATGTCGGTAGTAGCATCTACCAGCATCGTGGTGGCTTTATTCGCTGGTTCACACTACAGTTACTAGGGATCGGCCTGACCGCGAGAGAGTTCCCCGAAGTTGGATGTTTGTCACCATGTATTTTCCTTTCTCCTTTCCCCCCTCCTTCTAACCGCACAAGTCTATTGCTCGCTATTCAAGCAAACAATACTACCCCCTACTGTGGAGGAACTACATAAGACTAGGACCCACTGCTTACCACCATGAGACGGCAATCACTGCCTCTTCAGCTAACCCGTTCAACGTATATGCTACGCACAACACATGCTGCGGTGCGCGGCGCAACCTGCTTAAATGGCATTGTATGCATGCAAGCCAAGTTTATACCGATCAAAATTCTCTGGACGACGGGGTAAACTCCACCGCACGAAAGGTGGTTCTTGGATGTGTGGACCAGGCCCCAGATGTTAGACAAGGCATCGTGGGGAATCAAGAAAGGAAGTCTTTGCTGATCACATAATGTAATGTAATGTTATGCGATTCGTTTCTCGCAACATTATTTTGGTACAAACCTAAGTTGAGTAGCATTTACGTAGTGAATGCAAGGTTCTAGTTAGCTGCACGCGCCACGTGCTATTCTTACGTGTGAATCCTACTTCCTGTGACACTAAGCATAGGCAGGATGGCCACGATGTGCGGGAATGGCCGGCAATTGCGGTACTAAAAGAGGACAAGACAGGCGTCGGGAGATGTCTGCAGGCCGGGCCCCCCTTCCACCTGTGAAGGATCCCATGCAGAGAGAGCCTTTCCACGAGCCAGCGGGGGTTGGCCATGTGTTTATGCTCCCTCCCCTCCCCCTTTCACCCCTCCCCTTGGATTAGAAATGCAATCTGAACCAAGATTTAGCACGCGCTGGATGGTGCCTGCTTGACATGCAAAAGGAGACGACCGTGCAGCATTCAGCGTCAGAAAGAGGAAACTGATGGAGGGGATTACGAAGAGTTGAGGGTGGATACCCGTGTCGTTGCTGCACAAGCATCCAGGGATGCTTCGCTGATAGATACACGTGAAATGCTACTGCAGAGGACATCGGAAGAGAGAAAGGGGGGGTAGGGGAGGTGTTGCGAGGTGGAGGATGGGAGCGAATGAAGAGCAGGAAAGAAAAGCTCGAGGGTGGAAGGATTCCTTCCGCCAAGGAATAGCACGCGACACATTGACGTGCCCGTGCCATTAGAGGAGATTCATCCCAGTGGTATTTCCCGTAGAGAAGGCTCTCGTTGACGAGGGTTGTGGGAAATAGGGATCTTTCCGTAATAATTTTTTTATCACCATGTTAGGCTCGGATTTGTTTGCTGAAAGGATGCTGCGCGATGAGGTGGGATTGAAAAAGTAAACTCCGGTCCAACTAGTGCTCTTGTAGTGTAGTGGCTGGCTGGAGCTTCTTATGAGTGGGCCAGCTCGGCAGAACGGATTGTGAACCGTTGAAACATTGAAGGTGGAGTAATTCCAAGGTTTAGACTCGGTACTAACGGTGCTAACGGGGTCTTCCAGGGGTTCTTCCAGGCCATTCCTCTCCCAGCTAGCACTCCTGGGCCCCTAGAAGCCACCAGTGGGGCTCGCCTAGAAACTGTCAGCAATGTCAGGACCAAGATCCAGTACGGGCTGGGCGGACATTGTCCGCTGGCAAGACCCCCAATGAAACCCTGATCCGGCCCTGGACCATGTTAAACGTGGCTTTCCCATCCGGGTATTTCTTGTGAACCCCACTGCGACCTCTTGATCACCCAAAGGGCAGTTCCCAGGTTAACATGGGATGGGGATGGTATGACGCTGAGAGATCCACGGAAAGTTACATATAAGAGCTATTGTATAGGTGGGATTCAAGTTATTAAAAAAATGAAAAAGAATAAGTTGAAAAAAGAACATGATAGATAGCCGGGACACGTGGAGTTAATTTGGAATCTCCCAGAACCTGAGGCAATCAGAGACACAAAAAAAGTTCACATGCGCTCAGGCCGTTGGATGAAGTAGAGGAGGTTACGCGAGATCCGACCTTTGCAACCCACATAGACAAATGCCCACGAGGAAAGGCTGCGTGGTCAGGCAGATGAGGGGAACCCCCGCGCAACGGAGTTTAACCGTATGGCCCATACCACAGTAGATGTCTTTGTTTAAAAAAGTTTATGTAACTAGGTAATAAGCTCTCTTGGCGGGGCCTGCGTCCCATCAGAGTCGAGATCTTGGCTCGAATGCTTCCCGGGGAGGGAGTAGTGGAGAGCTACAAGGCCGGCGACTCTTTGACCTTTCCATGTTAAAAGATGCTTCTATATGAGCGATACTAATGTACAGTACATACGTAAGTCGTTTCAATAGCGACGCCGTGATGGCGTAGGGCGATGAGATTCGCTGCTTGAGCTGGCTACACCCTCAAACCCCTCCTCTTTCACCCCTGTCGCCTCGTCTAATAAGTGAACTTTACCTTGTTCCGCCACCCCTGCCACCCTCACCGGGTGCCGTCTTTCTGTACCCCCATCTTGCGAGACTGGGCTGGGAGCATGGACTGCTAACTACTTCCTGTCAACCAGGCGCGGCAACCACCGTTGTGTGTTCCATGCATGCTTCCCCCTCGTGCCAGCCAGCCTCTCTCTAGCTGTCTCTGTCTCTCTCATGCTTGTCACTGCATCCCATAGCGACCTTGCATAACAATAGACAACTGCCCAAAATTCGCCAGATCCGGCGCACAGACACACACCCCCACCCCCCTCGCAGTACAGTACTCCCTTCTCTCGCTGGTTCCCTGGCGAATACTCCGGTCCCAAGATGGATTGGAGTTTCGTCTTTGCTTATATGTTATGGAGGAGACCCCCATCTTAATCTCGTTCTGCTTTGAGTTGGATGGTTTTGTCTCGTTTCAACCCGGGTCTTTTGCATTGCAAGTTCTGCTTCATCGCCTCTGTTCCGGATAGGGGAGCTTCGTGCCCATTGGCACTCCTCTTTGGCTTCTTCTGCAAAACGCCCACATAAGAGAGAGAGACAAAGAGAGAAAGGGCGCTCGCATTGGAAAACTAATAGACTGTGCGACTCCACTTAAGCACCATGTCTCTCCCGCCGTTAACCACGCCTACCGATATCGCGGACCTCCCACACGATAGTTCAGGATGGGTCATAGTCCTAACCTGCACGCTGTGCTTGACGCTGGCGGTAGTGTTGGTCGGCCTGCGGGTTTATACCCGCCACTTTATCCTTCGGACATTGTGGATAGACGACTATTTTGCAATGTTATCAGTAGTGAGTAGCCTCACTGGCCGCGCTTGTCATTCCCGTCAATGTCCACCTTGCATATACTAGGCGCATGTTGAGGGACGAAAGAGAAACCAGTCAAGCAATATAGTATTAACGTATTGGGTTTTCCCCTTCTTTTTCTAGGGGTTTTTATTAGCAGTATGTGTGGTGGAACTTGTTGCGATCAAGCATGGCCTAGGTGCTCACTTGTGGGATGCCATTGCCAATAACCAGCTGACCAGCTACCTCTTTGTAAGTGCGACCTACGGTTTTTGCATGTGTTTGCAGTCTCTCTCGCCCGCCTATGTCTGCATCTTCTGGCTAACATGGAAACCGATATCTAGTATTCCTGGCTCGGACTGCTCATGTACAACATCGCTCTCCTGTCGGTCAAGCTCATGTACTTTTTCCAGTACTTCCACATTGTGCGCCAGAACAAGCGCCTACGCCTCATCTACGCTGGCATCATGTCAGTGGTCGTGATCTGGACTACTGGGCAGATCCTCTTCGTCATCTTATCCTGCAACCCTATTTCCGTCATCTGGAACCCCACTGAGCCGGCAACGTGCACACCGCTATCCCTTCAGCAGCAGATCTGGATGGCCTCGATCGGCAATGTCATCACCGACGTCGTAATCCTGGTACTCCCTATTCCGGTTGTCTGGGCTCTGAAGTTGAGCATGGCACAGAAGTGGGCGCTGGTTGGCCTCTTCAGCTTGGGTTTCTTGTACGGCTTTTTCTTTCCTATTTCGAATTTATCCCCTTTTTGGCACCCTTACCAAGTGATTGTTAACATGATATTATAGCACCTGCCTACTGTCTTGCATGCGTCTCATTTTCACCATCGAGCCTTCGGACTTCACCTACGGAGGAGTAACGATCCAGGCGTGGTCTACTGCCGAGGTCGCCTCGGGTATCATCTGCGGTGCCATCCCGACGCTGAGGCCGCTGGTCGGCCGTTACTTCAAGGGCTTCCGGACGCACAACGCCTCGTACGCGTCATGGGGCGGACGGTATGGATCCAAAGGGGTAGCCCCCGACGGATCGGGGGCCAAGAGCACCCTCGCCTCGAGCCGGAACACCAAGCTCTTCGCCGCCAACGACCTCGACCTCGAGATGGAACTGCAGAAGCCGTACCAGGCGCGCGCCAGGGACGGGGACAAGGATCGGGCTTTCGACTTCCCGCCTGGTACCACCCGCTTCCAATACTCCGTCAGCGCAGGCAAAGCTGATTGGAAGACGGCCAGCGAAACCCGGATCGTGGACTCGCAGTCCTCGAGCTCGAGCGAGATCTACATCGAGGGTCACACCACCAACGAGCGGCGGCCCTCCATGGAGATCCGTATTGAGAAGCAGTGGTCCGTCGATGATCAGAGGAAGTGATCACACGTTTTACTCTGATTGTTTTTCTAAGAGAAAAACTATTCTTGTCATCTTTTCTTTCTCCTGACGATAACGAAAAGTCTCGTGGCTTATCTAATACCCATGCGGAGGGAATACGTAAGCCGAGAGGGGCTGGGAAGGGGGTGATTTGGAATTTTGGAGATCGTGATGGACTCTTTATTGCCGGTGATGTGCTCATCAAAACCGGTCTCTTGATGGAGAATCATTCCCTCGAAGAAAGATGAAACCAAACGATCACCGTGGGCGATTACTTTCAGCTCCTTTATGCACCGCCACAGTCCAATAACCTCACATCGCGATCGCTGCCATTGGAGCGCACGTATAGGATTAGTCGGGGCGCAACTGAATGACGCCAGTCGCTTCGGTGCTTCTGCATCTGCTGATTTTCTCACCAGTCGGGCAAATCCGTGCAGGTGCGCCACGTCGGTCTGCCCTTCCCCTCACAGCATTGTGCAGGCCTCCCCGGGGGGCGCGTGCCTTCAGCGCATGCCCTGGGAGAGGGTAGGGAGTTTTTTTTTTATGGGGGAATGAAATGACAACCCCAACAAAGCTCAGCTCGTACTCTTCAGCCTAACAATTGCCAGCACCATTGACAAACCCGGCTGAGGTCAGCCCTAGTGGCGATGTGCCGAATCTTGCTTATTATGGTGTAGCTTGCTTGTGATATAAATAACCACCAAGGTATATAGGTATTATAGCCGTGCAATTAAAAGACAGGAATTAACTTGGCCCCATTTTTGAATAACCGAAAATGGTTATTAAGCAATAGCTGATGCGTGTCTTGTTCTTCTCGAAGAATTAAATATATATATTTCTTCTTTTCTATTGTACTGAATTTTACTCCTTATTTGGTGGTATTCTGTATCTTTTCTTTATCATACTTAATTTCGCAGCTCCTGTTGCGCCAGATACTAGAGAAAGTCCTCATCAACCAAAATCATGGCGGGAGTGTCGACATCGCTGCTCGCCCTGCGGGTCGCCCTCGGCCTGCTGATGGTTGTCTCCATCATCGAGTTAGGATTCGTGAGCTCGACCGTGGGCTACCTGCACCTCACGGCCTCGCACGGCTACCGGTTCGTCTACAACGGTCGGACGTTACCCCTGGCCGGGACGCCGGCCCACCTCTTCCTGGACCAGGGCCACACGAGCAACGGCGCCGCGGGCACCGGCTTCATCCTGATCGGCATAGGCGGGTTCCTGGCGCTGTGGCTGCGCGGGCGCGCCGGTGGCGGCGCGCAAGATGCCAACAGCGGCTTCTACTACTACAACAATGGTCGCAGCAGTAGCAACGGCAAGATGAGCCAGACCGCATCTATCTCGGCACCTCTGCGCGGCTTCCCCCGTTTCTTCTACTACACCTGGCTGGCGCTGCAGGTGCCGGCGCTGCTGCTTACTCTGGGAGCGCTGGCGTACGTGTTCGCGCTGACGAAGCCGCGCGAGGGCCAGGCCATCGACCCGGCGCTCGCAGCTACCTTGGCCACCAGCGGCAGCAGCAGCAGCGCACAACACTACCCGCGTGACTCGTGGACGCCGCAGAACTGGTTCTCCGCCGTGCTGGCGCTTGACCTGGTAGACGGGCGGGCGGACATGGAGACGCATCTGCACGCCATGAGGGGTTGGCAGTACAACCTGATCCCGTTCGTTTTGGTGCAGCTGGCCGAGACGGCGCTGGCGTTTGTGGACTTTGCGTGGTGGCGGCGGGGGTCGATATCATCGCACACGCATCATCTTCACCAGAAACAGCAGCAAGAGCAACAGCTGCAGCAGCAGCAACCGCTATACCAGCAGCTGCAGCAGCAGGAACAGCTTGAGTACGAGCAGCGGCAACTAGACCAGATTGTGCAGCAGCAGGAGATGCAGCGGCTCCAGCACGGACAGGGACAGCACGAGGGAGCCGTGTCTTATCAAAGTCACCATCATACTACAGGCAGCCATGTTTGAAGAAGTGGTGGGGATTGGATTTGCGATAGTCTACGGCATGCATACGTATCCTATCACTTTTACAGGTTACATAAGAATCTATAGAAAAGAAAAGGGGAAAGTGGGAGAAAGAGAGCTTATGGCTCGATGTTTACGTAGCGACTAGCCAAGACATTGAAATGCTGATTGCTACCTTCAAACAATATAATTCCTATAAGCAAAGCGAAGATGGCCCTTAACATGTTTTAACTACATATATTAATGCTGGGTTTCTCGGTAGGGATGTAATTAGAAAGCTTTTGAGGCTGCATATATGTTTGGGGTATCTCTTTAGTCAACAGTGAATATGTAGGTATGCTTATTTATCCATTTCCTCCGATCAAACACCTTACCAGGAGATTTTGGGATGGAAAAGGGAAGAGGAAAAGGCTGAGGACTCGGGCCTAGATCTCAAAGTCATGCCGGGCGGGAGCGATGTCATCCTTGAAACAACTCGCTTGCGCGGCATGTCACTTCTGCCATGTGCAGTGCATATGTGGACGACGCGATTCGTCACCACACTCTTTTTCCTGCCCGGCTGCAGATAGATAGTCAAGCCAGGTGGGGTAGCAAAAGGATAAACGGCAAGTAGGACTTCATTTTAATGGCCAACAAGTAATGTTTCATACGACAGGCTGAGGATTCGGAAAGATTTAGGGGGCGGCCATGGTGGTGTGGTGCAACCGTTCCACAACACAATTTAATCACTGCACTGCCGCAATGGGTATTTTCAGCTTTAGATATAGGGATATGAGAAGCAATACGAATGATAATCAGGCTGCTTAATCTGCTGAGTTCGCTTTGCCGCCATCTCGTCCACGTGTCTAGCCTCGCGGTGGTGGGTGTGTGATATGTCAGAGCGGCTGTTGCTCACAGCTAGTCGTGATATTGAAATTGGTATTGAAGAATACCATGAACAAAAGTAGCTCAACCCCCTCCGACACTCGAAAATGGTATATCGAGATGCGCTTCTCTGTCTCTTCTGCCATGAATCCTTTACGGAGGCTTCGACGCCGCTCGCCTAGTAGCCGAGAGCAACGTGCCCAATGTATCAACAACAGCCGTTAGAATAAACTTGACACTAATTGATTCCGGTGGGCTGTACGGGGAACCCCGTCCGGTACATATTCTTCCTGAGCGCTCGAACGTCGTAATCGAACCATGTTCACAGGACCGTGCTGAATTGCCGAGCCCTATAAGAAGCTGTATGTACTGTACTCGCGATTGTCAAAACTACCTACATACCCAGCTACGCCGCGTGGTTTATTGTCACTTTCTTCACTATCACACAAGCGACGTTTATCCTGCATGCAGTGGCAAGGAGGCCACGGGGGGGCGCCCTCACTCACTGTTGACGTCTGAACGATCAAAGCGCTGCATTCGCGAGCGCTCTGTTACCTGTTATCTTTTATCCTTGTCTTGCATGATACTGACGTCGAGCGCTCGCGCATGCCTTTTACATTGATCCTTTTCCTTAATGCACACATTGAAGGGGTTGAATCTAGAGCTTGGCCTTCTTTTATGTTCGTATGAATCCAGATTCACCGGGCGTCGCCGATCTGATCCTCGACCTCCCCACCAACACCCCTGCACGGATTTCCACTCAGGACTGCAGGGCAGGACAGGGGGGGCCCTCTTAAGACTGATCTGATTGACAAGGGTGTATTATTCTCTGGGCAGGCTGGGCAGGCTCTCTAGCTATGTAGCCAGCCGGCTAAAATGGAGTTTCGACCCCTCCTCTTTCAAGGACGATTTCCAGAGCTCACCCACCCCTCCTAATGCCTGCATCTGGAAGTACCCCCGGCGGGGTCTGATCGTACATAGATATCGTAGACACCATATTGTACCTGGGCATCTTTCGATCTTTACAAGCCTCGTGGCGTCGAGCTATGGGGGGAGGGGGAGGCGCATCTCACGTGGAGAATGGAGCTGGGCAAGCTGACAAGCACTTGCATCAATAAGCAGTTCAAGGGGCAGGGCCGCCCAAGTGTACGCTTTGGTCGCCTCTATCACGATGGGGAGAAATCCTTCATCGCCCGCCTCCATTATGTATGTACGTGGTTAGCTACTGCGTCCTACCCCGGCAAGAAAAACATGATTCCCACCGGGGGGGCCGTGGGGCCAAAGATCTAGGTTACATGCCAACAACTGTTTGTGCGCTGCTAGACACATGGTTCGTCCCCTAGTCACTACTCATGCACTTCGGTGACCACCTCCATTCAAACCGACGGTAGACCACGGACAGAAACAATAGTGAGCACGGGTCACCAACCTTAAAAAAACCCTAATGTAGCACGGCCGGTGCGAAAGCGCAGGGGGAGGGAGGGAGGGAGGGAGGGAGGGATGAAAGGCGGGCGAGATACTCACTTGACAGCACACACCACCAAGATAAAGCTTGTTTACTCCCCCTCCCTCCATTTCCCCCCGTTAGAGACCCCCTCTTATGAATACGCGGACGGGAGCTTTGATCCACGTCCAAGCGCATGCCTGTATCACGGCGTTGACCGCCCACGACGCTAGAACCGTACCGTGCTATCCGCATGTCTATTTGAACGAGGTTGTGTGAAGGAAGGGGGGAGGCCTTACCACGAACTGCTTGCAGCAAAACGGTAAAACCGGCATCTTGACTTATACATGCCGCACACAGACCATACATAGTGAGAACCAAGTGTACTTGTTATCTGGTTCGGCTTGGCTCGGAAACAGCATGACGCATGCAAGCTTTTGTCGCCTGAACCAAACTGTAGATTACCTGGGGCGGGTAAAAACGTCTAGAATTATGGCGACAACTCTTCTTGCATCAGGGTCCGCTCCGATGCGTGGGGGTCAGGAAGTCCCCTTTGAAGGTAGAGTCGTAACTACAATGGTAATCATCATCCCTAGCATTAAAAGAAGTAAAATTGTTTACAGCAATAAGATAGAATAAACCAACGTGTTTTGATATTTTCTATGTGCCATATGGACCTGCAGCATCACCTCTGTCACAATGTGAGACAGACAGTAGACCCCCAGCTGCCGGTTATTTTCTTTGTCCTCTAAACCTAATAAGAAATTGCACACGTGTATGAGACTATTTTACAAGCTCAAGAGAGCAGCGGCGAGCACAGCCAAAGCCGCCAGACCGGAGTTCCGCGAAACATCGCTGGGGGCTGCACTCGTGGGCACGCTGGTGACGCTGCTCACGGTGCCGGTACTGCTACTCGTTGCGCTGCCGCTGCCGCTGCCACTGCCAGCGCCGCTGCTGTTGTGCGTCTGGTAGAACTCTGCGACCCACGTGCATATCTGCGAGACCTCCGCGGCCTGGGCAGCAGCGACTGCCGAGTTGACGAGGCCGTTGTGCATGGACAGGTCGTTGCAGTGCGTCGCGTTCTCGATGACGATGACCGGAACGCCGTCGGACGTCGCGCTCAGGGGGCCCGCACCGTTGTCCCGGAAGACGGATGACACCGACGCGGAGCGCCAGGGGTCGAACTCGCCATTGACGTACAGCAGCCGTGTCGTTTGGGTTTCGTCCCATCCAGTCGTCTGGTCGTTGAAGGTCGTCTCGCTGACGCCGCGGTTGCTGGCAAAGGTGAAGCCGGAGGTCGTTGGGAAGAAGTTGCTGCACTGCCGCTGGTAGTAATCAGCATTGCAGAGGCGGGACATTATGGTGGGTTGCCCCTCGGGTGCACCGCTAATACAAAAGCTGTTAGCTATCTACTTTATTCCTCCTCCTCCTACTAGCCCTTGAGTGTGCGGGTTTCAGGGGGAACCATAAGCGCGGTGACCTCGTAGAAAAATAAATAGGGGTTAGCTACGTACGTCTGCCACCAATAGAAGGGTTGGTTGCAAGTCATCCAAATCCATGTACGATCCAATGCGTTGGATGAAGATGTGTCCTGGTAGACCTCCATGGACAAGTTGTAAGAGTCGAAGCACTGTACGTTGTTGTCTCCCGACCAGTCACTGTAACCAAAACCATCGCAATCTGGTCCATGTCAATATATGTTTTCTCTCTTTTCAATCAAATAATACTCCAAAGGCCATAGTGCGAAAGATCACTCACAACCGGGTAGATATGCCGAAGTGAACCAGTTGGCAAATCTCGGCAGCGCCGCCTCAACGCCCACGCCCGAGGCGCTAAAGGTCATGTTGGCCGTGGTGACGTTGGGCAACACCCCTTCTATGGCGTCGCACATCTGGTAGAACTGTGAGTAGTTGGATGTCTGCTGGATGGACTGCCACACGCCGATAGGCGAGGCAATAGCGGTGGCCGCGTCGTCATCATGTGCCAGTTCCGCGAGCCCGAACATGGCCTTAAGTGACACCTTGGCGTCGTCGGTGCCATTGGTGAACACACCGTCCACATAGTCAACTATGGCCGCGTAGTCATTGCTACAGTTCTGGGGCATACCCTATCGGAGTAGGAGTCAGCCACGAAGCTTGAACAAAACATCGATGGAGAAATGTTCCCTATGTTGATACACTGCGCTCGTTATGATCTTACCTGCTGAATGGGATAAAAGTACTGCCAGAAGTTGTAAATGGCTTCAACAGGACCACTGGTGATGTGATATGCCCAGAAGGCACCAGGTGAAAGCTACCATTCTCGTCAACATCGCCTCGTCAACGACTGCAAGCAGGGATTACATACCTGTTCGATCCAAGCGCCGAGGGCGCCGGAATAGGAACCACCTACCCAAATCCAAGGCTGGTATACTCATGTTAGTAAAGCTAGTTGTGATAGTAAAGGCTTGAGGCCGCGCTGTTCTTACTGCATTGGGCGAGTTCGTTTCACCACTGGTGTCGAACGGAAGTTGGACGTTCTGAGCAAAGTTTGTAAAGTCGGCAACGGCTTGCTCCACAGTCAAATACTGCAGCGTCTCCGCGGTCTGGTTTTCATACGGCGTCGAGTTTCCCCAATAACGATCTGGAGTGTCTTGTTAATCTCTCACTTGCCTTCCAAATCAAAGTCAAGACCAGTTTGTTTAGACTTACGCTCAATCAGAATGACGGCACCTCCCACCTCCTTGGCGTACGTTCCCGTGATGGCCTTTTCCGTGAGGTATGCTGTGTATAGAGCCGCAGCATCCTCACCGGGAGTAAGAAGGATGACCTGATATTGCGTCAGTCAGAGCGAACCAAAGAATGGCGCGCCAAGGCTCTTACCGGCGACCCAGGCCCCTTCCAGTACGTAGCATTCCACCAGTAGTACTGGCTGAAGGTTCCAAGTGACGGGTTAGTGTGGTCAATGGGCTGCTCAAAGGTCGCATTTCCTGTCAGGATGTCGGAGGCATTTGCGATGTCGTGGAGGACGGACAGTTCGGCACCCATCCTCTCCATGCGCGGTGCTGGAGGAAACCATGCCCGCGCGGTGCCGAAGGTCAGCGCCCCTACGAGCAGAGAGTGTATCATAGTGCCTCTCATCTTGCTGCTGAAAGATATCTTCAGCCAGTCTTATTCTGTTTTTCTTTTTTGTTCCCCTCAATGTTCTTCTAAGAGAGCTACTGGCACGAGTGATCGTGGGCCCTTTGTTGGCTATATTTTAGGGTAACGAGATGAAATACGGCGCATTGGTTCTCTCTAAACCGAAAGTCCCCAACCTGGGAGCGCCGTCCTCCTGCAGCTTTGGGCTGTAATCACCGGGATCTCCGCATAGTATTATATATACAGCATCCCGGTTCGAACTTAAGTCGTAGCACGCGGCATATGCCCCGATCTAGCGCCAGTAGTGCGGGCCGATGAGAGGCAAAGCAACCCGGCGCCGCAGCTGGATCGAACTCATCTTGGCGCTTGACAAATCGGTGCGTCGAAACTCTCTTTCAGGACGGAGATCGTCTAGAATACTCCTTGAATCTGCTGGGGAAGCAAGCCATCGCGACTAGCGATTTCCAATGCTACGGTCTTGACTCGACCCATTATGTCTGCTGGTCTACAGTGGACACGCGTCGACTGCTCGCTTTTGAGAGAGCCTCACTCTAAAAATTGTTTCCATTATACTCTTTAGGAAGGTTCCAAGTATTGGCCGATGACCACGGTACCCACGATGTTTCTTAGGAAAATTTACTGGGAGCAAGCGTAGTGAACGCATTAGGAAGGTACTCCACTATCCTAGCAGCCATGGCATCGGTGTCACGGCACCGAAAACCGAACTCTCCTCGCACAGATGGAGTGAAGAGGGTAGTTGCAAACAGCCCGGTAGGGCGAATCTATATCGACCAAGAGAATCTCCAAGAACGTGCCTAACTAGTGGTGGACGGTGATACGGGAAGTGGGCGAGCTCTCGTGCGCGCCGTATGCAGGTACATCTCCAGCCTCGTTTTGCAGCTGAATTGTCCGGGGCAGCGATCTAATCGCAGCTGGCCTCAGAGGCATAGCCTCACAAAAATGAGCGGAAACCGCCGTTGTAAGACGTGATAGTCCGTCGGCGGGTAGGAGCATCGCTCTGGGCCGTTGTGCTCTGTGGTCAAGCACTTACTGGGCTTACTTGTTCGGCTCCTCGCTCGGAGGCAAATCACACCAAATGATGATTTGATTGAATGATTACGCCACAGCACTTTTGGATCTTAAGGCCATGACCGCGTTTTGTGCTGATAATCGTTCGGATTCCTGGGCTAACTTAAGGAAGTGGACTCGGAAGTGGAATTGAGTTGGGACAGCGCAAGCATAATTCATTGGCTGGCTGGTCTCGCCCGAGGTTGTTCGGACGAGCTTAATTGAAAGTCAACTGTGGCGCGTGCAGATTGCGTGTGGTAGTGCACAGCCAAACGCCAGCCAGACACCTGGTCCAAGCGCGGCGCAAGTGTGGCGGTGCTTCCATCCAAAGTCCGAAACGACAAATCAAACCTCCATGATTCGACAGCTTCCCCAAAGCCCGCCCTCAAAATCACGACGCAGCCAGCTTACCACCTCTAAACCCAACAACCGCACACCCCCTTTGAAGCTTCAATCCATTCCAGAACTGCAAAGATGGGTGGAAGCTCGCACGAAGCCCCGCCAAGTGAGTAAATGACGCGCCTCCCGCCGGTCAATGGCTTGGGGTTTTCCAATCGCCCGCAGTTGCTGATCAGAGATCCGGAAAATTTACAGAGGCGACCCGCGAGGAGATGCGCGACGCCAAGCTGCCGCTTGCCTACCGAGATAGCTGCGCGAACCTCCTGATCCCGCTCAACCGATGCCGGGCCGATTCCTACTACCTCCCGTGGAAGTGCAATGTACGTTTGCCGCGTGCAGCTCCCATTGGAGATGAATACTGCTGCAGCAGCAGCAGCCGCAGAGCAGCAGCAGAAGCAGCCTCTCTTTGAAATTCTCCTCCCTTTGGAGGCCTGGAAGCTAATTTACCAATTTCTCCGCAGGACGAGCGACACAGCTACGAAAAGTGCCAGTACGAGGAGTTCAAGAAGCGGGTAGTCAAGATGGACGAGCTGAGGGCAGCCAAGGACGGAGCCAGGAGCAACTAGAGAGAGGCACCAGGGGACGGCAAGAGGATGGAGAACGGACGGAAGGCGACCCTCCTAATGGGTTGACTGTACATATATATCCCACGGAAAAGAACCCCCGAGGCCTGGCTGGTCGAAATATTATACAAGAAATTTCCCACAATTCATGCCACTTGCAAGTGCGATACACTCGAGTGTTTTCTTTTTGACTACCGGAAGCTCGGAATGCTGCGGAGGTTGTGAGGGCTCTCTCAGCCCGATTCTAAGCCGCAATATTGGTGCAGCTTGAGAGGACTGATATTGCCCTTTGAGATCCTTCCGTTCTCGAATATACTGCTAGCAAACAGGCTCACATGGCAAAATGTGGGAATAACAGAACAGCAGTGTGCATGATACATGTTTTTTATTTTATTTTGTTTCTTACTTTCTTTGGAGCGTCGCATCGCTAGTTGCCCAAACCGCTATGCGGTATCTTGTCAGTGTAATCTACCAGAGTGCTTTTATCCTACAGCGTGCAGGCAAAGAGCCGCTAGAACCTCGCAGCGGTTCTCCGACCCCTGCCTGCCCCTTTCAAAACAGCCGCAGCGCTCTGCTGCACGCCTTGGGAGCCACCCTGGGATGCCGCTTTTATTTTGCCAGTCACCTTGCTCGCTCCATGCGTGCTCGCTAGTGACGAGTTTCTTCTAGGTCGCGCCTTCACAGCCGGTACAGTGATGCTGTTAGTGGAATGGGCTTTGAGAGAGACTTTCTGCTGCGAGGAGATCTTTCTTGTTTGCTTTTCCGTGGTCTGTGGGTCGTCTGAATCCGAGCTGATCTCAAGGACCTGTGTGCCAGGCGGAATGAATGATTGATCCTGTGACGCCTGGGTTGACTGCCTAGTCCGGCTTCGCGCCGACCGCTGAACAGGTGAGGAGGGAATCTGCGTCTTGATAGCCCGACCTTGCCTCCGGGAGATACTGGGAGGTGAAATCTTGGCGTCCTTCCGAGAAGTAGTACTTCGCCCGCCGATGGTGATTGAACTGCCATTGGTTTGCTGAGTGTTCTCAGTTGCAGGATCTGGGATGTCAAGTGGATAGGTATCCTTGGCTAAGATCGTATCCCGAGAATCTTCATCATCAGACATGTAATCGAGCTTGCGCATCGCCTCTTGGTATTCAGCATCGACATCCTTGTAGTCCTGAGATGGCTGGGATTTAAATTTGAGAGCTGACTCCTGAGGCTTTGAGGGCGTGCGAGCGTTGCGAGACGTTGCCGCAGTGCACCATACTGTATTGAGAGAGGCGATTGAGCGTGGAGTAGAAGGTGTAGCCGGTGGGGATTTGCGGGCGCTGCCAGCGTCCTTCTGCCTTGGGCTTCTTCTCAGCGGCGTCGTGACCTTCACCTTTGGATCATCTAGCTGATTAGTTTGCTGGCTAGCTGAGAAGATTTCTCCTTGCGAAGCGTCTGCTGCATTAATTGCTCCCGTGATCGGCTGACCATCGATGTCACACGACTCGGCTGTTGTACCTCTCAACGAGAGGGGTTCGGCGGCATTCCTGTCTAGATCCATGGGGAAATCTGGCTGGCGACCGCTCTGGGCACTGTGAGTTGGCGAGGGCGCTAGGAGTTGCGCTTGCGGGTTGGTTGCTTTCGGCGTGCCGGCAATGATATCGGCTTCTGGAAGATGCAAGGCTGTCTCGTGGTCGGAGGAGAACCTCGACGAGACGGTCGGAGAGACGTCCACTTGCATCTCAGTGTAATCATTGCCGGTGGGATCATTCGCGAGGATTGTCTCACTGGACGGTACACCTGCGGGCTGGCTTGGGCTCTCTCCTTGTTTCTGCTGTGATGGGCTGCTAATCTGTGAGAGGTCAGACATGGGGACATTCGATGAATGCACAGCCTGTCCTGCTTGGCCTTGGGTGGAATCATTGGTAGTACCTGTCACAATTGCTTCCGAGCGATCGGTGGTTCCGTTGGAGTCGGGGACTTCATCGTGTGCCCTCGGCTTATTTGCCACTTCTGGATGCCCATCGCTCACATCATCGAAACCTTCAAATGTGGTATCGTGAATCGGCAGGGACGTATCGGGCTCTGCTCCTTGTGGGGGTTCCACTGTCGGAAGTGTCGATGTCACAGCCTCTCCGGTTATCGGGATGGCAGGCTGCACAAGTCTCGGATCCATCATCTCCCCAAAGCTGAGAGTTCGGTATCCTTCGTTCCAACGCCTAGTTTCCTCGGCATCCTCCTCCTCCTCGTCTTCGTCCTCGAGATCGGGGGCATCGAATTTGTCGTAAATGCGTTCACCAGTGTTGTAGTCATACTGCTTCTCCTTTTGTTCCCATTTTAGATCCCTCCTAGCAAGCATGACCTCGAGCTCTTTGCCATCCTCATCGACTCTGCAGACAACTCCAGTCAAGCTGAGCACTTGCGGTTGGTATTTGGTTGCTTTTGAGCAAACAAACTGTTGCCAAGTGATCACCATGCCGTTTTGTGCGTCACCGAGAAGTAAGGATTTCAGGTCTGAGAGGCTTGCAGGCAGGGCAGGGAGATCCTCGAGATCTGACATCTGACTCGTTTCATGATTTTTGCTGTTCACTGGCGTTTCTTCAACGTCGTCGTAATTAAGCTGGATGTCTTCTTCCTCCATTTCTTGTGTCTCTTCAAAGGTATCATCGTAGTAGCCTGACTCGTCCCATTCCTGAGATTCATCATACTTTCGTTTCTGACCACCTTGAGTGCCATCTTGGTAGAAGTGCGCTTGGTTACGCTCGGCTCTCTTACCGCGACCCCCTCTCTTGTTCTTCTTGTTATACCAATTGCCTTGCTGCTGTGGATCCCAGCGCTGGACAAAAGGAAAGGGGGGTTCGCTAAGCTCTACTCCCTCCTGGCAGCATTCAACAGCCCGGTAGTTGATCTTAGCTCGCCATGCCTCGGGTTCTTCGTCCTCTGCGGGTGCAGAATCATCTCCTTTATCAGCTAAGGCAGCAATGTCCTTGCTTACCTCTTCGGCCAGGCGCACATTCTGCAGCGGTCGAACATCCTGCATGAGCTTGCTGCGAAGTTGTTCCTCGTCCTCCTTGGTTTTGGGATTCCGTAGACCAAGGGCTCCAAAGAGCATCCGACGACCGACACTAACATCAACCCGACGTCTCTTTTGAGCCGATGTAGGCGAGTCGGTCTCCTTATTGCCAGCTGGCTCTTCAGTGTCGGTGGGTTTGGGGCTGCTTAGATCATCTTGTTTTCTCTTGTTGCTCTTGTGTGAAGTAGTTGTGCTGTCGAGACCCAAGGAACTTCCTGGGCCGACCTCTACTCCACCACTGGCGAGAGCATCTAGTAGTGCTTGTCGCTTGGCCTCAAATAGTTCCTTTTCCTTCTCAATAGACGATTTAATCGCTTCTGGTTTGGGTGCATCTAGAAGGGACGCGTCTGATCCGGTCTCAGCGAGTCTCTTGGCTTTCAGGGCGGCCCGTCTCCGAGCATTACGTAGCTTGGTCGCGGTTTTGCCGGCCCCGGGCGGCACCGTAGACTGTGTTGGTGTCGGTGACGTCGATTGCACGCTGCCCGCAATGGCTGCATCGTTTGTTGTGGAAGTATTCTTGGGAGCTGCATTGGCAGATTTACTGATAGACTTCTGAATATCTTCGGCCTCGGAAGCAGAGCTGGACTCATCCTCGCTACTATCATCTTCAGAGCTATCCTCAGAGGTCTCATCGTCTGCGTCTGAATCTTCGCTGCTGCTTGAGCTGGCATCTGAACTGCTATCTGATACGGACTGTCGGGCGGGGGCGGTTGCTGATTTGCGATTGCGGGCGCCACCTGCAGTGCTCTTAGTAATTGTTGTTTCTTCAGGACCGCTATCACTATCACTATCACTATCACTCGTGTTATCACCGTCCTCGGAATCATCGGAAGAGTCAGAATCCTCAGATGCAACGGCTCGATTGTGGTCTCCCTGAGCCTCGTCGCTTTCATCGTCGCTCTCAGACGAAGTGTCGGCATCAGACGTGTCGTCAGAGGCCTCGTCTTCGTCAGAACTAGAACTCGTGCCGCTTGACGATGTTTCATCATCATCCTCCATGTTATTGCCACCCGGCGTAGATTGCGAAATAGTAGGATTGTTTGGAAGCGGCACGGAAGGAACGACGATACTAGGTTCGCCAGGCGTGGTGTCGATAAATGAGGCGGATATATCAGCCAGTGCTTTCAAAGCATTCTTAGAGCCAATTGTGCCAGGTGGTAGACCTTGACGGTCGTATCTCCGTATGAATGCTGTCATATCCTCATCTTCAGCCTCGTCTTCTTCCATTTCTTCCCCTTCCTGGTCGTATTCTTCCGCTGCGGAGGTTGCAGCTGCTCCCGCAGGCTCAGTGGGTTTAAGACTCTGAGTAGATTCGACCCCTCTGTCATCACCGCGGCGGGTTTTCCAGGACCTCAGAAGTTCAGACTCCGACATATCTGGCTTGAATCCTTGAAGAAGCGCCAGATATGCCTTTGTGAGATCGCCCTCTTCAGCCTTGAGGACTTCCTGGCAGACTGCGGAGGGTGCAAGGGGAAATGCAGCACGCAATACACTAATCTTGTCGAGCACCTCCAAGTTCAAAGACGATTCGTTTCCTGCGTAGCTGGCGTCAGCCTCCTGGTCGAGGTCGCCGCTGCTCTCCTGCAGATCCCGGAGCTCCTGTTCCAGGTCTTCCTCAGCATCCCCCTCAGCGTCTTCACCCTCGTCCTCGTCATCGCTTGAACTATCCTCGTCCATGATATCGCCTCCCTCAGACTCGTCTACATCTTGGTGGGCGCGATCCGGAAGGTCGTCTTGGTCTTCTTCCTCTCCATCGACATCGTCGAAATCAGCGGCTATCCTCACGCTCTTCCTACGACTGTCGAATTCTTCCTCGCCATTGGTGAGGAGCAGCATGGGGCTGCCTGGATCCTCCTGGCCATCCTCTTGGTACTCGGAATCGCCGTCATCTTCGTCTTCTTCCGGCTCTTGCTCTTTTTCATCCTCGAATCCTATACGACGGCGCTTGCGGGGTGGTATTTCCAAAGGTGGTCGGCGGAGCGGTGCTCTGAGCAATGGTCGCCCGAAAGCCACACCATCAATCAAATGCCTCCCATCGGCTGAGATCTGGTGGCGTCCGCTGACCCGACGCCGGCGGAGGTCGTCCGTGAACAGCGGCCGGATGAATACCTGATCGTCCTCCTTGAGCACGCTTTGGATCGGTTGGAAGTGCAAGCACTCGAAGGTCGAGCCATCGGCACCGCCCAGCTCGACGGCGTAATCCTCGAGTCCCCACTCTTCACTCTCGAGAGGTAGGATGTCGTTGACCTGCTCGAGGAGGGCAGCGATGGTGGGATTGCCTCCAAGCGGGACAGGCCACACCACGTTAGCTTCGGGCAGGCCGTTGCGGCGCACGACGAGGCGCAGGCGCATGTGAGATGCCATATTACCGTGTGTCTGTCATATGGGTGCTGGGTAACAGTTGCGCATGTACGTAGGAGGTCTCTTTGTGCAATAGATGGAAGAGAAGGCTGCCTCGAAAATGATGGTTTGCTAAATCCTTGGGGGAAAAAGAGAAACAAGGAATGGAGATGGGCACAGAGAAAAGAAAAAAAATTAATTCGGAGTGCACAACTTTTATGGGTATCTTAAAAAAAAGAACGAAACCAACTCAGTGTCAAAGTGAATGCTTTTTGGACTTTCTTATCCCGAGGCAACATCCCAATCCTTTTCTTGAGTGACAAAAAAGTTGAAGGCAGCAACGCGATCCTGCAGCTCTAGAAGCTTGTAAAGCACGCGCCCGGCGATGGGGCATTAAAAAAAACTGGGTCGAAAAAGTCGAGCTCGAGAGTGCCCGGAGCCGACCCGCACGGAACCTGCAGGGGATGGAACGATAGTGGGGTATGGAGCTTGGTCGGCACTGCATGGAGCTCCAGGATTCTGTGGTCCAAATCAGTCAGTTATTAAGTTAGTCAATCACGGAAGACGTGACCATTTTGTATTCATTTGGCCATTACCGTTGTTCTTCTCCTTACAACTGACCTGAGATGGGTTCATGCCAGCTCTTCTGGGCCATTTCTCGCAAATTCGCTGTCATCGGAAGCGTTGCGAAAACAGCCCGCAGTCAGGCTTGCAGCAGTCCGAAGGGACTTGGGTAGGCAAAAGAAATCGTCGTGGTTTGGAAAATACGCAGCTTTATTTATGAGGATGGACTGTATACATGCGCATTGATATTTTTAGTTTTCCAACGTGGCTTCTGTTGAATATGTTCACATTCCCTCAACCGGTTGTTTCCCAGCTGTTCAAGGTCCCGTGTCCGCAACCCAAGCAAATCAAATATTCATCTTGTAGAATTGCGTTTGTCTAAATGTGCTTTTTGAAGCGGGCATTTCTTTTGTGTGTCCCATTTCTTTTATGCAATATATGTCAGTATATATTTACCTATCACGAATTCCGATGTGTATTCATGAAGTTGGCGGCATAGATCCCATGTCTAGCATGTGGCCCATCTTCTCGATCTGTTATGACGGGTTAGTTGTGCTGGGTTCAACATGTCCAATCAGTCTGCTAGAGAGCAGCATACCTTAGTTTTCAGATACCCTTCCACCTCCTGACTCCTAAAACCTCCCTTTCCTTTCCAACTCAGCGGCACCATCGCCACGCGCTCCGTCACTCTAACCTCGCGGTTGGGGCCTTCGACAGCGCGGATCTTGTCTGGGTTGTTGGTAAGCAGCCGGACCTCCTCCTGACCCAGATCTAGTAGCATAGCGGTTGCCAGACCGTAACTTCGCGCGTCAGCCGGGTGCCTCAGCAGTAGGTTCGCCTCTACCGTGTCCGAGCCTAGATCTTGCAGGTTGTAGGCCTTGAGCTTCTCTCCCAGGCCGATACCACGTCCCTCCTGCCTGAGGTAGATGATAATGCCGCCATTATGTACTTGCGACGGAAGAGCCATCAGCCGCGCCGCCTCGTCTAGCTGCTCGCCACAGTCACACCGAGCCGACCAAGCCGTCTCGCCCGTGTAACATTCCGAATGGATACGAACCAGGGGCGGGCCGTCCGGCGCTGCGACGGTAGCCTCGCCTTGCTGACTGGATGCTGCTGGCCCCCCTGCTATGCCACTCTTCGTCCGCCCCGGAAATAGTCTTCCGGTGTATGCGCCTCGAATCATGCGGTCCATCTCTGTCTCGCCTTCTCGGGGAGCATCAAGGCTCTTGCTCCGGATATTGTTTCCAAACACGATGGCCAGGTGCTCCTTGTTGTCCACATTGTTGGTGTAGAGGTGGAGGAACATCTCTGTTCCCGCTACCGTCGGAATACGCGCCCGCACCACGCATTGGACCTCTGGGAGGGTCTCGAGAAGCCGCGGCCGCTTGTTGCCGGCGCCGCCTGAAGGGAGAGAGGAGTCTACTGGGATGCTGCGGGGTTGCTCGGACCGCGGCGTCGCTGTGCCAGGTGTTCCGGGTGGCGTGAATTGGGGAGATAGTAACGACGGGGGCGGCGGCGGCTGGTCGTCGGAGTGTGTCGAAGCAGAAGTGCCTGGCCGCGGCTGGTCGTTCAAAGAGGAGAGGGCAGCAAGTGACAGAGCATCCCGCTGAGTGCTGGGGCCGTCGTGTGCATGGTCGCCGACTGGACGTGAGCGTGGCGAGTAGAAGGAGGGAAGTTCGGGTGTCTCTTCAGCAGGCCATTGGTGCTGTTTCCTGCCGTCCATGGCGCCTGAATCAAGCGTCGGCATGGATCTCGTCGGTGAATGCAGCTTCTCTTTCGGATGAGGCGGTTTGCCAACAAGCCGTACAGGGCCGAGAAAGCAAAGTGCGCTGGAACTCGCGGCCAATTGATTCGGGCGGGGCCAATGGCGGGGCTGCAGATATTCGTACGGCAGGGTCCAAGTGAGCAAAAACGTCCAGTTGGCGGAGTTTGAACAAGCGCAATGGAGGGTCTCACGGATATCCGATCAGGGAAGGGCGTACACAGCACAAAGAAAATAAGCCCAAATACACAGTATGCTAGTCAGTGAACGGATCGATGTTGGAGTTAAGGACAAAGTGAAAATGGTGGACAGGAGCGATTGCGCAAGATGATTAATGGTAGTTAGTGATTACTCTAGCCGAGGCGGGACATTAGTCAGGCCTGGACTTTTTGTACATGAGTACAACATTTAAAGTCGGTATCCCCGTGTCAGACACCTGGGCGCCCAGTGCAGTGCACCTGCGATGCGGGTTTTTCGGCTCTTGAGCGGCGCAGTGCCGCCATAGGCTACCTAGAGCGTGGTCGCGGGGAAGAACGCCCCTTGCGCATCGCGTGCCCTAGGGTGGTGAAGTGAGTGCTTCCGTCTGCTTCTCTGCCGGTCTTCGGCCTTCGGCATCCACCACCCTGCCTGCCACACCAGCACATACTCACACGTACCGTGTAGTTTGTTTGTCTCAGTGCGTTTTAATTGTAAGTTAGTCGGAACGAATCCCCCGTATCGGAACTAGACTGATTGACCAGCCGGATGCTGGTCCTCATGCTGAAACGACCGTATCAACACTCTATGCGTACCAATAATATCTCTATTATCCGGTAATTGCAATTATGAATTCAGGTTTACCAGTGCATCGTGGGACGCTGTCGTCTGGCCGCTCCCTTCCCTCCCGCAATCATCACATTGCGATGTGCTCATACCGGAACGGTCCCTACGGCGGCTATGACATTTCCCATGCAGCCGAAAACCCGCCCAGCCGATCGGGATAGCTCCGACATCCCAGAAGCCAACCAACCCTATCGCAGAACCCCGTTGGCAATGTGTACTAAACTACCATTGGTCAATTCAGGTCTTCCATGGACTACCTACCTTGAAAAGTTGAAACGATGTATAACATTGAATAATACCACCACCTGTCTGCCTGACTCGTCTTGCAGAAATATGCAAACGCGATCGCCATTTGTGGTGAATGATGAATCTAAACAAAATGATTTTATACACACATAATGTACGTCTGTGAGAGCCAGGCATTGAAGCATAGCGCAGCTTCCAGTCTGAATTGCAAACTAATTTAAGTTATGCCAAATACAGACCGTGGAAGGCACGATGGCGTACACAATGAATTTGAAGTCTTCCTGCAGCAAGCACTTGAGGTGAATAAATACTAATCCACAATGCACATGGGATGGCACTGAACAGGGCAACTATCTATGAGATGTACATCATTATGAATAGTCTGTTTACCTGTGCAATGTCATTGATGTATCGGTTCAATGGTGACATTCGACAACACTGAAACCAATTTCTTCTCTTCCCAGCTCTCCGCCTCATGCCCTTGACCACCTTCCGCATGCTTCCCCTTCTGCATCTTATCTATCCTAGCTACCCCATGCTTATATCATGAGGCTGGTGTGGCACGAGAACTGCAAGAACCGCTAGGATAAGTCAGCAGGTATCCATGACATCAATGTAAGGACAATAACTAAACAGTGAAGAGGCAAAAGTAGCTCATCGGATCGATCTTGGAGTTTCATGAATCAAAATTTTAAGCAGATTGCAGTCTCACGACAGCTCAGTAAAATTGCATTGAAAACTAAACGAGCGACAACAAGAGACTTATATTTCCAGAGACATTATTCCTTGACTAACCCTCTCGCAACTAACTCCTCCACTACGATTCCTTAAGTCGTCATGACCGTGACATAAAGCCCGCCGGCTTATGTTGGAACCGAATTCGTCGTTTAGGCGGTGCCGGGGGGAGCGGTGCAAAGAACATCCTGGCCAGCCTATGAAGGGGGCGTGGTTAACAGCAGGTCATCATCATGAGTTATTCACGAGATTGGTAACTTACGACAGGAATAACACAGCACTCAGGCTCCTTGCCCACAGCGGCGCAAAGGGAGGTAAAATCATCAGAGCTGGCTGGGATGGAAGAGGCTGCATCATTGTTAGCAAGATACAATATCCCAGGCTTTGTATATTCGTAAATCAACTCTGGGAAAACTCACGATTCTCGCAATCCAAATCGGCAACACCAAGGACATCGACAGCGCAGCACTGAGCATTGCTGTACAAAGCACCAGTGCACGCAGTGTAATCGCCACTGCCACCACCACCGCTGCCACCGCTGCCATCGTCACCACCGCTGCCATCATCGCCGCCACCGCCGCCACTGCTGCAGCCGTCACCGCCGCCGTCGCCGCCATCTCCACGAACAGAGAAAGGCTTGGCCAGTACAGTGCAGGCAAGAAGGGGAACGATGATGCTAATGAGCTGCATGTTGAAGATAGGGGTGTTTTAAAACCTAAGTGCTTGATTCTGGGGAGAAATTGGAGGGATTGAATAGTTCTCTGGTGAATGCTTGCTGTTGTGATGAATAGAAGGTTTCTTCAAATTTGTGGTAGGAGGAGGACGGGGTTTTTATAGACGTTCGGGGGCGGTATTGTCGGCGATGTCCACGAGCGCTTCCGTGCTCATGAGATGGAAGTGATGTCCACAAGCAGCCAGTAACAAAGCCCTGCCGTCAATCTCGATGTTCCAACTTGTCACCATTCCGTCTTTGAGAAACCATGTCGTTCGAAAAACAGGCTCTCGGTGAGCTACTGGGTGCATATCAGCTACCTCGACTCGCTTTTCTCAAGGCGAGGGCTCGACAGAATGAAGTCTATAATACAAGACTTGGTATACAGACCTTATGGGCGGAGCTGAAACGGCCGTACTTCCAAAAGCGAATGGCATACACTGGTGATGGAATCAATAGGGAAAGTGATCGACAAGGAGCTGTAAGATGTACGGGCTTCTACGGAGCAAAATTCCAAAAGGAGGGTGGCGAGCATGCATGAGACTTCATCCAGAAAGTCTGGCAGTCCACTGGCAGTATTGCTTTGTCGTCCTCTTTGCCGAGCCCAGTGCCTTCTCATACCAACAACTGCCGTGACGAGGACATCAAAGTCGGTGTTTCGAAGAAATATCGAAAGGAGGGTTGAGATGGTTCAACGGATCATATCCCGACTACTGCAGACATAATGACCGCTCCAACGCGCTGATGTTGCTGTGCAGGGGACTTCTGGGCAGCGGCTATGCAAGACTTTTCGCCGTCCTGGATATCTAATATTGAGTGACTGCATGCTTCAAAAGTGGCAATTTTGATTTGAATGGTGTCTACTGAAGTGGTACGAGAAGACCAATGGCCAAGCTGCACGGCATGGGAGTCATCAAGGTGAGCAGCACCCATGAAGGATACTGCAAACCTCTTGATCAGCAGCAGAAGAGAGTGTGATGAAAGTTTGCCCCTGACAATCCATTCCGTATAGGACACGCTATTAATGCTAAGATCTGTTATCTTTTTAGCCTCACACAGGTTAATATTAAGCTTATTTCACTTTGAACAAGACACAGCTGCCCATAACCTCCGCCAAGGAATGACTAGAAAGAAGATACCACAAAAGAAAAAGGTCGCGGCGACTCCTCGTGAAAGTTAAGAGTTAAGAAGCCTTTCCTGAAGACCACATCCGTTGCCCAGCCGCCTACCGTACCCGTTCGATGCTGAACGGCGTACCAGGTATGTATTTCCTACCGCATACGAGTTTGCTCCTAGGACATTGCATGAGGGCGTAGTAACATTTGATTCGCCCAGCGTTTCATCTCAATATACCAATTAACTATCCAGCCCTGTTCGGATTCCCAAAACGTTCAAGATCGTCGTGCCTCCGTCCAGCTGAAGCCCATCGGAAAAGTCATGGCTATCGGGCGGCTAGTCCTGCTCTCTACTTTCCTGCACTGGATCTCTAGGGCTCTAGGCTGAGGACAGGGTTCTATGACAAGCCTTTTGCTCAGATGGCCCGAAAAGGCACAGATCCATGCGGGGAAGGACGATTGGTAGTACGATTGGCTATCCTGACTTGACGCCCTAAGCATGTCTTAATTGTTGGTGGTTTCTACTTTAACAAAGCTACAACGTCGATGAAACTTCCATGCATACTTCTTATCCAGGTTGCATCTTCTCTGCTCGGTGCATGCTGACGAGATATTTAGCCTATGCTTACGTGGTGCGACGCTCTAACGAGAGTTAAACTCAACTACTTACAAGCGACTTTACTGGAGGGAGAGGAGAAGAAGAAGATACACCATCATGAAACTTGCGCCTGCATTCTAACGTGAGTCTCTTAGGACCCATGCGGTAACGTGCGGGTTGGTGGAAATAGGGATACAGACCAATACGCAGATCAAGACTCTGGCTGACGGTAAAGCATGCCAGTTTCGGTTTTGATAGACGCCACCAATGTAACACTCTCCCCATATGGGATGCTTCCCGGCACATAGATTACTCCATTGAATAGCCTGATTCGACAGAAGCGTAGAAGTATTTTTGGTCCCAATCTCAGGACTTCCTGTGATCACCCACTGAAAAGAACCCAGCCCTGGTCAAACATACCAATATGCAAGCATATGTATACTGTGAACGAAGGAGATGGCTTTAGACACAGCGCCCTCAGATTCGAGCAGTTATCACCCAGCCGGCCCCGAATTCTGCGAGGCCAGACACCTGATACATACAGCAAGCGCTGTAACCTCGCTGCAGATTGTCGCCTATCCTCCCAAGTCCTGCGGGGTGAGCTTCACCAATGCCGACGTATGGGTTCAAATCCCGGGGTAAGGATTCTTCACGCACCGCCCCCGCAAAATTATTGCGTCGCCATGCAGACCCCAATCTAGCAAGGAGCGTAACACAGCAGGGTGCTTGAGCACACTGAAAAAGGAAGGAATAAAAGCATCATAGTGTAGTACGGCGATGGAAACAAGCGCACTTAGAATATATGGTCTGGCTTTGGCTCTTCTGGAAAGCTTGGCCGGTCGACTCATTATTTTTTGCTTTTGAGGCCGTGAGATTGCTTTCAACGAGTATACTAGAAGCTGAGACTATACCTGCAGGTTTCGAGATCTAGTGCTACAGCGATCCGTCATTGGTCGTCTCCGCGCAACGCTAAGGCTAGTACTCAGTAGGCGAACAGCCCTTGGCTTGTTTGGCTGCTTTGGAAAACGAGACGTGGCTTGGGGGCTTTCTCTCTTGCATATTCCCCGACATCCGCGGACGTTATATTATACCACTGGCCGACTACCATCGCAGACAAGATTTCCTTCGGACTACCTCGTGGACACTGGTTGGAAGCAACGTTCCACAGCCAAGGAATGCGCATTGGTACGACGATTTCCCAGAAGGGGATTACTCAGAGCGCCGCCAAACGTAGGTGGCTGGACGATATGTCGAACGTGGTCATGCCAGACTGGGCCAACCCTCTTTTGGAGTAGGCTGCGAAAGGCGTTTACCAGGATGCAACCCTTTCAAAATGAGGGTGAGGAAAACTGGAGCGCCGAGAGGTATTTACCTGCTACCTGTTCCTGCACACCATCGAAGCCTCAAACTTTATATCCTAGCAATACTACACCCCCCTGGAAGTTGAACATGTTACGGGGCTGCCGGCCCGGCTCGTCGATCAACTATGTCATCGATTAGTTTCAATTGGTTTCGATTGGGGTTTTCCCATCTTCAGCTTCTTGCGAAACGGGCACCGGCGCTTAAAAGGTAATATTGCTTTTTACTTTATTCTTAGTGGTTCTCAAGTCCAATGCCAAGGTCAGCAGATATGGAGTGCTGGAGCTGCGTGGCTAAGATGATGACTGTTTCCGGCAAGTGAGGTTGTTGTGTTTCTTGGGCCCGGAAGCTCACTTCAAATCTATGTCAAGGTATTCTACGACTTACTAAGTTACTCGCATTTAGGATGCAAAACATAGGGACAAACTCTATGCGCCCTTTATTTTATTTCTCTTAGTTCCCGGCTGCCGAGCGCAGATTAATTGCACGAACGGTGGGCTTTACACAAAGTCAGATCGGGCACATTGCTTCTGAAATACACAGACAGTAAAATTATAGATTCTCATTAGAAATTAGGTTCATAGAAATATATGGTGCCCATCAGTCATAAATCCTTTTCCTCTTTTGATGTTGCAGCATACTGCAGCTTTGGACTGGTTTATAGGGTCACGCCAACAGGGAGCGCAAGCACCTGCTCATTGGTCAGGTATCCGCACTGCTCAGAGTACGCAGGCGCCTCGCCCGTGATCTCAGTCAGGCAGCTGCCCGACTTGGCGTTGATTAGGTTCCCGGAGATGAAGTAGTTCCACTTGGTAGAGGCGGCGGCGTCGCTGCACGGGACCATGGCGACAGTGCCGTCGGCTGCCTCGGCGAGACAGTGCGACTCGTCCAGCAGACTGCTGACGGTGCCTTCGGGTCGCACGCGCCAGACCTGGCCGTCGCCGCCCGTGCAGTTGGCCCAGGTGACGCTGCTGCCGCCGCTGCAGCCCGTCGCGGCCCCCGCCGTCAGGCAGCTCAGCGTGTAGGTGTTGAAGATCTCACCCGTCGGGTACACGCGCACCGAGTCGCCGAAGACCGGGTTGGACAGGCGGAACAGCGCGGTGCCGTGCGAGGGGACGCCCTGGGCCGTGATGCCCGAGCTAGAAGCGACAGAGACCGTCGTGTTGGCGCCCGTCCAGAGATCCTTGATGACCAGGGTGGACGGCGTGGCGAGGGTGTCTGGGGACAGGCCGATGCGGGCCCAGGAGACGGTCAGGTCGGCGGTGTTGTTGCCCTTGTTCAGCACGGTCAGGAGGCGATCGCCGTTGTACAGACTCTTGGTCAGCACGTCCCAGTCAGCGCTCTGGCTGACCAGCGTGGCCTGCTGAACGAGCGGGTCCTGGTCGACGGCGATGATGTCCGCGTTGGTGAGGTAGGCCACCTCGTCGTCGGTCATGTTGAGCACGTCGGTGCTGAGGATGAGGGGCGCCGAGAAGCTGGCCCACAGTGCAAAGTGCGACTTCTTCTCGTCGAGGGTGTAGTCGAAGTGGTCAACGTTCAAGAAGTCCGGATCATTCACGTAGCCTGGGCGCTGGAAGCGGGCCAACCGCACCTGCTGCGCGTAGTTGTTCATGACACCATCCCAGCCGGTGATGTCGGGCCAGTAGTTTGTGGAGTTCCACACCAGGATGTCTTGCGAGTGGCGCGCCAGCTGACCAAACTGCGGCACCCAGTCCATCACGGTGTACCAGTCCGTCAGGTTGTCCTCGCTGGCAAAGTAAGCGGGTGCCGACTCAGAAAACACCATGGGGTTGGGCATGCTGCTGAAGATCTCGTGCCACTTCCCGTAGACCGCCTTGTAAGTGGCCTCGGTGGAGTCCGGCATGTTGCAGCCGTCCAGCTTGAGGTAGTCAAAGCCCCAAGAGACGAATGTCGCGGCGTCGATCTCTTCGTAGCCGTAGGCGCCGGGGAAGCCACCGCACGACTTGTTGCCCGCGTCTGTGTAGATGCCAGCCATGAAGCCCCTATCCTTGAGATACTGCGTCAGCCATGGCAGCCCGTTGGGGAACTTCTCCGTGTTCCACGTCATGGAGCCATTGGGGAGTCGCTCCATGGTGGACCACTCGTCATCGAGGTTGATGCGATTGTAGCCCGCGTGCAGGAGTCCCTTGGCCACCATGGCGTCCGCCGTATCGGTGAACAAGCTCTGGTTGAGCCCGCCCATATACTGTGCCCAATCATTGAAACCCATAGGTGGCAGCGGGGAGAGAACACCAGGCACCGCTACAGCAGAGCCGAGCAGGCTCCATGACAGCGCAGCAGCGAAATTCCGAGCGGAAGACATGGTAGTTTATTTCAGCGTGATGTCTGGTCTGGACGTAAGACTTTTTATGTCAGGTCAATCCAGAAGCCGATACGACAGGCTGCAGCAAGACAGAGCCAATATGTCGTGGTGCTTAGATGGCGTGGCGAGATTGAGTAGTGCCTGGTGGAGGAAGTCCGAGGAGAAGTCTACATTGAATACTTATATATGCACGCGAGATTATGTACTGTGTATATCCTATGGAGAGCCGGAATTCGGCTATAGTCTAAGTTACTATCAACCTGACCGCTGGATGCTGGATGCTGGATCAACTATCATCTATCGGATATAGATCGCCGACAAGGGTTCAAGGGTTCAGAGATAGGCAGAGCAAGGTTTGAGGCAGGTCACAATCGTACCCAGGGACTACTACGATAAAACAATTACAAAGATATCGAGGATCCTTGAGCTCTAATGCCAGCTTAGAGCGAGTTCGGCTCTCCACCTTTGCATGTTCTTATCGCTTGGTTCAAGGTTTCGACCTGGCTGCAACTGGCTGAAAAGGAGGAGGTTTCCCCGCAATATACAGCAACCCTTGCCAGTAGCCAAAAGCGGGCACCTGTTGGATGACGCCTATAAGATGAGATGGAATTAAACACCAACGAAGCTAACGCCGCATCAGGGGGGGTCGGTCCACCAAGCTACTTCGTAAATTTGCTGTGCTTACTTACCATAGTATTATTCCCTATTTTCCGCCCGCGCGAAGCTACAACGTTGCATGGACCGCTAGCAGAGGAAGCGGGACGAGAACGGGTTCGTTCAAGCTCACGATGATCGTCATTGGGTGGAGCGGCGATAGGGCTCTGCACAACAGACTATTACCCAATGAGGATAAAGACTCCCTTTCGAGAGGGCAAGCGGGGGAACCGGACCTGCAAGCGCCGGCTGGGGGCGGATCGGTTAATAGCCGGGTGACGTTACACTGTCCAGAGCTCCTCGGATTCAAGGTCCGGCTGTTGTAGGTGTAGGCTCAGCTTCATCTCGCGTCGCTATCATTCTGCCGCTGCCCGGCCGTCTGGTGGTCGTCTGATGCATAGAGCAAGAGTCACATTTTCCACATCCCGCTGCACAAAGGATCGTGACAACAGGCGCGCGGTACGCGTAACCTAAAGGTGGGTGGATATGTAGGTCAGCAAGCTGTTTAGCACGCGGGGCAAAGCTACGCCTGGGGCGATGGACAGCAGCGAGATGCAACATTGCAAAAGTCATCGTCCCACGTCGATGTCCAAAACGCTCGCAGCCCTCACAAAGGTCAATAACACCGAGCTGATAAGAAGCTCTTAAGACAGGCAAGAGCATCCTAAGCGGATTCGTGCTGAAAACCGAACAAAGAGACAACCACAAACAAGCACCGCACAGAGCGATAAACCCGCCCTTAGTAATATATTTTTTTTTCTTCTCTCTACCCCAAGTTCACTATGGCTGCATCCCCTCTTCTCGAATCTCTGGAGCGCGATGGCTTCGTCGTGCTGTCCGGCGCGGTGAGCGGCGTCCAGCTCGAGCGGCTCCGAAGCGCCGCGCAGTCGGCAACAGCGCTGGCACGGGAGGGCAAGTGGGCGGACGTGCGGACGCTGCCCAAGCAGTTCCCGCCTTGGAACGTGGCGGAGGCGGCGGACAAGGGCATCTGGGGCGTGCAGGGGGTGATGCACCCGGACATGCCGATGCATGACGAGTTCACCAAGATGTACTTCTCGGACGTGATCCTCAAGCCCACCAAGGAGCTGCTGCAGTGCTCCGACGACGACCTGGTCATGGAGCTCTTCAACCTGCTCGTGCGGCCCGACCGCGACTTCGAGCTGCGCTGGCACCGCGATGACATCCCCGCCACCGCCACCGCGGAGGAGGAGATGGAGCGCCTGGGCCAGCCCGCCTTCTCGGCGCAGTGGAACCTGGCGCTGTACGACGATGCCAGCCTCGTCGTCATCCCGGGCAGCCACCGCCGCGCGCGCACCGAGACGGAGCGCGAGGCCGGACCCTTTGAGAAGGTCCTGCCCGAGCAGCTGATCGTGCAGCTCAAGCCCGGCGACGTGGTCTTCTACAACAACAACATCCTGCACCGCGGCGTCTACGACTCCTCCATCGAGCGCATGACGCTCCATGGCAGCTGCGGCCACGTCGACGGCGCCAAGGCTCGCGCCCGCAACGTGCTGCAGCACGGCCTGCGCAACTGGATCGACAAGATGAGCTTCGACGCGCTGGAGGAGGAGCAGAGAGTGCAGGCCGAGCACATGCGTTCCAACCTCGTGCAGATGGGCAAAACCGTCGGTGAGGTTGGGTACTCTCTGGAGGGATAAAGGAATGGGAAAATTTTGGGCATTTTTTTCGACTTTGTATATAGAGGCTATCTAAGTCAATGGAAAGTAAAACATATATCTGATAACACACCCATTTTGAAACTTCTGTGAATTGAAACAGTATTTTCTAAAGTGACGAAAATCACAAGACGCGCCAAAGGTCATCAAATACTGCTATACGCATAGTATATCATCACCATGGCAGAATAGAGTTCTGGTATAGCCAACGCCATCCATGATATCGAGATAGGAGGTTTTGACTTTACCATTTTCTATATCCTGTTTTCATATAGTAAGTTTGAGGAGAGCCATAGAAGTCTATTCTATTTGAGTTACACCTGCGGTTTGTTCAGGGGACCACTCGGATCATATACATCGCTAGTGATGGTCTCAGGATACCGCACACCCCCTTGCGCCAGCACGTTTTCCAAAACCCCCATCACGGCTATGCTCTCGCCCAACGTCAGATTATCGCTCTCAAGCTTCCCGTCCCGGATGCAGCGTGCGCACTCGTCCGCCTGCCAAAACATACCCTGACCCCACGCCTCCTCCACCCCGCCGCTGCCGGGATCCCGCGGCGTGGGAAAGCTAAAGTGTTCCCCAGCCGACCCATCGGCGTACAGAACCCGCACAGTCTCGGGTTTAAAGGCGGGACTGGCGACCTGGATCTCGCCGCGTGAGCCCTGGATCCGCACGGCGGGGCTGCCGGTGTTTCCCGACTTATCGTCGATGCTCGTTTCCGTTCGCAGACCAGTGGTAGCGATGCCCATGGCCCCCTCCGTTGCGAAGTGCAGAATGATGGCGGCGCTCTCGTCAACCCCGGTGGGTGTGTATAGGTTCACGGCCGAGGAAACGATTGGCCACTTCCTTTCCCCACCCGGAACTGTCGGCTGCAGATGGTACAAAATCAGAAAGATCCACGTCAAGGCGTACACGCCGACGTCCAAGAGGGCACCGCCGGCCAGTTCAGGGTTCAGTGCGCGGTGGACATCGTCGAACGAGAGCTTGCCATCCTGGAGCTCAGCATTGTAAGAACAGTCGGCTGCGATGGTGTGACGTGACGTCGCGAGTCAGCAAATTATGTGCGATGTACTCGAAATGCGAAGCGAGCTTGTCTTACCAATGACCCGATGGATTTTCCCTATAGCACCATCACGACAGAGCTGCGCCACCTTTACCGTTGCCGGGAGGAACCGAGTCCACACGGCCTCCATGAGGAAGAGCTTCTTTTCCCGGGCTGCCTGCGCAAGCCTCCGGGCCTGCTCCGCCGTGACCGTGAGGCTCTTCTCGCACAGCACGTGCTTGCCGGCCTCCAGAGCCAGCATGACGTTTTGGAAGTGGTGGCTGTGCGGCGTCGCCACGTAGACGGCCTGCACGTTCGGGTCGGCCACAAGCTCGGCGTAGGACCCGTACGCCTGGACGTCGCCGGGGATTTTGACCTTGTTTACAAAGTCGCGGGCTCGAGCCGCGGAGCTCGAAGAGGCAACGGCGACGACCTTGTGCGTGACATCATGGGTGCTGCGTGTCGCCGGGTTGGTGAGCAGGTCACGGGTAAACGCTGTTTGTAGTGGTGGCGAAATCAGTGATCAATCATACACAAAAAGAAAATTGGTGAGATTAGCATCCTGCTTACTTTGGGCAATGCCACCGGTAGCGAGAATGCCCCAGTGTAAAGTAAAAAGTAAAGGGTGAGCCATTCTCAGTTACGGTTCGACTTCGGATTTTACTAGTCGCTCACCGCGATCAAGGATGCTGCTTCAGAACGGTGACGAGGACATTTACGCAAAAACCAGTTACTACTTAATGACGAATCAAAATGAAGATTTAGTCTATAGAAAATCGGAACACCCCCTACGGTTGTGGTGACTTGCCACTGCTGATATCCATTTTCGGTGCTACGGTGCTCTCTGGCAATACTACATACAAGCCTTGAAAATGGGTTGTTGATTAAGAGACCTGGAATTAAGTCATCAGTCCAACAGATATTACTATCGTCATTGCCAGCCCCTTCGGCACATAGCAGTACGGGTATGATGCGGGGAGTAGAGAGGAGTGTAACAGCACTAGTATATCGAACCATAGGTGACCCCTCTTAGGCTGGCACTATGCACAAGCGTGGGTCTATATCCGCGGATGGCATGAGAATGCAACGTACCGTTTTGAACGACAAATCCGTGCTAGTCCAGGTCCCATGCTGCGGAGACGAGCGAATTCGCTCCCGTCGCTAGAGAGACTAGCGAATGAATCCTTCGAAATTAAAAAAAACAGAACCTGGTTACCTTGAGTGGACCCCTTCCCAAGTACTATATGTGGACGAGTTTGCATCTGAGCAACCAGCCACTTGCCCGTGACGTGCTGTTCTGCGCATGTTTAGCCATATGTGGTGTGGAGCACTTGCTATAGCATATACGGTAACTTTCGAAGGAAAATAATCTTAGTGGAGGGACTCTTACTCGATGGTATTTGAGGGGTAATTGACTTGTTACATTCTATCTGCTCCCCTTGGTCCAATTTGCTTCCCCGAATGTAGGTCATATGCTGTAAGGCAGAGCTTAACTTGGCTATTACTAAGTTTCGTGCACTTCTCGACAATCAGTTAGCTGTCCGCCACACCCTTGTCTCTGAGTTATATGGTGGAGCCAGCTATCCGAAGCCCATAGGTTTCGCTTCCGCTCGGCTTGGCTCGCCCGGACGGGATCAGGGGGCGCAGCTTTGGATTTGTTTGCCGAACCCCTTGAAAATCAGGCATCAGGGCCATGCGACGTCTAATTTTAAGCTTGAACCTTGTAGGGCTCATATGAGGCATTGCTTCCCTGCCAGTACCAAGCTCTACTATGTAAAACCGCAACTGCGCCAGAACCTACGCCCCCTGAACCAGCGAAGTCGAACAAGGATTCTAACATAGTAATCTCGCTCTTGTAAGCCTCACATAAAAAGAACCATTGTCTCCGTCAGTTGCATACAAGGGTACCGCCAAAAAGCCCACATCATGCAGCTGTTATTCCCAAGCAGGGTTGGAGAATAACATGGCAAGTTGTACTTGGGTAAGACAAACATGTCCAGAGTCTACCGAATTCAATTTCCCACTTACAAACTCTCGCCAACATCTAATCAACATCCTCGCTTGAGGCACAGCATAGCAATGCAGTTGGCTCCGGATTGAATCAACCTGGAGTTGGTTGACCGGCTTTCCACAATAGTAGGCTGAATGAGACATCACGATGAGTTAGACAAAACAGTTGAACATGAAATGGTATGCTATATAATCAGCCGATTGTCGCGGATGTAGATCCTCGTGAAGAGAAGAACCATCATCGGCCATCACTCATTCAAGTTCTCCGGTACACATTCTCTTGAACAATACTTAGTCGTGTGTCGACTTTACTAGTCACTCTTTACTACCACTCAACTTAAAATAATCTACATCGACACACGCACACATACAAACACACGCACACTCTCTTTCTCTCTCACTCTCTATTTCTCCAAAATGCAGCTCAAGTCTTCCCTCACGGCTCTTGTTGCAGCCACTCTGGTCACCACCGCACGGTCCGCTCCCTTGGCGGAGGACCTCTCACCTAATAATCCGTCTCTCGCGGCCATTTCCGGCCGCATTCCCCCCAAACCGGAGAACGAGGGACTCACGAAGGCTCAAAGCATCCAGGTGCGCGACGGCACCACTTGTCTCTCATCGCCCATCATTGGCGGCCTGAGCGGCACCGGTGAGAGCCTCGCTCAGGTCTCCGATTGCACGTATCTGGTAGAGTACCTGTCCAGATCTACACCGACCACCCTCGAGGTGACGCCGGCGACGGGTGGCATTCCCGTGCTGGTCTATAACACCTGCCAGGTCACCCTGTGGCCTTACCCATCCACCAGCTACATCGGTACCACGGATGTGATCAACCTGATGGTCGATGCCATTTTCGGATTCACCGGGGGCAACCAGGTCGGCGCCCAGGGCGTGACTACCTGCACATGGAATGGGAGCACAGGACAAATAATCTTCCTGATCAACAATTCTGGCCTCACCAGCACCGGTGGCATGGTCACGGGCGGGCAGTAGGTCCCTTGATTTCTTCCGCTCTTGCGCCTTTTGGTGGTTGCGAAATAGCCTTAACCAGCTTGAATGCCAACGCAGGCGAGTAGGCTAAGTTAGTTTACGACGAAGACTTGCAGTCAGCCATCACAAGGGCTAGGAAGCCCATGGGAGCCGAAGATTGGGTTTGTTGGAGAAGGAACGGGGACTCGTTTGGGGGTCTTATTTCAAGCGTTCTCCGCATGGCGTATAATGGCGTGCAGAAAATGATCCTATTTCTGGGTCTTCTCCATCGATGAAAAAATCTACATTACATTTCTGTATTCCACTGTAACTCTTCAGTTGCACAAGTTCAAGCTTTTGATATCTGAAATATGATATTGGAATAAAAAGTTTATGCTTTCATAATGTCGTCTTGCATCACCACCTTACTAGTCCAGGCAAGTGCTTACTTTGTGGATTTGGCAAACCAATAGCCGTCCTTCTGACAATGGACCAAGCCGGTAACAAGCGATCTTATAGTGCAGGGTACTGAACGACAAATGGGATGGTTTCCTTCTAGTTCAAATCACAGCTTTCTAATCGCTCACCCCTCACATCTTTGCTGCCGCTTCCTTCGCTGCCGCATCCCTCGCCGCCATGAACGCGTAGACCTTGTCTACACTCTCCGGTGCCGTGAAATCGAGCAACTCCTGGTCTCGGCCCATCTGCATGATCTGGATCTTGGAGGCGAGCAGCCGGGCGCGGATGTCATCATCGCCGACGCTGTGCACCGCCACGCCGCGGGCTGCACCCGAGAGCAGCTTGAGCGGCAGATCGGGCTCCTGGGTGGCGGCGCGGCCGATGCCCACGCCGTCAACGCTGCTGAGGATCTCGACCATGCCGCCGACGGTGCGGAACCCGCCCGTGGTGTAGACGCGCGTGCGGCCCTTGAGCAGGCTGTGCACGCGCTCGGTGAACTCGACAAAGTAGTTCTCGCGCCGGCGGGTGCTCTCCTTGGCGTGCACGAACGCCATCGTCTCGTAGGTCCCGCCGCTGGTTTCGACGTAGTCGAACTCGGCGTCCTCGAGCGCCTGGCACAGCGCCGCGGCGTCGTCGCCCGTGAACCCGCCGTCCTGGAACTCCACCGAGTTGATCTTGATGCCCAGCACGAAGCTCGGCGACACGCGCGCCTTGACGGCCGCCGCCACCTCGAGGATCAGCCGCGCGCGGTTCTCGAGGCTGCCGCCGTACTCGTCCGTGCGCTGGTTGGTGGTCGGGCTCAGGAACTGCGCCAGCAGGTACCCGTGGGCGCCGTGCAGCTCGATGCCGTCGAACCCGGCCTTCTCGAGGTACTCTGCGGCGTGCGCGAAGCCTTCGATCACCCCCGCGATGTCCTCCTTGGTCGCGGCGCGGGGCACAGCATACGTCTTGCCCGTGGCCTTGGTCACCAGAGGCACAGCGCTGGCGCTGATGGGGTGCTTCTGGACGTCGTCGCTCACCTGCCGGCCCGAGTGCGATACCTGGGCGACGATCAAGCTGCCGTGCGCCTTGGCGGCCTCGGCGATCGCCTTGAAAGCCTCGAACCGCTCACCCTCGAATGGCTCCTGTGACGAGACGATCATGTTGGCCGGGGCCTCGAGGTGACCGGGGTCAATCATGACGTTTCCCGTCTGGATCTGTCCCCAGCCTCCTTCTCCCCAGCGCCGGTATAGGTTGATGAGCTCCGGGCCCGGGATGCCGCGGGCTGCGAGATCTGTGTCGTGGTAGGTGGCCAAAGTCTCCGACATGGCAGCCTTCAGAAAGCGGTTCTTGGCCACCCGCTTCGAGAAGTAGAACTCGATAGGCTCCCCGAGGCGTGCCACGTCTCCCGGGCCAGACTCAAAACGTGGGAAATCGGTACCGACCGCCATTTTTTTTTTTGCGATCAATATGGAAGCTAGGTGAAGGGCAATTCAAGGACGATGACAAGACTTGACTTGATTTGATTTATTCTTCGTCCTTTCTCCTAGGTTCGATAGAGGCTAATCATGAATGGTTTGAGATGCTTGAAACCAGAGGGTCTAATAAGTTCCTGCCTAGACGCTGGGGCCTTTTATCCGACTCGCGCCTGCATCTCGTGCCTCGGCCTCTGGAGGCCCATGGGTCCGCAACATACATACGTATGCGGTCGTATTCCCACATTTCGGAACATTCCCACCTTGCGTGGGTTCGGCAGCATAATCAACAAAATACAGCGACATCGAATCATCCCGTTTACGGACAATATCCCGGTCGGTTTATCCGTAGCCGTTCATGCGCAGTATACCCAACAGCTGAGGCGCTGGGGAGTGGATAGAAGTTGAAAAATCAAACAAAGGAAAAGAGGACCCTGATTTGTCAGGCGGGTCCTCCCAGCATCCAGAAGCCGACATGATTGGTCAATATCGGCTACCAATTCGTCCGACTCAGACGCAAATCCGGGAATTGGCAGTCTTAGTGTCGGTGCTATGCGGAGGTGCGGACAGGGCTAGTGTATCTGGGAAGTGCCTGATCCTGGCCCGTTGCGTAGCGATGCTTCTCGATTGCGTGGTGTCAACGTCTCCGGGCCAGCCGTTGCGGGATAGCCTAGATCTAGATATGGTTATTCATAGCCCGGATCCTCTTTACTCACGGAGAAGCTGAGCTGACGTCTCTGCCCTCTGCAGGCAATTGACTTGCCTGTGAGAGGTTCGGTTCACTTCACTTTCCCAGAGGGTACACCCAATCGCCTTCCACTTGTCAGAGAGCGTCTTGGCAAGACACCCATAATGATGCGTGTAAGCATCTCACGCCCATTTCGTGTTCCATGACATGCCTCAACAGAGTATGTTGTGCAAACCTCGTCAAAGAGATGATTCGTGACCTCAGCGATATGTTAGAGCAGGAATCTATCCGCGGCTATGTTCTCTCTCGCCTGCATATCCCTACGATGCTAGTCGGAAATCAACAAGTGCGACGAGCCCACCAAGGCGCCCTTGTTGAATAGCGCCGGAACGTGCGAGTACTCGATGGACATCATGATGCACTCGGCCGCCTGCATTTCTCTAGTTACTATGGTAGAGCGATCGATTGAAGACCGAGCCGTGCTGTGGAAAAGCCTCCAGAAACAAGGTTAATAGTTCACACAAAGGGATCCGCACATGCCAGTAGCCCGGCATACAAGTAAATACTCTGAGACAGTCGAAGTGGACGGATCTTTTTCCACACGACAATGTGGCCAGGGCCATTGACTTGAGATCTACATTACGATCACGGTGCCGAGCAGTGGCACCAGGAAGCCATGTAGATCATCAGGTACACCTCGCCGGTCGGAGTCAGGATGTCCTTGCGCATCCTGTCCTCTTGAGGTGAGGTCATGGCTCGCCCAACCAGCTGGACTAGATATGGTGCTATATGTTCCCATTGAAAAATCCAAGAGCCGCGGAGGGAGTTGATATTTCGTTCGATATTGCACGACCGCGTAGTGTTGTACGGAATCGGTCTGCTATTGCCGGTTGCGAAAATAGCGTGTCGAGCTCACTATGATGCCTTTACAGCAGGGGGGGGGGGGGGTTTGGATGACCTTTTTCGGAAAATAAACCTCAGCTAGAGAGTGATAAGGGCGCATGTTGGGGCTAGAAAGGATAATAAATATGGAGTATAGTATACCTAAATCGACACGATATACAGTTTAGCATTGAGAGGAGCCTGTCATAATTTGAAATCGTACCAAGAAACGGAAGGAATTCCTCTTTTGACGGGAAACTCATTTGTTGCTTATTGTATGCTTATCAACTTTGTTTTTCTCTTTACTTTTCCCATGGTCCTTATGTTGACGTTTATACCACTACTAAACAATAGAATAATTCCATTTACGCCAGCCGAGCTTGTTGTCGACGGAGTGTGTTCTTGACCAGCAGTGTCTGCGCTGTCGCCGTTGGTAGGGTCATCGGTGTTTGGGATTGGCCATAACATCTCAGTTTTGATTCTCAACCACATTATCGTTTGTTTCATGACTTGGAGAAGAAGATCTGGTCTGCAAGTCGAATTTAGTGTTTGCTCCAAAGTTTCATATCTAATATGGCCGACCAAGCCATGGTTGAGAAGACCAGTATACCAGCTGGTGCATGGCAATTACCACCGTGCTGTATCATTTTCGTAAATCGAATTGTCAATAGTAATATGATACACGCCACAGCTCATCGCCAGGCCTGCAGCACCAGTGAGATGAGCTCGTTGACTGTTAAAGTGAATGCCTACGTCAACGACCTGCCCTCGGTCACGTCTGTGAAGCAGAAAAGGTCCTACATCATCCCGATGAGATATCTGACGGCCCAAAACTGCGAATGGAAGGGAGTGGGGGCTGCTTCTAGAACCCTTCAAGGTATCTAGTGCCGCTGAACTTGACATGGGGAACTAATTTAGTTAGATAGAAAAACTCTAATTGTGTCACAGGGCGGAGGGGGCGCGATGCAGTGTTGTTTTATGTAATGGACCCTGCAACCGTTTTCTGCCGTTTCCAGCTTAAATGAGGTATTCATTTTCTCCCCCATACTTGAACTATCGCTAAGGAAAAAGAAAAAAAAAAGGCGAAAAGGGCGGGTTACGACCGTCGTCTTAGGCGGTTCTGTCCTCGGGCGGCAGATTGGGGATTAACTGATTCCAATTGGGTAATTCTGGAAACCTAATCCCGGAAGCCCGCGCGAGAGACACCCTTACGGCACCTCTGCCTCCGGCTTGCAATTCCGAGAGAATGCACTAAACTCCACCATCTGTATGGCCAGGCACGCGAGTTGGGGTACCATCCCCATTCCCATGTGACGGGAACCCAATTCGGCCTCTAACGAAATGTACTTAGTCTTGCAAGCTGTTGGAGCTCAAGTTCACCCCGCACCGACTGACTCCATGTGTCCCAGACTTTAAAGTCTCCAAAAACCCCCCAGCTCGGATGTCATTGTCTCGAGTACACTGCCAAAATTGTCGTTGCCTTGCTTCAGCTTCAAGATGCCGATCAACTACGGCGAAACCCCGATACCAATCTCGTTTGCCACGTGCAGCATCGGGTACAATGACACACATACGCTGCCTATGAAGCTTGAGGCCATAGCCAATGCCGGATACGATGCTTTCGAGCTCTCCATGCCCGACGTAATCGCATACGGCAAGCTTCTATTCGACAAAGACTTGGACAAGAGCGATTACGACGAGCTTGTAGAAGTTGCCAAACACATCAAGACACTCGCAGCCGAACACAACTTGAAGATCCTCATGCTGCAGCCCTTTAACAACTTCGAGGGCTGGCCCAAGGGAAGCAAGGAGAGAGAGGATGCCTTTACGCGTGCCAAGGGCTATATGAGGATCATGGAGGCCGCCGGAACCGACATGCTGCAGATCGGGTCCACGGACGAACTGAACATCTCCCCGTCATTTGACGATATGGCGAGCGACCTCGCCGAACTGGCGGACATTTTTGCAGAGAAGGGCTTCAAGATTGCCTACGAAAACTGGTGCTGGGCAAAGCTCGCACCCACGTGGAAGGAGGTGTGGCAGATCGTGGAAAAAGCCAACCGGCCCAACATTGGCCTGTGCTTCGACACCTTCATGGAACCAGGGCGGCAGTGGGCGGATCCGCGGACGGAGTCGGGGCTGCAGGACATGAGCCGGGAAGCGCTAGATGCCAAATGGAAGCAGAGCATGGCCGAGCTGGCAGCGACCGTCCCCGGGGACAAGATCTTCGTGCTGCAGATCTCGGACGCGTACAAGCTGAAGGCACCCCTGGAGGATAAGGTAAACGAGCAGGGCCAGCCTCCGATTCTGCAATGGTGCCTGGTGCACCGCGGGATCCCGTACGACGGCGGGTACCTGCCCGTGCAGGACGTGGTTGACGCTGTTCTCGCCACGGGGTTCAGGGGCTGGTTTTCCATGGAAGTCTTCAACGCCAAGGGCCATGAGAAGTACTATCCGAAGCTGGGTGACTACGCGGAGAAGGGTGTTGTTTCGTTGAATAAGCTTCTACATAATTAGCTCCGGCGACAGAAAAGAAAGTCGTCGCCGAGAAAACAAATAGGAATGTATGAACGTCTCCTAACTCATGATGAACTTGTCCACCTGAACCTCCCTTTGTAACGATGTGATCTACCCCCACTTGGCTTTAAGCAATATAAATTCATGAACTTGTAACCTCTTGAGCGGACAGATACTCATGATGAAACTGTTTGCCTTTCATAGAAATCTAAACCTACTTTTGGCAATCTCGCCTGGTAGACTAGTTGCTTGCTTGCTGGCACGAGGTGATCGGAAAGCTTTATTGTTTCGGAGCAAGAGCAGCTAAGGTCAGACATATATATGTATATAAGGTTATCAGGATGTGGATATTAACTAAGAAGCGCGACGTAAGTGCAAATGTGGACAATTGGTAATGATTGCGTATACAAGGTTGTAGCGACGAAGGAAGATATCTCTGATGTTAGTCGCCTGAATTACATAGATAGCTAATTTGAGCAGCCCCATCGAGCTCTCCATCACGGTGGTGCCTACCTGATTTCGCCAAATCAGACGCAAATCATCCCAAGAATGGTTTCCCTTCTTTGGACGAGTCTTGTTTGTTTCCCCAATTTTACAAGCTGGGGAAAACTAAAGATTGTTTGTGCCTAGTCAGGAGCCAAAGCTGGAAACGGATGTTTTTATGTTGAGCTTCCTGGTTTGCTGCATAGACATCAGACATGGTATTTCTTTTAGAGGATGGAAATACACGGGACAGCGAGCTGATGAAAACGTAGAGAGGCGCAAGAATATAAACATATATATTTGTAGGTAGCAGAATATTTGAAGCCTTTAACCAAAGTTTGCATATCACGCTATGTACACAGCTTGATAACGTTTCCATAAACCGAAGTTTGTCTCCTTTAAGTGCTCTTCACGACGGTGTTCTCGACGTGAGAGTACTCCACGGCAATTTGATCATGATCAGCCTTGTATCGCTTCTCAGCTTCAGTCTTCTCTTCGCGCATGACCTTGGATTTCGTGACACCAAAGTTATCGGAGAAGAGCGAGAATGCCTCTTCGACGGAGAGTCCCTCTGTTAGATGTGTGGTCAGAGATTATTCTTTCTTTGTAGCGGGCGGCGAGGGCGCAGCTGGGGGTAGACTCACTTGTTTCAGGATAGCAAAAGTACGCAAGTACTAAGCCGATGATAATGAAACCCAGGTACAGGCCGTACGTGCCGGCCGGGGTGAGGTTCTCAAGCCTGTAAACGAGTTAATCTTTTTTCTCATCCCAAATATACATTTGCAAAAGCCTGGAGAACTTACTCAGTCAAAAAGGTGGAAGCAACAACCAAATTTGCCGAGAAACTCGCAACAGTGCTGATAGCACTACCCTGGGCGCGGATTTCAAGGGCGAGGTACTCGGATTGGTACCAGCAGAGATGAGCATAGGTGGATCCGAAACCCACGACGAAGATGACGATGCCGGCAATAACCAGACCCACAAGAGTTTGAGAGTACTCATAGCCCGGCACAAGAAATCCTCCGGTCGGCTTGCACATAACTATCCAAAATCTCTCGTTAGAATATGATAACACGGGACGTATGGGTGACGAATGAAGCCGACTTACAGTAGAACGCAACAAGGCACCAAGTCATGCCAATAACCATGACAGGTCCGAGTTTCATGAGCAGACCGCGACGTCCGATCTTGTCCACCAGGACCATACCGCAAAGCTAAGTGTGTGAGTTAGTGGCCGCTCCGGAGGTCAGGATGAAACCGAGAACAGAAAACGTACCAGGCAGAACGTGTTGGTGATGGAAGGAATCAGACCGCCCACAGAAGGGTTGGAGAGACCAAGGAGCCCAAAGAGGTTTCCAGCGTAGTACAAGAGCGTGTTATATCCAGTGAACTGACCAAACACCTGGATCAAGCTGACAGTGAAGATCGAGCGACGGTATGGCTTGTGAGTCCACAGAACCTTAGCGCGCTCTAGAATCGTGGCGTTCTTCTTCCAGTCGTTGGAGGCGGCGATGGTATTCTTGATGATCGTCAACTTGAGCTCGATAACTTCAGGCGTGGCGTATTTGTAGATAGTCTGGAGGACTTCTCGTGCCTTCTCATCGTGATCGCGCAGGACCAGAACACGGGGCGATTCGGGAAGACGGTGCATGAGTGCGATTTGGACGAGCGAGGGAACGACTCCAAGACCGACTGTACGGTGATAAGGATTAGAAATCGGACATGAGAAGCGCGTAAAGACCATGTTGTTTTCCGTGTCTACTTACAAAGGATGCGCCAGTTGTGCTGTACATTTACCATACCGGCGCCAATAGCAACAGCAACCGTCTGTCCAAAGGGGATACAGAATCCACTAGTACAGATGTCAGCGTTTATTCTTTTTATGGTTAATCTTTTCATGGGCCTGAGCTTACTTGGTTCCTACACATCTTCCACGGGCAGCAGTCGGAGCAAGCTCAGTGATGTACAAGGGGCAGATAATAGCGGCGCCTCCGACACCGACACCGAGAACGAGACGTCCGATAACAAGCTGAGGGTAGTGGAAAGAGAAGGCAATGAGGATGGCCCCAACGGTGAAGCTAATTCGAAATTCTGTTAGCATTATCCAGCCGAGCGGTGGGCGTCGCAAAGTTCCCCAAAACTCACAAGATGTCGGAAATCAGGAGACATAGTTTTCGGCCCCACCTATCGGCGAAGAAGCCCAATATCGCGGCTCCGAACATGGCCCCGAGTGTCGTGGCGGCGGTCGCGATTTCCTGCTCGGTGGAGGAGAGGGGATGACCTAGATCTGAGCCGACGTAGGGAAGAGCAACGCCGACGACGCCCGTGTCGTATCCGTACAAGAACCCTCCGAGGGCAGCCTGTGAGTATATCATTGTCAGCTTTCTATCTTTCTTTCGCTCTGGCCCACCACGCGGAGGCTTTGGACACTAACAGATGCGATCAGAAAAACCAAGTACGGTGTCATCTTGTCTTCGCCTTCAGCCTTGATAAGGTTCTCATCCTGTCGAAAGATTAGTTTTCTGGCCTTGCAGAGAAAGGATAGCAGAGCGATGCAAACGAACAATCAGAAGGCCCTTGTTAGCACCGAGCTCCAGGCCGGAATCAGAAGCGGATCCGATCCCAGGCGCTGGTTTGATCTTGTCTTGTTCCATGATGATGGATTGTGTCGTTAGACAATGGAGGAATGGTGTTTAGGCTTCGAGATATGGCTTTGTAGAGAGTGTAGTTGATGAGGTTGAGATTCCAATAGAGAGATTTCCACGAGCATATATACAGCAGACGGGCAGGGAGATCTCGAAGTTCACATCCGTAACTAGGTTTCCGACGAGCCAATCATCATCTGTCATTATGAATCTTGTACCTACATACCAGCTCTGCCTTGGCCAACATGGAGATTTCCCCATATTCTGCCCTTGGCCCGGTTCTTCAGACGAAACCTGGCTTGTGGGGAAGAGATCACCGAGTGTGGGGGGGATGGACGGGGAACGGGGAGGGTGCTTAGCTGCTGCTACAAGTACATTGCCACTAGCTAGCTAGTCATGTTAGCACATATGCCGGCGCCATCGTTTCCATATCCAGGTGGTTAACAAGCGTGGGACTATATTCAGCTGGCATCATAGAAGCAAAGTGCTTCACATCGTCGAGTGTGCGCGTACGCTTGTTGTGGCTTGCCTGGTATTTTGGTCAAATCGAAGGAGATTGCCATGAAATCTCTACCTGGTTGCAGCCGCTAGTTAGTTATCGTGCGTCAAAGCAGTTTCCCTTGTGGCGAGTTTTGTCGTGGCAAGGCCAATCTCACTGGGAATGTTGTGTAACTTGATTCACGAGGTCTACCTAGGTAGGTCCATGGCTGATCTCATCCGACGAGTCCTGCAAAGAAGCCTTATCATTATTATGATTATTGCTATCCGTATTACTATACGGCGCATTACCATGCTTTCCGAGAGAGAATTGAATTAACGCATGTGAATAGACGCGAGCGGGTAAAGGTTAGTAGAGGACGGCATATCCACTCGCAACGGTTGCGTGTGCCTAGGCCCAGCAAGGGCAAGCAGCTGATCACCAACAAAGTTCCCATCGTCATACTCTAGTCGCGTAGTGTCATCTACGTATAGGAGTGAGCGAGAGAGGTCGAGCCCACCGCATTTTGCGTGGGGTCACCCTGTGTCATAGTAGCCTGGCTAACATTGAAGTCCGGGGTCAGCTGCCGGCACTTTGGCCCAGGTCTGGGGTTTAGGTTACCCCAGCCTTGGGATTGTATGGGGAAGCCAGGCCTGGGGGGGGCTGAAAGGCGGGGTCGATCTTTTGTCCAAGACAGTGCAGCACGGCGATAACTACTCCATCCTCCTGAGATGGGGCAATTAGCTCCGGTTATCCTATATGCTAACCTGTTTAGAAGTTTCTAGTGGCCATGCTATTGGTCTGCTTTGTTTCTGGTTTTCTTTTTTTTTTTTTTTTTTTTTTTTTTGTGTTGCTGTCTCATCCTGTCACTATCCGCTAACGCCGTCGAGATCTTCTCACGATGAACATGAGCCTGCAGTGCTCTAGATGGAACTCGTCGTTAACTGTGGCGCTGGGGTTTTCGTTGACTCGGGAGGAATTATGCTTATCATGATGGTCAATTTACCGGCATTATGCCAAAACAGAATAGAAATTGACAAGGGTCTGATGTGAGAGAGTTTTCACCATTGATTCTCCAGATTTGCGCACCAGCCGGCCCTGATTACCTCTTTCCATCAATCTGGAAGCACGTAGATATCCACCTGGCATACCTGAACTTTTCGTAGCAAATCCGCGAACCTAGGAATCTTCAGGTCACCGTCGCTAGTCTCACGGACATGGGTAAGCGTCGCGCAAAATGGACTTCTTCGAAACCGCTCAAACGTGCCCAGGTAATAGCTGTTGGTACGCGCGAGCCTGTAAACGAGAAAGGGCCAGAAGGGCCTTCGAGCTATCCGGTATCCCATGGTAGCGTTGGAGCACCTTGTCGATATGCTTGACATTCTCGGGCTTGAGCCCCCCGGCACGAGTGGTAGATAATGGACATACATACGGTTAGGAGAGGGCAACTGTAAAAGGCGGTACCCAGGGAAAGCTCGCCGTGGATCTCGCACTGGACGTCAAGAACTTCGGGCTTGTAAACCCCGAAGGCTAAACTGCCTTGCAGCCGAAGAACAGCGATGGTTGACCCCTGCCTTGGCGATATTATGCTCTTATTACACTAAGCTATGCTACCAAGTTACTGCTTACTGATGACGCACCGTAAAAGTCGATTATATAAGGGCAAAATAGAAGATTTGAGGATATACGGATGTAGTCTACATATACGCGCACGCCTTTGCAATCGAAACTGTTTACCTCTTGATTTCCACTCCATGAGCTGACATTCGTATAGCAATGCTCTCTGTAGCACCTGATACCACTGGCTTTAACATGTTTAGGGTTTTTGAAGAGAACAATGATGGAGCACGACTTGTCACCTTTGCATAAGGATTCATGCTAAATTTTTAAAAAGGCTGAACCCATGTGATCGACCCATGTGATCGAGCCGTGTTATCCAATTGAGAAATGACCCATGTAGAAACCCAATGTAAAACAAGTTATCTTCGGCACCCGAGAGATCCCAGCCTGAGTCTTGGATTCTTCGATGTCTGTCTAATGGACTATCTCGCCTTCTTTACCCAGATATAGAGCCAAGGTCAAGGTTGGCGGCTGAAAGTTAGACCAAGTATACTAGGAGTCGACGGCCGTGCTCGAAAAAAGCAAAGGATTTTAACTTACAGGTTGGTGTAAACAACTATACTAAATAGCCAGACCTTGGTAATTCAAAGTTCGTATTGGCCTGGGCTTCCTGTAGCGACTGAACCTCAGTCTCTCGGGAATCGCATCCCGCGGGATTTGGTCTCCGAAGACCCCAATGCACCACAAATCGAAGCGAGCCGCCAAGACTGCGCATGTGGAAGTCAGTCAGCCCAGTGTGCCCCTAAAGTGGGGGGGGCGAGCGGGCAGCGTGCAATTGGAGAAGAGTTAGTTAACATAATTAGTTGCACGACATTGGTAGACACGAGTCAGTTGCTTGGGCTTCCCCAGCAGGAACGTGAAGCACCCAATGTACCGGACACGCAGCTAATTGACTAGGATCCCATGAATCCCGTGGGGTAAACCTGGGGGGAAACGGGGGCTGAGGGGAGCTAAAGGGGGGGAGGCTTTTTGGAAGTATGGGGATGATGGGGATGATGGAGACGATGGAGACAAGGGGACGGGGCCCTTTGACCAGACTGACTTCCGTCAAAGAAGTCTGCCCGGACAAATGCACTTCTGCATGTGGAGACTGCAAAGAGTAGTCGCTCGCTTGTGCCTTTCGTGTCCCCTGGCAATTCTGTCTGCCGCTGAACGATAATGTACTGCTTGACGTAGCCTCTGTTTAATTCGATAAAGCTGCTAAAGTCCCGCCGGAACAAGAATCCTTCTTCCGACCTCTTGATCCGCTGATATCGGAATGGAGCAGCCATCGCCGAGGCGGGAGACCAAGAGGAAGCATGTCACAACGGCCTGCGATGCATGTCGAGGGAGCAAGGTGAAGGTGAGTAGACTGCCCCCAATAAGTTACACGCATACTCACCACTGATGCCTGAGCAAAAGTGCGATGGCGAAACACCAGCTTGTTCAAGTTGCGTGAGCAAAGGCAGGGATTGTCGATACCAGGCTAGAGAAGACAAGCGCAAGTAAGTGTCATCTTCCTTGCCTATCCATCGCGCAGCATCGACTGATCTAGTAGGGTCTCCCTTCGCGTCGCTATCGGACTGCTTTCCTGTCGCGTGCAGCAGCTCTCACAGTTCATTGACGATAATGGTCTGGTAATACCGTCGATGCCGTCGCGTGACGAAAATACATTATCTGGCATCTTGCGAGCCTTGGGACTTCCCCAGCCGGCCCTCACGCAAGACAGCCGAGACTGCGACAGCAGCTCCACGCAAGGATCTCCTACCGATCATCGCCTCGATCATCGCCTCGAGCATGAAGTTCAGATTCAGCACAGGGGGGTCACGGCAGTATCGGGCCCGAATATACCCTCCATGCCGCCCTTAAAAGACGACGAAGAGCGACCACCTACCGCCGCGATGCGGGGTCTACTCGAACTCGCAAACGCAGCCGGGGATACAGGGGCAATCATGCAAACAGCAGCGTGGGATTGGAGTATGGCGGCAGATTCTATGCCGCAGAGCCATATGATGCAACCCGGCAGTGCCAGTGTCCCAGTAGGCACGGGGCCGGCAGCCGTCCCGGGCGACGGATCTACCCCCTCCCACCGACAGTCGATCTCCGGCGGCGAGTCGACCTGTGCATCCTCAGAGCTTGAGACCGGGATCGGCGCATCTGAGAGCAATGACGAGCTGGTAGACCAGATATCTGACCGTGTGGGGACTCTGCACATCAGACCAGGGGGCTACATTCGATTCTACGGTTCGACATCGAACTTTAATCTCCTGGAGGGGCCGGCGACCGACGTCAGCATGAACGTTTATCGAACTATCCGGAATGATGGATCCGAATATTTGGAACGTCTCGGGCTCAGCAAAGACGTACCGCCCGAGATAGAAGATCATCTAATGAATCTGTATTTTACCTGGCAGGATCCATCATTCCATGCTGTGGACCGTGTGATGTTTGAGGAAGCAAAGGCAATATGGTATGACAAAGGCGAGGATACGTCCTACTATTCGGAGGCCTTGAGAAATGCTATGTAAGTCACTACCGAAAGAAAGTCCTCCTGTAGAAATTCCAAGAGAGCTAAAGTTTGCATGTCGAAAGTTGTGCTTTAGGAGCCGCCTTTGATGCTCGACACCACCCAGCATTTGTCACCTTCCCCAGGTCTCTCGCCGACTTCTTCGCTGATAGGGCCAAGGCACTCCTGGAAATAGAACTGGACTCACCTAGCGTGGCGACTATTCAGGCCCTCGTGCTCTTAAGCGCTCACGACATAGGTTGTGGCAGGGATGCCCGAGGATGGCTTTACAGTGGTATGTTTTCCCGCCCATCACGAGACCTAACCTTGGGCTGCTGCTAATATAGGTAATACCTAAATTACTCTAGGTATGGCCATGCGCCTGTCATTTAATCTGGCTCTTCACCATGATCTCACGCCTTACATCATTAAAGGCGTGGTGACCGCGGCTGAGGCTGACTTGCGCCGGACAGTCTTTTGGGCCGCTTATGTTGCCGATCAGTACGATAAACCACTCCCTGACAAGCAAGCATGATTGCGTTCGTGAATCTGACCATTCTTTTCCCCTAGTATCTGGAGCTTTTATCTTGGTCAACCGTTCCGCATGTCCATGAAAGGCGTCCACTTAGATAAGCCTGGACCGAAGAATCCCTTGCGGCTTCCAGGACAATGGAGTCCTTATTTCTCACCTACCTCGACGCAACCCTTCGTACCCATGGCCGACTGCGTAGAAGAAGTGTGCAGATACCAAATTCTGCTGTTCGAGGCTATGGCGCCACTGAGTGATACGTTGTAAGTTCGGCAATGCCTTCGAGAGTGGATGTATAAATCGCTAAGTCATCCTTGCTCGCCTCTTCCAGATATGGCAGCGAGGCAATCTCGAAGAAAGTCTTACAAGAGCAAAACGCCGCCATCGTAAAGAAAATCCTAGACTGGAAGAATGACCTCCCGGTCGAGTTGCGTGTTGATCTCCACGACCATGAGACCACGTATTTGCCACATGTTCTCTTGCTTCAGTAGGTATCCCCCCATGTTAACATGTAATGGAGACTTCTGTTCGACCTAACACAAGTTTTGATCAGCATGCAATATTACCAAAGTCTTATCTACGCTCACAGGCCATGGATGTCCAAAGTCCACGTCCAGCCCCAGCCGCCCCAGGGTCCCGGTTATGGTCACGCCCGGATGATGTGCATGGACTCCGCGATCGCCATCGCGCAGCTGTTCCGGCTTTACGAGGAGCGGTACACGCTCCGCAGGATCAACATCCAGGCCGTGGCGATCGCCTTCTCGGCAGCCCTGCTGCTCGTCTTCGCCACCGTCGCTCGCTACCAGCGCGACGGGGAGGACGAGATCCTGGCCGACCTGAGCGTGTGCTTCCGGGCGCTGGACGAGCTGGCCCCTTCGTGGGAGACGGCCAAGCGCGCTCACGACTTCCTCATCCGCTTGCAGCGCCACTGGGAACGGCGTGCTAGGGCCAACTCCCTGGCTGCAGCCACGTGGCGCGATGATGCCGGCTCGACGATATCGGGTGGCTCCAATTCGCGTAAGAGCCAGCGTGGGTCTATCAGGTCCAACGAAGAGAGCCGACCGACGCATCTCCGTGACGATGCGGCATCGTCGCTGCAGCAGAGGGGATATTGGGGCGAAGGTGGTGTGGTCCCTGAATTTGGTATGGATATCGATTTCGACTGGCTGCTCACAACCAGCACGGAGAATATGCCGGGAAATAGAGGTAATATTTTTTCGGTGCAGTCGGGAACGGCGATGCCCGGTTGATTGGCCGTATTCATGGTAGCTCGGTCTTGTGTAAGTCGCAGGTATATGTAGCTGAAAAGCACGTGGCCGCCACTTTGATGGCGCACCCTACATGTAAAACTTCCTTCCTACCTATCAAAAACATTAATGTGCCTCGTTTGTGTACTCCATTGGTCTGCTAGCTATTGACAGCAAGCCACCAGCTTAATCAACGTGGTATACACGGAGATTTATACTACTCAAAATCATCATCAACCAAAACATAGTATAAGATAAATGAAATCCTATATTCACCAGGTTTACCACTTACCGGGACCATGTTTCTACAACAGCCATTCAGCCTATATATCTCCAGTGATGAGAATATCATCAGCTGTATGATAAACGTTTGCATATGACAGGAGGTATACGTCGGCAATAATAAAAGGTGCGGCCATTGAGGGTGACTAGATCGTACACAGCGCGGAGGAGCAACCTTTCCGGGTTGGCACGCTAGAAGAAGCGGAGAGAATTAGAACTGGGGTTTCATGACATTTTATTTTACCTACCCCTAAAAAAGATTTCGTTCCTGGAAAGGAGCTACGACTGCGGGGTTCCGGTTGGAGCCAAATGCCGGGGGTAACGGACGGAGGAGGAGGATGGCCATCGGATGAAGAATCCCGACCCACCGGTCCGGCGTGCGACCATGAGGAACGGAATCAAGATCCCGTACATGAGAGCCATATAGCCGGGAACTGGCACCGGCACTTATAACGGTCTTCCACAAACGTCATATGGCAGTCTAGTTCATGTTGAGCATATATGATTAGCTCTCAAGAAGAAATCAACCCAATTTAGACATTACTGCGGTTTAGATTGATATGCGCGACAACCAGTGTTTATTAGTTCTATTTTAGATGACAAGAAACGTGAAACTGCTCTAGATCAAGATGGGGAACCAAATACTATAGCCCTTAGTTCACCGAGAGAAACACTTGACCAGGTCAAAAGGATGAAGGGAAAGTCTCTACAACGATGGCCAGTCTTCCTTGCAATACGGAGCTTTCTCTTTGATATATCTGCGACTAGCAAAAGTCGGGGGGCATGTAGCGGCGCTCGTTCTATCTCCGTGGTGTATCTAACAACGCGATGATACACTGATTCATGGCGTGTCTAGCGTTGGCAGCGCCCCAGTATCACCCCCATAAGGCCCACACTGATGCCGCATATTGGAAGGGGGAAAGCCTCTTGTCGACAAGGGGACGCAGTGATAAAATCTAATACAACACAAAAACAACACGCTGTTCAGATGTGTCGACAGTTGTCCTTCAAACAACTGCCATCAGTCAGCACCGCCGCATCTACGCCGCCTTTACAGCGTTGCGAACGAATTCCTCAACCCTGCCAACTGACGGCTCCACGAGGTACAGGTTCACCCAGTAATTTCCAGAGTGGTCCTTTGCAATGATCACGGCGGTATTACGGACCATTGCCTGAGGCTTAACTTGGGCCGTGATCTGGTACACCATCTTGCCCGGGGGGTTGCGCCGCTCCGGGCTCACATCCCCGGCCCGGAGAATGGCGGGGCTGAAATCTACCGACTCGATGAACTTGGACTTGGTCCAGTTGCTCACAGGCACCAGCAACATCGTAGGGTGGCCGAAGACCGGCGGGCGCCCCTTGGACTTCACGTAGGGTATGGCCTTCCGGTAGATGGCGCGAATCTGGCTTTCCGCGACCTGCTGGGCGATAGAGTGGCGCACGCCCGATGCGAGGATTCCGAGGGGTCCGGACAGGAGCTCCGAGCTCGTCAGGAAGGTCAGCGAGGGCATCGTCAGATTCTGCAGATACACGCCGGCCTTGCTGAAGAAGGACGGGGCGCGGCCTCTGATGTCGACAACGTTAAGCACGGTGACGGGGCCGTTCCACTGGCGCGAAGCCACGAAGAGCCGCGCCAGCCAGGCGCAGAGGATATCGCCGTCGCTGATGAACGTGCCGTCCTTGAGGTCCCCCTCGGCCTCCCGGCGAAGCTCAGCCACGAAGGATGCCGGGAGGAAGAGGGTGCGCGCGGTCACCTTGCGCATCGTCAAGATCTCCCAGGCGAACCGCAGCCCGAACCAGAGGAACCGCAGACCCTCGAGCATCTTCGACTGCCACATGTACTCCTCTGGGTTGGGGTCCTCGCCCTCCCACAAGCCGACCGCCGCATCCTCGCGGGCGCCGAGCACGGGTGCTACTTGGTCCTCTTGACCCGCGAGGACCTGGCACCAGGCCGCCACGATCTCCTTGAACGCGCCCGCGTCCGCCACGATGTGCGACCAGGACACGGCGACGAGGGTCGCGTCGCTGAAAGTGGTGACGCGCAGGGACATCGGGGGCTCGTCACACTCGAGGAAGTCGTTGAGCTCGCCGGCCTGGCCGCCGGGGCTCATGCAGAACTCGCCGAAGTGGTCGGGGCTGAGCTGCAGCGAGGGCGCCGCGGTCTCCCGGGGCAGCTGGCGAGCCAGGGGGTGCTCCTCGATGCCGATGTCGAACGTAGCGCGAGAGAAACGCACGGCAGGCCGCTCGGCGGTGAAGGACTTCGGGACGCGCAGCTGGAGCCTCCCGGCCGCGTCTTTCCGGAACCGGCCGCCGGCTTTCTTCCAGTCGCCGAGCTCAAGGACCCTTACCAGCGACGCGTGCAGCTTCTCGGCGTCGAGCACGTCGTTGAAGCGCATGAGCACGATGGGGCAGCTCTCCTTCACGCCGGTCATGTTGTCCAGCACATGCACCGGGTAGACGTCGTCGGTGTCAGCATCGGGCGGGAGAGCAGCACTCTGGCGACTGCCGAAGAGGCGGATGAAAAATCCCTTCATGATAGGCGATGAATCAAGTAGAAGGAGCAAGTAGGTGACGCGAGGCTTGGAAGGTTTCGATCCTTTTTTTTTTTTTTTTTGTTCCTTCTTATTTTTTTTCTTTTCTTTCCCGTCTAGGTGCTGTGTATGAAATGCGTGCTCTAAAATGCAAACATCTTAGAATTTGAAAGAAATTTTTGCCCAGTCACCCCATTGCTCGAAGAAAGATATAAAGTGCTTACGAACCCCACACACGCTATAAGTTATTAGGATCATTGCGTCCCCCCTGGTTCGCTGTCAGATGGGAAATTACAATTTAAAAGCTTTCAGCTCGGTCTCGGCATACTCAGATCTGATGGCATCCCTAACTAGATATCTTGCCTGAAAACAGTTAAAAAGAACTTATTAAGCGAGATCCGATGTGGGGCACTTGTATCACTCTCCGGAAATATCGGGAGGTGTAGAAATCTACGTTGAGATTTTGTTTCATTTTACCATTTTACCAGTAGTTATTCAATGATAAGTGTTCGGTGATTGATTCACATGTATTTATATATACCATGGTCAAGCTTAATCGAGCGATACTTAATTACAGTGTAAACTGTTAAGCGTCAAAGGTGAAGGGAAATCCATGTGCACTCCAGCTGTCGGATGCGCTCACTGTATATTAAAGCACCCGCCTGCACGACGCCGCCAAAAGTCCTGGTTTGTTCCAAGTAATTTCTAAGTGCATCCCTAGTTCTCTTTTGGAGGGGTGGGCATACGTACGTAGGCCCAGTCAAATCGAAGAGCAAGGCCAGCGCATGCCTGTCTGCATCACATACTACCCCTTGTTTCTACTTTTTGGCGCGTCAAGGAGGCACCCGTTGTCAACAACCTTGACGCCTGTGCTAGGCTGGGACAACGCCAAACCTTTGAATCGGGTGCAGTATGCCTTGAGAATCCAAAGATCGAACTGCAGTTTGTTCGCATGCTTGGGTATACAGGAACGGCTCTATGATGTATACATATCCTATATCACTACTCCTGCTGATGCCGAAACGCAGTCCCTAATTGACAAAGAGCAATGTGTGGGCTCTCAAGAGAGCCCGCAACCAAGCATTAGCCCTCCATGTAACCTGGGGTAGTCTCTCCCAATGGCCAATGAGTTGATATCGAGTGACACACGAATCCTTACTCTGACCCCTCTTCCGGCCCCTCCCAATGACCAAAAGTTCAACTCTTTTTCGTATGCATGAGGCATGCCAGACCCGAGTCCTGGGAATCTGGGGTGCATACACGGGGCACAGCATCCGGAATCTGTAGCGCTAATGCCGAGTGCCCGGTCTCCCACCCACCCCGGTGGGTGGACTGCTCCGGTGGATTGTCCTATCAGGCGGAAGTCGAAGAAGAACCTGGGTTGTCCCAAGTACGTCGATGTAGCTTGATGTGTGTCCAGATAGCATCGGCTGACCGCCCTGGTGGCACCACCGTCCTGGTGGACGTGTATATAAACCCCTTACAAATCTACCAATCAAGCCCGATATCATCTTTGGGATATTGACCAGCACCGATCAACCTTCGCCAGTCGTGAGAGTAAAATTATTCCCCCTCCCAGCGTTCACGTTAAGAAAACGATCTACCTCCGATCGAATATAAGTCCATACCCACCATGATCGCCATCAAGACCGTCACGGCAGCCATCCTGGTGTTTATCACAGGGTCAATGGCGGTGCCTCACTCCGTCGGCCATGGGCCAGATTTGTCGCTCCGCCAGTCGGTCAACGAGTGCGGCGTTTCCGTCGGTGCAACATGCTCCAACGGCGAGACTTGCTACTGCTGTTCCTCCTTTTCTGGCATTGTGGTCTACTGCTGCAGCACTGGGAATAGCTGCTGAAAGCCAGTCCGACCGCGCATAGTAGGCATCTGGGGAGGGCACGGTACGCTGCATGATATACGCACACAAAATTTACAACCCAGTATGCTGATTAATATAGTCTATAATTAGCCATGAGTTTGCCATTAGTGTAGCTATACTTCTTTATAGTGGAACCATTACCTAAAGCAAACCAACTATAGGGCGATCCACTGCCAGCGCTGTTCCTGGTATACTTGGGGGGTTAAGTAGCGCTGTTATTGTAATTATCACTAGGATCTCGTCCAAGCCATTGAATTGAAACAAAAATGATATCTGTTTGTTGTGTATCTGAAAAGTAGTGGTATCGAATGGGGGTATTGGCCTAATATAACAAAATCACGTATAGTAGACCTCTGGTCTGATAAGCCTGATGGCCGCGCCTACTCAAAACACTTCAATGTTGCTCTCCTCCATCCTCCGCATTACTCAATTCTCTCGTTTCACAAAAATTTCGCATTATTCGCTAATGGGTTCGGACACCGCCTGCTTCTCCTTGGCCTCTTCCTCCTTGTGCTCTAGAGCACCGGGCTCCATCGGGTCGACTCCCAGTCTCATGGCCTCGGCGACCTCGGCAGCGGGGCCGGTAAACCACTTCCTGGCGCTGATCAACCAGGTGCCAGTGGCACCGATCGCGATGATGCCCACAGCGACCACTGTGTAGTTCAGGGTCTGGTCGGTGACCTCGTTGCTCGTGGGCAGGCAGAAGACGACAGTGATGGCCATGATCCAGGCGCAAGCAGTAGCTGCGATGGGACGGCTCATCACGCCGAGGTTGAAGGGGCCCTTCATGGCGATGAAAGGCTTGTGCCAGATCAGACCAATCATGATGGGCAGGCCGTACGAGATGTAGAGACCGATGGTGGCGATACTAGTGGCGGCAGAGAAGGCGACGCTGGATCCTAGACTGGGCAGGGCGAGAATGAAGCTGAGAGTCGCAGCGAGCCAGACGGTGCGGATGGGGCTGCGGAAGCGTTCGTCAACCTTGTGGAAGAAGGAAGGGATGCCGCCGTCACGGGAAAAGGCGAACATCATGCGGCTGTTGGAGGTCATGGAGAAGAGACCGCAGTGCCAGACGCACACCATGATGAGCGTGAAGAGCGCAAGCGCGCCGTCCTCGCCGAAAATGTCCACAAAGATCTTGAGCACGGGCTGGCCGTAGTTGATATCGGCGTTGATGACGTCGGCGAAGCTCTGGATCGAGAACAGCAGGGCCATGAGGACGAAGAAGCCAAACAGCGCGCTGAAGCCGACTGAGGACACCACGCCGATGGGGGCGGACCACGAGGCGTTCTTGGTTTCCTCAGACAAGTGAGCCGAGGCGTCGAACCCGGTCAGCGTGTACTGCGACAGCAGCGATCCACACACGACAACATACCCAACGCTGGCGCGCTGGCTCCACCCTTCGGCGCCGTCGACGCCAGTTCCGTCGTAGAAGGAGCCGAACACGAAGGACGCCGGCTGGTGAGTGGGTGCCTTGGCGAGGACCGCAATGCAAAGAGCCGTGACGCCGACGGAGTGGAGGACGATGCTGGCATTGTTGAGGAACCTCAGGATATGAACACCAAACGAGTTGACGAGGCCGTGGGAGACCAGGACCGCGGCGTAGATGCCGATGGTCTTTGCTGGGGTAGACTCATAATCGGGGTTCTTGACGGTCACGGCCGTGGCGATCAGGCCGGCGAGACCGAAAGAGATACCCGTGGTCACGGCCACCTGGCCCAGCAGGTTGAACCAGCCCGTCAGCCAAGCAGCAAAAGGCGAGTGTTTAGGCGGTGCAAGCACTATCGGTGATTCACAAATTAGCAAACCAAATTACGTTACATCGGAGGAGTTGTGCGCTTTTCTGTCCGCGTGGGCCGAGCACGCTGCAGGGGGTTTCGGTTCTCTACGTACTGGCTGCCCAGAAATAAGGACCACCCGAGGTGGGAATAGCCGAGACGATCTCGGCCATGGCAATGGCTACCATCAAGGTGAAGAACGAGACAACGAGCCAGCCGATCGACATAACGGCGGGGCCACCCGTGTTGAGGCCATATGTGAAGAGTGTTGTCAGGCCGGTGATGACACTCTGCAGGTCAGGCGAGCGATTAGCATGAATGCTGCTGCTGCCTTGAAGTCACTACCCCACATGATATATTGCATGCACAACGCAGACATAGAATATCAAACGAGGTTCATAGTGACAGCCTAAGAGGGAGCAAACGTACAATAATCGAGAAGGAGACACCAAAGTTGTGGGCAAGGCCCCAGTCTCGCTTCAATTCCTGCTTGTAGCCAAACTGCGCTAGACGGGTCTCATCGGCGGTCGAGGTGACCCTCTCGACCTCGGGCATGTCGTCGGCAGCCATGGTGGGTGAGGTAGTGAACTGGCGCGGCTGATCCAAATATGTAGTCGCGCAATACTATCCAAGTATACCCAGTTTTCTTTCTATTCCCCGAGCGAAGTTGAATATTTCCAGGCCGGTGGGTCGCAGCACAGGTGTAACCTAGATGATGATTCCCGTCCAGGCGAGCTGTATTTTCCCAAGGTTCAGCGCAGGGCCGAGGCGATGGATGGAATTCCGTCAGATATGCACGAGACACACGTACGTCATTCTCGGTGGGAGCTTGTGGTGGGCTACAACGCAGCACATATATTTATACAGCTCAGCAAGAGGTAAATAACCACACAGCGACCCTGCTTGCTGAGTGCTTATCTAAAATTGCACTGTGATCGCCTACCCTCAGGCCCATGCAAGCCCGCAAGCCCGCGACACTGAATGGGTTGAGGGTTCGCCAGACATTGCCCTAGGATACGTTGTAGATTGGCGGGGACAGACGCGCGCTGATAGGTCGCAAACTGATAACAACCCAGGACTGAATGCCGGCCAATCCCCACAGCTTGGCAATAAAGTTACGACCGAAACCATGGTACAGAGATAAGGGCGCGCTTGCGGATCAGACAGGCTTGTCAGAGGTGTGACAAAAGAGATAGCTATCCCTCCCCATCTGGTGAGATGACCACGGGCGACGACCTGGGACTGCCGCAGCAGCGAAAGCACCTCCCAGTGGTGAGCGCGCCCAGGTTTCTTACTCGCACACTCTGCTGCGATAGGTGACACGCTCGGTCTAACCGAGCACTAGGCCCGGATCCAAGCCGCATTGAGTTACCGTCGGTAGAGACGAGATCAATCACAAGGGCAAACTCGCAGCATCCCCCGAAAAGCCAAGCGCGCCTCTTATGTGATTAATGTGCGCTCGCCCGGATTCTAGGTCTTTGTTTTAACCAAGTGTGATCGAAGGAAGGGTTCGAGCACTTCGAGATATATTCTATGACTAATAATTGGAAGCTACCAGGCGGAGAAAACAACAGCGGAGGCTTCCGAAGGTGGATTTTTTGTTCACCCAACAGTGGGGAGAGCAAGACCAAAAAGGCGGATGAAGGGGGCAAAATGGGTGGCCACCGCGTGGGGTTGAGAGACTGGGGCGAGCCAGTACGCAGTGACGAACTTAACGACCAGTAGCAGGCTATTCGACGAGCCCAGCCAGCCAAACAGCCAAATGGGCGCTCACGCGGATACCCTGGCCCATGGGCACCCACTCGCACCGATCGTCAGCGATAGCCCCTTGGGGGAACGGGGCGCGGATTAGGCAGCTCGATGCGATGGACTGCTCGACCGAACGACCGGTTGACTGTTCTGCGCACCATCACACCTTATCACTTATCATGTTCTCGTTATCAAGCGCGGCTATGCTACACCCAATTCGGGGGGTTGACAGCAATTTTGCAGAACAAGCCATCGATAGTTGATGAGTGTCGCCCCTGGAACCGCGCGGTCTCTTGTATCGCGATTGATCAAACGCAGGCGGTGGATGCATTCAGCTGGCACTGGTGGGTTGCTGCTAACAACAAGGGACCACGCTTCTTAAGTTAAGTTAGCTCACCGCTTGCGCTAACACGCCCGTCGCCAGCAAAAAAACCCCTTTAAATTCCCGGCCGTCCCTTTCTTCTGCGGGTGGTCCGCAGAAACTCTAGTCCATTGGTGGCTCGCAGAAAATGCGAATTCACATGGGAGGGACAATCCCAATGTTCGACGGCGTGCGCCGGCGATTCTGAACGGTGATCATGATGAACATGTTATGACCGATCCCGTTGCTGGTCCGGGCCAGAGTCCAGAGGCCGCTCTACGTCTCTCAGCGTGGTGAGCATATGAAGCCACCATGGCCCCATCTAATTTGGTCCAAAGTGTGAGACCCTCTGGCCGCCAAAAAAACAACCAGTATTTGTGCACCGGCCCCGTAATCTCGGCCGCCGCAAACGCAATGCAAAGTGATCATTAGAAAAGTAGAAGGGGGAAAAGAATTTATCCCCATAATAGCAAAACAACTTCGCTCCTTGTCACCATCACCATTCGAATTTGTTTCATGTTCTTCCTTGCATAACAGCATATTCAATCCGAACGAAAGAGAATGCTTAGCACCCGCGACGTCTAACGAACTTAGCGTCTGGATCGTTACGAGCAGTTGGCGCTACTCAACTTTGACGTCAGTTCAAGCGGAAAGAGGGCGAAAAAATAACAAAAGAGACCCACCGGGCCGAACAATCTAGACTGGACCCCTGATCATCTGGGTTGGGAGCCGTTCCGCTCAACCGTCATCGATGATTTCGCTCGTGCCCAATGTGGTAGATCTGAACCTGGTAACAAAGCAAACCATGCGTGTTGCGACAACAGGTAGCGATCTAAGTGGCTGGGACCAAGGGAAATCCTCCTATACAATGCAGCAGCAGCAGCAGCAGCCAGATGTCTCAGTCTATAGCCGGGCGGGCAATGATCCCGTGGACGGCGACACTACATTTCCCCGGTTCGGGCAGCTGCCGCCCGAACTCCGGTGCAAGATCTGGAGACAGGCCCTGGCACCTCGCAACATCTACTTTCGCGTCAAGATGGACATGGACGCCTGGAACTGGGCATCAGAGGAGGACTGGTGGGCGCATTACATGCTGACCGGCGACTACAACGGCAGCTCGGCGTCCACCCCGCCGCCGCCGCCGAGCCTGCTTCTCGTCAACCACGAGGCGCGCGCCGAGGCCCTCCGGGCGTACCGGCCACTGCACGTCGACCGCAACCTGCTGCGGCGCTGCATCGCCGACGACTCGGTCAACGAGCACAGCCTCGCGCGCATGTGCAACCTCACCAAGACGCCCTGGGTCAACTCGAGCACCGACATCCTCGAGTGGGCGCACGTCAAGCGCTGGAGCTGCAACAACCCACCGCGGTGCCGCGCCCTGTTCCTCGCCGCGAGCATGTCCGTCCAGCACATCTCGGTCGAGTACGACCCCAACCTGCACCAGTCGCTCGTCGCCTTGGCGCTGGCTGTGCTCGACGTCGAGAGCTGTCTCAAGAGCCTGACCATCAAGGTAGCAGCCGCGGGTTGGACCAGCAGATCGGCGGGCAGCGGCGGTTATAACCAGCAGCAGCAGCCGCAGCAGCCAGAGTATCACGAGTTCCGCCTGGCCAGGATCCCCATCCGCGCCCGCGTGCTGAGGGACTATGCCGGCCTCGGCCCGCTCCTCAGCCGCGGCGGCGCGTGCCTGCTGCCGTCGTACCGGCAACCCAAGGACGAGCTGGAGCAGCTGCAGTCCGTGGCCGCCCTATCTCCTTCCTCCTCTCCCGATGCGTCACCCGGCGGCCCTGACCACGACGACGACGACGTTGACGACGAGGGCAACTTCGTCCCGTGGCCCTTCACGCGCGGCACGCAGCTGCACACCGACTTTGCCATCTTCCGGGTGATCCGATCGCCCCGCGACGCGGCGTCGCCGGCGACGGCGGCGGTGCCGCTCGAGCGCTCCATGGCGCGCTGGGACTGGACCGAGGACGACCATGAGGTGCCGCCCTCGAGCCTCGACGCCACCATCCAGGGCGACATTGCCCTCTTCATGCACCGCTTGTCCGTGTTCGCGGAGCCCCGCGACTTCGACGCCCGCCAGCGCCGCTCTGCGGACACCATACCATTCCACGGCTACTGCGGCCCGCAGTTTGGGCTGCCTTGAAGTCGCCCTCGTCCCTCCTACCTCACACGCACCATTCATGACACACACAATACATATCATATATGCGCAGCACGTTATACGATTTCTATTTACTGAGCGACGTTTGTTTACATACATCTCACCACTCCCATCCCATTGCATACATATAAAGAGGATAGATCCATCTGGGCATTTACACATAGATTGGGATAGAAGGGATATTCCTGCTTTGTGTTCTTTCAATTTTCTTTTTCGGATTTTTTTTTTTGCTTCGTTCAATTTTGTTTTATATTGTTCTTCGGGTTTGGTAGGTTTTTCGCATCAGGAATCATCGATCGGATTAACGGCATGGGAACGGAATCTATCCGATGTCACCACTTAGAAGGGTTTGAATTTTCTACTACGGAATTTCCGGAAGCCAAGAGGAACATTGGGCTGGCGTGTACTTATTCAGACAGAACCTACAATGAATTGATGATCAGGCATGGGCCAAGAACTTTTGTACACACTGACTTACCTCGACGAGATCGTCTCAAGTGACCTCACACTTCTTGGATCACATTTCCTCTGCCAGAGCTGTTGCCACCCTATCCTATCATGATGAAGAGAACAAGAACTAAAGGTCGCTGACGCACGAGCGTCAAATAATTCCGTCAGCATCGAAACTTACCACGTCCGGTATTGCGTCAAAAGATGCCATGTTCAGCGATGCTACGATGATCTCGACTTGTACATGATATGAGACCAATATCCCTTCCATATCTCTGTCCGAGGGCGTTCTCGTTACGTTATGAAAACGTCTGATATGAGGAAAGAAAAACAACAACACACGCGCAAGTGGCGTCAGTATTGTCATATCACCGGGCTATAGCCCACCTCTAGGCGAATATGCGTTACGCGTATGCACTTTACAGACCGACGCCTCTCGATTCATCAATTTAGGCTTGCCACCACTGTAGTCGCTGACCGTTCCTACTTGACTCGCTGCGAGCTAGATTAAGTATAATGAAAACGGGTTGCAGGGTATTGCTATAGCGCCCCTCCCTATGACTGTAGTGTGGAATATTTTTGGCCACCATGAGGTAGAATAAACAGGGAGGGGCGTCCTGCCTGCCTCTCAGGGCATTCCGCTCCGCCAAGCCCCCCCTTGGTAAGTGGCGTCCTATAACGCTGGCATCGTATACTTGTTCAAATCATATTTCATTTAGGAACATGACCTGTCACACAATTGAAAGGGACTTCGCGGGGGAAGAGGACATCCACGCCCCATATTACGGGCGAGACGCACAATAAATCAATAAAGAAGCTTCTCGGTAGGCGCCGGTGTTTGTGGACTTTAGGACAAAAGTAGTCGAGTTCATCCGCCCGCTGCTATAATATTTCGTCTATGCTTACTCGGAAAAACAGAGTTAAGCATACGCACGATGCGTATATTGACAGAGATGGTTTATTTTTATAGAGATGGGACGAGCCTTTTCGGTAACACTCTGGTACTAATCGCTGTAATCCTCAAGTTCCCTAGAATTAATTTGTTGGTAGTGCTGGCGCCATTCGTAGATCGTCTGATCACAGAAAAGAATCAAGTCACCCCCAAGTTTACGGCCTTACAAATCGACTTCTTAAATGCGCACTCCACCAGGTGAGTGAATATAACACGTATTGGCAGAATGTAACACACCCCGGAATAGTACAAACTCAGCGACATTAGCATATCAGCGCGTAGAGTTCGTTCACTCCGCGCGTGCCGCCGGTATCAGTGCGAGATGATGCCGAAACACCTCGCAAAAGATGACGAGAGTGGTGAGTCTCCGTCTTTCTGGCCAAGAATGTCTATCCTCACCGTCTCACGAGCCGAAGGAGTTTGATGCCGTGATTACTTCTCCACTCACATCGCCCGCAGGTGCAAGAAATCTTTAGTAAAATTACAGAGGGTGCTTTCTGTCAAGGCTCGATATTATTTTCGGGGGGGGGGACCGAAAATTGAACACAGAAATCCGACGTGCAGGCCTAGCCTTGGACCTTGAGGCTAATCGTTGCTGCCGAACTCGCCTATATTATATGATCTCGCGCGCGCCCGCTCTACCGATGTAGAAGGAGCAGGAAGCACAATAGAGAGGACAAGGAATCCTGGCCCGACCAAGCGAGCACGCAAGAGAGAAAGGGCGTAAGCTCAGGACAGCCTGTTCCCAAAAAGCACCGCATTCATTGGACACAACGGCAGACAAGGACGTAAGATGTCACGCGCTCAGGCTAACGTCGCGAGGCCTTATCTGTGCGAAATACTCGTCGCATCGTACCGTGTAAATCTTTTGCGCTGCTGATATATGGAGGTAATTGTCTAGAAGCTCTGCGGAATATTCTGAGCGTCGTACTGAGCGCGGCAGTTTTCTTAATCCCTCCTGCGCTGCTTCCCCCACTACTTCTGCATTGCCGTGTTGGGATTGCTTTTGGGTTTCGCTCGGACTGTTCTTTTCTCCCATTTGCCTGCCCTGGCAGAAAGCGGCGATGAAAGAAGCAGGGGATGTTGCAGTGCAAGCGATCGAAAGGACTCTTTGACCAGGGTAGCGATGTTTTGAGTGGGTTGCATCCATCGCCGGCCAACAGCGAAGAACCCCTGGGGCCAGCCGGCCGAGCAAGAAGGAGGGGAAAGAAAAGCTTCTTTGCCCCCGGCCTTGATCATAAACTCCCTCTTGGGAAGGCCACAGCTCCAAAGGCGCCTGAATGGGGAACGGCGAAGGCCAGAGCTTCGCGCTCTCTTGCCTGGATCTGCACAGCGGCCTTCCCAAAGCGTCCAGCGCCGAGACACCGCTAGGCCCTGCCCCTGGCACCTCTATATACGCCAGGAAGCCCACCCAGCCAATCAGCACCTAGCTAGCCGGGACACCACAGCGGTGGGACTGGGCCGCATGTTCCAGTATGACCTGCTTGATTATATTATTATGCCTCTACTCCCAATAGCCAACTGCTATAGTGAATGCAATATACTAAGTCGCTTGCTCGCTCCACCGTTCCGGCTCCGCCGAGACTGCTTACATTCGGAAGTTCACTTATGGCCGGCCTTCGCTCAGCGCTCGCCATCTCGCCAGCTGCTTCATTAACCTTAATTTAAGCTTACGGTTAACTGAAGCTCTTTTAGCCATTTTCCCGCCCCCATCTCCGCACTCGACGTGATGACTGAGGTGCCGTGAGCCGAGTAAGCGGGATCATATCTGAAGATGATCCAGGCGCTTTCTCTCCTGCTCTGTTTCTTTTGCGTGCTCGCTCACATGCCAGCAAACTAGTGAACAATGTCATGATTTCCCTTCCGCTCCCCCGCCGGTGCGGCGTCATCTAATCGCGACCGAAAGACCATGTATAGACTATAGGCGAATCAATAGAAGGATGAAGATGAGGATAAGGCACTACTGTCTAGTTGTTGATGCCAAGGCCGGGTATAGTTGCTGGCGAATACTCGCAATTGCTTGGCACTGCTACGTTATAATGTCTTTTAAAGGATTACAAGGCTGTAGTATAGTGCGCTCTGCCAAGTCTTAAGCCTCCACATCTCCCCTGCCAAGACCAAAACTTGGCTCTGGGGAGAGCCCTGTCCAGTTGGCTATAGACGCTTCTGGAAGTTGTGTGACGGCAGCCCTCCCGGCTTATCCTTGTTCGAAGGCTCAGACTAACGCGTTCTCCATAATCTTCCCGGCCGCAGAACCCCAGCAGCCCAAAAATAGAGTCGTAGCTGTAATCTTATACTTCTTCGGGAAGCTAACTACGGAATCACAGCCGGTGACCGGTTCTAGAGCTGTTGACATGAAGGGATGATGATCGCCTCAGACGCATCTGGATACTGCAGACTCTATACTCCTGCCTAAAAAAGATAGCACAGCTCCCTCGTGGCGATGAAGAAAGATCGTCAATTAGGTCAGCGAAGGCGACTTTCGACGTCCAGCCCAGCATCTATATAAGCACACAACCACCACACAACTCAGTCTATTCTTTTCTCACCAGGCTCGACACAACAGAGGAAACAACCCCTCGCAGCACACTCTTTCAAACACATTCGCTTCGAAACAGAGACAATGAAGTTCGCCCTCCTTACTCTCGCCCTTGCGGCACTGGTCTCGGCCGCTCCTGTCGTTCAGGGTCCTCCTGGCGGCCCTGCTCCGCCCAGCGGTCCTGCTCCAGGCAAACCTTCTCCTCCTGGCGGTCCTTCTCCGCCTGGCGGACCTGGCGGACCTGGCGGGCCTGCTCCCGGCCCACCTGAGCCCACTCATCATCATCATCATCACCACTCGCCATCTCCCAGTCCACACTGGCCTGCTCCGAGCCCGAACCCTCACTCACCCGGCGGTTCTCCTCACCCGCCCCGCGATGTAGAGGACGGTGGAAAGCCGGAGCCTAAGCCGGAGCCCACTAAGCATCACCACCACACCACAACTCACCACCATCACCATCATTCACCGACTCCCAGCCCTCACAAGCCGTCTCCAAGCCCCCACTCGCCCGGCGGCTCTCCTCACCCGCCCCGCGATGTAGAGGACGGTGGAAAGCCGGAGCCTAAGCCAGAACCGACTAAGCATCACCACCACACCACAACTCATCACCATCACCATCATTCACCGACTCCCAGCCCTCACAAGCCGTCTCCAAGCCCCCACTCGCCCGGTGGTTCTCCTCACCCGCCCCGTGACGTAGAGGACGGCGGTCACCACTCTCCTAAGCCGGAGCCTCCCAAGACAAAGCACCACCACCACACGACGACTCACCATCATCACCATCACTCTCCAACCCCCGATCCTCACTCACCTCACCCGCCCCGTGACGTAGAGGACGGCGGCAAGCCGTCTCCTAAGCCGTCTGATCCTCACTCGTCTCCTAAGCCGTCTGATCCTCACTCGTCTCCTAAACCAAGCGACCCTCACTCATCGCCCAGCCCGGCTCCCCCGAAGCCACAGCCTCCTAAGCCCTCGCCGAGCCCGGCTCCTCCTAAGCCGGAACCTCCGAAGCCAGAGCCTACCAAGCACCACCACCACACGACGACACATCATCATCATCACACAACAACTCACCACTGGCCTGCTCCCACTCCTAACCCCCACCCGCCTCGTGACGCAGCAGCCATTTAATACTGCGGCCGCGTGATGGTGAGAAAGGTCGCTCCATGGACCTTGTAGCTCCCTCGGAGAGCCCAGTCAGAAGGTTGCGAAATCTTGGCATTTATTCAATCCGGCAATCTCCGATTATAGGCAGCAGTCGTTGTGCTCACTTTCCTTTGTAGATTTATTATTAATTTCTTCTCCGAGCTGTTGGGTTGTGTGATAGTGGTGAACCTGGTTCGCGATAGCACAGGCACATTCAGGATTGATTCGGATCCTAAGACGCCATGGTTGGGACAGTGTAGCTTCACTCTCAATTATAGTTTTTGTTAGAGTAGTTAGTTTTCAATTGATTGCAGTACCAAACTCACTACCATTTCTGCCAAGTTTCTTCGTTTCCATGTTGGTAAACACCGGGGTGTATTACCATATCTTGAATGACGCGATAACATCTTCACTCACCGTGTGATGTTGCCGCCGAGTAATTTTGAGGACGGCCGCTCCATAGGCCTTATACAGTAGTCATCACGGAGACCCAGGTGCTGGGAAGTTTGATGATGGTTGATTATCTCGAGGCGGTTGGTGCTGCTTTTGTCTCAATCGACTGTCCCAGTCGACCCCTTAACGACGACGAGCTCCAGGAGGGCGCACAACTTCGTAACGCGCGGACTCTTCTTTTCGTCTTTCAAATCTTGCAGTTGCTACGTCCACTTTTTCTTTTAATGACTTGCACAACTCGGACAATGCCTGAACTTGAGCACGATCCATAGCGATGGCGATCTGTATATCTAAGTCGCGGAGGTCGTTCTGCAGTAAGTCCATCTTTCAACGAACATCGCGTACTCGGATAAATCTATCGGCTGTCTGATATTTCCAAATGTTAGCAGATAGCTTTGGAGTTTTCGAAAAAATATAAAATGCAAGACGGTGTAGTGAAACTAGGAGCGGTGAGATGCCGGGATGTCGGAATGCGAGAGATTGTGATGGAGAGTGACCTGACTTCAGCGTAGGAGTAGAGTAGTAGACTGACGGAATGCCAGATAGTGTGTATCAGGGCCAGGATACTAAAGTAAGGTGAAGGAGTTCCAGAGAGTACAGGATACCTCAGTACAAAGTGAAAGATGGCCGGACGAAGTAGTAGTCATATATCAACAGAATTACTTTAAGGTGGCGGAGCGGGGGAAGACACTGTGTCTTTCAACTGGAAAGACCAAAACAATAAGGGAGTAGCCGACGAGCAACCAACAAGGTTTTGGTGAACAGGCTCGAAGCCGGACCAATAGAGGCCAATGTGAAAATCGATTACACAGTGGACGGGAAGAGGTGGAGAAGAACAAGATGAAAAAGAGCAAATTGGAAGAAGCTCGAAGGCACAGGCAGTAAACTCCAGTATGACCCGCTGAAAATTGATGGAACTTTCTGTTGGGAATAGACTCGTGGTTTCCGTCTTGGAGTAGCGCACTGAAACTGCTTACCCAGGATCGCCGTGACTGCCGTCATATAAGGTCTGCTCTGTTTCGAGGGGATAGATCATAGATTCATGAAATACACTCGTTGGGGTGCGGACTTGCCGTGGTTTGGGACGCGTAATGTGTGCAGTTTTCGCTGCAGACAGCAATCGTGGTGTAGTTGCCTGCTTTAAATTCCCACCAACGCCATAAGGTATTGTTATTGGTGGTTCGACCCGTTACTTCCCCGTAATATGCAGGTTATTTATGCGTTCTAGGACGGTATGTCGAAAGTAAGCTTAGTCCCCCTGCCCAGATTTTGCGCAATATCCTGATCAAATTGATATATAGCTTTCGGTCAATCAATCCGTCACCTTTCGTTACGCTTCTCTAGTGGGCTGGTAATATCCCTTTTTCCTAGCTCAACCTAGAGTACATTCAAAATGCTTACCCGTTCCAATTGTAGCTTCTCTCTGATCATGTCTCCCAACGCTGATAGCGGCGAGTGGAGTCCTGCTGCCGATCTGCCTGTCGCCCCCTCTGCCGCTGCCGTTTCTCCTGGTGCCGCACATAGTACTTCGCCTCCAACATTTTCCAAAGCCAGGGCTATTGAGGCCATGCGTGAGCATTCTAACCGAGCTGTTCCAACTGTTCTTGCACAAATTCCGGTGTTGCAAGAGCAAGCAAGGTTGGCAGATGAGGCTGTAAATTCGGCAGTTATTGCCTTGAATTTAGCCCAAAAGCGGTGACGGGCTGCTAAAGATCAGCTCTTGATGGCTCAAGAAACGTTAAATAAATGTAAAGACGATGCGAATGCTCTCCGTGAGGCAATCTCGACGGTGGAACTCATTGGTAACAAGCTTGACAACCAATATGAAGAGTTTCGCAGCACTACTGTCGTTGATAGGGATACGGACACAGACTCGGAGGAGCTCTTTCTCTTTCTCTTTCTACAATAGAAGCCTTATTAAACAATACCGGTTGGCTTGTCGAACGTAACTAATAACACTACGCAGTCTTTGTCGGTTGGAGTGCCATCGCCCAGTCCAACAACTTTTCTGGGGAGACGCCGTGCGCAGGAGACTGAGGTATGTGTACTACGTTCTCTACATACACTGTTGATAGTGTTAAATCGTTGCAATAGCCTAGTCCCGAACTACCTTCTCGACGAGTTCGCCGGCGCCTTGGTGCTGGTCTTTCGCCTGCTCGACAATCATCGGCGCACCGTTCTAAGGGGCAAGCCTCTGGCCCTGGGTCCCAAGTCAGAGGGACCCCCCCGCACCTCCGAACGGGTTCTTCATCTGCTTGATTACTGGGTAAATGGATAAAGAAGGGTCTGAGACGATGAAATAATAGATGAAGGCTGGTTTTGATGGGCGCCATACCAAGGAATCGGCAGGTTTTCGGCCCAAATAATGCTTTAGAAATTGCTCCTTTGTAGCTGCATCCTCAATATATCTCTTTTCTTCGCTTCCTGAATCACAATTACATCATTATAGGTCAAAATGGGATCGGAAACTTCTCCATCATCTACAAGCTTATATCGTACGTGTCTAGTTGTGGGTTCAGCTATACATACTGTTGATGGTGTTGTGCAAGCTTTGACGAGGTCTATGCTGATCCAGAATGAACCACTCTAGGGGAGCCGCCTGAGTCTGAGGGCCCCAGCGGCATAGAAAGTTGTTTACTGGCTGCCGGCGTTCTTCTGTTGCTCTTGCGCCCTCAGTGCTCCCAGTATCATCCTGAACGTCTTGCGCCGCTCCTCGTCCACGCCACCGAACCTCGTGCGTATCGCCCCGATCAGGATCTCGTCCTCCCGCCCTTCCTCCAGCGCGGCCCACGCCTCGTCGGTGAACTCATCCAGGCCCATGCCGATGTTGGCGATGCCCTCCGCCACGAGGTCCGCCTGCTGCGTGTGCAGTTCCGTCTGGACAGCGGGCGGGATGATCTCGATTACGCGAACGCCGCCGCCGCCGCCGCCGCCGCCACCGGTCCCGCTGCTATCGGGAGAAGTAGTAGCAGAGGGCGATGAAGGATTCAGCTGCTCCCGCAGCGACCAGCACAGCGAGTGCAGCGCCGCCTTGGTGGCGCAGTAGTTTGCGCACCGCGGGATGGGCACGACCCCGAGGCCCGAGGACACCAGGATCACGGCGGCCGGCTGCTGCAGCTCCTGCAGGTGCGGCAGCAGGTGGGCCAGCAGGCACACGTACGATGTATAGTTGGTGGTGATCTCGCGCTGGACGAGGTCCAGGTCGATGGCTGCAGCCTTGGTGAAGTCGAGGGATCGCTGAATCCCGGCGTTGAGGACCACGGCGTCGATCTGCGGGTGGGTGGCGAGGACGCTGTCGTTATAAATATAGTGTTAATTATACGTGTGCAGCATTCGATAAACCCCGCTCCCTGGCTCGTCTTTGAGCTTACTTACCTCTGACTCCAAGATCGAAGCCCCTGCAGGTCGGAGATGTCACACTGCGACGAGGCCGCCTTGTCGGCGCCGTGCTTGGACACGAAGGCGTCGAGACGGTCCTGGCGCCGGCCGACAGCGACCACGAACACTCCATTGTCGATCATGCGCTCCGCGAGGGCGAGGCCGATGCCCGAGGTGGCTCCTATGATGAGGACGTACTTGTACGGGAACGGCATTGTTGTGTTAGTGTGCTGCTGTTGCTAATTTGCGGAATTGATATCAGGTATTTAGATCCAGCTATTCAATCATGGGATAGAGTCTCATGGATAGAACAGAGTTCCTTTTCCTTCCTCAACCTGCGGGACGAGGCTATCATTTATATAATCAGCAAAAAAATGCATGCTTTCCTGCCCCCCTCTCTCTCTCTCTCTCTCCGCACCAGCATCTGCTACAATGGTAGTTCCCACCATGTTACACAGGGTGCCGAGGGGGGCTTTCTGAGCACGCGGTCGCTGAATGGTCAATTCAGATCGGCTTTACGGTTTTGCCCAATTGCCAATAAATCCGATAGGACTTCGTACCACACATCGTTGTAGCACAGGTTCCCCTTCCCTCCCTTAGAGAGACTTGAGCTGAGCCTCTCTCCATGCAGTCTTTTGATTGGTTGTTTCATTTCGGCTTTACGGCTTGCTCGATTATCGGTGTTCATCATAAATCCGATAGCCACTACTACGCACCGTTATTGCAGGGTCAACCCGTCCTCAGTCAAGACTTTCCCTGTGAACTCAATAATCCTTGCCTGTGATGGCCAGTGGAACTGCGCCTTTGTATCCGGAGTTGCTTGAGACTACGTTTGTCAAATTGCAGCCTGGACAGGAACAGATCCCTGACCCAATTATATGTCCAGGTTGCTTTAGGATAGGTGGCCATCACAATACATATGCACACAAAAGAGCAGGACTAGTATTGCATCTGGCATATAGTTTGTATTGAGCCAGTTATCTACCTATCTACTATGCTGAGGTTTTCTCCTTCAGCAATACCTCCCGTGGCTGTTCGTGTTCCCAACTGGAACTCTTCACACTCCGACGGTGGAAGATTGGGAGAGCAACAAAGCACATGGTTCATGAGTGCAATGTTGACTCTGTCCTTGGCAAACCGTGGAGTCCTTTCGCCTGACTCAATGCGCATGATGTAAAAAATAGAAAACACGACCAGCTGGGGTTGGTCTCGATGGCGAGGGAGCGACGTGAAGTTTAAAATGGCTGCAAGCCGATCGGATCGTGCGGGAGTCGCGACTTGGTGATGAACGCCATAATTCAGAACTAGATGAAAAAGAACCGCACCGTAGTCCCCAAGTCAGACAAGGGTCAAACCTCCAAGCTCCTCTATCCCCTGTGGTGAAGGGTATTAACCCGTGAGCTGCCAAAAACAGATGGTGATTGGCAAACCCAAAAGTCGTGGTATACCAAATCAGAAAAAAAAAGGAAAAAATCGACGAATGTGAGTTTCAATGCCAACCAACCCCAAAATCATGTGAGAAACCAATACAGTGAACCCAGGAAGTGAAAAAGAAATGCCATTCTTGTTCTCCCCGTTGCCATCCATAACATACTCATAAAAGGAGACTTGCGCAGGAGAGGATCTACCGCTCCTACGCTTCGAGCGTGACCAGAAGAACAACAAAGACATCGGGAGCATATGATCGTGAAGACGTAAAAAAGATGGTCGGCTGCCCAGAGCTGGCCCAGCTTATGCAACCACGACGCCTCCCTTGCGCTTCTCCACGCTGGTGAGCACCAGTCTAGGTGCCTTGCGCTGGCCGTCGACGGACTCGGGCTTGCCTCCTCGCTGGGAGCCGTGCTTGAACACACTGGCGAAGCTGCCGTGGTCGCTCTCGCCATCACTGGAGAGGCCGCCATCGCTCTTACGCGACTTCTGGCGCGAGATGGGTCGGTCCGAACCGATAGCGCCCCAGCTGCCGCTGGTCGAGGTTCGGGAGCTGGCCAGGCTCGGCTCGGCATCTCCAGAGAGACTGCCAGAACCGCTGCGCCCCGAGTCGGATTCATTGTCGGTTAGAGGGGTTCCGGCCTCTTCGGCGGTCTCGGACACCGGGCTCATGCTGCCAGAGCTGCTGGTGCTGGTACCCTTGCGGCGCTCCAATCCAGCGCGGACCAGGTTGGAGACAGCAGATCGCCGAGTGCGAGCAGCAAAGTTCTTGCTCCCCTCATGTCTGGCGGTGGGCTTGGTGCGCAGCTCATCGATGGAGGGAGGGCCACGGGGTTGACGCACGGGATGTTCTCCAGCGCGAGCTTGGCCGGGGCCGTAACCGGTGGGCAGCGGCGAGATGGGGAATCCTGGAGACCTGGGAGCGGCCATGGCGGACTTCTGGATCTCGTCAGTGGCCAGCGTCAGGCCCTTGTTGTTCGCGACCGAGGACGCCTTCTTGTGACCACGGCGGAAGGCATTGGCAGAGGGAGGCGGCAGAGGAGTGTGCTCGACGGCGAGCTCCACTCTCTTGGGCGGCGAGTTGCTGCGGAAGAAGGGATTCTCATTCTCAGCAGGTGGCGGCGAGACCTCAACTCTAGGAGTCATGTTGTTGTGCTGGAAGGTCATGTTCTGGGGGGTGGCGGGCTGCTCCATGTACAGGTTGTTCAGCTGAGCGAACTGGGCTTGGCTCTGATCAACATAGTACGCCTGCTGGCCCGTGGAAGGGTCGTAGTAGGTGTAGATGCTGGGCTGGGGCTGCTGCATGGTGATCATGGACTGCTGGAGGTTCTTGAGCTGCTGCTGTTGCTGGACAAGGTTCTGCAGAGCGAGCTGCTGCTGGTAGGCGTTCTGGCCGGTCAGGTTGAGACCCTGGAACTGCTGGGCGGCAGCCTGCACGTTCAAAAGCTGCTGCTGCAGGCGCTGCTGCTGCTGTGCAAGATACAGGTTGGTAGCAACGAGCTGAGCGTAAAGGGACGGATCCATCTGTTCCTGAACCTGCTCATCCAGGTGAATCTCCGGAGGAGCAAGGATTTGATCAGCAGTGTACTGGTGGTGACTGTAGCCCATCATCTGGCTGTACTGCGGCTGTTGCTGCTGCTGTTGTTGCTGCTGCTGCTGCTGCTGCTGCTGATGATGATGCTGTTGCTGTTGCTGCTGGTGAGTTGATGAGAGGCGAGGCATGGATGTCCTCGGCCCAGCGTATCCGTTATCCTGGTTGCCATACATGCCAGAGGTAGGGTTACGAGCTGACATCTGGTGAGGGGGAGCAGTGGTGGTTGGCGAGCCGGGAAACGTGGCACCGGTGGCGGACTTGGGAGCGGTTCGAAGCCCGGCAAGCAGGTGAGAGCGACTGGTCCGGGGAGTGGGTGCGCCGTTGTCCTTGTTGTCGGCTGGCTTGATGGCATCGAAGGAGAGGGGCTTGATGTTCTGACCGCCGCGACGCGCTGCCAGACCTCCCGAAGCCATGCTGAGGCTGTTGGAACTGAAGCTGTTGTGAGACATTTGAGCAAGACCGCCGGCGTGCATTACTCAAAATAGACAAAGTTCAGGTGCTGATCTATCAAAATCGCTGCTCGAGAAAGGAGCAGGAGCAAACAAGATGAGAAAGGAGAGAACCTTTGATCCCAAAAAACCCTAGATGAGTGCGAGCGAAAATTGAAATTGTGAAAGAATGGATGATAGCCGATATACAAGTCTGGCAATCGATGCAAGTATTACAACCAATATATGATAGGTTGAGATTAAGATAGTCGATGTAAGTTAAGTTGCTGACGCTCAACGGAGCAATATGCTCGGAATTCGGATGATTCGGGATGATGCCGTGTCAAACGCGATGCCAGAACGAAATCCAGCGAACCCGAGTATATGCAGGGTGACTCTGTGAAGGTCAACGTGAAGACTGGACAAGAGAAGCGCGCTGCTTGTTCTACTTGTTGCAGTTCCAAAGTTAGCAAACACGTCGTCACATTCGCCGAGGATGGGCAACAAGATTCAAATGGACGATAACGTCGAGTAACAAGACAGGGCCCTGCCTCACGACGCCAACCAGGTTGGAGGATGCGTACCTTGGCAAGTTTTCCGATGGTCCAAAGGGAGGGGATGGGCGAGAATGAAGGTTTCTCGGTCAATTAAATGAGTGATCCGGATCTCTCGTGTTATTGAGTTGGTGCTTTCCGATGGCGGGTGTCCAATCCGAAGTGTGCGTTGCGAACGCAGTGGGCAGTTTTGATTATTTGTTGTACTTGGGTATATGCGATGAATCGAAAGCGATGAATGGGGCAGTGAAGCAAAATGTACAGTGATTAAAATAGACCGGATGATCCGATTTAGAGCTGGTTTCGGTGATGAAAGTCGCGAACGGATGAGAGTGTGTCCAGAGATCCCCTTTTGTATCTTGTCTTTTTTTTCCTTTTGTTTTATTCTTTCTGTTGAGTGGGTTTGTGCCGCGTCTCCGACAGAGCTTGAATCCTTTTTTTTTTTTTGGGTGTCTTTTTATCCTTTCGTCCTGGTTGCAAAAATTGATCCCACCGGCGACGGGGGTGTATCGACCAAACAATCGCAGATGGCGAGAAATGAGAGGAGACAGACTAGTTGTAGGTAAACTGAAAAAAAGAAGGTCGAGACGGAGGGTGCTGACAGAGAAGGAGGGAAAAGGGAAGAAAAGAGAAGATGGACAAAAAGTGGTGATGGGTAGAGGAGAGAGCGGAAGGAGAGGGAAGAAGAGGAGCGAGATGGTAAAAGAGAGCGAGCCGAGTGGGCTTAATTGGGCCAACGACGCAAGCGGACGCTGGGCTGGGCTGCACTAACAACTGCGGTACGAACACAACCAGCCAGATCGTCGCCCTGGACGGTTTGGTTTTTAGTGGGCTCTGCGTGCTGAGTGGACCAGTGCGAACAGCGCTGACAGGGGCACCCACGAGGAACCGGCCGCCCTGACGGCCTGACAGATTTGGGAGGCGGACGAGCAGAAAAAAGGGACCAGATGGCAGAAAATAAAAAAGAGGATCCCATGGAACTCCCAGTGGCCAACCAGCCGTTTGGAACCTGGGACGCCAGAAAAAGACCCCCTCCCCAGTGGAGCAAGCTATGGGATGGATGGAGCTGCCACCTGCAGCGACACCTCCTCTAGGGGGGCCCAAGGAGACGAGGGGGTGAGATGTACTTTACGTACTTTACGTGCCGTGCGGCACAGTATGTGATGCCCGGCGCCGCCCTCTGGCACTTCTCATCCAATACTGTCACAGCAAAATGCTCCGGTCTATCCTATCCGTCGAACAGCACAGCATTGCAGCGAACCCATCTGGGGGCGAACCAATGAAAGGCCCCATGCCTACCCCCCGGATCACGGGAGAAGGGCGCTCTGGGAGGTGTGAAAAGGAAGTGATCCGACCCAACACGCGCCCATGATTGGCTGCAGCCGGTCGCAGGCTTGCTCACAGATGACGGCGGCCATTTTAATTGACTGAGCTTGATCAGATGGATTGAATCCTATCTTTGGGGGAGGTGGTCTGGCACCGGCCAACCAGAACGCGTCATGCGCCCAGAGTTCCCAAGGGGGCAACATTTGAGAGCGATGCGACAGCCCAAGCTCTCCCATACAACAAGGTTACGTACAGTATATTCTGGGAGGTGCACGGTAGGTACACGCCACCCGCCCCAGCTGTGCCCAATATTTCATGTAGCTTAAATATGGGATGTGTGTACATACCGTTTAGTGCAGGCTGCAGGCTGCACATCACATCCCACACTTGTGCATGACATTGATACGTACTGCGTAGAAGCAGGACGACTCCTACCTGCTTAATTACTCTCTCTCTCTACCAATATTGGCAAGCATTAGACAGCATTTAGGGACTAGCAGTGGCCAGACAGAGCTAATAAACCTCCCTCCATCAGCATATTATTTGTTCATGCCTTGGTCTAATGCAAGCTTCACCTCCGTATCAGACGAGGCCGTTTCTCAGAAGTCTGGTCTCCGTAGCCTGGGGGTGCCTCGTTCGCCGCATTATTTGCTCGTTGCTTCTTCTATTTCTGTTTAGCCTAGCTTGTCTCAAAGGGGCACGGGCTTCCATGACTTTTTTTTAGGCTTGAGCATAAGATGAATGCCTCGCTAGCTCCGCGAGCCAACTTTTTTTTTTTCTCCTTTCCTCCCGCTCCGTCACGCGTCGGTGTGAGAATGGCGAACCCCTTACCCCTAAGAGGCTAGCGAGACAGCTGAAGGATGGTCCAATCAGAGCGCGAGACGGCCTTCGCCCAATCTCTGTCAAACCAGGCTAAAACCTGCAACCAGAGCAAGCCCAAGCGAAAAAGACGCGGGCAGAAAAAGAATTAAAATTGGCTCACGTGTGAAAATGGTTCTAGTTAGACACTTAAGTTATTAGCTCTCATCAATCTCCAACATGACTCCTCTACCACCCCGCCTGCCTCCGCTGGGGGGTTTTTGCCGGAGCGGTACGTGGTACTTATTAGTACGGAAGCAATTGAGACCCTTCCATCAAATTGGTGCTCAATAGTACATACAATACGTACAGATTCCAAACTCATCAATCTGTGGGAGGATTCATTACCACGCGTTGCTTCGTAACTTTCCGTACTGTAGATGAAGCTTCACAGCCCTGTACTTTGGTTTAATTTTTTTCCCCTCCGGCCCCATTCTCTCGCCACCCACTGGAGAAACGAGAAACAAAAGGACACGCACAATTAAGCTCTGGAACTGCTACAGATGCGGAGAGGCCCTATTTTTATCCAAGACTCGACACGTCTGCGATGAGATTCCGTTTTGTCAATCTGCTGCAGCTCATCTTGGAAGATGGGGGGACTGTTTTCTACCAAGCTGCCTAGCTCAAAGGAGCCCAGATCTACCATGCGCCATGTTAAACTCTTCCTACACCATCGTACATGATGTGCATGCATAATAGCACGCACACATATTTGTACATACGTACGCATACTTTACGTCTGGTGGTGGGTGCAGACAAAGAGCAGACTTGCGTCACTCTCCTACCTATGCACAGGATGCCCTGGTCTTTACCATGAGTCTTGTCACTGGCTACGTAACTGTTAGTACTCGAGCGGTCGTGCGGTGAACCCGAGTAACCGGGATGGTAGCACTGCCAAAATGCTTCGCTGGCGGCCTAACACTCCCTAAGTACGTAGTACGTTAGGCGGGGTCTAGGAGTCGCGGGGCGCATGGGTATTTTATTGCGACCATCGACGGTCTAAAATCGGCTGTGATCCGAATAGATGATGATTGACCGCACGTAAATCTGTATTTGCAACGGCATTCCCGCGTAGGCGGGAGGTCGATCCCCCGTGAAGACCTGGGTAGGTACTGTAGGTACTGTAGGATTGTTTGGACGATATGGAAAGGTACGCTACAGGATTGCCCCCAACATGCAAGGGGGGGGGGAGGACCAGAAGAAGACGATCTTATTTTTGGCCCCTGGGAAGTTAAGCCTGGCCGCTGCAACAGTTCTCCACCTCGCTCACTCGGCCACAGGAAGCTGGCTGTGTGCGTTGCGTGTACTACATACGCACTGCGAGCATCGTGATACAACTTGACTGTGGGCGAAAACAGGTCGCACAGTACAACGTGTGCACGGCAGCATCGCATCTCGTGGCCATCAACGTCAAGCGTGAAACTGTTGTCATCATCATGAGACGTTTGATAATGACCTGCCGCCATCTGAACCCCCCCCCCCCCGCGGGGCGTTCGCGGCCAGCCACCTCTACCACATCACGTCGGCTCGTCTTCAGACGAATTGGGGACCCCCCCGGGAGAGGAGTCAACAAGCCCCTCGTCCTCAGGCCATCTAACTAGCTTTCCCTTTGACCCGGGGCCTCGTAGCACATAGTGCTGCGACCGATCTGTCCCCCTTGCGTCTTGCGGCCCCCCTTGTAACTGCCAAGGCTAGCATGTCCAAAACGGGATACCTGAGACAATTAGGGCCCCCTAAAAAGAAGTGGAACGGATGCTCCGTGCATCTGCGATTCTCCAAAGCCCCACGTCGACAACCCCCTCGAAGGTTTGAAAGGGTTACACTGCAAGCCGTCCTGTCACGGCCGCCGGCAGGATGACAGGGCCCTCAATCGTACGTGCCCGGCTGTCAATGCGGTCCCAAATAGAGTAACTAGCTTCTTGTGCAAGCGGTGTTCCCGGGGGCAGAGGCAGAGGCAGAGAACGTTACGCGTGCGCCGTTACTACTATGGGGTAGCAGCTTAGGTGCGGTGTATTTCCTTAGAGTGCCGAGGCGCAATCCCCACGGTGCGAATGCTTGAACTCGCTGGGCTGGCCTTGTGGCTTAGCCTCAGCGACAAGGCGCAGGTGGGCATTGGATATGCGTGCCCCTGCGTCGCGGTTAGCGAAGGGGGGAGCTTCTCCCGCTTCGCTATTCCCATCTAGTATCCCCATTTCAGCCAGCCAGCCGCACACCGCCTGCTGCCTGCATCTGAAGGATAGGTTCAGATCTGTTTATTTCTGCTTCTGGAGCGGATCCTTTCGCGTATATCGCAGTGGCCCACATTCTGGGCCTCTCTGACTCTCTGTCTCTCTCCGTGGGCCGAGAAGCACCAGCGCAATAATTCCCAGCTGTCTGGGAATAGCCGCGGGAGCCTTCCATGAAGGCGGTGATCTTAACGCGCCCACCTCCGTGTTGACCTATTGCCTCTCCTCGTTGCCGCGATATCAATCCTAAATTCTGTAGCCAGAAAAGTACAGCACATTAGATCAGACAGGGGTTATGACTTGAGGGCCTCATGAAATCGAATCATTTTGCATTGGGTCCTCCTTCCCACGAAGAAACAGCAGGTGGCCTGACGCATTACCGACGGGCTTGCATCATGTAACTACAACTGAGTTGTGCTTTTTTTTTTTTCTTTTTTTTTCACGTATGGAAATTGGCCCGTATATGAGCAATATCATGAAACCCGAATAATCCTGCTTTCGGGCAGGTCGGCAGTCTGCATGGAGGAGCCTCATCGTCAATCCCGGAGATGAGGTGAGCGGACAGTTTAAGAGTAGCCAAAAAGGCAGAGAGCCCACTTCCCCTTCTGGGAAAGTCGCATATCTAGCCTGCAGGGAAGGAGGTTTTAAGAATTTTTGAAAATTCCTTTTGCTTTTTCGTCCTCCCCCCGGCTGCCCATTACAGCCATCTCCTCCAATCCCGTGCGTGCGGCGCCTGCATGCATGCAGGCCACTGCAAGCGACCGGCGCTTAGGAGCGGTGGTGGGTGGTGGTGGGTTGTTCCGGGGGTCGCCTGTCTCGCAGGCATTGCTGCCAGAAACCACACGGCGACGACGAACCATTCATCGCATCGCCAAAAGAGCCGCCGCATCGTCGCCCGGTAGACTGGAAAGGGCAGTGAGTGCATCGATAAGCGATCTTTGACGTGGCTCCAGTCGACTAGAGCGAGTCTAGAGATCGGTTGTGATTTGTTGGCTTGGTCTGGATGTGATTGCGCGCTGTAGATCCTGGTTTTGTTGATCATGATGTTTTGATAACACCGAGTTCTCTTGGCGATGTGTCCCTGCTCTCACCCCTCGAAGGATTTCAAATGCAATGTGATGCCTTCGCGTTTGTCATGGACAGAAGTTTGTCGAAGCCAGTCCACCTAGGAGTTACAATGACATATCCTCCAATCATATCCTACGTGTTGTTTGCAAGCTTCCAAACCTAGTTGTGTATGTGCTGAGAAGCAGGAAAGCCCCAGCATAGAATTGTATTGGGGAGTTCAAAATTTGTATCATGAATGGATACAAATCCAACAATCACTGGGTGCATGGCAAGAGCATAGAAAATGACAATGTTGTGTGCTCCTGACCCTATGCAGTTCAGTTACACTGGTGGAACTATCCGAATTCCGTTGGTATTCGGCCTCACTATTAGTCTATTTGAGTTTGACATCAAAAGCTTCCACTCACAAGCTCCATTGATTCTTGCTTCAGTCCGTTATTCGGAAATACAATATCCTTTCTGTACAAAATACCGTAAATTTGGGAGAATGTACAATAGGTGAAACCCATGCCAATATGACTGTCTTTGTTAGTATAAAAAGATGTGCTTCCCCGTGTGGTAACAGGTAGAAAAGCTCCTTTAACAGGTTTATTACACGTCCACATCGCAAACAGAAGATAATAAACATGTCGTCCATAGAACTTAACGAACTCACAATCGATAAGGTCCATTCAGACTTCAGGCTCAAGCTCTACACTGCGGAAGAGCTCGTCTCCGCATATCTCCAACGCATACAACGTATCGATCGTGATGAGGGTGGCCCACGTTTAAACTCTACTCTTGCTCTGAACCCCGACGCAATCGCGGAAGCCAAATATCTCGATGTGATATTCCAAAAGGAGGGACGCTTTATTTGGCCTCTTCACGGCATTCCGGTCGTGGTCAAGGACTCAGTATACACCAAAGGCATTACTACAACTTTTGGCTCCATCGTGGCCAAGGATTTTGTCCCGGACAAAGACGGGACTGTCGTCACGAAGCTGAAGGAAGCTGGAGCTATCATCCTCGCCAAAACATCTTTGCCAGGTAAGGAAAAACCCAGCTCAAACGAACGAAAGACCCCAAGTGATGACCCAAGCAAGACATGATATGCTTACTCTTGAGTTAACTTCTCCACTTGTTTCTAGACTTCGGCACCGATTACTTCTCCGACTCCTCGCTCAACGGCCGCGTGCGCAACCCTTACGACCTCGACCGCGACCCCGGCGGCTCCAGCAGCGGCACCGCTGCCGCCGTCGCCGCGAACTTGGCCCTCGCCGGCATAGGCACCGACTCCAGCGGCTCCATCCGCATCCCCGCGTCCTTCTGCGGGCTGTTCGGCCTGCGGCCCACGGTGGGCCTGATCAGTAAAGCGGGCGGCCTGCCGGGCGCCAAGGGCCAGTCCACGCTGGGGCCCATGTGCCGCACGGTGCGCGACGCCGCGCTGCTGATGGACGCGATCGTGGGGTTCGACGAGGAAGACCCGCAGACGGGGGTGCTGGCCATGGCGATCGCGGGTACCCAACCCCCAGGGGCCAGCTACGCCGCGGCCGGCGTCACCGCGCTGCTGTACCCGACCAACAAGACGGTGGCACCGCGCGCCGCCGACATCGATCGGCGGCTGCGCGCCTACTTTCCGACCAACACGGGCCTGGCCAGCCAGCTGCGCTTCCCCGCCGCAACGGTCCCCGTGGGGTTCAGTGCGGTGTCGGGGATGCCGGTGGGCCTCGAAATAATGGGAACGCCGTTTGGTGACCAGGTATTGATAGGGCTGGCGTACGCCGTCGAGCAGGTCACCCAGGTAAGGCGGGCACCGTTGCTTGAAACACATGGCGATGGTACCATATTGTAGGCTTCCATAGCAAAGCCTGATTATTAGCAGCCAAGTAAAAGAGAAGTTTATGATCAATATTATTGCATTTTCTTTTCTTCATAATAGTGTACCAAACTAGTAAATCACAAGGATATTGTTACTCATTGTTCAACATAATCAGTGCATTATCATAATCACATATTTGGTACTCTTGTGCTTTTTTCCTATGTTTGACTATTCCACGTCCCTACGAGGTCTCCATAGTCTACTTGATATGAGATATCCACATTATGATCAAAGACATTCAAGTAGCCAAGACCGACATTGTTGTCAAACGGCATCGACATGCCTTCTGAGGTGGGCATGTAGGCGTCATTGGGAAGCTGTATCGTTGAATCCGGGCCTTGCGTATTAGTTATTGCTGGATCAAGCGTCGCACGCCCTGTCAGTCTTGGTGAATGGCGCAGAATGCCTGCAAACCCAGAAGGCAACGGTGAATTTTCTGCGTCATTATCCGCCTGTTCGTAAGGTACAGGTATCAGGGTGTGGAGCGACGGCAGATGCGGATTGAATTGGTCTTCACCAGGTGAAGGCCCGGGCCACATTTGGCGTTGTCCGAAAGTAGCAAGAAGCCGCTTTGTGTCTTCCAGACAGCGCTTTATGAGGGGGTGAGTTTTGCTACCAAAGTTGTCGTCGGTCTCGATTATTCTGTGGAGGCTCTTTCTTATCTCATCAACGCTGTGAGGTCCCTCCCTGGGGAGCATGCTGCTGAGGTGGTGTATTATCTGTGCTGCCTGGTAGATGCTGATGATAGCCGACAAGGAAAATACGTCTCGTGCCGGCCATTGGATATCGAGGCTCCTGATCTGTGCCCAGAAGTCACACAAGCGGAGGGCGCTCTCCAGGCCGGCCTGTTGGCAGTAGTGGATATAGTCGGCAGGCGTGTTTTCGAAAGCCGACATGGGAACAGCTTCGCGGATGCCAGGGACTAGGAATCGAAATAGGTCACACTTACTCAGGATCCAGCGGGTGTGGATCATGATATACGGTTCCACTTCTGTCGTATGGGCCATTAGAAGCAGGGTTTCAGGATCGAGTTTAAGGTGTGTGGGAAGGAACTCTGCAAAATTCATGAGGTCTGCGTCAAGCGCTTCCAGCTCGTTTCTAGAAGTTGCAGGGCTCGAACCCTCGCGGCGTACTCGTTTGGTATATCTAATTGGACAAACTATCAGCATATAAATTGATCCTCTATCATGTCGGTAGTTTCATACCCTAACACCCGATCCCTTATAGCGTTGAGCTTGATATGGTAGCCCAGAATATCCATGGTATATGGATCAGCCCGTCCATCTTCGGCCTCACTGTTGAGGTAACTCGCTTGTGACGGCAGACCTCGGAGAAAACTATGATCAGTACAAGGTAGTCGAATATGCATTCGGTGAACTGGGCAGATGGCTAGGTCTTCAACGCCACCGCTCATGATGCGATCCAGCTGGTAGATAGCCCACATTAATCTCCTTTGTGTTTCTTGGGTGACGGGTGGCAACTGTGGGTGTTCGTAGTTCAGCCTTAACACGAAGGCCACTCGCGCGGCTAGGGCAATTATATTCCAGGCCTCGGTCATATTGTTGAGTAGAAAGTGGAACTGCACGAGCAGCACCAGTCCTTGGACTTGTGCTATAGTCTGCTTCCCAACGTGGCTCAGCAATATTGACTGAGCCTCCTCTGCCAGCATCCGTGCGTGTTCTGGCGACTCATGGCTCAAATTCATACCCAATGCACAGAGCATCAGGGTCTGCACCGGGCTTAGTTTGTCCCTGCTCCAATCCGCGAAAGTGGTCGGTCGGTGTAGGAAGACGCAGGTTGTGGGATTGATGTTGTCAAAGTAAGCCTCAAGACATCGTTTTACAGCTGCCTTGTCGGGAATTACAACACTGCCCATACCAGGAACCCTCTCGGTGGCGTCGGATGAACGGGTGACCTGGTCGGGGTGTTGTTGATTGCTACTGGGATGGCTCTGTGGTTCTTTCTCTTCGCTCCACTGGCAGCGAACACGACGGCTCATACATCGCTCGCAGGGTCTTGATCCCGAGCACCTGGCCTTGTACAGGCGGCACTGACTACAAGCGAGTTTGACGCGCCGCCTCTTAAATCCGGCTTCGGTAAGCTGCGGCTGGTCGCTTGGGGAGCTGTGTGCATTGCCATCCGGAGCCTCGGAGCTGCTGCCGAAGGAGCACGCGAGGCCGAGACGAGAGCAGGCACCACATAGTTCAGGTTTACGATCACACCTGACCTTCCTCGCGCGGCACTGCTTGCATGCTCTCACTTCTATCGGCGCTAGGAGGTTGTAGCTTCATTAGCCCGTTACCCCGGGACGGTCTATTTAGGCGAAGTTGACGACTCACAAACATTGTCATCATCACCAACCCCATCCTCGTCTGCCCCGTATGCTGCGAGAATCTGGGGTACGGCGGGATCCATCGCACTGGGTATGTTGGTGACAAGCAAGGTCCCGTGCGTCGGATCGGCAGCGGATGTCGCACTTTGTGGGAAAAAAGGAGCCAAGGAGCCCTGGGGTTAATGTTCCGCGCTAGAACCTGGGTGGGGGGGTTTGGATTGCGCCTGCATAGGTAGGTGTATGTAACTTAAGGCACGTAACTTCCCATATAACCGAGGGAATATTCCAGGTGGCTTGCTAGCATGAAAGCCACACATTTGTATGGATTGCACAAGCTGAATGCTTCCAAAGATTCCAATACTGTCACACGGCGATGGCCGAACAGTGGCTGAAGTTTGATTACCGCCCGTGTGGTGCCCTCAAGATTTCTGAGAGGAAAGCCACACGAATTTACATTATTATCTCTTATGGAGGCGTGCACAGCATGGGAATGGAGTTTGACCGCTTTAAGTAGGAGAAAATTTGCATCAGGTTACTCAATGGATGCGAATTATAAACATTATCATCATGGTCTAACTAAACTTGACTGGGTGATGGTTCTCAGAATGAGTTGCAGGCTATACCTTCTCAGAATCACCCTTCGTGATATCTCCGCGCTTCACGGTTTCTTGGATCCCAACAACAAGCTCGGCATCCATCATAGATGCTGCGTCGATGCTGCCAAAGTCACGGAGCTTGACGCCATTCTGGAAGAGCAGATCCACCTGCTCCAGAGACTTTCCTTTGCACTCAGGGACCGCAAAATAGACAAAGATGAGTGACAGGAACGACATGCTTCCGAAAATGAAGCCGACCTTGCTGCCCAGAGCGGCGTATGGCGCATTGAGCAGATAGGGGATTGAGAAGGTGACAACAAAACTAAGGTCTCGGTTAGAATTTGCAGGTTAGACGTGGTGCAGCTACGGGGTGAATCTTACTTCATCAGAACGTTGACGCCGAATCCAACGCGGCTCGTTTGGTCTCGAAGCTGTGCGGGAGCGACCTCTGTGGTCACAACGTAAGGCAGTGGACCCCAACCGACGCCGAAGGCGGCTGCAAATATCGTAATGCACGACACGATTCCGATTTTGTACGATCCGGTGATGGGCGTGTGCAGTCCCAGCGACCCCATAGTTATGAATGCGGCAAACATCAGTGTGGATGAAGCCATCAAGAAAGTTCTACAAGGCACGAATTATTAGCACACCCACGTAACTTTTGGGCTGAAGTGCAGGGTCACCTACCGTCGTCCGAATCGGTCTGCACTCAAGATCACAGCGATTATCACAACGCTACCCACGGCTGAGTTGATAAGGGAGAACAACTGCGCGTTAATGGTGCCCAAGGATTTGACGTATACGGCACCGTACTGTGAACCGAAAGCCTGTCCGATCGCCTGCTGGAAAAAGTTGACGCCAACCGCGATCATGGTGCGCCGGAGATTGCGCTTGTAGAAGACCTCCCGGAACCTGCCCTGCTCCTTCTCGCGTTCGAGCATGTGCTGAAGCTCCTGCAGCTCGTGCTCGATCTCCTCGTCACTGAACACGCCCTCGCGGAACTTGCGCAGCGAGTCGCGGGCCTCCTCCACCCGGTTCTTCTGCAGCAGCCAGCGGGGGGATTCGGGAACGAAGAGGATGAGGGACAGGATGATGGTGGGTATGATGTAGAACAGGCCCAGGGGTATTCTCCACGCTCGGCTGTCCGTCAGGTGGCCGGTTCCGTAGCAGACAGAGTTGATCACGAGGCCGCCGAGCGAGATGCTGAGCTGGTATGTTCCCACGGCGAGGCCGCGCGCTTCGGCCGGAACTGTAATTTGCAGTGTTAGCCAAGGGGCGCAAGGCTCCAGATGAGACCGACAGAATCGGAACGTGTTTCCTAGGCAGACTTACCAATCTCGGACTGGAAGATCGGGGCGACGGAGAGCTCAACACCAATGTAGAGGTAGTTGAGGATGCGCGCCGCCATGATCTGACTTCTTGTTTGTGACGTGACGCTGATGGTGGCAGACACGAGCGCCCAGCAACTCATACCAAACATGGTTTTCCTTCTTCCCCATCGAGACGAAGCGAGACTGCCGATACCAACACCTGCCAGCGTGCTTGTTAGCTAGAAGTCACCTCGTGGGACTAACTTAATAGGTGGGTCTGTCATCCGAGACATACCAATAGCAAAGCTGATGTAGTTCAAGCTGTTGAAGAGCGACAGCCAGTACGTCTCAAGGACGTAGGCCTTCGTGGTAGCATTGTAGGTTCCAAACTGTTCCACAAAGGGCGTCATGGACTGCGTTGTCGAGAATGCCTGGTTGTCGAATCCATAGTTGAATGTTGAGAGTGCAATGAGGGCGACGGTATATGCTAACGTCCGGTTGAAGTACCGTGCCTTATTAAAGATGGAGATAGCCATTTTTGGAAAGTATGGATGATCACCAGCCAAGTTGTACACCTCTTCGCGGCCTGGAAAATTTTCGTGGGCTATGTCATTGGTAAGAGGTCGGTTGTTGCAAACCTTTATACAGTATCATTCGGCGCCTGCAGCTTCAATTGATACAATATCAATCACGAAAGAAAGCTAAGAACTGACGCAATAGCATTAGCACCGTCCGACGGGGTGCGCTTGTGAAGAATTGCGGGAATCTTTTGACAACGGACCCGATCGTGTCAGACTACCCCAAACCCACAAGGCGACGCATGAAGTCGGCGTGGTCAACCAAGTTCCGGGGTTGGGCGAGACCAGCGGGTGGGGCAGCCTTGATTTCGAGCCTTCCTACTGGCTGCGCGATCCGTTTCCCCCCTTTACAGAGACGCGGCAGGCCGGGTCGGTGTGAGGGGCGAGATCCGTCGCTTGCAAGGGCACGAGGGGGCACGAGATCCGAGGTTCGTGTATACCGACCCGAAATGGAGCAGAGTCGAATCCCGGTCCCTGGATGAGGCCATCGGAGCCAAATATCATAGTGAATACTGTTTCGGTTAGTCTCTGAGATTGCCATACAGTCAGTGGGAATTTCCGATCTTTCGAAAGACATTATTATTAACCCCGTGGCACGAGGCGGTCCTCTCGCCATCCAATCGTGTGTTACGAACTTCAACAACAACCACGACGAGAGAGATGGCACCACCTTACACAAAGCCGCCAGCGCCGCTTCCACTCAAAGTGGACTCCAAAAATGGAGGGAACCGGCCAAACTACATAATCTTCATGCCGGATCAGCTCCGGTATGACTCCCTGGGATGCACGGTCGGCGGCGGCGGGGTAAACTCCGGCGCCGTGCGGACCCCCAACATCGATGCCTTCCGGCAGCGAGGGACGCTCTTCACCAACTGCTTCACCCAGGCGTCGGTGTGCTCTCAGTCGCGCTGCAGCATATTCACAGGGTGCTACCCGCACGTGAGCGGCCATCGCAGCCTGGAGAACCTCATCAAGCCGTGGGAGCCGAACCTGTTCCGCAGCCTGAAGGAGCAAGGGTACCACGTGGCCTGCCTGGCGCCGCGCGGCGACACCTTTGCCCCGACGGTCACGGAGCTCAGCGTCGACGAGTACGGGTTCCTCGAGACGCCCGACTTCGTGCCCCGCGGCCTGGGCGGCGACGGGGGCGGCCGCCCGCCGCCGCCGCCGAGGGAGGACGTCTGGGGTCGGCTCTTCTACAAGGGCTTGCGTGGCGCTGAGGAGGCGGGCGACTACGACGACGCGGTCGTCCGCTCGGCGCTCACCTGGCTCAAGTGCCCACCGGACGACAAGCCCTGGGTTCTGTTCATGCCGCTCATCTTCCCGCACTGCCCGTTCCAGGTCGAGGAGCCTTACTTCTCCATGTACGACCGCGCTGAGGTCCCGGGCATCGAATCGACCCCTGATCGAAAGACGGGGTACGAGCCGCGCTACATGAAGGTCATCCGCGAGCGCTACGGCACCGGGCGAGCGACCGAGGAGATCTGGAAGGAGGTCAAAGCCACCTACTTCGGTATGATCACGCGGCTGGACGACCAGTTCGGCAAGATCGTGGACTTGGTTGATGAGCTGGGCCTGTGGAAGGACACCGTCACCATGTTCTTCACAGATCACGGTGAGTACCTCGGCGACCACGGGCTGATCGAGAAGTGGCCGTCGGGCCTGTCCGAAACGCTCGTCCACGAGCCCCTCATTATCGGCGGCGCCGGGCTCCCTGAGGGCAAGACGGTAGCGGCCATGACGGAGATGGTGGATCTCATACCCACCATGTTCGAGATGTCCGGCGTTGGCGAGCACTTTGCCCACAACGGTAAATCGTGGGTGCCCCTGCTGTGCGGCGGCGACGGCGATGGCGGCGCTGTCCAGCACAAACAGTATGCCTTCTCTGAGGGCGGATTCCTGACCTCGGAGGAGCCGCTGCTCGAGCAGGCGCCGTATCCCTACGATATTAAGGCGGGACTGCAGCACGAGGATACCACGCTGGTGGGCAAAGCCATCGCCATCCGCGACGAGGAGTGGACCTACGTGTATCGACTCTACGAGCCGCCGGAGCTCTATGATCGCAAGTCGGACCCAAATGAGATGCACAACCTCGCAGCAGAGCCGTCGTGTAAGGAGGTCGCAGAGAGAATGGAGCGAGCAGTGCTGAGGTGGCTCGTCGAGGGAACCGATGTGCTCCCCTGGCAGAAGGATGACAGATTCCCAAAAGTGTTGCTGAAGAGCCCCCGTGAACAGATGGAGGAGAGGCTCAAGAAGGCGGGAAAAGAACAGGACGAGGAATGAGTAAATGTGATTTCTTATCTATGTAATACTACTGAATCTAGTGCAACCTCTTTCTACTGAGGGAAAGGCTGTAACTACACCAGCTGCGCGTCAACGGTAGAAGCCACTGAAAGTCTACCTGCGCAATATGGATATATTTGACCAAGAATACAAGAGCAATGACAACGATGATGTTGATTGTTGAAATCTAGCTGGACCCCCTGCTGTAACAAACAGCTCTATCGCTTATTGATTTTCCTTTACGAGAGCCCAAATATATGACGCATTGCTAGAAGGCTTTTTTTTTCGACCCTCCTTATATATTTGATGAAATGTGTGTTGCGGTGAGGCTCTCCGTCCAAATTGCTAAGGGACTTCCAACCCCTGCCTCGATAGGTTAATATATCAACGGTGAACGAGCTCTTAAGAATCCCAGCCATGCACTTTGCTTCCATGCAACGTCATTGACCTGTCAGGGCGGTCGATCTGTCTGAGCGGGGCCGCCGTCCAGAGGGGGAAATCCGCCTCCAAAGAGGAAACCCACCGCTTCCAGGTGCTCAAATTGGCGAACATCCAATGAGAACTCTCCACCTGCAATCCCCCGAACATCTATCTACATTATTGTTACAGCCCCAATCGGCTCTCAAAGAGATGATGCCCAATCTTCGAGGCACTGGGGGTAACTGTGGCCGGCGGACCCCTCCTTTCTGGGATGACGATTTGCGCTGTCCTACCCAAACTCTTCCCGCTCCCCCGGGGAAGAAGGGGAGAGACAGAGTGAAAGGGCCGTGCCTTCGCGTTTTTTTGCGGCCGTGTTTCCCTATTTCTTCTCCTTGCCAAGCACAGTGCTTTCACAAGACATTAGGCGGTGGGCGAGGCGACGCCGAAGGTGGGTGGTGTGTGTGTGTGTTTGTTTGCCGCTCCTAAGCGATTTACGCTTCGGCGTACATATGCATACGAACGCATGCACACGCATCATGCACGAAGTGTGTACACCGCTCCGTAACAGCTGGCTGGCTGGGTTCTGTCCCCTTGCGCTCCCACGCCCTGCAGGCGGTCCCTTGTTGCGTGTCGCCAATTTTCCCTGGGAGGCCTTAAAAGCCCCAATAGGGCATGCTCTGCTCTGCTGAGCACAATTTGGCAGTAGCTCCTAGACCTTTCATGGTCAGTTGGACATTTTGCATGTACGCTGCCACGTTCGGGCCCTTGAGCCGTTGGACTTTGATAATCGCCCTGCAAGTATTGGGAGATGATTTCTAAGAAGCGCGATCAACTAGAAGCGTTATCTACTTTACCATTCATATTCACGCGAGTTTTTCCCCAGATATACACTTCCCTCGGCGTGGCGTCCCCCATCCTCTGCTGGTTGGTATTTTCTCCGGGTCACCCGCCCGCTTAACTCTCCTCTCACCGGTATACGTGGGAGCTTTTAACCACTGGTATTTTCTGGGCAAAACTTCTGAAGGGCACCGCCTGATGGATGGAAAACCTCATGTGCAGGTGTTCTGAAGTCGATTACAGGGTACCCGATGACGATACCAACATATTGCCTATATTTTTGAACTACATCTGCAGGGCCGCCTGCAGCTATGCCAGTGTCGCCAGAGGAGTGGATCTCGACTTCGCACCGGGCCCGGCCCTGTCAAGGTGCCGAATAAATCCCCATCTCTGCGCGGGAGGGGGGCATTCCTCGGTATGTAAGTCTAGGGGCAACGCCCGTTCCCCACTCGTTCATATCTTATGGGCTTTATGTTGTCCCTCATTGATATGCGGACCCGGGGGCTTGGTAAAGGTAGCTCTGGATTTCGTGCACACTCTCTCGGTTCTCGATAGACTACGACAACAACAGAGGCAAGTAAGCAGTCTGCTCTCCCCCTTCTTAGAAAATGTTCCTCATGGTCAGTCGGTACAAGAAATCACCCAATGGTGCCTGTACCCGATTCCGATCCCCCCCCGGACTGCTACATGCTGCTGCTATACTACGTTACCATGCCCAGCTTTCCCGCACCTGGGTTGGCAGAGGAGGTTTATCCCGGGGCAGTACTTGAACGACACCTCCTTCACCGCCTACACGTTGACCCCCAAAGTGCCAGGCTCTTGGGCTGCTACGCCAGCAGTCTAAAATTTCCTGCAAGCAATAGTGTTGGAGGAACCAATCAACTGGAATTGCTTGAACCCCCCCTGGGGAGAGATCAGTTTTGACCCACTCAGGTTTCACTCAGACACCAGATCGGGAAATACGCATCAACCGGTAGTTGGGATTCTCCTTTACCCCCCCTTCCCCCCCCCCCCCCCCCCCCCCTCTCTCTCTGGTTCCGATGGGTGTGTGATTACGTATCGATTGCTTTTCAGGGTTCCCAAGGCCGGGAGGGGCCCACCTGTGCAGCCATATATATAAAGCTTCCGTTCGATCTGCACGCGCGAACCATCTCCCCTTTCTTGGCCTGCCGCACAGGCCTGGGCTTGCTTTGGGATAGAATAGTTCGTATATAACGCGAACCCGATCCTGTGTGCTCAGGGATTCAGCCGATGCTCATCTCCGTCTGCCCGAAGGACTGCCGATCTGCGTCACCAGCGATCTACAAATTTTTTTCAACTTCTCTGCCAGCCAATCGGTGGGCTCAGACGCCATATTCGGGAGTGGCAACCGCGTTTCCCCGTCTTAGTGGTCGGTATTCTCAAGCCACTCCTGACTTTGCGACGAGACGGGCAATCGAATACGAAAAGCCACGACAAGGATGCTTTGTACCATGCCCATCACTAAGTAGGGGGCTTCTCGCTGTACCTAGAGAGAATGTCTATCTCTGGTTTCTCTATCCGCATCGGTATGGTAACAAGTGTTCACCTCGAATATAATCACTCGACATCCTTACTAACATGTATATTAATGATATTTGTAACAAAAAAAAAGGGAATTATCGTAAATCGTGAAACAAAATGCTGGGTCCATCCAAGGGGGAGCATCAACTCCCCCCAAAAAGTAAATGGTATCTTTCCCCCAAAGAATTCGATGACCAACTCATAAGATCAGAAAAGGACCAGAACCAAATACCATACCCTAGCAAATCAACAAACCAATTGCGCCTCATGAGAGAGAAAATCAATCAAAAGGGACAAAACAGCGACTTTCTTTGGAGAAGTCGCGTGAAGGGACAAGCCAAACCCCTAAGCATCTTGGAATGCATGCGGCCAACCCTTGGAAGGCGGAGGGGGTTGAACCCAGATAACCGATGACTGTTGCAAGGTAACGCCGTGAGAAAGAGGAGGAGATATCCCTCTCCTCCCCCAAAGAAAAAGGTCGCTTTTATTTCCCCCTCCTTCGTTCAATAACAGGCTCCCCCCACTGCGTATTTGCCCTTCAAACAGAGAAAAAAAAAATAGATGATCGGACTGAGATAATTACACCATCATTATGGGGCATCATCGCTTTTCCTCGGGGCGTACTCTGTCCCCGTAGAAACCGCCCTCGCTTCCAGCAGCCATGCAGGCTAGACAAACGCCGCCGCCATAGACGCGAGTATGGCGTTTCCAACCAGCGCCGGAGTCATCCATGACCGAGATGATCTCGCCTTTCACGTCGATCTCCGTCGCGTGGAAAGAGCTGTGGGGAGCCAGGGGTAGTATGGGGCTGGAGGAAGGGAACGAGCTTGGGGAGAACGCGGTGATACTACCATCGTCCTCCAGAATCGACACAGGTTGAGGTGGGCCCAGCGGAAGCATCTTGGTGTAAGAGCGCCGCCGGGGAGTGACAGGGGAGTCGCCCCGCCCTTGGGGCAGCGCAGACGAAGACGAGGACGAGGAGGATGACGAGGAAGTGGTGGAAGAGGTGTAGTCAGGGTTGGGCTGCTGGAAGAAACTACTGTCCAGGTCACCCATCATAGAGATGGTGCTGCTCAAGCGGCGGTCCTGGAACGGGAACAGAGTCGAGGACAACGTGGGAGGAGTGAGGGGAGGCGGAGGAGGCGGCCGAGAGCGCAAATGGTGCTCCATTCCCGCGGTGTCCTTGACCGGCGATGCCATGGTTTCCTCCCTGTAGGTGTGGGCTAGGTTCCGAGGCCAGCTGTGGTGGTTGTGAATCTCACCACTCCTTCCACCAGGCGTGAAATCCAAGTTTGAATGGGAGTAATCTGGCCTAGGGCTCGTGGACATGACCGTAGGCGCGTTATTGCTGACTCCACGTGACTTTTCCGAAAAGCTGACCAGACCGCGTTGCGCCTGGAGACCTTGCCAGGTTGCTAGGTCACGTCGTGACCTGTCTCTCCTCAGTCGTAAGAGATATCGAAGGGCAAAGACGAGCAAGAGCGCCAGAATGGTGATAGCGGCATTGATCAACAGCGGTAGCTGGCTGGCGGCCGTACCGATGAAGTCCAAGGTGCTCCTGGAGGGTTGCGAGGGAAGATTTACGGCGGGCATGGTTGCTGTTTAAGGCAAGCTCCAAAGTGCCGGTGGTCCTAGGTTCCAGTCCGGGGTATTAGTTGAGGATCATGCGCTGGGTGGCTTGCGCTGTTTAATTGAGGTCCCCGGAGGTGGGCCGGCCTGGCGATCGGGGAGAAAAGGTTGGTAGTAGCGCGAGCAAAGGGGTGGGTGATTCCGTCCAGGGACCCAATGGACATGCGAAACGGACCCCAATGAGAACACACGATTATGCGCGTCAGCTGGCCCCAATGCTTCTGACTGTGGGCATTAATGTCAGTAAACCAGGTTTTTTTTCTTGTTCTTGTTTCGTCTCTCGCTTTGACAGGCCAGGGTCCTGGACATGGGCAGTTGTCGATCTGCTAGCCTCCCGCATCTCTCTATTGTGCAATGGCGCGAACTGACTTACACACAAAACCTTCGGGCAGAATACCAACAGAATCCAGCAGTAGCGAACCCACCAGCACAGATCCGAAGTCGTATAAATCCCTCTTTAAGATGCCGCATACATAAAAACGAAAAACAAAACTTGTGCTCGAAGAACTTGTTTCACTCTGGTTTTCGGGGGAGAGGGAAAAAAGAAAATCGAATGGGCGCGTGTCTTGATGCCGTTGCGGATGGATGGTTCGTTCCAACCAACAGCACAGTCCGTCCCGGTGCAGCAAGAGGGGCAGCGATGGGAGGATTTAAAAGCGGCGCAGTGTGCGTTGGAAGTAGCCAGATACGAGCAGATCGAGAAGGATTGCCAGAGGTATATATGAAAACAAAAGCAACTAGTTAGCTAGCAGAGCATTATAAAACAAAGCCCGGTCCAGATCTGACCCGCCGAAGGAAGGGGGGTTGTGTAATATGAGAATATTAAACGAGGAGCCTCTGGGGGGAGGTGTGCCTGTAAGTGGATGGCGGCAAGAGAAGAGTGTGTGTCTAACTCGAGCTATGTTGTATCTGCGCGCGGCGTGTGTGGTGTGTGTGTGGTGTGTGCAGTGCTTGCGTGTGTGCCAATTGTGCGTGCGGCGCGAGTATGTGCGCAGGCCAGGCGAGCGCGTGTGTCATACAAGGGACCGGGTTCCGTGCTATGGGGAGTGAGCCCCGCTATGGATGTCCCCTAGTCAGTCAGCCTCAATCGAGTCCACTGAACCGCCGACAATGACACTAGTTGGTACCTTGCTACCTCGAGCAGTCCGCGGCTCGCCCCCTCTGGTTTACGCTTATGCTGACGATTTCATTGGGCCTCCGCACGCTCTCTCTAGCTGGCGGCGACAAACTGGATTAAGCCCGAGAAGTGGGAGACTAGGTGGGAAACGAAGCCCCCCGTCCCATAGCAACCAACACCAGCCTGTTGCTAAGCATTGCGGTTATTCTAGGGCCACCCAGACGAACAAGTCGACAGGACCAGGGCCTTCGCACAGAGTGGAAACTCTAGAGAAAGGGAAATAACCCCCAACTAGGGTTCCATGAATGCCGCTCCAGGCTACTTAATTCGACGAGGTAGGTCGCTAGGGTTCCCTGGGAACGGTACGTCACTGAAGGTACAGTACAAGGATTTTTTTGTTTCCACCCCGTCCCATACTATCATATTTTGTCCCATCCTATCCAGTGTGGGAATGAGGATAGGATAGGATAGGATAGGATAGGATAGGACCGGACACAGCGAGCGATTTGCCATCCTCAGGCGGCAAAGTTAGAAAAAAAAAAAAAAAAGGTGTGTAGCTTTAAACCCTTGTTAGCCTGTAAGCTCTCATTTCTTTAAGCGTTAACCGATGCGGTCAGCACAGCCGCTAATCTGATCTCGAGGCGCTCGTGAGGCCACCCACGGAGACTGAGAAAACGGAATCACAAGTATTCACTTACCGCCATCCATGCATAGGCAGAATGCATATACGTACCGACCGCCCGAAAACGTACATACATAGGGAAGAGAGGTAGGATGATACTAGACCCTGAGAGTGGATCAGATGTGCAGAAATACAACTGTGGACATTTGATCAGGGCCTCACAGTTGCTTCTACTGGGATCCTAGTCCATGTAATCGCCCAACCGGAAAAGATATGAAAAGCGTTTTGATTTTTTACCCTCTCGGGCTAGACAGCCGGGGGGGTAGCCCAATCCTAGAAATGCATATACATATATCTCTCGACCTAGCTTATTAGCACTGAACCCGCCATGGAGGGTTCCAGGAACAGGAACCATGGGTGACGATACTAAGGCCTACCGCAAGACCGATAGGGTTTGGCACAAGACGGGCACGGGAAGAATTCCTTCCTAGCAGAAGAGGATCGACGAATGACTAGCCAGTTTGGGACACTGTGACTTGATTTCACTGGTACACCGAGTGCACACGGCAGCTGAAAAGATGCAAAAATAAGAGGAGCCGAGATTCGGGTAAGGTGCGCGATGTACGTACCCGGCTTAGTTACAGTATACAGGCACGCATGTCTCTTAAGTTGGACGATCGACGCCATCACATGGCTTGGGTGGAGGGATCTAGTATGTCAGATTCAGATGCCGTTATTCGCATTAAACCTGCCATCGCACAAATCAAGTGGCACGGGCAAGTCTGATCACCTCCAGATGGAGAGGGGGGCAATGGGCGTTGGCTTGGCTCGCCTGCAGCCGAGACTAAAAGCTTCTGCACGACTTCCAAGGGGTTTTGCATTGGGGGGGGGGGTAGGTTTTCCTTGATCCTGGCATCTTTCAGCTAACCATGGAACGGTCTCCTAGACAATAGCGGGCTTTGCGGGTTGGGTTCAGCTGAGGTGATCCCTCCTATGCCGCAAGCAGTTGCCCCTATCCCTGCCAAGTCTTGGTAGTACCGGACTGGAGATGGAAAACCCAGGCAGGGTGTTGCAGCGCCCGAGCAGGGGCAGAACAGCGCAGAGACCAGCCGTTACAAAGTAACGACGTGATGGCGACGGCCCCTTTGATCTCACGGGGATATCATCCTTTGCCGCATGCTCTCATTCCGGAGCTGTACCTGTAACTGTCTGACCCCAACTTAGTCGAGTACTTTTGCCAGATCCATAGTCAGTAGGGAGCAATGCTGCTGCTTTGCCGGCGTCCCACTTCGTGAGATTCCGTTTAGTTGTTATGATTATTATTTTCGTTGCGTCCGGCCGGGACACTACGAAATGGGCAGAAGAGGACAAGAAGACAGAAGGAGAATAAGACAATGATCATGGTCAGTTTATGCAGGAAACCTGTTCTCTGTCAGTTTGATGTTGCGGAAGACGATTTCGGCTGGTGAATCGTATAGCCGGTGCAGAACACGTACCGATAATCAACTCAACTTTGGCTTATTGCGCAGTAGTCTGCCGTTGGACGCTAATCCATATGTACGTCGCATTTTAGGCACATGCACGAGGCCCGCAACGATGCAGGTGATGCCAGATTTATTTGGTCAACAATCTGTGCTACGCTGCGAAGAGCTGCAACTACGACGTAGAATGTTGAGCGGGCGACTGAGCAAGTGCCATGTGCCTTCCCAAGGGTTATTTTTCAAGGTTGTGCAACACTCCAGCGATGCTTACAAGTCACAACTGTGAGCACTCGTGAACAATCACCTCTCCCCCGTCCTCTAATTCAACCTCCTGCCTTCATTCTTTTGTTACGATGAATCCCCTACAGGAATACGACAATGCGTGCAGCCTAAACCCGCTAAAGATGCACACGATGCAGCGTGTGTTTACGTTGTCATTTGCCATCGCTGCCCCTCCTCTGGGGGCCGTTTAATGAAGTAGTACATACGCGCGTGTTCTATTCTAACAACCCCACGCTTTCGGCTTCGTTAAACTGCCCGAGATGACGACGTCTGTGGCTGCGATGCATTGAAATGCCATACTTTGCCTCCCAGTTCAATGGACAAGGCATCCCAAGTAAGTTAGGCAAGTTTAGTAAGTACCATGTCACATACTAGTCAGAGTACTTTTGATTTCCGAGAGGCCGCAGGAAGTGCGTCAGCAGATCGAGGGTCAAGGAAAAGAAACTAAAAGCACCGAGACTGACGAACAGACAAAAAAAAAAGACCCCGTACAACAGAGTAACACACCCGCAGAGAGCCTTGGCAGCATTGGAGGCGATCGAGTCAGGACCCGCGTTGGCACACCGGGCGGAGTATTTTCAAGGTACAGGCCTCCAACGGATCCCTGACGGCGAGCAGCATGTCAGCTGAAAAGAGACCAACCTGATCCTGGGCTCCAGACCACCCGATTTGTCCAATTTCAGCTGCACCGCTCGACTACCATAGTACTTGCTCCAGCCTGCAAAACAGTATGTACAGCTACACATTTCCAATATTAACAATGTCATCACTCCGAGTTCTTTACGAGCAGAGCCTTTTGACTCCACTCCCCGCTCAAAATGTTGGCGCTGAAAATAAGGGAGAGTACTGAAAAGATTACATAAACGCAAAGCGGGTATACCCAAAAACGGCCACTTCATGTGGCGGACGGCGGTTGGGGGTGGTGACCGTGACAATAAGATCCTCCAATCCTCGGTCTTGTTTTTTTGGGATCAATATTTCGTCGTCCAAAAACGATTATGATTATTTTCAAGTTAATTTTTTTTTTCCGTAAGTTGTCCATCCAAGGGCCGACTACAGTTGGGGGCGTGGCAAGAAAACACACGTTTCGTTCCGTGCCTCCCCTAATCCGTCAGCGCTCTTACTTCTTTATGGTTTACCCGCCTCCTGCTTGGACTTCACGTCTACCTTAGCCCCATGCGCGTCATCTACTTGAGAGCTGGACAAGGAGAGAAGAGCGAGAAAAAGGAATTTCAATCGTTTGTGTACATGCGAGCCTCGCCCCGTGATTTCCAGACCTTGATACTTTTGAAAAAGAGTAGTCTGCTCAACTCGGCTGCTCTGATCCTAGCCGTTTCAACAACGTCTCCATTGGACTACTGTAATATCGGACCCTACTATTCTTTGAGGGGTCAGCCGCTCGCCCAATTGTACGAGTTGCCGGTTGCGCTCGAACCTGCTCTCTCTCATTGACTTTCGCAGTTTACGATCATTGCCAGCCCAAACCGCTGCAGCGCAGGACCCAGACTGTCGGTAGCGAATCATGGCTTTCCACAGCCCTACCAGGCTCGTTCAAGGTCTCACCGAGGAAGGGAATAATAATAAGGATCGCCTAGCCTATGGGCATCATTCGCAAGCGGGGTTTTTCTAGTCAGCCTGGCAGCTACAATCCTCCATTACTACGTTCACTGCGTAATATCCGTCTACAAATAATCCCCATGGGATTGTAAGAGCAACAGGGGCAGCAGCAGCAGCAGCAGTCTCTACCCTCAGCGATACCGAAACTACCGCCTCTTGCGTGAATCCACAATGTTGTTAATGACACGCAGAATTAGTGCGCATTATCATTGGCCGGAGTTACTCTATCACCACATCGCGCAATATTTCCCTTTTCGTGCCCGACTATACGATGCGGTGGGGCGATCAAGTACCGCCTTCTGTCACGCTCTATTGGAACTCTCGTATCTCCTGGCTTGGCTGTCAAAGTTTATTAGATCGCTCACCGCCCTCTCAGGTCAAAGTGACCAGGGCCCCTCGTCGCTGGGATTTGCTCGTGATTCCGATTTTAAAGGGTGTGTAACGTTTGGAAGCATCACCTTGGCTCACCGTGCACCTAGCGCCCTGCCAGGCTGCCAGGGAACCGGGGGGCAATATGATGGATGGATGGGCTGGGAGAGCCTTGCTCATCCTTGCCTGGGCCAACTGAGCCCCTGCACCTACGAATCATCTACTCTTTCCAGCTTCTGGGACCACGGGGGATAACAGGCACGGTGATGATCGCTAAAGAGGTTCTCTTTTTCCCTCGTCCGAGAAGAGATTTATCCTCTAGTGTTGTATGGTGTCCGGTTGCAGCAACCAGTGGAGGTTGCTAGAAGGACAGTGGGGCAGGGATTAAATGTTCCGGCGCTTACTCTCCCAATATGCTTCCGTATCCGACCAACTGACCCGCGCCTACTTTAGTTATATTGGGATGCACTGTTCTACAGAACCGACCGCAAAGCAAAAGCCGTTGGATAAATGGATGCTTGGGTGGGTGGTTGGCTTCCTTGCTGTTCACTAGCGAGACCAACGCAGCAGCGGCATGCACCTCTACAAGCCTCCCCACCACACCTCGTAGATCACCCAAGTTTGTTCAGCCCTACACAAGTTGCTGACGCTTTAGTCACGTTTTAGGGCTGCATGTATGTACGCCCGCATTTACCTACCTATCCTGGTACTTAGAGGGGAATACTGGAACCACCTAAACCCTTGAAGCAAGCCAATTTTCCCCTCCACTTGTAAAGTAGGTTAACGTAGTTTTTGGAATCCTACCAAGGCTTCCTTCGTTCACATTTACAAAAGCGCTAGGATCTGACTGCACGACAAGGGGAGAATAGAGTGAAATGATTGGATATCGCTGCGAGAACCGCCAGTGGATCACTTCCAAATCCTACATAGCTGACAAACTAACCACAAGTACTTGCTCTTCTCAGTGGTCCTTGTCCAGTCAGCGGTCAACCGCAGGGACCCCTGATGGCGATCATCGCTATCAAAAGTTAATCAATCCTCAGCGATATGCTTACAGTGTTCGGATCGCAGTCCTGTGCGGTGTGTGCAGCGCACAAGCGAAACACCGCGGGTAAGGCTGCGGCTGATATATTCTCCCTTTTATTTGTCGATTGCTTTTCATCTACGCACTACGCGATAGGCTGGATTACGAAAGGTGAATGATGGCCCTGAACACTGGCAGTGGTTTCGTCACTGCTGGTGGGTTAACTCTATTCGCAGCGCTTACCAAACCGTGCATAGCGTCCTGAGGGATGCATATCTCAAACCCGTTCCAGATTCGAACGATCGAGATAATGGCGGCGTGTGTCGAGAACGAAGCCCAGGTAGGGGACTCGCATTGAAGAAGCAGCCATTGGATGGCATACGAAATCCTCCCGCTCCCTTGCCGTTTTGGTCCTTGTCGGCAATACTTGGCTGATCATCTGTGTTTGCCCCTTGCTTTCGTCCTGTAGTAAGTATTATCGCCTTCAACTATGCAGAGGAAATAGAAATAGGTCGAGGTCAGGTGGCTGGGTAAGTTTCGACCCCCCAGTAAGCTGACTTGTTCATGGCGAAAAAAGTAATATCTTAACTTGGGGATGTGACGAAGGGCAGAAAGCCTTTGCGACAGTAAACAGCCTCCTTTGACTCTTCACCACTCACCACTGGATGTAGTTGGATGCTGCTGTACTGCTTAGGAATCACCGGCGCAGCCTTGGCGGCAGTAATTTCTCGGGTAAGTCACGAAAGCTTTGGTCAAGCTTGTGTTACAGCCAATGAATGGGTGTCGTGACAGGGCGATGACACAGCTGGCGCCCGAAACCTGTATCTTCATTTCCGGCGTCAAACAGAGTGTCGTCCGCCACTGGCATCCTCGTACCAGAGAAGTCGTCATTTTTCTGACTCAGATCCGGATTTGTATAGCTTGCCTTAGTAATGCCACAGAAAAAAAAAGAAAACACTTCCCCCATGGGGCTGTCCGAATTGCCCAAAAATTGCAGATGTCACAATGCGGCTCTTACCGTACTTGTCTTCTTATTCCGCCCTTCACCCCTACGGAGCCTCGGAGGGTACTTTCAGCCCTACAGGTTCGGTATTGCCCGTTTGAGAAATTTAGGTAAGGGTGCATATTGACCGGGCAGGTTGCGGACATCCTTGAAGTAAGCACGATCTTACATTTGCCCAGTGTGAGCAGAAATCCCCTCTCCTCAGCTGACACACAGGCAAATCACCATGTTTACCAACAAAGCCGATGGCAACCCCTACCGCCACACTCGCTGCAACTTTATTTACTTCTTGAAGGTCTACATATACGATTGCTGGTACCGCGGTACCGCATTGGCGCGATCATCCCCCGCTTATCATTGAAGAACCATGCAGTAGCTTGCCTGCCGTCTTTTGGCTTGCCGGTTTCTTTAGAGCGGAAAGACAAAGAGAGCAAGTCAACCCTACACTATTCTCCCCACGTCAGACCCGGTGTTCCTGTCACTCTCTTCCACAACCAACCCTGGAATGACCCACTCGCATCCACGCGAGTAACTATGTTCACTTTGAGCTTTGCTATTTGAAAACAAAACGCAAGAATGCATGCTGATTTTATGATTACCAGCTGGTAGAGAAAGGTACCTGTCGCGATGCGGCTCACGAAAGCGGGTCGGGTTATCCCGAGAGAAGGATAGTTGCACCCGAGCGTAGGCATTTATTGAGAGCTGACAAGACAGCACTCTCACACCATTACTGTGCTCCGACAAAACGGTCTTGTAAGGTGAATTCCGGGCGATGATTGCATGCCATGGTATATCGGCCTGATTGGTACAATCATACATTCGTCCCATTTCCCCCTCCCTTCTCGGGGGCATTTCTGATCGGCCCTCGCGCAAGTGAGATAGGCGTCACCCTCTGTGTAATCAATCCCCCATCACAATCCGCCGTACTGAGACCACCGTCGGTGTCTTACGTGTTAAATCCGGAGCTCACTCTACAAGAAAAAGGCATCTTCGTGCGAGATGGGATGTCGTGAGCAAGATATAGCACATACTAGCTCTACCAAGAAGTATCCAAAGCCGAAACAGCCGAACACTGTCGGACTAATAGCCAGCTATGTCTTACGATTTGCTGATGACCATGAGACCATTAAGGGGGAAGGGGTGACTAGGATCGCAACGCATGCGAGGAAATAAAAGATGGCTAGCAAACCCGAAAGGATTCGATCGATAGGATTTCATTGCGTGGCCGTCAGAGGCAAAACGGACAGGTTCCACTCTCACCGTTTCTCGTGTGGACTATTTCGAAGCCCTCCAGTTAGGCTCCCGTCAATATTGCCCTCGCCAACTAGTCATAAGCTGAAAGAGCTGATTCAGTCAGCCTTGCTCCGGCCACACTGGACCCACTCGTGATCAAGTCTGCCTTTTAACCATAAATCAAGTGATAAATCCGAGCACGAGACTTGCTCTTGGGCTTATCTGGTGGGTTCACCAAAGTATTGATGCAACTTCTCATAGATAAGTATAGATACTTTCTCATTTTCGTTGACGAGTTTTAGCAGCGCCAACCCAGTCTAGTCAAGCTGATAGCAACCATACTTGGTTATCACTTCCAATCGTAAGGGTCCAAGCCCAATAGGATATTGGCCGTACTCCGCCACCTGTAGTCATATCAAGAACGAAGCACCCTATAATCAACATAATCCATACTTGGATGTTTAGGTATCTCGACATAGTAGCTGTGTCTCTGTAGGGCGTTGTATGATAGGGAAAACCCCGCAAACTTATCGCATACGCGTGTGGTTAGATATATACCTAGTGAGAAGCGGACGCCCCCCTTCCTAGAACTCCAAGTACAGTGGACATCACAACTACTACCTGTAAGGCATCAAAGCAGTGTCACATAATCATATCAGGCGCCGCGGCTGCCGCCTCTCCCCGCCGAACAAGCTTACCTTGTGAAGCTAGCAGCAATGCTCTGCCCGCGGCCTGCGCATAGGCCGCAGCTTTTGGCCCAGTGACTTCGGTAGAACCCTTGTTCCTCTCTCTCTCTCTCTCTCTCTCTTTCTTTTTCATCTTTCGGTGAGGACATTGCCACCATCTCTCGCTCGGCGTCTCTCTCCACAAACAATCAAAATCACCTGCCTGCTGTCGCGGGTCCACCGAAGAACCAGCCATGCGGAGAGTGGCGTTTCTTGCAAGCCCAACTCCCCTCCCCATGTCAACGGCACCAGCATCACCCACAACAATGTCAATGGGGATTATGGAGACAGGAGACCCAGGACGCCGGTCCTGTGACGACATCAGCAAGCCACTTGCTATGAGACTACCAAGAAGGTAGCGAGCTGCTTAAACGCACACCCCTGTTGCCAATACCGTCCTCCCATTGCTGGTTTTCCACCTCGACTTTATTTAATCTTGATGCTTGTCAGTCCAAGCAAGAGCGCCATCTAGCCAAGAAATCGCCATCCTCGTGTTCAACTTCTCACCCCCTCCGCTCTTAGTAAATGGTGTTGGAGACAGCCAATAACGTGAGAACACACTATGCAAACAAAAACCATTCGGATCTTTCCTCTAATTGCCAGTACTTGAGGCAGGAACTTTTCGTAGAAAGCTGGAAAGAGAAAATAGTCTAGGTAGCTAATCAGCAACTCTACCTCTTCTCTTCTCCTCCATCCACACACAACCCCCCTTTCATTAACTACGGAACCATCACACTCAGGGGGCGTTCAGCTGTGATCTCGTGCAGGAAACAAAAGTGCTGTAGATGCAGAAATCCAAAGATAGCCCTGGTCAAGAGATGGTACATGTGATCAGCTACTCGAATGGCTACACAAAGAGCCAGGGTCAACAGTGGTGAGGTATCGAAGCTCCCTGGGGGGGGGGGGGGGAGGGGGGGCGTTCAAGTAATAATGGATAACTTTGTATGTAACCCCAGTAATGGGTACAGTAACCTATGGCTATGGGGACGCCAGAAACAACGGAGGCCAGGGCATCTGCGGCAGTCTATAGTAGTAGCTGCAGCAGGCTGCAGCAAAGCCAGTAAGTTAGAGCGGTAACCCCGGCCATCGGCGGAATCGGCCGAAAGAAAAAAATAAAAATAAAATAACGATAAAAAGAATTTTGTTAAGATAGATGGGGAAGGGGGGAGAGGCGAGTGGGAGGGGAGGGTCCTAAATGGAGTGCGAGGCGATGCAGAGCTAGTAAAGAGGCGGCTCAAAATCTCGAGCTTGGCGCAGCGGCTCCCGGGGTTGCTCGCTCGCTTGCCTTGCCGGGGGCCAGGCAGACAGGCGGTGATTCCCACACGGTATACCAGGATTAAAACATTGTAAGTTCATTGTTGACCAGTTTGTTCGGAAAGTACAAAAATAGAGAGAAAGAGACAGAGGGAGACAGAGAGCGGGGACGAAGAGAAGATGGATGGGATCGCATGTACATACGATGATTGTACTTGGTCCATCGCATGTGGGTGCCGACAATACATTACATAAATTCAGAGTGATCACGTCGCTCAAGGAGACTGAACGCCTATTATCTACGCTGTTCGATAGCTCACGATGATGCAGTGGCGTGCGTGGCGGGCGTGGCACATCGAGGTTTCAAAAGCCTGTCACCATCAGAGGCCGGACATGTATGATTTGAAATGGCGCATATGGTAAGTTAGACCTCGGGACAAATGGGACTTTGTTGGTGTAGCGAGTTCCATCGACAACATGAGAGATCCGGTCTCGCGCCATCACCGTAACTAAACCCCCCCCTCTGCGCGCAAAGTGCATCCATCTCTCCCAGCACCTTGACCACATGACGCCTTTTTTCCCTTCCCATTCCTTAGAACCCCTGCCTCGCAATTGTGACGCTTACCTCCTCCAAGATCGGTGGAGGAGGAGGGGTTGCGATCTACCCAGGCAGGTAGGTTGTGGCTGGCAAATAGCCAGCTGAGCGGCACATCACGACCGCCCCTTGACTTCCGGCGGCTCCTTTCCCCACCACCAGCCAAGAAAACAAAGAAAAAAAAATAAAGAGTGTTCCGCATGACAAGGATTCGCGAAACTTGCTCTGAATATTTCTTTGCCTTGGGCTTTTCGTAAAAGGCTATCTGCATGAAAGGCATGCCTTGGCAAAGCGGAATGTTTCCGTCCCAACAGGCATCTCCGGCGCCTGCTCGCCCGCCAGCCCGCCCTAAACCTCACCAGGGTTTTACGTCCGCGTCCCTAAATTGTAGCCCGGCAAGACTAGTTGTAGATATGGGATCCGAGCGATAAGGAAACCATTTGGGGGGTTTAGTGAAATTACCCCAGCTAGGCTTGGCGCTGGTAAAGCCTGGTGATGCCCTCTGCCTCGGATTCCGTCGAAATTTCAAAACGCCAGAACGCCGTTCAATGATGTGTTTATCCCAACTCCAGTATCTGTGTCTCGAAAAAGAAAAAGAGAAGAGGCAAAGACAGAGGGAAAAGCAAAAAAGAGAACGAAACAAACTGAGACCTCGAATAACTGCCTCCATTCTAGGCGAGATGGAGGCGATCCCAAAGCATAAGCTGAAATGAGAAGTCTAAAAGGATGGCTCAGCTCAGCTCGTCTCCTTGTTCTATTAATCCAGGCGGCTGTCGTCCTTGTCGCTATCGCTGTCCCACTCCGCCTCCACAGTACCGGCGACAGCTTTGCGCTCCGCGTCCTCCACCATCTCGCGATAGGTCGACCACGAGAGCATGATGAACGCGGCAATGATCATGACGCCGCCCGACACGGCGGCGAAGCTCATGCTTTCGCCCGTCCGCAGCCAGTCGACGATCGCCACGATGAAGATGGTGAGCAGCGCGGCAACGGAGCTGAGCACGGGGCTCGTCAGGCTGATGAGGATGAGGAACGATCCGGCAAAAGTCGCGTTCATGACCACGCTGATGAAGAGGTACCAAGCCGTCTGGCCCGTAGGAAGCTCAAAGATCTCCCAGCCCAGCATGTGCAGAATGGGCAGCGGGATCCAGAGCACCGTGAGGGTGAAGACGCCTACGCAGCTCCCAAAGGCGTTGGCGAATATCATGCCGCGGCCTGCGCTCACGCCCTCGGGCGGGCAGGCCCACCTCTTGTACAGCACCTCGTAGAGACCGTAGAGGACGCTGCCCGCGCCGATGATGATGTTGCCCAGGAATCTTGTGCCCGCGCTCTTGCCTCCCATGTTCTCGTCCTTCTCCCCGGGCTTGCTGTCGCCGTACGCGACGACCAGGACGCCGATGATGGCGACCAGCACCGCTAAGCTCTTGCCCAGACGCAGTTTCTCCTTCAAGAGCGGCACGCTGAAGGCGTAGGCGAAGAACGCCGAGCAGTTGTAGATGGCCGTGAGGTCGCTGGGGCTGGTCATGTCGACAGCTAAATACCAGCTGAGGCCGGCGATGGTGAGCGCCGTCGTGATGAAAGCCGTCGTCCTGGCCAGGTAGGGCCACGGGTTGGTGTTCATGACGTGCCGGGGCACGTCCAGGTCCTGGGTGCGGATCATGTGCGTCGTGCTGCGCAGGAGGTAGACGTGGCGGCGCCAGAACGTCTCCCACGGCATGTTCCACTTCTGGATGCGCAGGAAGAGCAGCTGCGTCGGCCACAGCATGGACCACGAGCCGTGAGTGAGGTACAGCATGCAGTAGGCCTTGTTCCAGCCCAGGTCCTGCTGCACGTAGGCCGCGAGCTCGGTCTGTATGCAGAATGAGACGAGCGAGACAAGGAGGAACACCGCGGCGTAAACGTATTTCTTGCGCGCCGCCAGCTTCGCCTGGGTGTCGGGGGACCGGGATCGCATCGCTGAGCGCCGCGAGAAGGTCGGGCCGCGGCTGCTTGGGCCACTGAGGACTGGAGATGGGGTTCGCGAGTGGTTGTACCGCGCGCGCCCGCGGTCGTTGCTTTCGAGGTCATTGCTGAGCAGAGGCTGACCGGAGCGGCTCTCGCCTTGTACCAAGGTCGGCGTGGGCATGCTTGCTTCGTAGTAGCCGTTCGCCGCCGCGCGTTGCTTAGATGGTCCACCTAGGCTGTATTCGCATCGGCACTCTCTCTACCACCAAAGAACCCGGGCTTGGCTTGTCGGACAGTCAAGGGTGTCAGATATTACAGAACGCGGTTCTATGCGAGTCCGGGGCTCGCCACGTCTTCTCAGCGCCAGGTTCGGATCGTGCCGTGAAGTGGTAGGTAGTCTTGGGGTCTAATCTATCGTGTGCGCTGCAAGATGCACTCCCCCTAGAATGGAATGCGGAACGATAGCGAGCGCGGAGAACTCCGTGGGTAATGCAATGCCGCGTGGATAAAACTGGAATTTGGAGGGGAAAAAAAGAAAAGCAAGAATGCGTGCAGCAGAGGAAGAAAAGTCTAGAACGGTCAAACCAGGATGGGCAAAGATGGGAGAAAAGGGATCAATTCATGGACAAGCCGTTGAGAACCCAGAACAATGCAGGGCTTAATCTACTTTTAGTAAATGGACACGCATCTGCTCCATACGTGGAGGTTTGCGATTAAAAGTCGCGCTAAAATATCCAGGGCCCTGGGATGTCAGCCAAAAGTGGCCCATGTCTCCTGGAGGATGGATCCGAGTTGCCGATCCCGGGTGAGAGGCCCCCCCTGGAAGGCCTGTCAAATGGAGCACAGCACACGGCGCTAGGCAGGTGCCGGGATTGGACAGCTGGGGCACACTGCGCGAGAGAACCACGGGCTGCAAGCAGCTGGCCATCTTGGTATGGCTCTGCAGTTGTCCTCATCCCATGTGATATCTCGGTGTGCACTCACTGCATGGGGGATTATCGCGAACACTACAAGCCGATCCACAGCGACGATGTTGGAGTGCATGGCTTCCGGCTTGGTCCGTAGATTGGGGGGCTACAAGTTAGAAATGGCCATGCGGGTATATAGGGATGTTCTCTCTGCGCGGCTGCCAGCAGGCCAGTGCCATCCCTCCCATGTGAATTTTATCGAAAGTAAAATGACCGGTCATTCTGTCCTGCTGGCTGGTTTATCACTATCCATCGGGGAAACAGACGAACCCCTGACGCCCTGTTTCACGGTACACTACAGGCCAAGAGACCAAGAAGCCAAGGCTGTACGTCTGGATGACGCAGTACAGAGACACTGCGCAATCACTTGACCAAGATAGAGTGGATGGCCAAGTCGTGGCACGGCACGGCACCCCCACGCTCTCTTAAGCCTTGCACCGGCCAATGTGGACATAGCACGATGGGCATGTGGAATGTGGTTTGTAGATCTTCCGAACGGTTTTACCCTATCTGAATGATGGATTGGAGATTAACAGGACGTCTTTTTGTGAGTAGGCGATATAGAAAATCTATCTAATATCAACACCCTCGCTCCTCGTCACTGCCAATGACCTCGTTGCTACCCAGTTTTCACTTCTTGCCAAAGAGGGCTTCCTGAGTGTCATACTTGTACTCCAGCTCCTTGTGCCAGTAGTTAGGTGCGTCCTTCTTGACCACCGTCCAAGCGCGGTCCAGCTCGGCGACCACCTCGTCGGGTAGGGGGCCCTTCTCGAGAGCATCGAGGTTGCCGTCGAGCTGCTCGAGGCTGCTGATGCCGATGATGACGCCGTCGCCGCCGGTTTTGACGTTGAGCGCGCTGTGGTGCACCGTCCAGCGCAGCGCCGTCTCGATCATGCTAAGGCCGTGCTTCTCCGTCGCCGCCTCGACCACCTGCAGCGCCTCGAACGTGCTGTCCTTGAAGTACCGCCCGCGGTAGTTAGCCCCCGTGCCCGCGGCGTCGCTGAACCGGCCCTCGGTCGGCGCGATGTCCTTGCTCTTGATCTTGCCCGAGAACAGCCCGCCGGCGAGCGGGTTGTACACCACGATCTCGAGCCCGTACCGCCGGCACGCGGGGATCAGCTCCGCCTCGATGCCGCGCGTGATGGCGTTGTACATCGCCTGGTAGATGGTCGGGCGCACCCAGCCGTGCTGCCGGCACAGCATCACCGCCTCGGCCACTTCGTACGCCGTGTAGTTGCTGATACCCAGACGGACGAACTTGCCCGCCTTGTGCAACTTGTCCAGGGCGCCCAAGGTGTGCTCAAACGGCGTCGCACGATCAGCTGCGTGAATGTACAGAATCTAGGAGGTCAATATTAGTGCCATGGTATCTTTCTTACATTCGCAGCTTTATCATTCATGAGTCGCAGAAGATAAGAAAAAAAAGGGCTTTCGCATCATAGTTGTACCACACCGTGAGAGTGGTGACAGGTAAAAGAGACAGAATCTAAGAAAAAGAACTCACATCGATGCAGTCCGTACCCAGCTCCTTCAAGCTCTGCTCGACGCTGGCAATCACCTTCTCCTCGATGTGATCACCGTCGGCGCTGGGGTACTTGACCTTGGTGGCCAACGTGAGACCGCGCTCCTTCCACTTGGCCTCGCGCGTGAAGGCCTCCTGCGCGCCGCCCACGTACACGCGCGCCGTGTCGACCTCGTAGTAGCCGCGCTCCTGGAACCTGTCCAGCACCTTGGCGTACACGACCGGGTCGGTGATGCGGGCGCCCGCGGACTCGTCCGGGCCAAAGGTCATGAGACCGAGGATGACCCGCGCCTTTCCGGTGGTGGGTGGTATGAGAGGCATGTTGGGCAGATTTCTATTTTAATGTTTAACTTTCTGTTTGAACTTTTTGTTTTGCTGGTTTGGTAAAACCGAGAGTGTAAGTGAGCGGGAAGGCGAGAGACCAGGCTGAAACTGTATGGCCTCAATAGAAAATGGAAGCTATCTTTTCTCTTGACGGGTATGTCCGTAAAATGTAAGGAAGTAGATATCGGAGGGGAAAGAGGGGGTGGGGCTGCTGTACTTTGACGAGCAACGACGAGGAGGGTGGTTTCCAGTTGGTGGAATAGTTGATCTTTTATTTTTTTTTCTTTTTTTTCTTTTACTTATACTCGCGTATGGGAAGTCAATATTTTAGGCGTTTACACTGGATTGTAAAATCCGATTGCTTGGTGCTCGTCTCTGCGAAACCTGTACAGGCGGAAAGAAACATCGTCTCCGGGCTTAATAATTACGACATCGACGTCACGCAATCCCGATCCGGCGACCATGGGTCTCCACCCCGCTGGTGTTTCTGCTCCAGCGATGAGGGGTAGATTGTTGTTCCGTCCAGCCAGTCGTTTAAACTCCGATACCTCTCACACCTTACTAAACCTTACCCCCGATGGGAAGGACGATATCGTCGTTAATCTAATGCAGGCCTAATAAGTTAAGGCGGAGCCAAAAGTCAAGTGAGCGACATTTCCGGAGTGGAGCAATGGGGACTGTTTATCCCTTACTCCCAACAGTTCGTTCTAACTAAAAGTTAGATGTGGGTTCTGGTATTATTAGTCTGGTTTCCCAGGTGGTCACATAGGCGAGAGAGTAAACCAGTGTACTGTGCATAATAAGTGAGGATATCTCTAAATAATAGATTACAAGGGAATAGATAGCTATGAATGTACTGCTGAAGCTCACGTTAAATCATAAAGTTGGCTTCGGGGGGTATGCCGCAATCGTGAAGAATGTGCTCATGAGAAAATCCAGGAGAAAAAAAGAAACCGCGCAAGTGTCGTGACCAGGATATACCCAAGCTCCCTCACCCTCCCCTTTTTTGCGAAAACCTCCGACCACTCTTACAAACAATTGTTTTTTTCTTCTTTTCGCTTCTTTACGAAGATGCACCCTTGGAGTCTAGGTACTTGACAGCATCCTGCTTTCCAACCTCGGACGCCCAGGTGCGCGGCGTTCTACCACCGCCATCCACGACGTCGAGCGGGGATCCCGCCTCGACCAGGATCTCCAGGGTCTGGATATCCTTGCCCATGGCAGCGATGTGGATGGGCAGCGCGCCGTTGTAGCCCGGTGAAGGGGCAGACACATCGGCGCCGTGGGACAGCAGATACTTGATGAGCGGGCCGTTGGACTTGGCGGTGGCCCGGCACAGCGGGGTCTCGCCCTTAGAGATGAGATTGACGTCGGCGCCGGCGCCCACGAGCACCTCGATGACGGGCTGCAGGCCCTGGGAGACGGCATAGTGCAGCGGCGTCTGGCCCGTCTTGTCCTTCTTATCGACGTACGCGCCACGGTCGCAGAGCAGCTTGGTCAGGCTCGCGTTGCCCTGCAGCACCGCGCCGTACAGCGGCGTCCAGCCGTTGTTGTCGGCCACCTCCAGGTCGGCACCGTAGTCGAGCAATTCCGTCGCCCGGCCCTGGTGCTTCCACATGACGGCCTTGTACAGCGGCGTGCGCCCGCGCTGGTTCCTGATGTTGTGGTTGGCGCCGTAGGCGAGCAGGGTCCGGATAGAGTCGACGTTGCGCACCTCGGCAGAAGCTCGCTGCATGGCGGCGTAGTGCAGCGCCGTATTGAATTCCTTGTCGGTGGCGTTCACTGGAGCGCCGGACTCGAGCATGAGAGATATGATGGAGTTACCCATCTCGCCTTTCACTGCTCGGATTAGCGGCGTCTCGCGATTGTCGTTGGTGTTCTCAAGGTTTGCGCCGGATAGTATCAGGGCCGAGATGATAGAGATGATGTCTCGCGCGGCGACCTCATCTTCGCTGCTGAGGGCTGATTCGGCGTAGCTGAGGGCACGGTGCATCGGCGTTGTCTTGGAGCCCTTGAGAGGAGCGTTTGGATCTGCCTTGTCTGACAAGCACTTGCAGACTCCAGTGTAATCACCCATCGATATGGCTTCGTGGAGCTTCTTGGTGCCTTTTGACTCTAGCCGAAAGGTTCGGGATGACTTGGCCCGGAATTTAGCCATGAACTGTTGAATGTGAGGTGTAGAAGCCTGAGCGCGCAGCGTAATGGAGACTTCCGGTTGTAGCTTGGCCATGTTGACGAACTTCTCCGAGTTTGGTATCACAGAGTTGTGAGATACCTGGATCTTAGCCCCCTCGAGGATATCGCTTGTGAATTTAATGTAAGCACAGGTATTCCACAATGGGGAGGAGAAGGCACTTAAAAGAGAGTAATATTTGAGGATGGGGACAGGGCAATATGGGAAATATCAGGGCTAATGGGGGCTGCTTCTAGCATACCTTTGGATACAATCAAGGATGAGGGCTATCGAGGAACGATTCTTCCGCAGGTGTGTTTTGGATTCTGAAAGGGAGCCCTGAAGACTCATTATCGAAATGCGGGGATCCTCATCTTCTGAATATCTCTGCACGTGCTTCAGATCCGAGTCGACGTCCAGTATGACGGCATTGACAGCCTGGACGATAGTCTCGAAGCAAATCTGGAGGGATTCTAGCTGACTGCTGCTGATGTTCTGTGGGCTTGAGTTCAAGAAGCCGTGCAGTCTGTGGAGAACAGCTTGTGTGATCAGACACTCGGTAACTGATGGCGAGAACGTAGTTTCCCGCGCCTGGGATGCCGTGGTCAGTTCGGCGAGAGAACCAGCAGTATGCCCACAGACTTCGGCGACATCAGCGATGAGACCTAACAGAGATGTAGATACAGCCATCTTGGGGATGAGAGATATGGCCAACGGCTCGATACAACCGGTGGAGAGCTGAGACCTGTCACAAAAAAGCAAGCACAGTGCAGACCAGACAACGGGATTAGAATTCGAGAGACAAGAGGGCTTGGTCGTCGTTTTGTTTAAGAAAGCTGGGAGCGTAAGCGAATGTTCCGGACCGTGAAATCCACTGGTGGTCGGACCTGTGGAGTGAGCCGGGGAAACACTAGTGGGTTGGTTAAGCAGATCTGGGAGCAGGAAGCGAGGAGGAGGAGGATCGTCAACAATCCACCCAGCCGGTATCCCGATCTTCCCCCCAGACTATGGGTTGAGTGCTACCAAGTAAGCGCAATCTCGCGGCCTACGGCGGGCGTCTAGAACCCAAGTGGTCCGATATTGGTGAGATTTCAGGGGGCGCGGATTGTAGGCTAGCATCACTAACGCTTAAGCCTATGCGAGGTGGCGGCCACGATGTCTTCCAACAGCGTGTCTCTACACAAAAACGGGCGCTATAGTTTCAGGACTTATCATAGGCTAGCAGAGAAATCAGCCGATTTTCGTACAACGTGCTTCGAGCCACCGAGCTAAGCGAGAGGGTGTCATGATGTGTCTAGTGTGAGCCACCTCGTGGCATTCCCAAGCCCCGTCAGGTTCAAGCAGGCAAATAATGAGATCAAGTGCATGCCTAGTTATAGGAGCTTGCTGAATAAGAGACAAAAAAGAAATAAGCAGCAGCGTAGTGGGAAGGGGGATAGGGCAATAGGAAGCCAGAGCTGTCCGAGCTAGTGCGCCATTCAGCTCATCTAAGCGGCTTTCCTCGCAATGGTGGAAAAGCTGAAAAGCACTTGCATACCGCGGAGGACAGCCGTCGGCCAAGAAGCGTGGTCCGGGGATAATGCAAGAGAGACAAAGTTTTTAACAGTTATCACTAGGGAACCGGGCGGCGCGGAACTTAAACACCCCTTACGAGTGGGTAGGAAGCCCCGTCTTATCGTACTATTTCCTCGGTATCAGCACCCGATGATGACGAAGGATCTCCATAAGTCCATTCAGGTAATTAACACGCTGACGACGAGCAAGAAGAAATATGACAGCGTTGTTTCAGGATATTGTCGTTGGAGGGGGGGAGGGGGAATTAGAAGACCACATTAGCATGGGCTCTAACCAGTCTGGTGATGACGGGCTAGGCCAGCCAGCAGGCGAAACTATTTTTCGATAGCTCAAGAATGCTCGCGGGTCGAGTCCAGGCCCCCTGGTGCCTTAGCTGGTGGTGGTGGTGGTCAGGTACTACATTCATCAAAAGCACTTTTATTAGTTGACTTGAGGCTTGAAGCTTAGAACTCCTAAAAGCCGAGACTTAACTGACAGCCTGAGAGCCTGATATGTTAGGCATCTAAGGCACAAGGCACAAGGCATCAAAAGATCTCGAAGCTATTCGCACCTTCAGATCGGTTTTTACTGCTTTAGGCTGGCAGGCAGATCCGGGTTTTGCCGAATAAATCCCGGCACAACCCAAGACCCAGAAACCAGTGGCCCGAGCGTCTGCAATCCCCATTAACGCGCTTCGCGTCCAAACCATGTCGAGCGAGGAATCAAAAGCGCGTTCCGTGAATTGCACGGATGAATTGAATTGAGCTCCGCGTCAACCCCACGCTGCAAAATCCAACATCCAGCCCGAGACGCATCTCTCCGCGTGCACATTGTATCCGAAGACGCCAGTCACCACTCCCACTTCTGCCCCGATCTTGCACACGCCTTCGTCTGAATCCCAGGAGGAAGCGGGAGGGAGACTCATCGAACTCCCTGCTAACCAATTCCCCGCACGCGCGCCTTGCACTGCAGGGCGAACGCCAGCCAGCGCGTTGTGCGACATCTTGGTTAACCCTTGCGACAGGCATCTGCTTGTGTAGACTTCTGCTACAGCCGCCCACAGTAAATCTGTTCACCTCTCTCTGCAACGCCATACCCACGAGATTGCATTGTCATCGCCACATCTTCTTTTCGGATTGAAAGTTCCGCTGGGCCTGTCCATTTACGATAGATATTTTATGTACCAGGATTAAAAGATGGTTAAACCACCACCGGGGCCAGCTCCCACTGGGCCTGGCATCTATAGTGCCACCTACAGCGGTGTGAGTATTTTCGGCGTGCCAAATCCGTGAGCCGTTGCTTTTTTCATTTTGGTGTTCTAGGTTTGCTGATGGCGTCTTTGTGTCCTGTCTAGATACCTGTGTATGAGTTCCAATTTGGCGCAGACCTCAAAGAACATGTCATGCGAAGAAGGCAAGACAACTGGATCAATGCTACACACATCCTGAAGGCTGCAGGCTTCGACAAGCCTGCTCGAACGCGAATTCTCGAGCGAGAGGTCCAAAAGGATACCCATGAGAAGATTCAAGGTGGATACGGCAAGTATCAAGGCACTTGGATCCCACTCGAGGCGGGAGAGCAGCTCGCACATCGCAATAATATATTCGAGCGTTTACGACCTATCTTCGAGTTCATCCCTGGCGCCCAGAGCCCTCCACCTGCTCCTCGCCATGCCAGCAAGCCCAAGCAGCCCAAGGCGAAGCCCCCGGCTGTTCCTAAATGGGGTGCTGCTGCACCACCACCCGTCCCCGAAGAGTTCGAGAGTGCGAGCCAGCAAATGAATGAGGATGATACCCCGGATAATGTCACAGTTGCTTCGGCTTCGTATATGGCTGAGGATGACCACCACGACATGTCCCACTACTCCACGGGCCACCGCAAGAGGAAGAGGGAGGAGGCTATTCAGGATCTCACTGACCAGCAGCACTCGGTCTACGGCGACGAGCTTCTGGATTACTTTTTACTTTCCCGCCAGGGCCCTACGCTCCGACCTGAGCCGCCGCCGAATTTTCAGCCCGATTACTTCATCGATACTGACCGCAACACATCCCTGCACTGGGCCAGCGCTATGGGAGATATTGATGTCATGAAGCAGCTGAAACGCTTCGGTGCCAGCCTCAATGTCCAAAATATCCGCGGTGAAACGCCTTTCATGCGCGCTGTCTACTTCACAAACTGCTACGAGAAGCAGACCTTCCCGGCTGTGATGAAGGAGCTATTTGACACAGTTGATGTTCGTGATGATTCAGGCTGTACTGTCCTTCACCATGCTGTCATGATGAAGAGTGGTCGCGTGGTCAGCCATTCGTGCTCACGTTACTATCTGGACAACATCCTCAATCGGTTACAAGAGACACACGACCCCAACTTTTTCCAACACTTCCTAGACGCCCAGGACAACAAGGGGAACACAGCTCTGCACTTGGCGGCCCAGGCCAATGCACGCAAGTGTATACGTGCTCTACTGGGACGTGGCGCTTCTACTGACATTGTCAATACGGAGGGCGTCCGCGCCGAGGAGCTCATCCAGCAGTTAAATGCAACCAAGGGCCCATCCATCAACAAGGAACAGCGCGCTTTGACGCAGCGATCTTCATCCCCCTTCGCTCCCGACTCGCAGCGCCATGTCAGCTTCCGAGATGCACTGCATGAATCCGTCACTAAGCACGCCGTGACTTATCATTCCACTGCCGCCAACACGGTTCAAAACGACATCACGCCCCTTGTTCTTCAGAAGTTCCAGGACTTGGCACAGAGTTACGAGGAGGAGTGGAAGGAGAAGAACGAAGCCGAGGTCGAGGCTCGCCGCATTCTCGGCAATGCTCAGAATGAGCTCGCCGCTGTCCGCCAACAAATTGCCGAGATCGAGGCCAAGCTTGAGCCTGAAGATGTCGCTGCGAAAGCCATCGGCGACGCCACCATGGCTCAACACCATCTTCTCGCCCTGCTCGCCAATCAGAACAGGCACCACGTGAAGGTTGCCGTGGACGGCCAGCTGGCCTCTGCTCTCAATGGAAGCTCGGACGAAGACTCGCCCGAGCTGCGCCTGCAGCTTGCCCAAGAGCTCCGTGCTGTACTGGAGGACCAGAGGCACGCCGAGCGTGAATATGTCGACGCCCTTGGTCTCTCTGTCACTGGGGAGAAGATAGACAAATACCGCCGTCTGCTGAAGCAGTGTTTGGACCACGACGATGCCGAGACGTTGGATGCGAACCTGGACGATCTTATTGGGATGATGGAGGAGCAGAGGAGTGAGGGCGATGCAGTAAGCGCGGCTCCCGCCCCCGGTGAAGTCATGATGATCTGCTGAGCCAAAAGGGCTAGTCTCTCATGAGACCTAAATCGTTGTCAGACAGAAGGGGTTAAGGTCGTCATCTCATGGGGCTACGCTAGGGCCTGCTCTTCCTCTGATTGAGAAATTCTGAAAGGGGCTGGGGCTGTTGTTCAGATTACGTGTGGTTTTTACCAACTTTATTTTGTGCTTTCCAGCATATGTGAGGAAGGGAGCCCTTTGTGGCGGTTGATTGATTTGTCTCTTCAAATTTTTTAAATTTCTATTTGGTTATTTGGGTACGAGGCGTTTTGAGGGAAACGAGTACGGCATATCAGACTCCCAGGAAGAATGGCACGGCGACATGACACGACAGTAGTGAGAGAGACTGTATCTATCAATCTCTCTGCTTAGTCTATCCAATTGCCGAATTCGCCCGGCTACTCTCCAGCAGCACCAAGGCGGGCCTAACTGAAGTCATCACGGGCATGCAATAGTTGCCTGAAATGGAAACTAGGCCTGGTCACTGTGATTTTTTCTAGGGTTTATTTTTTTTTATTGCTTTTGTTTGTTCTCCTACTATGGAGAGGCTTTGGCAAATTGCTTGTATAGTACGGCACGGCTTTGGCGAAACGACGTTATGTTACATTACAGACTCTACCATCCAAACCTGAAAGGGAAAGAAGAAGAAAAAACTGAACCCAAACATTCGCCCTGAAGTGGTAATGGCCGCCTATGCATCAATCTTAACTATTTTATCTTGGTTTTGTGACTAACTATGTATTGGCATATATACAATCTTATCACCCGGTTTCGCTCTCTCTTTCTTTCTCCCTGCGCAAATATACTCTCGTGAAAGTCATTATAAAAGCCCAGGATTAGTGGTACATGGCAGTGTTCCTATTTCGGAAACTTCTTCCCTTGCGTTGGAATTCTGGGGATATCCTCGGCCACTAATATCAAGCTTGGGTAAAAACATTCATTTCGTTTTTCTTTTCGTCTTCGAGATCGATCCTTGATTAGCCTATAGATTGGAATCCAAAGGGTCGCCTGGGAGGAAAGTGGGGGTGCCGGGTCAAGCGAGATGAAGAGCCCCGCGAACCCGACGACGAGCCCGACGAGCCGGTGCCCCCGGAGGGGCCGCCTGGAAATGAACCATCACAGAACCCGCTCAGATCGTCGCTGGCGCCGTCGTCATCGTAGCCGAGCCCGGCGGGCTTCCAGAGCCGCGTTGATAAGGTGATGTCCCAGTTGGTCTCGTCGGCAGGGTCGCCGCTCTCGAAGACGCGCAGGCCGCGCCAGCTCGGGGCCTGGAGGGGGTGCGGGTGGGTCAGCTCGGTGAACATGTGGGTATACGCGGTGTTGCGCTCCATCCAGAGGTCAGCCATGTCGATGCGCTGCATGGCCTCGCGGTCTTGGAGCACTTGGTTGCTGGGGGTGGGGGCGAGCTGAACGAAGAGGCGGCGCACGCGTGGCAGGTGTGCGCACATCGTGCTCATGTGAGAAGCGAGGGGGAACACTGCGATGTAGTTGAAGTCGGTGATGGAGGGGGGTAGGAGGGGCCGGTTGTTGGGGTACTCGCCGAACCCGAGCAGAGCGCTGAGCATGGACGGCGGCGAGCGAAGGAAGAACTCGTACGTCTGGTACGCCCTGATGGAGGAGCCCTCGTTCAGGAGGAGCGAGGTCCATGGCCGTACGGTAAACAACGGGCTCGGCGGTGCGGTTGCATTAGTTGAGCAGTGACCGCCAGACTGTGATACCGACGGTGATGCCGGGGTTGCAAAGGGCGACGTAGCACTAGCCTCACTAAGGGGGTCCGGAGATGCTACGTAGCTAGCTGCCGCATTGGTTGGGAATAGTATCCCCTCGCTTGCTGACGTCGTGTCGGTAAGCGCATCTGTGGGTTTGCTAGCAGCACGGGTGCACCTGGCCAGCGACAGGATGTGGTAAGGTATGTTGAATGCCCAAGCGTCGTCCAAGAACAGCATGCGGTTCAAAAACGCTGCGAGCGTAGTTGGCGGCGCGATGATGGTGAACCGCAGCGGATCTACGACTGAGAAAAGACGGTCCCAGAGCCACTCGAGATGTCCTGGGCGTATCTGCTCCGCGATTCTGGTCGAGTCGACGTCCTGCTCGACGTAGCCCACCAACAGCGTGAAGGTTGTGACGTAGGACTCGAGGCCATTCTTGATGATGAACTCCAGCAAAGGCACGGGCTGCACGTTGAAGGCGCTGAGCGACGATATCTCAGGCTTCCACAGGACGTTGCGGAAGAGGAGAGGCAGGACGGCCGAGCGCCACTTCTTGCTCACGAACGAAAGAGACTTGAGGTTCGTGCCGAATGACGCCGCCTGGTTGTCGCTGTCATCGCTCACGAATCTAGTGCTGGCGATCTTGGCATCCAGCATGTCGCCAGTGGGCTCCTCATGCAAGAGGATCTCAGAGGGAGCCGGTTGGGCCAGGAAGCCGAAGATGTGGGCAAGCAGCTCCAGCGGCAGCCGGTTGAAAGGCGGCAAGTCCGACATCTCGACTACCTGCTCTCACCAGCACGACAGGAATGACCGGCTGCTTCTCTCGCCTCGCAACAACAATCGTTTGTTTGGTGGCCCGAGCTTTCCGGTTATTGGGATAGTAGAGCAAAGTTCTTGCTAGCACTTGTGTAAGCGGTAAGCAAGTGTCGCGGTTACTTGCCGACGGCGAGTTAGTCAGCTGGTAAATGCAATTAGGACTCTAGAATTGGGGGTTCTGGTTAATGAGTGGAATATGCGATCACCACGAGGAGAATTGGCGTTTCCCGAGGCTCGAAGGGTGTAGCGAGAGCACCAGCCGCAGGCGTGTTGATGTCGGTCGGCAGCTCGAAATTGCCAACGAGATATTATTGGGAAAGTTCTCACAATCAAGAAATATGAGCTGCAAGGGACAGAAGGAGGGTGAGATGGCTGAGAATCTTCTTGTCTGTTTGCTGTAAGGACGATTGGCAGCTCTACCCCACAAACATGCACGGAGGTGCAAAGGGCGTCCGGGGTTGTATTGTATGTATAGCGACTCGGCGATGCTGACGCCGTTGGAGGAGAATGACGTCGGGTCGTTTCGATGGCGAAAAGGGGAGGGACGGTACGTACTCTGCGGGACTGCAGGCGCTACGCCATCAAGATGAGCAACTAAACTAACTCCAGTGTAGCATGGGATGTGTGTAAGTACCTGGCAGCTTCCTTGGTGGTCGTACGTACTGGAAATTAATTGGGGTTTAGCACCAAGAACTAGCTGGGGGGGGGGGGGGGGGGGGGCTTTTCTCAGTTTGCTCGCTAACGCTAGAAGCCGGACTCAGCTAGGGTCCAATCAGCACCTCGAGGTCTGCCAAACCGTCGCCCGGCACAGCTGCTCGCATCTGGCCTTCTCGCTGTCGTTTTCCGGATCGCGTCATGCATGATGCAGTGGGTGCCGATGAAGAAAAGCAGTCGACTAATAAGTTAGATCCCGCACCACATACACAGCCATATCTGGTATACTTACTACTATGAATGCATGGCTTTCCGTGGCTTTCCCCCGACAACGATGAAGAGCACAATGCCCAACGCGCAAGTCCAGAACGGGCTTAAAAACAGGCAAAGAGGAATGTATTATTGGATTATCGGACGGAAGCTGTTGGGACCTTTAATCCCAAAAGGCTGCGGGTTGCATTATTACAAGGTGTAGGTAGCGTCGCAAGCCAAGCGGGAGGATAAGGGTATAACTAAGCAACTTATGACGTCCCATCCCATGCCACAATCATTATTCTGACCCCACGTTTGTGCTTGGGACATTCTTACCTACTTGCCTAACGTTAGTTGCCCGTCACACTAACTCTATTTGCTTGGCGATCAGCTGCTCGTTATACCAATATGCTTAGCGCTCAACATTTGGGAGTTTGCCCTGTGTGACGAGCCGAAGCCTGTTCGGGATACGCTGATGGCTTACCTAGTTGAGCTCTGGCAACTCCAAATCCGTCCAGCGCCACTCCCATTAAGTGTCAGCCTTCGCTCACTCCTCGCCTCATGGCGGCGTCTTCTCTGGTCATTGCTACCTTGTTGCATAGGGTGTGGTGTATGGAAACCCCTCATTTCCTCAAAGCGGACAGACTATCGTCAAGCTCAGCTCGTCTTCAAATAGCAGTGCCTTGGCACATCTAGTCATGTAAGATGACCCCTCACCAATCCTTTCTCCATGCCGCCGGAGGGCAGCTATATAAGTAAGATCTCTGTACCGATGGCTGTCAACCCCTCTTTTGAGTATAAATGCTTCATCCACTATTCTATGACACGCAAGACGATAGTAATGGCAGCCAACAAGCAAAGACCGCCTTTCCGCGCCGAGCACCTTGGTTCCCTGCTGCGGCCCGATGAGCTGAAAGAGAAACGCATTCAGCTCGACGGGGTCAAGGCTACCGAAATACTGCAGGACAAAGAGCTTCATGCCCTCGAGGACAGGTCGATCCGAGAGATCGTCAAGATCCAGTTAGACCTTGGCTTCCACGCCATCACCGATGGTGAATATCGACGCCACCAGTTCTGGGGCACATTCTTCCCAAGCTTGCAGGGCTTCGAAGAAATCATGACGCCCGATTGGGATATCTTTCGGCCATACGTCCCAGATGTCGCAGCGTTCAGTAAGTAGTGCACATACGTAATTTCGCTTGGGTCACTACCAGGTAGATGTAGCCGGAAAGGCTTACGCGGAGCTTGGCAGCTGAAACGGGCCACAAACCTGGAGAATCTATTGTGTGTACGGGCAAGATTAAGCATAAAGGCAGTTCGTACCTGGCCGATTGGGAGTTCCTAAAGGCCTTGGCTCCCGCGGACCGAGTCAAGGAGCTCAAAATCACACTGGCAGCCCCTGAATGGTACCACCTGCGATACAAGGAAGGGAAGGCGTATCCTAAGGACGTCTATGCCAGCGACGCCGAATACTTTGCGGATATTGCGGTGGCCTACCAGACCGAGCTTGAGATCCTGTACAAGGCTGGATGCCGCAATGTCACTATTGATGACCCCAATCTCGCTTGTAAGTCGGCTGAACCATTCCCTGAGGTTTTCCTTTTTCAGCGCCATTCAGTGACTTAACCAGCACCCTTATAGACTTCTGCTCGGAGAAGATGTTAGCAGGCTTTAAGGAGAATGGAGAAGATGCAGATGCTCTCTTGGATTCGTATATCAAGCTGTACAATGACTGTATCAGCACTCGGCCCAAGGACATGCATCTAGGCATTCAGTATGTTGTGACTACAGACTCGTTGGAACATACTCTCTCGCTTGATTGCGGGCTAATTTCTGACGAACCTCGTAACTAGCCTCTGCCGCGGGAACTTTGCTTACAGCAAGCATTTCTCCGAAGGTGGGTACGATCGCGTGGCATCCAAGTTGTTCAATGAGATCAACGCGGATACGTACTTTCTCGAATACGATACAGAGCGTGCCGGGACCTTCGCGCCGCTCAAGGAGCTCCCGGTGCACAAGAACGTCGTGCTGGGCGTTATCACCAGCAAGTTCCCAAAGCTGGAGGACATCGATGAGATGCGAGATCGCGTTTTCCAAGCCGCCGACATCATCGCCCAGGCAGTGGGTCAAACGCGCGAGGAGGCGCTGCGGAGGATTGGAGTCAGCCCTCAGTGCGGGTTTGCCAGCCATCACTTGGGCAACGCGGTGACTCGTAATAACATGATTGCCAAGCTCAAACTGGTCCGTAAGCTAGCTGATTCTATCTGGCCTGGCGAGCCGTAGAAGTTGAAGCCCAAGCATGGCGGGCTCGAGAGGCCCTGTGGAGGTGAGATGTGGCTTCCAAGCTCAACTTGTAGAGAAGCGCTGTGGCGGCGGTGAGAGTGTCAGGCCGTGGAATCAATTATGGGAGGAACAGTCGACATCATCCAAAATTGACAATATGATCAAGTTAGGTAGTGACACAGTGTCTCTGTCATTCGCTCTGCATATGTCAGCATGATGAAAAATAGAAATTGAAACTGAGCAAATGCAATTGTTGGAGGTTCGGCCGGTCTTGCCCAGGTCGCAGTCGCAAGGATCTACTGGGATCGATCGCTACCTGAGTTAGTTTCGAGCTGTGCCTGAACGTTTCGCTTGGTGGAGCCCACAGCTTAGCATTGGCGGTGATTCCACTGGACAATGAAAAGTTGAAGACGATGGGGCTCCCATCTGATCAACAAGCTACAGCAAACCCGGCAGCCGCGGGGCACGGCGGGGCGGGGCGGATTTGCCCCACTAACGGCGTCTCGTTATCTCACATGGGATCTCATTGGGAGGCGCTGAGAGATCGCCCACCGCCTCAGCTGCCCCGCCATCGTGTCCAGTGTCCAGTTACCTTTTTCAGCTTCTCCGTAAGAATTGCACCTTGGAACCTCCAAACCCCCAAAGGCCGGTACACCCTCTGGCTTTGCATTCAAGATACCTCCTAGCTGCGTCCATCTGCCGCTTGTCGCCCACCATGCCTGGGGCTGCCGAAGTCCCCCCGAACGAGTCCAGCACTTACAGCTCCGGCCAGTCCTCCGGCTCCGCCGACCTGAGACTCGTGCACTACAATGACGTTTACCACGTAGACTCCTCCTCGGCTGAGCCCGTGGGCGGCGTGGCCCGCTTCATGACGCTCATGCAGAGCTATCGCGAGGATGAGAAGTGGCAGGGCCAGCCAGACCTCCTGACGCTGTTCTCGGGCGATGCGTTCAACCCAAGCCTGGAGAGCTCGGTGACCAAGGGTACGTACTAGCTTGCCCTGGATTGCTTTGAGCTAAGTCTGAGGAGTTGACTTCAGCTTTCTTCTCATAGACCATGCATAAATCAATGTACTGACGAATGTTATAATGCAGGCGCCCACATGGTTCCTCTGCTAAACAAGATCGGCACGGATGTGGCTTCACTGGGCGTGTGTAAACCCTTTTTACTTCTCAATATGTGATTGCTATGGAGACCGTGCTGACCAGATGTGTTTTAGAACCACGACCTCGATTTTGGAGTTCGCCAATTTAGTAATTTATCGGCTAAGTGTACATTCCCGTGGCTTGTGGCCAATATCCTGGACCCGGCTCTTGGAGATTCTGTACCCATAGGAAACGCGAAGAAGACGGTCATTCTCACGGCATCCAATGGCATCAAGGTGGGTGTGATCGGTCTGGGTGAGCGGGAGTGGCTAGCCACCATCAACAGCTTACCACCAAACCTCATTTACAAGTCTGCAAGCGAGACGGCCAAGGAGCTGGTACCGCAGCTGCGGAAAGAAGGGGCCGATATCATCGTGGCTCTCACGCACATGCGGGAGCCCAACGACAACAAGTTGGCTGAGAACACCGACGGGCTCATTGACATCATCCTGGGTGGTCATGATCACTACTACAGCCACAGCTTTATCAAAGGCACCCACGTCCTGCGGTCGGGGACAGACTTTAAGCAGCTCTCCTACATCGAGGCGCGGCGGCAAAAGTCCAACCCTCAGAAGTGGGACTTTGAGATCATCCGTAGAGATGTGACATCAGACATCCCTCCACACCAAGAGACGGTCAAGATGGTCGATGACTTGACAGCCAGTCTCCGATCGACTCTGCAGAAGCCCGTCGGATACACCGCCGCCCCCCTAGATGCGCGGTTCACCACCGTTAGGCTCAAGGAGAGCAATCTAGGCAACCTGGTGTGCGACATAATGCGTTACCACTATTCCGGAGATTGCTGTATCATGGCCGGCGGGACGATTCGCGGTGACCAGATCTACCCACCGGGTCCGCTGCTGCTCAAAGACATCATGAACTGTTTCCCCTTTGAGGATCCGGTTGTCGTGATCAAGGTAACTGGCAAGGCTATCTGGGATGCGCTGGAGAATGGGGTTTCGCTGTACCCCGCTCTAGAAGGCCGGTTCTCCCAAGTGTCCAACATCAAGTACACGTTTGATCCTAGCAAGGCACCTGGATCGAGAATTATCACAGCAGAGATTGGCAACGGGCCGATTGATATGGAGAAGAAATACGTCTTGGTTACGAGGGGCTACATGGCCCGCGGCAAGGATGGATTCGACTCGCTTCTAGTACAACCAGAAGGCGGAGACGCCGAGGAGATCGTTTCGGAGGAGAATGGAATTCTGATTTCCATGCTGCTGCGGCAGTACTTCATGTCGCTGCGCGTGCTTGGCCAGTGGAAGAACTGGTGCCATGACCTGGACAAGCACTGGGACGAGGTCTCGAAGAAGGTCAGCTCAAGCCACCCATTCGTGCAGTCATCGCCGACATCGCCTGTCCAAGCGAAGAAGGAAGCCCAAAACCTCTCGTGGAGCAACTGGACGGCGGACAGGATCCGGTCGCGCAGAGGCAGCGTCATGCCCCTCAAGGTAGAAGATGGATCAAGTGACAGCGACAACGAGGACGACGATCCTGACAGAAGTGAGGCCGAGCGCGACGTCGACCTGGTGGACCGGCAATTGCAAATTGCGCGCACCGCCTTCAAGAAGTGGGCACGCATCGCAGGTGTCGAGCGCAAGGCCGCTGATGAGCTCTGCCAGGGTGAGTTCGAGGTGGACTGGACCAAGGCGATCGCACCCAAGGTGGAAGGACGCATCACGATGATTGGAGGAGATCAAAAGTAGTCGTTAGGTCTGCATTGATGGGAGGGAGGTTCTTGGATATGCATGTCGTAGGGATGGGCCCAAAGAGCTCTCTTTTCACGAATTCTATGATTAGATAAAAGTTTTTTGTCGATTCAATATATCAAGAAGGGCAGCCAATGTATCTGAAGAACCAGTTTCATACTACATCAGGCGCTCCCGTTCATCCTCTGCTTCTCTTTTCTTTCTCTTTTTTTTTTTGTGCCTATGAGCGACATCCGCGGAAATTCAACCTTGCTTTTCACACTCAACTATGTACCTCGAAAAATATAGTAACACAGAAGAGAGAGAAAGGTCGTTCTCACCCTTTCCTCTATTTCAACAGCTACCCTACCACCTTGGCTCTCGCAATTTCTCAACCTCCTGCTACTATTTCATACCGACGACCACGGGTCGAGATGCGCCGCTGCCACGGCTGGCAACGGACCACCGCTCTCGGCATCGGCAGTTGCGACAGTGGTAGCGGGCGCGCAAGTTTCTCTCCCGACCTCCTGTCTCCTCCCCATCCTCCTCCTCACTGCCGCTTCTCTCGCCGCCGAAGCCGCCGCGCGTGTCTGGCGGAGGTGAACGCATACCCCAATGGCTACGAGCATGAGCACCCCGGCGATCGTCGAGCTGATACCGATACCCGCGGCGATGCTGGTTCTGAAATCCTGATCCCCGTCACTGATGATACTGCTGCTGCTGCTGCTGCTGCTGCTGCCATCATCCACGGAGACCGGGCTTCCGCCAGCGGCGGCAGACATGGTGATGATGATGATGGAGGAGTTGTGATTCCTTAATCCTGGCTGATGGATTGGGGCAGCAGCACTAGTGGTCAGGGTTACTACCGCTGCTGCTGCTACTGATGCTGCAGCTTCGATGACAATAGGCGTAGCGACATTGTCCGCAGCTGATGTCGACGGGGGCCACCACCACGTACCGCGCCCGTCGAAACGTCGTTGTTCATCCCCACGAAGGTGGTTGACGACCGCCTTATTAGCAGAGGAAAGCTGCTCTGAGAGTTCCTTGGAGCTACTCTTCCTCCTCCCTGCGGTAGATGATGTCTCGCATGGTAACCACTGAGTCGAGATCGTCAGGAACAAGATCCAAGCCAGCTTGATCATGGTTATGATAGCTGACTTATCCCGACAGGGTGCTCGGTTGGTAGGGGGAAAGGTGAACAGAAAGAGTTGCGGCAGCACGAGAGAAGCGGCGGAGATGTCCTTGGAAGGAAATAAGCAAAGGTTCGCAGCTGCTACCTACGGAAATAGAAAGTAGTTGGTTCAGTAGGCGAATCCAGTCATTTTTCAGAAGAACTGCAATTTGTATGAATGCAAAGTTCTTCGTCTTTCCCAAGCGTCAAGTTTTCTGTTTCCTGTGCTCATCCTCGGCGTTGGATTTCGCATCCCGTTTGCCGGGGCGATCCCGTATCCTCGGGTTCCGACCAAAACAAGTAGATTAAAAAAAATTATCAATTCTGATATCTACGGAAGATTGTACCACCGTGTGCATGTGGCTAGCCATGTTCAACCGTGGTATCGATAGGTACGACGTTTGTCCCATGCCGTGTGTACTTCCGGGATTGCGGAACCAGCAAACCTACCAATTACTCTGCTCTAATGCAGAAAAGCTTTAAAAGAATTAATGATCAGGGCCGCTGTCTTCCAATTTCAGCTCCAAGGAACTACGGAGATGGGAATCAAATACTGTGTGTTTTCAGGGTACCTAGTTAGACTCTGCTCATAGAAGATGGGTTGCTAAGCAATGCTCGCATGAAGTATTCATTCATACTCACCATAATATGATGCTCTTGATATACATCCATTTGTTGTTGTTCTATCTACGCAAGTAACTATTTAGTCGTGGATAATATTAACAGATAACTGCGACATATTTCCAGTACGGTATCTGGAAGGGGAGTTGCTACGCCTTCAATGAGATCGTTACGTAGTAGAGGCCAAACCCGTTACAAACCTACTACGTAGTACTGATTAGGGCGGTGACTGCGAAAGGTACGGTGGAACACAATGCCGTTAGCAGATTCTACTTTGGCCACTCACGATACAATAAGACTCTCGAATGATATAAATGCTTCGGGGTTATAGCTTGGATCCTTTTTAAGTGATATCATGAATAAGAAAAATATTTTAATGCCCTGCTTGCTCGCTTGCTGAACGAGATCTTGTGATTTGAGTCGTTGGTAGCCGCCTGCCTTTCACAACTTTTCTCCATTGCTATGATCTTCCACTTCGCAGAAAGCCTTAAAAGTGATAAACTCATCACCTTGTTCGCCTTCCGACTCTAGGACGAGCTCGGCACTGGCTCCGACGAAATAAACCCAGCCCTCTTTGATTTCTTGGAAAGTAGGTCCGACCGATATCTTTCCCTTTCCGCTGGTGCAGATAAGAATGCTGGGTCCGTCGATAGGGTCAAAGGTAGCCTTGGATCCACTGCCATTCAGTTTGGTACGGATGACGCTGAACTCGTCGATCGGGGGGTCATAGAGGATCGAATCAGAGCCAGAGCTGTATGCGGTTCGGTTCAGCGTGACGTAAGGGTATTCCTTGGGCTCCATCTTTTGCTCGTCGATCGGTGCGTACTCGTAGGTGAGCATGTCGACCAGAGTCTGCACGTCCTTGAACTTGGGGGTGAAGCCGGCACGAACGACATTGTCGCTAGCTGCCATGCATTCAATGATGTCGCCAGAGACGTATGCATGGATGTCGTCGGCCTTGAGAAACATAGCCTCACCAGGGCTCAGGCGAACATAGTTGAGGAAGAAGAGGACAAAGAGACCGATATCGTCAGGGAATTGCTTGTTTAGGCGGACGACGACTTCTGCCAACACAGAACCACTGGTAGCCTCTACACCTCCATCCGCAAAGGCAGCGCCCTTCGTTTCGGCTTCTGAGACAAGAGCCTTCGATGCAGCGGCGATGGCTTCGGGCGACGCCTTCATCAGGGCAGCAAATGCCGACTGGAGGGCACGCTTGTTCTGAGCCGTCGATTCAGCGGAATCGCCAGCCCCTGAGCCACGAACCGTGGTAGCGAAAGCCTTGACCTCGTCCTCGCCTACCAATTGGCGCAGAGCAGGGAGGGTCGTCAGGAAGTGTGCGATCTCGTTGAGGGGACGGAAGCCGCACAACCCTTCAAAGTCCGTGACGGCGATGGTCATCTCAGGCTTGTGGTTGTCATCAGGGTAGTTCTTGGGGTCCCTGGCGTGCAGTTGCTCGGCAAGCTTCTTGTTGGGGTGGGCTTGGATGGATAGGGCCTTGTTTATGGACAGAACCTTGAACAGGAAAGGCAGCTTGGCGCCATAGCGAGCCTTGACCGCAGGTCCAAGCAAGGCAGCATTATCGCCGACAAGATCTAGCAAGGTGCGCTGGGTGACCAAATCCTTGGATGGGTTGGACGGGTGAGTGCCCATCCATAACTATATCACCGTAATGCCAGTCAGCAAGGCGGAGAAGGACACCAGAATGGGGGCAACCACCGTTAATTAGACGATGACGTAGTTATGAAGCCGTACCTCAGCATATGGTTTATCAGACTGGATGCTGAAGCCATCTGATGCTGAAGCTGCTGCATATTTAGCAGCAGCGGAGCTGGAGCCGATCTTGCCCCAGTCGTAAGAGTTTACACCGCACTGGAGGCGGATCAGCGGCACTGGCAAAGGCATGATGGTGAGAGGGGATGGATGTTGATGCGCCGGCGTGTTTGTGTTGGCAGATGGACGATGATGGGTGATGCCCGGTGGTTAGCAGTCAATCCGTGGCTACTCTACTTTTTTGGGAAGGCTGCTAGTGGAGAGAATCGTATTATACCTCCGAGCTGCTTGTGTCTTGCAGGAGTTCGTTCTAGAACGTATAGGCAACTGATTCAATCGATTGCAAGCTCCCTCTATCTGAGGTTCGAAAAGTGCCGGTGCCCTGGTAATGAAGCTCAGAAAGGGTTAAAAATTGCCCCACCATTATCGCCCCTCCCTCCTCCCTTGTGCCTGTCCTTTCAGCCCCTCATCTTCCCCACGTGGAGCTTGGGCCACCAGAAGAGCTTCCCTGGTCTGCCGCTGTCATCAGAGGCCGCCTCACCGCCTGCCTGCTTTGGACAAACCCCGTGTGATCGGGGCAGTGGCTCCGTCCACTCTCGCAATGCGATCCCATGGAATGCGGTCGGGGCGGTTACCTAGCCCAACTCCCGCTATTACCCCCCCCCCCCAGCCTCGTGTGCGCGTCTCCGGCCCAGCTCAACCCGCCGCGCTGGAATTCAGTCGGCTATCCCTCCCTCCCCCCGAGCGCCGCTGTCGTCGTGATCTCCTCGAGTTCAATTTAACAGCTGGGAGATTTAAGGTCCCCCCTGAACTCGAGTGGTCCACCCTGTTGCCTGTCCACCAGCGTCACCCGAACTGCCTCCTGGACGCGCTCAAGGGCAGCTGCGACGCAAGTCTGTTTTGGGCCATTGACTTGCGCTTGAGCTTATAACGGTATGAACCCCATGGATGACGCTTCCCTTGAGCCCCAGATGAGAAGCGCGACGGTCACGTCGTGTCAATGGGCGCGTTTGCGCCATGTCTTTTGGATCATTGTCCCCTCGTACATCTGACCCGTCGTTGGCTGACATAATGGTAACCCAGAGATCCAAGCCGCAGAGTTGCGCCGCGCGCCAATCGCGAGCCCTCGAAAGCTCTCTCACTGGAGAATATTGGGCCAATCCGCCTACTCCAAGACGCTCACCTCAATCGCATCCATCCACGCGTGCGCCAGTTGCTCGAAAGAGTCGAGAGGTCCGGGTCGACAAGATCACCACCAGCGACGACGAAGAGGAGACCGAGGATCTTGCACCACCCTCACCCCGTGTATGCAGGCAACGCGAATTGCAGGTCAACCCGCTGCCAGCGCACGCTTTCCCCAGGATGTCTTCCCAACGGAACAGGCCGCGGAATGCGAACCGCAATAGTGAAGCATCAGGTTATGGAGAAGAGCTCGGTTTATGGCAGACTGCGCAAGCCAGCCTGCAAAGCTTGATACCAGAATTCAACGAGAGTAGCGACAATGTTTTAGAAATCAGGGATCACGAGAAAACCCTCGCGGAAAAGAGGGACAACGGTGGTGAGTATCGTGCTGCTTATTTTAGCTGCTTTCTGGATGGTTGCGCATTTGTTTAACCTCGTTGAACTCCAGGCGTTTCAGCTGCCGGCCTCAATCAGCTAGACAACCTGCTTCGCCAAGGTGTAAAAATTAATGATGCGCTCGCTCTCAAGCTGAAGAACAACATTGAGATGCTCAAGATTGTCCGAGGTGTGCAAAAGGCCAAAGAAGAACAACAAGAGCAGACCACTTCTTCATCTCGTTCCGCAACACAGAGGGGGAAAGAGGCCGCCGCCGCTGCCGCCGCAGCGGCAGCAGCAGCGCCATCATCTTCTGTTTATGATTTCGACGGCGCAGGAGACTCCCCTGTGCCATCACCTAACCCCAGCGTATCCCGCCGCATGGGCGGTACAAGTGGGGGAAAAGGAGATCGTGACTCGGTTCCACCGAAACAGGACAGGTCCACCCCAGTCACGAAAGCAGGGAGCGTTGAGCCACAAGGACCGTCCACCAGTGCTTCGCGCGCGAAGCAAACGTTTGTGAGAGGAGATGAGGTTGCATTCAAACCGAAGCCTGCTGGAAATGAGCAGACGGATTGGATACTAGGCATAGTTCAAGAGGTACGCGGGGAGGGCAAGTCACGAAGGTACCGAGTTCTCGATGCCGATGTGGATGAAGCGGGTAACCAGAAAGACTTTCGCACGAGCGCCAGCAGCATGATATCTATACCGAAGGAGGGTACGTCACTGCCTCCACTGGACACCGGCAAGGTTGTGCTTGCTTTGTATCCCAACACAACGACGTTCTACAAAGCCGAGGTAATGGGCATGTCCGCAGATGGGAAGGTTAATCTGAAGTTTGAGGGCGAGGAAAGCAGCAACACCATGCAAGCGGTTGGTCGACGACACGTAGTGGAATATCGTGGTTAGACCCGGGGACAGCCTGCGCGGTTTTCCAGATGTTACTTCTATTGGATAGGTTCACGATTTGAATGGTTAGGCATGAGATGGAGTACATGGCGTTATGCTTATAGTCCCGGAGGACACTACAAAAGAGACTGAACTGTTTTATCATAGCACCGTTGAAGTCTTTTTTACGTGGAAGCCCTGGCTTGTAAAGGAACAATATTTGGCAAGCGTATTAACTTAGCCTATTTCCACATGAAGTTCGTCCAATCCATTACTAAAGCTCTAGGCACACTTTTGGTATATTATATGTAAAGGTTTTACTGGTAAATAGTTATACGGGGCGTCTTTAATGTCCGACAGTTGTCTCTTGTAAGTGGGCACTCGGCGCTCGAGGTCCCCCCATCCAGACCGTTTGCGCAGCAGTACTCGCTTGCTGTTCTGCGCAGGAGTTTCCTGCCGCAGTCCCACCAAATCCAGCTGCCGTTGTCTGCGTTTCCTGAAAGGGGGTTGCTTCCACCGCCGCCGCCGCCGCCGCCGCCGCCGGCGTCTACGATATGTTGTATCAGGCCGTCGTGGATGTTGGCCTTGCTCAGTGTAAGTTGGCCACGGACCTCGCGCAGGAGCGACGGCCAGTCCCACCCTCCTCGTCCTCGTCCTCGTCCTCTTGGTCCTTTCTCTGGCAATGACGATGTCGGCGACGACGACGAGAGGATCATGGCGCCGAGAGACAGCTCGCGCAGGCTGGCGCGGTGCCGCACCAGGAGCCCCAGGAGGAGCTCGCCGCCGGTGCGGTCCTCGACGCACTTCAGCGAGAGCCTCCGCAGGTGCGGCCAGGTCATCCCGGGATCGAGGACGTCCTCGATCCCAACCGCAGCGGGTGAGGGGTAATCGTCATTGGTGCTATTATCGCTTCTGCCCATCCTCAGCCCGGGCCAGATGGCGAAGAGTTTGACGTCGAGGACCCGCAGACATGGCATTCCCGCTAGTAGCCTCCGCAAGGCACCGCTGCTGCGCATGGTCTCGCTGAAGCGGGTCAGCTCAAGTTCTGTTGTGCTTCTGGTTCCGTCGTTGTTGTTGGTTTGAACCTCGTCGCCACTGCTGCTATCGTTTCTCCTCCTCCCTGACCGGCTGACGTCGTGCAGTCGCGGCGACGTTAGGTGCAGCGTCAGTTCCTCCAGCCGGTCCAGCGGCCGAAACAACTGCAGTAGCGGATCCTCTGGTCCGGGCAGCGCCATCCCGCTGCTGCTCGCAAACAGTTGCCAATCTACCTGCCCGGCGTCTAGCGTGGCGACCAGGGACGGACACGGAGCGGCCGCCAGCGCCGCCAGCACGGTCCGCAGGGCTGCCTCGTTGGACCGCTGCCGGCGGCACATGGGCAGGACCTGGAACTCCCAGGGATGCTCGAAGGGGTGCTGCGGCGTGTGTGGACCCAGGGGCAGGGCCCTCGCGGGCCCGACGAGGGCGATAGATCGCAATCGGGCCAGGTGCGGCAGCAGCGCGGTCAGCCCCGCCGCGAGGTCCCCGCGCCGCGCGATCCCGCACTGCTCGGCGTGCAAGGCGCGGAAGGCGCCGTACTCGATCTCTAGCACGTCCACCGGCCAGTCAACCGTCCAGTCGGCGTGCCACTCAAACTCCTGGTCCGCCGGCGAGAGCGTGTCCACGTACTCATCGAGAGTCAGGGGCGGCTCACCGCCCCCGCGGTCGTCGGCATCGCTGTCGCCGACAATGTTGTTGCCGCTGCCGCTGCCGCTGCTGCTGCGCACAAGATCCAGCGTGTGGAACGTTAGAGATCTGAGGTGCGCGGCCAGGGCGGGCTGGGCCGCCAGACCCTGGAGCTTCTCTATGTCGTGCTCGCGCAGCCATATGGAGGCGGCGCGGTGGCTGTAGGGCAGGACGCTCGCAGCAAACGACCTGCACACATGGCGCAGATTTAGCACATCCCGGTGCGAAATGTAAGCGCAGATTAAGCCCAAAATCTCCGTGGGGATGTTGTGAAGGTTATTGACGGCGATATCTTGATGCGCTCCTACTGGCTGGGACAACGGCGTCGTATGCCCTGCTGTCTCGGCCATCAGTGGGGGCGGAGCGGCCAATGTCGGGCCCTGGCAGTAATGTAGCGGATCCTCTCTCTCTCGTTCTCTTTCTCGCTCTCCCCTATGAGCATGAGAAAGTTCGCCTCAGCTGGAGTCCAGGCGTATTCGGATAAGCTGTTGATAAAATTTCCAAGGGAATGCTGATATGCTGGGTGAAATGTCACGGTAACTTTAGGCGAGCCCTTACAAAAGAAGTGCATTCGGGCCCAATAGGACACCCCAACGCTCAGCGCCAGGACGCACGGATTGCGGGCCGGGGCAATAACACCGGATATGTGGGCCGTGACTTTATCGGCGTTTGGGACATCGCCGAAAATGATCTGCACACCACGGGGTTTATAAGAACGGAAGAGGGCGGGGGCGAGGGATGGGCGAATCGAGTGGTGTAGCATTCAGTTGACAAATCATTATAGTCTCGGATACTACAAGCTCTCATGGCAGAATATCCTAGCAAGACACCCGAGAACGGTGAGCGATAATGGAGCCCCAATACCTAACTCCCTATGAAGGTCGCGCACTAATACTCATACAGGTGCCAATTTCACCTCAATCATCCATCGTGGACCGTATCCGTACCTGGATGCTGCCCGCCATGTCGGCCACAACATCCTCATCACGGGCGGCACCCGCGGAATCGGCAGGGCCGTGGCGGTCGCGTTCGCCAGAGCTGGGGCGTCCGCCATCGTCGTAGCCGATATCTCGGAGGACTATGGGGCCTTGGCGCACGATCTGATAGAGGCAGCAAAAGAGAAAGGTTTCGAGGCCCCGCAGATCATCCTGCATCGACTGGACGTCACCGACGAGGAGAGCGTGCGCGCGTGCGCGGCGCTCGTGGGGCGCGAGCTCGGCGGTCGGCTCGACGTGCTGGTCAACAATGCCGGGTTCATGACGCCGGCGCTGGAGGTGCCAGACTCGGATGCGGAGACGTGGTGGCGCACGCTGGAGGTCAACCTCAAGGGCCCTTACCTCATGAGCAAGCACTTCATCCCGATGCTGCTGCTACATAGCGATGACGACTCCGACCTCTCAGAAGAGCCGAGCGGCGGCGTCGATAGCAGAAGAAGCAGCCCGAGGACTCTGATCAACGTGAACAGCGTGGCGGCGCACAACCTCCGCCCGCGCGCCAGCGCCTACGGCACCAGCAAGTTCGCCGTGCTCAAGCTCACCGAGTTCCTCCTGGTCGAGGCCGCTGAGCGCGGGCTGGTCGCCTACAGCGTGCACCCGGGCGGCGTGCTCACGGAGCTCGCGGAGAAGGGGATGCCAGCCGAGACGCTGGCGGCCCTGACCGACGAGGTCGCGTTGCCCGCGGCGGCCATCGCTTGGCTGACGAGCGAGCGGCGCGATTGGCTCTCCGGGAGGTACTTGAGCGCCACTTGGGACATGGAGGAGCTCGTAGGGAGGAAGGAGGAGATCGTCCGTGGCGACAAGTTGAAAGTGAGGTTGGTAGTATAGAATTAACGATGTCTTTTTATTATGGTTTCCCTGTTCCAGAAAACACACTTGATGTATGCAGAACATGTTCATTGATCATTCGTCTATTCTGCTTGGAAAGCCGTGCCCGTGCCCGCTCCTTTTCATTTTCTTTTTGTCATGTCTTCTCTCTCATAAAATAAGGGGGTATCTTTTCTAATCCGTATTCAAATATGATCAATCACGTTCTATGCTCTTTCTGCCTCGCACATGACCGTCATCATTCCGAAAGGTTTTACAGTCCTTAAGAAGAAGCATCAGCGACCACGTCCTTGAGGAAATTGTTGGCGTAGCGGATGCACTGCTTGTATGCCGTCTCGAATCCCTCGCTTCCGCCATAGTACGGGTCCTTCACAACCTCAGCCTTGCCGTTGCCCGAGTACTCTCCAAACAGCATGACCTTGGCCTTGGCCCCGGCCGGTTTCCTGAAGTGCTCCAGGTCATGTAGGTTGGAGCGATCCATGGCGAAGACGTAGTCGAAGTTTTCGAAGTCGGATGCCCTCAGCTTGCGCGCCTCGTGCGTATAGTCGGTTATGCCGTGCTTCAGCAGCGTTGACATGGTGCGGTCGTCGGGGTCGTCGCCCGCGTGGTAGGCGCCTGTTAGAAGGGTAACCCCTGGTTAGCAGGAAGAAGGGAACTGGAGATCGCAGACAACGCCGTGGCACCTGTCAACCAACAGTATGCCGGCTATGATCCAATTTTGAGAGAGGGCAGCAGTGTAGGTGATTGGCCATACCTGTTCCACAAGAGTCAATGATTCCAAACTTGTCCTGGTAAGGCTCCTGCTTGATCATGGAGCGGAAGACGCCCTCGGCCATGGTGGAGCGGCAAATGTTGCCTAAGCACACGAACAGGACGTTGATCTTCTCAGGCATCTTGTTGGTTAGGTGTGTGCCAATGGGAGAGGTTCTTGTGTCAAGCGATTGTATTTGGCGTTCGGTTCGGGGGCGTGCCAGTATGAACTTGTGAAGAAGTTGGTCGCAGTTGAGATGTGAGCCCGGCCTCGACATCAACCCCGCGGTGCCGCAGCGATGGAAATTTAGCGGGCCAGCTGAGAACCGCATCTGCCCCACTGCTGCCCTGTCGTTGGCGTAACGCCTCATAGCCCCGTGGGGGCTGCTAAGTAATCGAGTTGACGGCTGACAACCCTAAAAAGAAGCCTTGCAATATGGGACCCATCCTATTGCAACGTCCTTACCTGCAAGTACTCATTTTGAAATGCCCCTAGGCACGGAGAGGAGGATTCTTTCCTACAAGTACTATTAATAGCACCCAGAACATGCTAGCTACACAGAGCTTGAACTCGAGCAGTCTGCAACTTATAAATCGTGTTACTACTGACCTTGATACTCACATGCACATGAGTGAATGAGTTTTTAATTACAAGTAGCACAAGGTGTTGGAATAGTCTGGGAAATAAGCCCGCCCCGGCAAGTCGCTTTGACTATATATAATTCTCGTCCCAACGGCTCTCGATTTTGATCCTACACTGAAAATGCCGACTTGGCGCTGAGATCCTGTTGTAAGTTGAAATATCATGAAGCTGATAGGTACGGTAGTTGAACCACGCTTGTGAGTGGTACATTTCAGCGGCACATCGGAGTTTGGGGCGCATTGCCCGCCGCGGCACGTAAAATTTGTCACACTTTCTTTTTGTAATCCTACCGGCCATTTCTGTGGACGTCATGATGGTGCCACAAAGGCGCTACTACGATATGTTCGGCAATGCCACTACAGCCTCAAATTTTGGCGCTGGCCCGGCGTCCAGTGAAAGGTATGAATTCGAAGGGGAACTTTTTGGGCGCCAAAAAGCTTGTCACCACTCTACACACCTAAACTTATTCCGGTTTATGACAGGGTATGATATAATAGAGGCGAAGCATCGGGCACAGCTTGTGGCATGACAAACTGGGCAAAAGTCATTTGCAGAAGGGTAGGCTGACTGTCTGAGGTAATTACTGATGCTCGAGGCCTGTGGGACTAGTCCTAGTCGTACTGAATCTGGTAACGCAATTTTGGATTGAGCCCTAGACGAAGAATATCGAACCGGTGAGCCACGGATCTCGCCCCGTCAGCTGACGGTTTCAAGACATGACTATACTAGGTAGGTTGGAGCAGCTGATGTGGTGGCAACCTTTGTGGAAATGCGAATATGAGAGAGCCGCTATTCCGCAACGGCACTGACTTAGTCCACATCTTGTTTCGTGCTGGGGCGCTCAGGGAAAAGTCCTGTCCAATAACAGTACCCGTAGGCTCATCCATTGACTTTTCTTTTTCCGTCAGGGGGGATCTTGGATTCGCATACAGCGACGATGTTGAGAGAGCGTGGCTATGCTCTCACTGGCGTGTATCTTACAAAGAGTATTCTCTATCCACCTTTCGTTTCCCACCCTTATCTGCTGTTATCCACTTGTTGTCGAACGCAGATGCTTCTTATGAGTCTACTCATCACCAAACAACCTTTTCATAGCTGTGGTAGCTGACTTATTCTTACAATGCCCTTCGGCCTGGGCAGCAAGAAGGTGGCTGATGCCGATCCCGTAGAGGTCATCGGCGACGAGGAGGTTGAAGTCGCGCAGGGTCCCTCGCCACCGGAGATCGAGGAGAAGTTTCCTCAGAATATTCCTCACGAGCATATGAGCGACGATCTAGCGGCGCAGAAGCTCAAGCTTTACAAGATCGGCGCGCGGCATGATCCTAACCTCCCTGAAGAGGATCTTGACGCCATCGACAGCGCCGTCGAGTCCCATGATTCTAAGAAGGAAAACGCCTTGGTTGATGGACTTGTCGAGAACTCGCCATACCCCGAGGTAAACTTGCCATGAGTTCTTTTTTCTTTCTGTAGTTATCCATCCGAACCCAGGTTGTTTCCTGGTGAAACTGACCATTCTTTTCGTCAACTTAGGTTCGCGCATCAGTTCGCAACTATGATGTAGACGTCCCGGCCAACACCATCCGCGCGTGGGTTATCGGAATGCTCCTAACCACAGTCTTTTCTGGTGTTAACGCTCTGTTTTCTCTACGAGCTGAGCAGATTTCCATCACCTCCATCGTCAGCCAGCTGGTTGCCTACCCTCTTGGTATAGGCTGGGCCTATGTCATACCCAACCACCAGTTCGATATGCTAGGAGTCAAGTTCAATCTAAACCCTGGCCCGTTCAACTTCAAGGAGCACGCACTGGTTGTTCTGATGGCCAATGCCTCCTATGGAAGTGGCCCAGGCTACTTTACATACATCCTCACGGCGCAGAAGGCCTACTACGGCCTGGATTGGGGTTGGGGGTATGACATACTTCTTGGCATGACTACCATGTAAGCACTTGACTTCACAGCAGTTTCATTATTTTAACAGTCTATCTCGGTCACTATGGTACTCTAACTTGCTCGTGCTAGGTGTCTTGGATTTGGTCTGGCCGGGTTGGCGCGAAGGTGGGTGGTACAACCAGCAAACAGTAAGTAAAAGCAACTATTTTTCACGTTTTGTGGCCTATATTACTGTCTCGTTGAATGTGCTTTGCACCCTTAGACTATGTACATGAGCTTTCTAACACAGTATATAGTGATATGGCCGTCTATGCTAGTGAACAGCCAGTTCATGTACGCTCTACACGACCATTCCCCAACGGACCCAGCCACGAGCAACGGCTGGTCTATCCCACGGTACAGATACTTCTTGTATGTCATGATCGGAGGTTTCGTGTGGTACTGGTTTCCAGGATTTCTCTTCCCGGCACTGTCTGTCTTTGTATTCCCTACTTGGATTGCACCCAACAATGTGACCGTCAACCAAGTATTTGGCGGCTTCAGCGGCATGGGTCTCCTCCCGCTTACCTTTGATTGTAAGTATCGTGTCTCCGTGGCCTGGGCTGCACTAATCCAAGGTCTACGATATAATCCGCAGGGAGTGTAATTTCAGCTTTTCTGATGTCTCCGTTGATACCACCCTTTCATGCGCTCGCTAACACCATGATCGGCGTGGTCCTTTTCTACTGGATCATTGCGCCGGCCCTGCACTGGTCCAATGTATACTGGGCCCAGTATCTTCCCTTCTTCGATAGTGGGTCGTGGGACAATACCCAGAATCCATACAACGTCTCCAGGATTCTCACGCCCGGATTCACTTTAGATCTTGACAAATATAACTCTTATTCGCCTCTCTTTTTAACCACTACTTTCGCCATATCTTATGGCCTGTCGTTTTCAAGCATCGTCGCCACCATCGTAAACACGGTCATATTCCATGGGAAAGAAATTTGGGCTCGATCCCGTGATACAGAAGGTATTTTTCATCTTTGCGCCACTTGTCTATACTCAAATAAACGATAGTAGTCTTACTTACTTTGATATTATTGACTTACATGCACTTTCCCTAGGCAAACTTGATGACATTCACATGAAGATGATGAGAAAGTACAAGCCGGTTCCACAATGGTGGTTCTTGGTGGTGTTTGTCATCTTTCTGGCATTGTCTTTTGTAGTTAGCTACGTCTGGGACACCGGCTTGACATGGTGGGGATTAATCATTGCCGTGATAATCGCAGCTGTATGGCTCGTCCCGGTAGGAATCATCCAAGCCACTACGAATATCCAGATCGGCCTCAATGTCATCACAGAACTGTTGGTGGGATTTATGCTTCCCGGTAGACCTATAGCTATGATGATGTTCAAGACTGTAGGTCCATTGTCCTTCATTCCTGCCTTGCCTGGTGTAGTGCTCTTCATTTTGCTGTGACCTCGGAGCCACTGGGAACCTCTGGGAGCCATCTTATCGAGTACCAGTAAAGAGAACCCAGCCTGATAGAAACTGACATCTGTTGTTGTTCTAGTATGGTTACATTAGTATGGGCCAAGCTTTAGCTTTCCTCGAGGATATGAAGCTTGGCCACTATCTTAAGCTGCCTCCTAGGACGATGTTCTTTGGACAGCTGATAGCGACCATGTGGTCCGCCATTGTTCAGGTCGCAGTTTTCCGATGTGAGTTGACCTTTGCAGAGTTAACCTTGGAGATTTGTACAAATACTATGTGGATGGGACTGCAAATTTGTTAGCTAACCATCATGATTCCTCCTTTTAGGGGCTCTGGCAACGTTCGAAAACGTATGCACTCCGGAAGCTGCTGCAGAGTTCACGTGCCCGGCCGGAAGAGTATTCTTCACAGCGTCCATCATCTTCGGCTTGATCGGTCCGCTCCGAATCTTCGGAAGCAGCAGCATCTACAGCAAGCTGAACTGGTTCTGGCTCATCGGCGCAGCACTGCCCATCATCCACTGGGCCGCCTTGAAGAAGTGGCCGAGGTCGGTGCTCCGCTACCTCAACGTGCCCGTGCTGCTCAACGGGAACGCGCTGATCCCGCCCGCCAACCCCCTCAACTACGGGGCGTGGTTCACCGTGGGTGCCATCTTCAACAAGTGGATCCGGGGCCGCTGGACCGGGTGGTGGATGCGCTACAATTACGTGACCTCCGCCGCGCTCGACTCGGGTCTCGTGCTATCAATCGTCGTGATCGTGCTGTGCCTTTCCCTGACCAACACGAGCCCTCCATCCTGGTGGGGCACCGTTGGCTATGCCGATACCATGGATCGTCAAGGGACAGCGATCCAGATGATGCTCGACCCGGGGGAGACTTTCGGTCCGCCCACTTGGTAGTGATTAGAATGTTTGGTAATGCAGCTTGACGTGGTGGTATATGTCGGAAGTATATCGTGTTAATTTATAGATATGTTACACCATACGGAGATATGATAGCATTGATAGGTCGCTGTTACAAACCAAGGGTACTGTAGTAGTAGAAGCTCCATAGATTGCGATGTCCAACCAACCACTCAGCCACTCGAAATTTGTCTTGTCTTAACTTGGTCGTAAGTTGCTTCTTGCTTTGTTTTCGGATTGTACTAAAAACGATGCATGTGCAGTTCCAATCTGGGAGACATGTAGTGAGTAGTTGTGCTTGCATATGGTGCTTCTTACAAACCTACCACTCTTGAATATTGTATAACTTAGCCATATTCTTCGTCTTTGTACATGTACGATGCCAGACCCTTTTTACCTGTTTCTATTTGTGTGTTGGCAAAATGAAAGCGCTGACAACGATTTGCAGCTTACCTGGTGTGTTGAAAACTATCTATCTTTTGCCGATGACTGAATGCTATTCCATGATTTGCCGTATAATTCCAATATATAGTGAGGTATTTACAAAGGTTACTTAACCTGCCAAATAAGTACTCGTACATTCCGAGAAGAACATAAGTAAAAACATTTTAGCTGACTCATGAAGAAACAAAGGAGATTTGACGATTCATATTTGATAATCTATGCCGTTTTCCAAAAGAAAGAAAGAAAGAAAAGAAAAGAAAAATCTTCATTTATGCAGTTCCACGACAAATAGTCTCCATCCATCTCGCGAACTGGACAGACTTGACATCAACCCATCGCATGAACAAATCGGACAACCAAATCATTATTGTGCCCAACGCGACAAGCTCGACGAGGACTGATACCGTTCCAACGCCGCAGGTAGATCTACCGCCAACAACTGATACAACAGAATCAGTGATCACGCTTTGCCACTTCCATGGGAAGAGTCCGTGAACGATGTAGAGAGAGTAAGAGATGTCTCCAAGGTACTGAGCAGGGCCTGTGAGGAACGGCTTCTGCAACACGGGAATTCTGAAGAGCGCCCAGACGATAGAAATGGATGCGAAGGCGAACCAGAAACATACAACAATGTCCGGGTTGGGAAAGTAGACCTCCGGGATCAGCGGGTACAAAAATCCCACCACGGGGTCGTGCTCTGCATCCTTATGGTCCCAACCGGCGACCAAAAGTCCAAAGATCAGCGCAGCACCCCAAAAGGCGTAGTTGAGAATCTTGGGGAGCTTCTCCCACGACTTGGGCCTCCCCACGGAGATCTCGCTGTCTTCGTTAGCCTCTTCGATCATGGCCTCTACCTCGGCGATGAGGATGCCGCCAAAGAATTCGCACGCGGCCCAGCGACCGGATGCGAGAGAATGAATCATCAACAGCCCCAAGGAAATCAGCCGAACAGAAGTTCGAGCTCTCGATAGACCGATGAGAGTGAGAAATAGGAGCATAGATCCCGAGAACTCGATTGGAATCGTCCATAGGTTCTTCAAAAAGTATTCAGGTTGATCCCAGCGCCAAGTATAGAGCAGCAGCTCCAGCCGTTTCCTCAGGTCTGGTCCTAAGCCGTGCTGTTGACCACTGATGATGGTGAGTTCGAACAGGAGGATGCCAACGATGCTAGGAATAAATAGGCGAAATGGTCTCCTGATGATGCCAGAAAAGAGCGTGTCTGAGAATTTCTCGAAATTGCCTGCTCTGATCAGCTGGACTGGTTTCAGCGCCAGCACATATCCAGACATTACGAAGAATACGTGGACCATAGCCGGACCAGCCCACAAGAGCCGGAGCATAGGTAGCTGAATCACACAGCTGCCGCTCTTGTAGGCTGGGAGCAGCCCAACGGCAGATCTCATGATGGTATGGTAGAAGAACACAATAAGGGCGGCGACGCCACGAAGTCCATGAAGGAATGACGACTTGTGTAGTCTCCTGGCGCGAGTTGATTTGCGTATCCGATTCTGAACAAAAGAAGGTAAAAGGGCCACGATGACGTTGATTGGCATCATGCGAGTGAATGGTACCCGCACTGCTTTCTTCGGGCCATCCCTGGACGCTAGAGATTCACGCATTTCCGTATCCTTGGGCTCCTCGGAAGGAAGCCCTGTGTATGCATGGCGAGCCCATGGTAGATATCTGCTCATCTTTACAAGAAACGAATGTGGTGGTGGTGCTATAAACCCCCCAGCGTAAGACACGGGTGTTAAGTGGCAATCCAGAAATGGAAACCGCGTAAAGGTATCGAGAGAATGGGTGTGATGGAAAAGGGCGTTGCTGAGCCTCCAAAAAAACAGGAAACCCACAGGCTTCTTGGCAGGGGCTCCTGCGTACGGTGGGCATTCGTGCTGGTTTTATTCATACTCCGTACACATAACTACAGTACACGGTACACTCCGGTTCATTCTACACAGTAGATCTTTGTGTGTGGGCGTGGGGGGGGGGGGGGGGGGGGGGGGGACGAGGTCGCTTCAACACGGCGATGACTAGGAGACTTTGCTCCCCCGTCCTGGGCTTGGCGCACAGACGCTGCTGGAAGACTTGTTGGCCGAAGCCAATAGGCAGGCACATACCCAGGTCAGCAGCCCGAGCTAGGGCAAGGTAGACAGTACGCTTTACCAGGCGAAAGTGCAAGTTTATTAAATAGTGAGAGTCCGGACGGGCTGCATTAGTGCCTTCCCAGCGTGGTGGAAATGAATCACCTCGGCCAAGCTAACTTATTAGCGGCTATTCCGCCACCGCATTGAAGTTACTTTTTTTGTATAGGGCCCGATCCCTATTCCTCCCCACGCAAGCCACGGTGGACAAGCTGGATGACTTTAGATAACTAACTAAGGGTTATTAACGTTAGTTCGAACTTTCTTTTCGCGGAGCTAAAACGGGGAGCTCCACTTCGGCCATGCACTCCTTGGCTAGGCCCAGGGGGAGTCCTCAAGCTCGACGCGCAACTGGAGCAACGCCTGCAGTCTCTTGACCGGGATTTTGTCGGAGCGGAGGAAGAGGATGGAGGGACTAATACTCTGGCTCACCTTTATCCGAAGTTTGATCCCGCTCGATAAGGTAGGAGACAGTGACTGGGTAGGGAATCAACTATCTAGGACTGGACGAGCCTTAGACCTAATTTACTAGGCAGAGGCTAAAAAGTTAGTAAAGGGGTTCTTGTAAATGGACATAATACACGATAAAGTAGAGAAGAGATTTTTGAGTAAAATATGAAGTACTTTTAACTATTACACATACCTAACTTTGTTAGCTCTCCTCGGTAGTATTAAGTACAACGTACCTATGTATGTAGTTAAGTAAGTACGTAGGTATGTATGTAGTTCTCCCCCTCTCCCCCCTTCCTCTCTCTGTGCGCGTACTTGAACTAAAAATAAATGCTGGGAAAGGTCTTTAGTGTCTCGGCAAATGCTTAAAGGGGTGGTGATTTGGTTTTAATTAAATCATTTGAGGGTGGTCGAGGGATCTCTTAAGGTAAGCCATGAATATGGTATCAGGATGGTATTCAGATGCGTAAGTGCCAAACATTCAGCTCAGGGTGTACGTGTACATGCTTGTGTTTACAGTACAGTCGCTATTGATGAGTTATTACATATGGGAATAATGGGGAATTGGACGTTACTGAGGAGAGCTAACAAAGTTAAGTACTTGTAGTAATTAAAAGTACTTCATATTTTGTTCAAAAAATCTCTTCCCCACTTCATCGTGTATTATATCCACCCATAAGAACCCCTTTATTAACTTTCTAGCCTCCGCCCAACAAGTTAGGCCCAAAACTCGTCTAGTCCTGGATAATTGGTTCCCTACCCAGTCATTGTCTTCTACCTTATCGAACGGGATCAAACTTCGGATAAAGGTGAGCCAGAGTATTAGTTTCCCTCTATCCTCTTCCTCCGCTCCGATAAAATCCCGGTCAAGAGACTGCAGGCGTTGCTCCAGTTGCGCGGTACTATGCGGATAGTGCGATGGAAGTTTCTGTACCTCGGTCATCAGAGTCGTTGAAAAGGCGAGCATCGCAAGGCGCACGGTCTCCAGTTCATTCCGAGCAGCAGCATGGTCGTCCATGTCGTACATTAGGGACTGCAGCCGGTACTGGATCGAGACTAGTGCCTCCTGAGCCAGGCCCGAGGAGAGCTTGCGCTGAGTCTGGTGGGCAAGATTAATCGCCGTGCAGAACTTGCTCAAGTCGAGCCACACATTCACTAGACGGACGTCCGGGTTGTTACATAATTTATGTAACGGTGTCGTCTTCTGCATCGATGGCTGGATTGGGATGGATCTCCCGATATCTACGAGGTAGGGCTGCCAAGAGAGGCTGTCCGCGGAAAAGAACAAAGGCTTGGTACCATTCTTCATGGCACACCGGATATCAAGCCTGTTACAAGAAAGTCAAAAAACCAAAACAGATAACTCCGGCAGAAGAAAAATTTAAAAATATTGTCACACGTTCTTGTGGAAATGGTAAAGCACGTACCGGCAGGCTTTCAACTGTAGCGCACGTCTATGGGCCAAAGACGCCATGCCACCGCGGAGCTTGATCAATTTAGATAGACCCTCGAGATGTACCATGGCCATGTCGTGGCTTTCAATATCGTCCGAGACAATGGCAAGTGCGAGGACGCAGAATAAGGTAGAGTCGGCCGTGGCCGAGCTAGGCTCTGCTAGCTTCTCCTGAACGAGAGCAATGGCTTTGTTCATGTGCATGACCGCGTCCCGAGTGAAGGTTGGAGTGCCGGCGATTGCAAAATAAGTCGTGGAAATGTACCAAGCTATATTAATGTAATTCGGGTCTTGGTTCACTTCAGCGAACCAGCGGTACCTCTCTTCGCTCCGATCTATACATGGCTCAATAGGGTGCGTGGATTGCGTCGCGCTTTGAATATCTAGTTTTTAGTTTACGCGTGGTTGGATTAGTATCCAACATCAAAAGATAGAAGACCACCACACAGGAGGAAAAGTATAATTACAGTCGGCAATGGGTTGCATTATATGGGGCCCCGCAATAAATCCTTGTCCCATAAATGGTGGTATGTATTTCAGAAAGTCTTGTGAAGGCGAAGGCGAAGAATACGACTGGCCATGTGCTTGGTTGATCCAAGAGCCGAGAAGGGACCCTTGCTGAGCAGATTGCCGAGACCTCTTGCCATTTCCCCTGCCCTTCCTGGCATGGCGACGAATCAATTTCCTAGTATCGTCATCGGGCTTGATGCTCTGCTCGCCCGTCGCCACTATGAATATATTGTTCGAAGGAGCTGGTCGAGGTGCCACGTCCGACGTTTCTTTACCTCTAGAATGATGAAGCTCGAGAGCCCCAAGCTTGGTAAGTGCCGCTGTATCGGACATGGCGTAAACGATGAGTCTCTGGTGTCTAGTCCATAAGATCGCAAACAACTTGTCGCGTCACTTCAGAAATCTGGTAACTTATACCATGCTCATATGATTATTGTACAAAAGAGCAATTGACGGTAAAGAAGGACAAGATAGCGAAAAGCAGAGGGGAGAGAAAGTGGGTACCAAGACTAACTAACGTTGGTGTTTTGTTTCCTCACTTCGTACCCATTTTACGATGACCCACTTTGCCAAGACTGTGTTGATTGCCTATTTGGGTATCGTCACTTATTATTTCTGAGGTGAGCCTGGTCAACATGGAGATGATATGGGACGAAACACGCAAATCATGAGTAAAGTGAGGGAGGGGTGTAAAACTAGTCTGATCCTTCGCTGTGGCGAGTCCGGGCTTGAAGATATCGTCCAGCAGATATCTGTGCATATACAAAGGGAACCCCGAGATCTATTGTTTCAATCGGGCTGTTAACGTTACATGTCTTCTTACCGTTCGCAGATACACACATCATGGCTTCTCTTTCCCTGAGCATGGGTCCTTCGGCTCATTCAAACTCTACAGCCTTTATAAAGTCTCACTTCTTCACCAAGATGCGTCAAGCTCCAAGCAACACTAATCTAACTGGCCAGGTTGCTATCATCACTGGCGCCAGCTCAGGACTGGGACTGCATGCCGCACAGCATTTTCTCTCCCTGAAGCTGTCACATCTCATTTTAGCAGTACGATCATTAGAGAAGGGGGAAGCGTTTGCTGAGAAGCTTCGTATCGACTACCCTGCCGCAACTATCGACGTCTTCTACCTCGAGATGAGCTCGTACGAGTCCATTCAAGCCTTTTGCCGGCGGATAGATTCCGACCTTCCACGGCTCGACTTCACCATCTTAAACGCGGCGATCAGCACTTTAGAGTTTGCCAAATGTGAAACTACTGGCCACGAGCGTACCATCCAAGTGAACTACCTTTCAACTTTCCTCCTGGCGATCCTCATGCTGCCCATATCCAAGAAGCTAGCACCTCGGGACAAACCCGGTCGGCTCACCATCGTTAGCTCGGGAACGACTGGATGGGTCCAGGTACCAAGTCGAGATAAGCGACCGTTCTTGGAATCATTAGACGATATCGATGCTTGGGATGCTGGCGACCGATACTCGGTGTCCAAGGCTCTGGGACATCTGTTCTTCACGCGGATGATTAATTATTTAAACGCAGATGATGTTGTTGTCAATATGGTAGAACCGGGGTTTACAAAGGGCACCGAGCTGTTCCGAAATCTCTCGCGAATCCAAGCTGTATTTTTTGGCATGATTCAAGCCCTGACGGCTCGCAAGGTAGTCGATGCAGCTTGGACTTATGTCGACGCCGCAGTTGTGCAAGGCAAGGAGTCTCATGGTTGTTTCTGTGAAGATTGGGAAATCCACCCGTAAGTCTGGACATGACTGGTCTCTCTCCGCCTCCTCCAAAATAGAAAATGGGGGAGAAAAAGTACTTTTGAAGAAATTGCTAATTGTAGATTTTCCCTTCGCCGTAGATTTACCAAGCTTGTTTATCTTCCTGAAGGACAGCCCCTTATGGATACGCTGTGGGAAGAAACACTAACTGAGTTTGACTTTGCAGGGGCGCGTGGGATTCTAAATGCCCTCTAATTTAGGAGCACAACTGTTCGGGTTCTTCCTTTAGCCTCATCTAGTACAATATTATTGCTCTCGTAATCTATCCCCTTGCAAAGTAGCCATAGTGAGGCCATAATTACGAATTCGGAAAGGCTCAAGGGTTGGATACTATAACCTTCATGTCTACTGGGGGAGATATTAATGCATGTATACCGAAAGGCCTTGCCTTTGTATTATCTTTGGCATTGAACATTTCCAAAAAGAAACTTGCAGATATCAAGTTGCTTGCTGGTCTACGGAGTATTAAGCTAAGTGGTATATTTCGGCTGGATTGATCCCAGCCACACCGTTAAGGCCAAATTAGTGCCGCACATTGAGCTGTAACTGGGACTACCACCTCAAAATACCACTAAACTTAAGTTAACTTTAAAAACTTTAACTTATTTACTGCCTGCTGCTATTTTGCTGCCACGCGTTATCTATACACTATAACATGAACATATAGACACACGCATACCCGTACAGTTCCACGATATATGGACCTTCTTAAAGTATTAAAGTATTGATAGGAGTTATTTAGTGCAGCAACCAAGTCCCGCAATAACACAAAACAGGCAACCTCCTGGAGAGATGGTCTTGTCCCAAGCCTGCCCAGTCCCATCAGTAACGCATAAACGATAATAGACGCCTTGCTACTCTGCACAGTCAATATATGCTACTTGCATAATATAACCGACATACGTGCTTCACGTAACCATCACCTGCACCAAGATGGTGGTGGCACTCGCTTAGTCGGGCCCTGGTCAAAAGACCTTGGGGAAGTGGTTGGACAAGCAGCCGTAGATTGGCTGGGAAAACCGATCAACAACTCATTTAAGAAATTCAGGAATCCAGGTTTTATGCGCAACTTCCATCCGCATAGAGTCCAAGTATGCTTACTATTCTTACCCTGAATGTAGATCTACGTGCTGATACCAAAAGAGGGAATATCTCTAAGAAAGGAAATGGTTCTGTGACAAAGTTGCTTACAACGGCGAATACGAGGCGGCACAGCAACATATCGATCGCAAACCGGCAGATGATATTGCCCGTAAGCACAGTACTGCAATAGGCAGGACACTAATTGCGCGGGGTCGGTCCATAGCTATGAAAATGACATTGACCCGGGGGTGGTCGGATAGCTTCAGACATAATTTCCCCTTTCTTATCGTCACTTGAAATAATTTATAGCTTTCGTTCAAGGTTGAAATCTCTCCTACAACGACAACTATGAAGCCACAACTATCATGTATCACGGCTTTGCTGTTGGCCTACGCTGACGCCGCGAAGGTACACACAATTCCTCTTCAGGGAAAAAGCCGGAAGGATCGAATTGTCTCGCGGGGTGATGAGACGGCAAACATCCCACTTAAAAATTGGGTTGAGCATAACTTGGACATTCAAGTGAGCAGTCTATTTAGACCCTTTTTAGACCTGCGATGATGCTTACCATTTTAATTATCAGTGGTATGGGACCATTGGCCTGGGCACGCCGCCTCAAGACTTGTAAGTCTACACCGCTGCGCAGGTTTCTGCGATCCCGACAAGTTGTAACGATGTTCACATATTCAGCAATGTCGTCTTTGACACAGGGTCCAGCAAGCTTGTCCTGCCGGGGCTAAACTGCACTGCTTCCTGCGGCGAGCTTAATCGCTTCGACCCATCAAAGTCTAGCACCTACAACATCAGTCCCAATTCGGAATCGGACCTGAATTACGCCACGGGCTTGGACAGTGTAGCTTTGGCAGTATTTGACGGACCGGACTGCATACTCCATGAAGATACTCTCTGGTTCGGTGACATCCCTTGGTCGAATTACACCTTCGACCTTTGCTATCAGTATGCAGATTTCATGCAAGGCATGCCGTGCGATGGCTTTATCGGCATGGCGACTGACAGTCCTGTCTATTATCTATGGCTCGACGGACAGCTGGAGCAGCCGGTCTTCTCTTTCTATACTAATCCCGAAAGGTCGAAGGAGGGAGAATTGACTATTGGAGGGATAGACCCGAGAAGATACGAAGGGGAAATCACGCAGATTCCTTGCGATTTGAATGCCTCGGCCGCTATACACCAGTGGGTATTAGATGTCCCAGAAATTTACCTAAACGATAGGCTTGCAACCAACTCATCCGACGACAATCGACCAATAATCAATAATCTGGCCATCGTAGACACAGGAACTGCGAGCATGCTGGCCCCTAGCAACGAGACTACCGCTGACATCTACTCGCAGATATCTAGCGAGATCCGGCCGTTGGACGACTTCGGGACGTGGGGAGCACCTTGTGATATCGTCGACAGCATCTCTGTCGATGTGACCTTCACCGTGGGCCCTCCTGGACAGCAACTAAACTTGACGGTACCCAAGGAGTATTTCAACCTCGGAGAGGTCCAGCCCGGATTGTGCCAGACGCTGTTTGCCACCACTGATCCTACGCTTTTCACCGATGAGTCCATTTGGATCATAGGAAGCCCAATGTTGAACCTTTGGTATACGGTGTGGGATACAAACAATGTGACAATAGGGTTCGCCGTGCCGAAACCTAAGGCATAGAGTCGAGCCCCTGGTTTATTCTAGTAACTCATTCGGGGCCGGTTATCACAAGAGAACAGAACTTCTTGCATGTATGATGGTTCATCTTCTTGCTTCCAACCTTGGCTAGGGAATGAGATGATAATTATGAGATGGGACAGACCGAACTTAGCTGATGGCGTCCGCGTCTATTCAATAATGATATCTTCCGTTGTATAGCTATCACCCTCCAGTGCTTCGCCTTGCATCATTCCGGTGAGATATGCCTGCCCTATAAGTTCATAGCTTACGAGGTCACATCTCCTCCTGGGGCGTAACACGAAAGGAACCTCTGCGCCAAGCAGGATGGCGAATACATCGCCCTCTTGCGTCTTTTGTGGCACCTGCGCCAGCCTTTTGCCCGCCGTCCTACAGAGTCGTCTATCTTGTGCCACGCCGTATAAAGATGTCTCAATTGTGAGACCGTGAATCGCCACAATTCGCTCTACTTCGGGGTCTGTTGCTCCGTGCTTATCAATTTTAGCGATAACATGTGAATAGTATGCCTCAAACGCCTCGACCGTCTCAGGCGCCAGTATTTGACGCTTCTCGATCTGAAGACAAGTCATGATGCTGCCAAACTCGTACCACTGGTCCTTTGTCAAAATTTCCTGGCCGGGGAAGATGAATTTCCGGGAATTGCGGAGCCATTCGTAGGCAAAGAGATGTTTTCTGAGCAGCATCTCACTTCCCAAGAACAGGTCTAAAAGATGCCCTCGCTTCTTTCTATCGAATTCTCCTCTGCGGAACTCTGTTGAGGTTAGCTCCTGTACCGTGTCCACAACAAGGCCTTTGCAATAAAGTTGTGTTTTATCGTCCGAGATACGAATCTGAGGAGTATGGGATCCTCCGGCATGCCAAATCTGACTGAAAATAGAGAGGCTGCACAGAGATGTCGATGCGTCCTGTGCGGTGAGGTTTGGAACCCATGATGGAAGTTTCATGCTCTCGGGGTTTCGGGAGATATCGCGCTCCCATAGCGGGTGTCCTGAGGCCGTGGGACGGTTGATAAATGGGGTTGCTGGAGATGGATCTCCTGGTGCGAGCCCCAGGACTTTCAAGTCTCTTTGGTTGACTAATATTGACTCAGCGAATTTCATAAAAACCTTGGCGGTACTGATTTGGTAATTTGGTTGGATCAGGTCTGCTCCCCTTGGAGGGATATTAAGCAAGGCGAATACGTGATCCCGCGGATCTGTGCATTTGAATTTCGACGTAGCAACTACAGCATCGACTAAGCTCCCATATTGACGGTATTGCGCCATTAAAGCGATAACCTGGATATTCTCTATTCATTGATCAGTGGTTGGCCGGTAATTCTTGTGAAAGAGAAGCGAGAGGGGAGAATTGGGAAGAGCTCACGAAGGGCCTGTACTAAGCTTGAATCGTTGAAAGCACGCTCATGCTTGGATGCCAGCATTGTGTCTCCTGATATCAGGCGGATTGCATCAGTAGACAGCATTTTAATTGCCAACCTGGTCAAGTCGCTCCACGGGAACTGAGTCTCCCCACACACGACAAGCGCACAGCTAGCTAGGCAGGTCTCCTGCACAACCCACTTGCGCGTGAACCACGGCCGCGCGAGGATGCAGCAGATCGACCTCCAGTCGTGGTCTAGGATATTTGGCTCGCCAGCTTTCTGAAGCTCACTGGCATTCAAAAACATGTCTTTCGTCACCCGCTGCACGTCTTCGGCAGCCGCGTGCACCTCGGGGATAAGAGATAAGACCTGGGAGATTGATGCGTGCACGTTTTCGATATCTTTGTTGTCATCAGGGCCAAGCCAGATCAGCACGCGGCTCGCCTGTGAGTAGATCCGCGCCATGAGCGAGACTTGATCCCCCCTCTCGGGCAAGTCGCTCTGATTGATACAGACAGCGTCCGCCCATAGGGTACGGGGTTGCTTTCTGTCACGGAGATGCTTCAGAGCCGTCCACAGGCTCGTCGTCACGCCAAGCGACTTGTCTTCGCAAATGATCGGTACGTTGGCGCTGTCACTGCCCCACGTATATGATATTGCTTCGTAATCAGTCAAATTGTTCAACGGCTTTGTAGGTAGTGAAATTCGGATCTGACTATCGATATCTTCGTCGGGCTGCAGCTCGATCAGTCGGATATGAGGCTCAACACTCGATTTGAGCACTTTATAAATGTATTTCTCCATGTTAAAATCCCTATGCGTGCTGAATCAGGTCGAGAATATTTCAACTGGCGGCAGTTTTACAGAGAATGGGTGACTGAAACCGAATGCCAGTAGTCACTTCAGCTATCCTTTGTCGCTTTTCTTCTCTTTTCCTTTCCCAGCTTTCTGTATCGTAACAGGACAGACCTCTCCAAGTTATCTGCTGTGCTCATCGCTATATATCTCCTGCCGATATTGAGCAACAAACAGGGTCCCGTCCAACCCCTCCACCAATTACAAAGCTATAAAACAAACCCAGTCAGTGCATCATGCAGCTATGCTTACTCCGATATCACCCCGGGGATTGCTACGTCATGTGGAATGTTTCGTTATCAGAGTGATACTGCCCATAGTAAGGATTGCAAATTTGAGGGCAAAGGATTGCAATTATGTCCGCGACAATTGCAGACATATAGTTTCCGCATAACTTCGGAAATGGAGCCAAATTGATTTGACCCTTCAGTTCGAGAAACTGCCTTATGAAGTGACCACAATGCGAAGGGGAAAAGCAAGATCTCCGCACCAAGGAGCCAATCAGGTGCTTGTCATCATGAAAAGAAAAACGTGGTCGTGGCTCCTCGCAAGAGCGGGGTGTATCTCGTCTGTGTTCTGACAGCACATGAAGAGAATGCGAGGAGCTCCTGCTGAAGCGCGTTTCACCCTACCCTGAGGGCGAAGGCTGTGTGCGCATTTTTCCTGCCGCGTTCCTCTAATTTGATGGCCACTGGCCACGCCCTACCACGCCCGCTACGATGTCGCGGGTTCCGCGCCGGATTCTGCCGTCACCCAAACAACATGATGATGAGTCTGCGCAAACCTCGGGCGAGCCAATATCAACGAGGAGGAAACGAACAGGCAAGCGAACCGCGTGTAGCCATTGTCGGGGGAAGAAGGCACATGTATGTGCTTTTTCGTTCTTATCTCTCTGTGAAATCACCCTACTGTTGTAGAGGCTTCTAAATATCCTTCTTCATATAAGTGCGATGGAGCACTGCCTTCTTGTACTCGCTGCCGCAGCCGGCTTCTCGTATGCGAGTACCCTAAACAGAGCCCCAATGAAATCGAGCGGGAAACCATGGCGCGCAATCTAGTTGAACTCCGTCAGAACCTCAAGCAGCATGAGGACATTCTACATCACCTTCAAACAGCACCAGAGAGCGAGGCTCGCACAACTGTTCAGCGGTTGCGAGCGACTCCCAATGTGGCCGCGGTGATATCATCAATCAAGTCTGGCGTGGCGCCGAGGCGTCCATCGGATATTCAAGCAGCTCGCGCTGTACTGACCTCGTCCCAGTCCCGAGTAGAGTTCGAGTTGATGGTACTGCATGGAAAGGTCTACGTGGAACTGGCGCCGCTGAACACCTCAGCCGCAGAGCTTCAAGCCATATTCCAACCTCGCAGAAGTCCTTCGTCGTTGCAATCCTCCACAACTTCGCTACTCGCGGATTATGATGCTTCCTCGAGTCAGATATTGGTGGATGCCCAGACGATCGCACCACAAGCCTTAGTTACTGGATCGCCCTCTCCCTTCCGTGAAATCCCTGATCCAAGGGCTCTATCTATACAGGGCCCGCTACGTGCAAGAGTGTTCTGTGATCATAGGCTGAACAGTGTGCAAATAGGATACTGGACAAAAGTCCCAGTGAGCAATGAGTTTGCGGCTACCTTAATCTCCGTGTATTTAGAAAACGAACATCCAGTAGTTGGTACCTTCGACACTGACACGTTTTTGGACGATCTAGTTGCTTTACAAGTGGATTGCTGCTCATCTTTTCTAGTTAGCTCCCTACTTTGCTTAGCATCCGTAAGTTGACCCATGTCTTGCTTTATGTTCCAGCTTTATGACCTTCCATTAGCAATGCTACACCGCTATTGACTCTGGGGCATCACCGCTCGCTATTGCTTTTCTAACTGAAGCGGAAACATTATGGCCAGGGGAGCGCAACTCTGATTCTCCGACAAGCTTCGCTGCCATGACCACATTATGGGTAGCCAGCATTTGCCTAGGCAGAGAATCATTACATTTGGAGCTGATGGCTGACTGCCGCCAAATGGCCGAGCGGCTGGGTTTATTTGGAGTTCGCCCTACACCCGAACTTATTAAAAGATTCCGTCAGCTGCCTCCTAGGAAACTGAGAGCTGCTTCCCACGCCGCTTGGGGGTGTTACAGCTTATCAAGGTAAGTACTCGACCAAGGCAGTCCAGCCAGTCATCGATCGAAGATGGCTGCCTGGATCCTGTTTCGACCGTGTCCTTCGAGGGGCACCTGATTTGCGTAGTCTTCAAAGAATCGTAATGAAGTGCATGTTATAGGATCTAACATAAAGCTCCAGCATTCACGCAGGCTACTACTCGGGAGAGCCTATCAAGTTTCCCCCCGCACTACCTGTACCGGGCGAGGTCGATATTAGTGTTATAACTGATTGGCCTGCTCATCCACAACCCGAATATATAGGCCAGACTTTCGCCACTTGGTGCAGGCTTTGGACTATCTCCCAAGAGGTTCAGGCTGCCTATTACCAGGAGGCTGCCGTGCTTCTGCCTCTGCAAGAATTCATCCCAATTGCATTTGTGGAAGAAAAATTCCAAAAGCTGCTCGCCTGGGCAGATATCCTTGCTGAGGATATGACTCGGAAAGAACACAGCGCTTCTCACGTTCTTGTTTTCCAGTAAGTGACTAGGCCATGTATTTCATCGATTCTGATAGCTATGAGTGCTGACGGGTTTAGTGCTTATTTCCACATTATCGTGCTCGATATCTTCCGTCCTTTCCTGCGAGCCGATGAGAACGCTCGCTTGCGATCATTTTCGTCATTGGACAGCACCCCTCAAATGATCTTCAATGCGTCTCTCCGGCAGCTTCAGAGGCTTTTGGTTCTTTACTGCACAAGTTTTGACTCCAGGTTGTATAATTTCCTTTTGGGTGGGGCCGTCCTCCACATTATGCATGTCGTCCTTCGCGATACGAGCAGTGCAGAAGGGCAGTTCTTTATTAAGCAGTGCATGGGCTGGATGATAGAGACATTTGCTCGTTATCCGGCCATTGGGAAAGCGGCGCAGGCGCATATGACCATCGGCATAACCGAGGGAACAGTTACGAGCGCAGAGGCACACGCGTTTATCGAGGAGCTTCAGCGCCGGGGGTGGCATCATAACCTGGCTAATATCGCTGCCTCTTATGTGGTCGACTTTGATAAGGCCATGCTTTCCAGGAGTGATGGCCGAGTCCAAAACCTGGCTGAAAGGTTCGAGGAACTAATGCTATTTGAAAAGTTGACGACTGGCGAATATGACAAGAAGGGGGAAGATATCCCCTGATCCTAGTTTAGTTGAACTCCGCTGCAGACAGGATAATTTTGACTGTTTCAACCAGAGGATCTGTCAAAGGTAGTAGATATCTTTTCTAGAAAGAAAGTCACCGCGGAGGTTTGGCCAGGTTTGTTGATGGATATGTCCTGATATGGTACCTATAGGTCGTACAGATTATATCGACATCCCAGAGTCGATGGCTAATGCACATATTCCAGAATATCCTGAAATGCGAAGCAGAAAATGTCGACAATCTCAGATGGCCCACAATCATTTATATTAATGCCCCTATGAATTCTCAGTTCAAACAAGAAACCACGATACAAGGTCTCAGATACACATGGCCTTGAGAGTAAATCTCAAGATCTTCCACGGGGCCATGATAATGCATTTCAATCCTCCCACTAGAGGTCGTATTCTTGAATAATCTTCTCCGCTGCCCATGCGCCAATCAGATACGCCCAACTCGTGACGTGACAGCTAGGCATCAGTGGAGTCACACTCATATCCGCTACGTAGAGGTTCTTGAGTCCTCTAACTCGGAACGACGGGTTCACCACCACGCTTTCATCGCCATCTGCGGGCCCCATGCGTGCCGTTCCGGCATGGTGCCAACCAGTAGTCAACCCGGTTCGTATAAACGCCAGGATATCTTCTTCACTATCTGAAGCAGGACCATCGGTAATCTGGACCACGCTTTCTGAGATCTGCGGCGCCTTGATCACGTCTAGGACGAGGCGTGTCTGAGCGACCGCACAGGCAAGATCGAACCCTCCTTCATCGCCGAGGTAATTAGGGTCTATCAGCGGCGGGTCTCGCCAGTCTGCCGATGAGAGTCGGATGCTACCACGTGACTGCGAAGGCATGGCGAAGCTCTTGATGACGAAGTTGGGTGCATCTCGTGGCAGTTCCGGAGGCCAGTTGCCGCCCGAGATGAGCTCGACCATCGGCGCCAAAGGACGTTTGAGCGCTCGCTGTTCATCCGTTGGGATCGTTTTGAAAGAAGTCATTGATAAGAATGATTCATCGCGGATGAAAGCTATGGCGAGGTTAAGAAGGTCCTGGTTCGGCGAAGGAGTTATGGAAGCCGGCACTGCTGCCCCAGCGAAAGCCTCGGTCATCTTCCACTCGAACGGGAGCATGTAGTGATCCTGGAGATTTGCCCCAACGGCGGGCACATCGGTGATCACCGGGATGTCAAGAGAGCGAAGATGCTCTGTCTCTCCGATGCCAGAAAGCAAAAGCAGCTTCGGTGTATTGATGGCTCCACCAGAGGAAACCACGGCTTTTCTAGCTTTGAAGGTCTGCTCGCCACCGTTAACTTCTACACCGACCGCCATGTCTCCTTCAAATACAATCCGGGTGGCCTCAAGACCCGATTTTATGATAAGATTGGCAGGTGTGTTCGAAAGCCAGGCTGTTGCAGCTGTAACTCGATAAGACGCCCTTTCTGACATGGCAGGAGCAAGGCCAATTCCGAGGGAGTTGCCCGAGTTCAGATCGTGGTTCAGGGGAATCCCACGGTCAACGAAAACCTTGAGGACCTTTTCGTCCCCAAGCTTGACAGATGAACAGTACTCCGCGGTTACTGATCCATTTTCTCCATGGCCGGGGATCTTTCCGTCTTTCTCTCTGACAAAGTCACTGAGAGGTTGCTCGCCAGAGCCTACCAGGGGGGTGGAAAGGGAATTAGCCACCGCATTTGGTATGTACTTCTCGATTCCATCCAACAACTCTCTTGCCCTTTTCCACCCAAATAGCGGGTCGCCGCCAACACGCTCCTGCCACTCGTCGATGTCTGCATGATTTGGTGTGGTCCAGATTGAGAAATTGATGTTCGTAGACCCGCCGAGGGCTTTGCCGCGGCTAGCATCGAGCACTCGGCCATTGAGGTATTTCTGGGCTACGGTCTTGTAACCCCAGTTGTGCTGCGGCTGGGTTACCCAAGCTATCCAGCGCTGTGTCAACGCACGGTCTTGGAGGCGAGGGGCAGGAGGACCAGCCTCTAATAGAAGCACAGTCGGCGCTGAAGGGCTTGTGGCGAGTCTGGAAGCCAGTAGCCCACCAGCAGGGCCACCTGGAATGTCATTCAGCTTGTGTGACTTATACACGGGCGGTTTTGTGTTTCTTGGAAGAAGACCATAGTCAAGATTTACTTACTTCCGACGATGATGAAATCATATTCCTCTGTTGTCATTGTGGAAAGATATATTCCCGAAATTCGTACAACTCTTGGATTTTGGATTTGAAGACTGAAAGGGGGGATACCGACCATGAACGTATAGAAACCAGAGTGCTAGACGAGAGCTTTTATACAGGTACACTAAATATGTGTAGGGGGACTTAATCATCTATATTTTTCAGAAAGCAGGTACATAAACAGCGCGACACTGAACCACTTTCTCGTATAGACCCGACCGCTGATTCGGTATAAACGGTTGAATGACATTCTAGTGACGAATAAAACGTTCTGTTCATGTTCGACAGAAGCGCAAGCGCTTACTGAGGGATTTGCATGATGTCTTGTAGACTAAGTTAATGGGGAAGGGTGTCATTGGTCTGCCTCGTAATCTTACGATCCTGATCAGCAGAAAGGTTTCCTAGTAGCCGGAATAACAGCCCGAAAACAGGATACTCTCCGGTGGTTCGTACTAAACATGCTCATGCCCTTTTTTCAAGTCGAGGATTTCAATAGGTTACGTCGTATTTTGGATAATTAGATAATCTGATAATCCGAATAGGTTTTAAATATTTTTTTTTAATATGTTTGAAGTGATAGTTCTGGCGTCAACTCAATACAACAACAAGGAAATCAAAATCGAAACCTCATATAGGTCCTTTTTTGTGATATTACATTGTTATACTATAATGCATCTATGTGGAATTGCTTCAGAGTTTAGTGAGTGGTCGCAGTGTGCTCAATTCTAATACAGAGGCTTAAGACGTAGAAATACCGCACGCCTGCGCACAAGTGGACATCAGCTCTGCAAAAGAATCAGGGATGTTGCCACGGAGCTGATCTAGCTGAGACGCGTTCAAGGTCTCGAGGTTATCCCCCAGCGCGGTGAGGAGGAGCTCGTCCGGCTGGATGGAGAAGAAAGCCTCGGCGATCTGGATCCTCCCGGAATCGGCGTTGTCGAAGGCCGCCACGAATACCGCAGGCTCGCACGTCGGGTTGAACTGGTAGTGGACTTGGCCCTGCGGGTACAGCATCCCCGTGTATGCACCGAGCGTGGCGTTGACCACGGGCCGCGTTACCGTGGGGTTGGTGCCGGCCGTGTTCCCCGTGGCGCCCGTGGTGGCTTCGAGCACGAGCCCGCCGACCATGCTGCCCTCGACGACGACCAGGAACTCATTACCGCGCGGGTGCGAGTGCGGCACGTTGAGCCCGCACGGGTCGAGGAAACCTACCGCCGCGGCCACACTGGTCCCTATCAAAGCCGGAAAGCTGTCCACGTTGGATAGGATGACCTCGCCACCGGTGGGTGCTTTGTGTGAGGCTTCGACGAAATTGTAGAGGATGTTGGTGGCGTCTGGTGGGTTAGGAAATAGGATCGCCTCGCGGTCGATGTAAGAAGGGGCTAGTAATAGACTCTGCTGCAGAGCTTTGGTAGAACCGGTCGACTGGCGCTCCTTGAGAGGGACCGCAGAGGCTGCAGAAATAGCAAGCGCTAGGGCGGCTGGGCGGACCATCTTGGTGGAGTTATGAGAGGTTTGTATGGATATGGAAAAAAGTAAGTGATAATTGAAACACCTTAAACAAGTTCAAAGGTTATGAGAAGTAAAAACAAAGTCAGGAACTGTAAATGTATGTTTAGGTTTAAGGAAGGTGGCAAATGGAATGGTAGATTGTTAATGGTTTTCACAATAGAAATGAACAGTGCAATAACCAATATTTATATATCATAGACAAGGTACGGTCACCGCAGCAGTAGTGATTCACCCTCCCCTGCTGCTATTGCTGCGGTTCGTTGCCGGGAACTGTACGCACGGGGTGTGTGTGTGATAAGCGGAGGATGTCCATGTGCCTTCAGCATGGCTCGAGAATTATAGTTACTTGGCATCAGAAAAGATCCCTGAATGAGCGATTCTAACCCTGAGGATGCACTGAAACAGGCAAGGCTACTTCATGAACGTCTTAACGTTTAATATGTGGGGAGTTGTTCTCATACACCATGTCAGCAAGGCTGCGAACTAGAGACAAAAAGAGAACTCTAATTAAAAATCTACGTAGACGAACACGATCCGAGTTGCCGCTCTTGGGGTTGCCCCTTAAACAGCTTGATGGGCATTGCCATTGTCAGTCAGCATAGTCATCCAATATTCTCAAAAAAGGGTTCTGCGGCTTCCTCAGGCTCACGTCATGTAACCACCATTTGCACTGTTTTCTGCACCGCCACCTGTGTGGTATTTTTCTCAGGAATGCACGAGCATTTGATGTAGCACCAAGTAATTGTGGTGTTTGTTGCTTCAATAGGATTTTTTCTTTGCAAGCAGATTCAGTCAGTACACGGTATATCGAACAGCGAATCCCCAGACCTCGACCTGAGGTCCATTTCGAGGGCTGCCTCCAGGTACTTGGTTTATTTGGCAATAAGATTATGTTTGTTCAAGCTGGGCCGCACCTTTAAGCGAGCTGACGCCGCAGCCTAGCCAATTGCAGCGCGGCGTATACCTGGATCGGGGTTGGCTGCGCAGACAAAGACCTTCACTATTACGTTAGTGAAAGACCCGAGTTCCTGGTCTGAAACCATTGAATGATCGCTTCTAGGATGTCAAAATAGATTATCAACCGTTGCAGTTTGAATTTGCCATCGATAATCGCTAGCGTTTGGATCGGATCGAGTTGGAAGGCTTAGATGGTGAGGCGCTGTGACCAATGTATAAAGCTCATGCGGAGTTCTAGGTCTTGATTTTCTTGTACCAATATGCCTATCACGAGACGGTGGCAGCAGCAAGTTTTTTTTTGTGGTCTTCTATCATCTTCTCAATCTGGAATGCTTGGGACTGGGCTGCTCGAGGCACTTCTTGTGTCCCTTCCAGGCCATGTACCACGACTCTGTGTAGCTACATCTAAGGAACCCAATATTGTCTGATATCCCATAATCACAGTCACGAATGATCTAGGGTTCTGCGCCCTTGGGTTTGCATCCTGTGTGGCGCCTGTTCATGCAATGTACGTTGCGCCGACATCTTTGCCCTGCCACGGAGTTTGTTCCTTCCCGTGGCGTTCAGGTAACATAAGCCGAACCCCTGCAGGTCATTTTGTCTCTCCCTTGACAAGTGGCACACCTTCAGTTCATGTGGCTTAGCCAACCTTTCTTTCGAATACACGTAGCTCGGTTGACCAAAATGAGATCCCTTTTGGTGACTAGGATTCGCAGCCACAGTAAGACAGGGCTGCATGCTGTGGGGAGCCTCGCTAAAGATGAAGTCAAATACTGCTGCAACTTCAAATTGGCTTTGCGGGTGAGCATCTCACTTCAGGTCTAGTCGTCCAGCGAGCATATGTGCATGCAGCTCCCCATTCTCCGGTACCGCCTTAATCCCTGCGAGCTTGCTCACGGCTTCTCATGACACATCCAAGATCGAAGAATGAGAAATAATCATGGGATGCCACTCCTGGTTTTATGTTTCTTCCATCCACAAAGGTGGTTAGCCATGCCTTTGCAGGGTAATGGCCAGTCGATGAAAAGGACACGATACTAGCAAATTTGAAAGGAAGTCGTCTCAGAGCACTCTTGGCCGAAATGTTCTACTCCCAGTTGTCCAATCTGCCCCCAGAAGCAAATAAATTTAACTATCCCTTTTGTGAACGATTACCAGCGGGTAAACGGCTCGGGTGGCCCATTTTCATACACGTAAGGTTGCATTAACACGGTATGCGCAGCTCAGTCACAAGATCATTCAGATACCTCAGACCACCGCCAAGACTACGAATGGCTAAATAGAAAACCCATATCAGCTCATATTACTGGTGCTTCAATACAATCAAGATGCCCAAGAGTTCATTTGGCATGGACATGTTTATATATGTAATCATTGACATGCTTTGTATTATAATGCAACACAATTCTACAAATATACTACCGGTCCGCTTAAGCGAGGTTGCTTCCGGAGGCCGACGTAGTCTCTGAACTTGACAGGTGCATGATCTAGACCTGGAATAGCACCCTTTGGGAATATAAGGGACGGTATCTTGGATCTTATAGGCCTGTGGGGTTGACGGTGGGCCGTCAGTGCAGTCAATGTAGTACATCCCGGTGATACGCTACTCGTTTATTTTCCCACATGAAGCAGGTCCTTTGATACGTCGTGAGCCGTGCTACCATCACGGAACTTTTGTCATGGCCCGACCCGCTATTAGCAATTCAAACCTCCTAACTGAACTGAACAAGTATATTGGGGGCTTGATTTCCAGATATAATGGCGGGAGCTTTCCGTCATCTCAACAGGTGAAGGATTGCGTTATCTGCGCTGCTTATTATTGGACCTATACAGATCAGTATAACACGCCAGCCTCTGCTGTGGAAGAATTCAGCTTAGACTTGATCAAGGCCACTCCGTTGAGTCGACTTTGATAATGTTTGTCCGGCAGAGCTTCGTCCCCTGGACAGTACTATCTATCGTTCTGGGTGCTGCACTCACACCGCATCTAGCTCTAAGTGCAATTGCTCGAGATGTGACCATCACTGCTACCTCACCAACAATCGCGGGTGTGGTGTGCGCCACAAGCGCCCCATATCAGGAGCTCCTTTCTTATAACATGACAAGGTTAGAAGTAGGCGACCACCCATTTGGAATACTCTATTTTAACCAGACTATTGCATTTGTGGCCGTGGAGTCCACACTCGTCATTCTGGACACAGCAAAGTTTACTCCTGTGTCGATGGCGACAATACCTCTTCCCCCGGATATAGACGTAGGGGGCAACAACTCTGAATCTGAGGATTTTGCGTACCACGGCCTGACCATGTCAAATGATCTGCAAAACCTGTATGTTACTATCGGTTATGGCGCAGTTGTCTTCGATATCGCAAAGGTGATTGCGGGGAGAAGCGATTCAGTCGTAGGGGTTATAAGTTCAAAAGGTATGGTTGGGCACAATGCCGTCGAGATTGCCATGACTCCTGATGATAAGTTTGTCTTCATTACTCAGGAGCAAGGAAGTAACATCACTTTGAACATCGGGGCATTGGAAGTTTTTGAAGTGTTTAAACTGGCAAATGGAACGGTGGAGGCTCTTTGGAGAGGCTACATCATTCTTGGTTACGCGACTATTTCTCAGCAGTTCTCCCCAGACTACACGAAACTCTTCGTCACGAGCGAGCTGAGCATCCTCACCACTTCCATCAACCAGACCACGGGAACCATTAGCGTTTTGGACGTTGCGCAGCTCATATCAGCCCCGGCAAAGTCGTTCCTCTGGCGGGTCGATGCCCGGTGCCATCCGGTGCGCTGCACGATGTCTACCGACGGTACCACGCTCTGGGCCACTGCCAGAGACTCCAACCAACTCCTGGCGTTTGAAGTAGACAAGTTGGTCCACAACCAAACATCAGACGCGCTGCTCACCACGGTGCAGACCGGCACGTCCCCAGCTGGTGTAGCGCTCGTTGGCGACTTTGTCCTCACCGCAGATTCAAACCGCTTTGGCTACCTAGATGCATCCACCGGCGTCACGGTCGTGGATGCCTGATCGGCGCTGCGGCGAGGGATCGTCAGATTTCCACAGATTCCCACAGGCCCCTGGACACGTGAGCTAGCGGTCAGCCCAGATGGCAACACACTGCTTATTTCAGAATATGGGGCGCAGTCGGTTGTAGCCGTCGACATCAGTTCATTAAACACCGGAGGGAACAGCTCCATCAAGGTATAATCGCTGCTTCCCTGTAGCCACTCTTACGAGTTTGATCCTCTTGCCGACACGGGATATAATGCTTAATACATAATTGGTAGGGAGAGTGTGTACAAAGAAAATATATAAGCAATAAAAATATTGATTTGATTCTTTGCTGCACTATTTGAGTCAAACTTGAAAATGTCGGAAAGAATACACATAAAACGCTGGTTGACTTAGGCATATAGATAAGCAGTGCTAATGATCTGTATGTACTGTTTTTGTACTGTAGCACACGTGATGTCGCGTTTGTTCCCTTGGCGTAAGCTCTTCCGAAAGTGTCCCCACCACAACCCTCACATGCGGCGTGCGGAAGCTTTGAAAGTCCTCTGCAGGCGGCCATCAAGATGTCGAGAAAGCAGCCAAGAGGAGAATGGATTGAAACGGTAAATATTTTCACTACAATATGATGGGTTTCACATACGAGGAGATCTAATAGCTGGGGCCACTTGTTTACTAATGCAACCAAAAACCTCAGGACTCCGGGAACAAGGTCAACCGGAAGGCCACCCTGATAGGGACCCAGCATATCATGCTTGGAGGCAAGACCGTCATCATGCCAGACGTCATGATACGCGGCGATCTTGCCAGGACGGTAGCCTCAGCCCCAGGGACTGCATCCGGGAGTAACACTGCCGTATTCATCGGTCGCTACTGCTTCCTCAGTAAAGGATGTTGTCTGCGGCCGCCTGGCCGTATTTATAAAGGGTAAGCACCCAGGAACAGTGGCTAGTGGTGGCGCGGGTCGGTTATTATCTCTCTTTGCTGACAGGCTGCCCTCGCCCCTTGCAGTGCATTCACATATATGCCGCTCCGCCTCGGCGACCACGTCTTCATCGGCGAGGGCACTGTCGTGCAGGCGGCTACGGTCGGCAGCCACGTGCACATCGACAGGGACGTCGTGGTCGGCGAGTTCGCCATCATCAAGGACTACGTGCGCATCCTCGAGGGCACCATAATCCCGGCCAACATGGTCATCCCGAGCTTCAGCATCGTCGCCGGGCAGCCCGCCCGGATCGTCGGCGAGATTCCCGAGGGCGGCCACGAGGATTTCGAGCTCAGGGATATGTACAAGGCGGTTAAGACAAATGTTCCCCTAGGGGTCTGATTTCTAATGTGCCCCTTTATTCACACCAATCAATTTCCTTGGACCGGGAGACGTTAGAACCGCACGTGCTGCAGCAGGAAATAGAGTGGAGTTGGGCGTTATCTTGATTTCTTGAGGAATAGTCTAGATACCTTTTGGGGCTTACATCAAAATTTTAAATGTTTAAATTCTTAAGTGACTACTACGGTGTAAAGCCTGTCGGCGAAATGTGATGATGGAAGGATTCTACGGGGAGACGTGAACTATCACAGGCAAGCATCTCGAAGTCCAAAGAGAGGCACTCAACTACTACCCATAACAAGTGGGTTCAGCAAAACTTTTTCTATTTCATTTCCGTTCAAGATAGTGTGTGACTTCTTGTGTACTGGGCTGAGTTAATGTCTCCTAAAGCTACCATTTCGCCTGACCAGTTGCGACAATAATATCACGATAAAATAAAATTGCAAGTGTACGTCCTCATATCTCCGTGACCAGAATACAGTCTCTGAACAATAAATCTACTTGACAAGATCGGATAGTTCTGGAACCTGATTCCTGATGCTTACATAAGGAAAAAATACCATAGGATAACAACATGTAATATCATCCTGAACTACTAGACACTTTCAATCAATCTGAGATTTGCAATACTGGATAAGCTACACCATACCAGAGCCTTTCTGTGATGTTTATCCGCGATGCTGAATTTCCCACAGTCACTCCTCAGTCAACCTCATAGCAATTTCTTGTTAGTGAGGAAGTCGACGATGTAATTGCCAATTTCAGCTGGTCGCTCCAGCGTGCAATAGTGCGAGCAGTCCAGCTCGTACTTGGTGAGGTCAGGCAGAAGACCGAGCTTTGCAGGCTCCTCGACGGCAGCGGTTGTGGCGACAGCATCCTGGGCGCACCCGATGAAGAGCACGGGCGCGTTGATGACCAGGTCCTCGGGCTTGAAGAGCTCCTTCTCGGCGCGGTACTGGACGGCGTCGACCATGGAGCGATACCAGCACTGCGGGCCAGTCATGCCGTCGCGGCGGACCCGGCTGGCGAACTTTTCCAGCTCCCCCGGGGCGCGCGCGTGCTCCTTGACCGGCTCGCGGCGGTCCTCGACCAGGTACCGCCGGAAGGCGTCCTTCTCGCAGTAGTAGTCGCGGATGGTGGTGGGGCTGTCGCCGTGGATCAGGTGGTACAGGCTCTCGGCGTGCTGCTCCATGATCTCGGGGCAGTCGTCGGCCACGAAGAAGCGGAAGTAGTCGTAGCGCGCGTACCCGGCCTGCTGCTCGGTCACGCTCAGGAAGAAGTCCAGGCTGAAGTCCACATCCGCAAGGATCGGAGGCATGTAGGCCACGCTCAGGGTGACGAGGCCCTTGCACCGCGGGGCGTTGATGAGGTAGACTCGCTGGGCAAGCCACGAGCCAAAATCGTGGCCGATGGGGATAAACTTGTCGACGCCCTCAGCGTCTAATATCTCGCAGAGATCCTGGACCATGAACTTGACGTTGTACTCCTCTGGGTCGGTCGGTTTAGATGTGCCTCCCGAGCCCAGCAAGTCTGGAACAATGATGCGGCAAGGCAGCTGTGAGAGGAAAGGCAGGACTGGAAGCCATAACTCAGAGGTAGCAGGCCATCCATGTAGTAGGAGAAGGGTGATTTCTGGACTTTGGCTAGATTTGTTCTCGTCATGCTTGGTGACATAGTAAGTATACGTTAAGGAACGGGAGGTTTTAAGCTCCTTCTGCTGCAGAAGATTCTCCATGATGAACGATTGGTATTGCCTTCAGCTGGTTGAGTGTGAATGTATCTTATGAGCTCAAGTTTATGATTCAGTAACGCGTTTGACTCATTGCGAGCTCAACCAGTTTATATATCCTTCGATGGCAAGCTATTACAGCAGAGTATACAGTGGATGTCAAAAATTTCCTTTTCCGGTAATTTTCTTAGCGTCACGAAGTTTGCAGTGAGGTCAGAATTTGATTATGAATCCTTTAGGGGAAATGCTTCCTTATACGCCTAGCAAGTTCCCACTGCGCTGCAAAATCCAAGGCGGACAAGGGATGATGATCCCACATTGTGCGGCAGCTAGTCAGTAGCAGTGGGCTAACAACAAGGACGAATCCCCGCTCGTTCTCATTATTTCCAGATATGGAGATTCCCAAAATACAGTAAGAACATCGTTGATTATGGGAACCATATTTCGTAGTGGTGCGATAATTTGTACTTGGACCACGGACCTCATGCGTCTATGTAAAGTTATCCATTAGTGCCGGGTGGATGCTTCAGACATTTACACGGTGTAGATTACGTGATTGAGACGCGATATCAGTCTTGGACAACTCAAGAGTCGTGCCTCGGCACTTTTGATCAAAGACAGTTTCAAGACAACCGGGCTCAGCATACACACAAAGCAAAGTAGACGGCAGCGCAAACCCGACAAGGGGACAGGACTCGGCTTGGCAAACAGCATTATCAAAGCTCCAAACGATCTGGGAGCGGTCTCTCCTAGTTAACCTACGCAGTAGAGGCACTGATGAGCACAGGCCGGTGGAGCAGTTTTGACATGGGATCGTCATGCAGGAACAGGAGCGAATGGAACCACCGGAGTGAAGGTTAAAATCCATTATTCCCGATTGGGAAAACCTCGGCACGGTCGCTTATCCGGAAGGAATGAGTTGCGCGACCACTATCACAAGGGCTAATTAGATTATTGCGATCTTTTCTTATCCCGTTTCCCTCTGCTCCCATCCAGCAATAGACTGACTACACCTGTTTTCCATCCTTTGGTCGGACTTCACTTTTTAACCGCGCCGTTGCTTCACTAGACTTGCCTGTCTTTGCGCCTGCTCGAAGGAACGAGACGGAGGCTACTGCTTCATGGTGTTGCCGGTCAGCCAGAGCCTCCTCGCCAAGTGCTCGACCACGATCTTCTGCTACCTGCGGTCGCTCCCGCTCTGGGCCGCCGTTATCGTCATCTTCATATTCGGAGCTATTCGAGCCCGCATCGCTTCGAGCTCCGGCCGCGAGTCCGCACCCCCGACCTCCCGACCGAACCAGCGGCCACGAGCCTCGAAACAGTAGCATAGCCTGCCCATCATGGTCTCGAGTGCGGCTTACGCGAAGCCTCTATCGCAGATAGCGAAGCCAGTGCTGCTTCCGGCCTCTTTGGCTGCACTGAGCTACGCAATCTATCATGGCCGGGAGAGCGTTGTGGACTTTGTGGTGAGATTTTGCACGGGACCGGGCAGCAAGAGTCGTATTGTAGCTCTGGTTGTCGTGCTGTGGAACTGGAAGAGTCTCCCCCTCGCATGGACAGTACGTTTTCTTTTCCTTTTCGTGTCCTTGGCACATGCCTGCCTCTCGCAATGGAAAACTAACGAGTGCGCTTTTGTCCGTTGTCTAGGTCCGCATTTTCAACACCATGATCCAACACATCCTGATCCGCAAGCTGCACACTCACAGCCCTGACAAGCTTTTCCACCCGGTCATCTCACAGACGCACGTCACTCTCCTCGAAGTCGACTATAACATCCACAAGTCAAACAGTACATACTTTGCCGACCTCGACATCTCCCGCTCGCACCTGGCCTCGCACATATTTGCGCGCGGCATCCGCGCCCTCGGCAACAACGAGAAGACGAGGCTGGTTATGGACCCGGCGAACCCGGACCGCCCCGCGCGCGGGCGCTTCGGCGTGTCCCTCGGTGCGGTGCAGTGCACCTTCAAGCGGGAGCTCAAGCCGTTCCAGCGCTACGAGCTGTGGTCGCGGGTGCTCAGCTGGGACCGCAAGTGGCTGTACCTGGTTACGTACTTTGTCGAGAAGGGCGCGGTGAAGCCGCGCTCGTGGGACGCCGCGAGCGGCGGGCCGACGCGCAGCGCCGAGGGCAAGCCCGAGGACTGGGAGAAGAAGATCTTCGCCACGGCCATCAGCAAGTACGTGTTCAAGATGGGCCGGCTCACCATCCACCCGGCCGTGGTCATCGAGGCCAGCGGCCTGCTGCCCGAGCGGCCCGGCGGCTGGGTCGTCGACACCGAGAGCGGCAGCGTCACGCCCGCGGAGCCCGTGCTCGGCAACACCGACGCCGAGGCCAAGATCGAGGAGGCCAAGACCGGCTGGGACTGGCGCAGCACCGAGGCCGAGCGCCTCAAGGGCATGGAGTTCGCGGCGCACTTCGCCGCCCTGGATGGGCTCGTTGGTCAGTTCGACGGCGGCGAGCACGGTGCCCTGGGCCGCTTCTCGCTGGGCTGAGTGCGGTGGAGGTTACGACTTATAGGGTTTTTTACCGCTTTCGTTTCCTTTAGGCAGAGAGAGCGAGAGAGATAGAGATAGAGATAGAGATAGTGAGGGGGCCTCTCTTACAAGTGCTTACGAGAAGGGCAGCCCGTTTCATGATTTATTACTTTTTATTACATTTGCTTTACTGCCACAACACCTTATAGAGATAAGGATGTAAGTGGGCAAGAAGCAGAAGCAGTGGACGGTGGACAGCCCGCTTCGAGGGCTATGACAAGTCACGAATAGATCACAGCTGATTTCAGACGCTCGAGAGAAAGAATTTTACGTTCTGGAAATACCCAGATGTTTTTTTTCCGCATATAGAATAATAGATACACATTCGAAAATCACTGGCCCGGGAAGGTAACCCCAAAGAGGTATATTCATCTTTCTTGAGGCATTGCCTTCCTAAAGTCCATGCCCCAATACCAACAAGCAAGCGCCCCGCTTGCGAATCGGATGGTTTGGTATCACTGTTTTCCCCGGGTTCAGCCTTCCAAGGCTCCAGCTATTTATATAAAAAAGATATTGATTTAAAATAGGGTGGGTTTCCTTCTATCCCGCTTTCCCTTTGCCATCCGGACCCCGACCAATCGTAAAATAAAAAATAAAGTCACCAAACCCCCCTCAGCCCCCATTTCGAAAATGCAGGTTTCATGAGACCATCATCTCTTTTCCAACCAACAACAAACATGATCCGTTCTGCGAGCTTACAAAGCGAAAGCAGCGACGGCAGCGACGGCACCAGCCAGCATGCCGAACTCGTAACGGCCGGCGGCAGCGTTCTTGGAGGTAGTGGCGCTGGCAGAAGTAGTAGTGCTGGTGGTGGTGGCGGTAGAGTTGGAGGTGGAAGTAGAGTTGGAAGAGCTGGTGGAGTTGGCGCTGATGCCGAGATCAGCGCAGATCTCGAGGCTGATCTCCTCGGCCGCTGTAAAAGGGAAAGTAACCAAGGTTAGCTCGAGCTGCATTGCATTATGTGTGTAATGGAAATGGGAGTGTGAGTGAGTAAGTGAGTATGTGGGTTGAACGTACTAGCAGCGTCGGTGGCGTTGCAGCCAGCGGCGATACAGGGAGAGACAGCAGCCTGGAGGGCAGCGGCGTTGGTACACTGGCAGGTGTAGTCGGTGGCAGCACAGTTGACGGAAGAGACGCCGGTGATCAGGCAGGTCAGGGCGCACGAGGGGATGGAGGCCACGAGGGAGGTGATCTCATCGGCCGAGACGGCGGCGACGAGGAGAGAGAGAGCGAAGGTCTTGAACTGCATTTTGGCGGTGTTGTTGGGAGTAAGAAGAAAAAGAATTATAAATATATATATACAGATGTATATGGAAGGAGTGTAATGAGTGAGAGGTTTGTGTATAAAGCTCTTGCGTAGTTGGATCAGGGAACGACGAAGAAAGGGTATAAGTTATATATGAAGAGGGAGGGGGGATAAACAAGGAGGGAAGAAGCTCAGGTCACCCTTTTATCCAGGCTTGTAAACTAGTGTAGAGACTTAAGAGAGCTACTCCGTATAACCGGACTCGTTCGAGGCAGCATACATTCCAAAAAGGCTCAATCAATGGGGAGCGGCTAACTGAGCACCCGGACCCATGTGTGGATTCAACTCGGGTTCGAGGCATATTGGCGGATTTGGATCGTTTTGCTGGGATCCCAGTCTCTCAATCAAGGGTAAGCTCTTAAGGTAGACAGACGCCCCCCCCCCTTAACCAACCTTACTAGTTTGCACCCACCGCAGCTAGCAGTATTTGTGTAACCCAATCCGGGTAATTTGGGGAAGAAAACACTTCGAGTACCTGCGTTAGGCGGGACATACATTGGATGTACTGTACGGTACTATGTATTCCAGCATGCTGCACTGCTTATTCGTCCGTAGTAGGTGTGTATGCACAAGGTCTGATCAATCCCTTATGTGTGTAAGAATCCAAGAAATACCGGCAGGATGAGCATGAGCAGCGTGGAGCGCCAGTGTTAGACTTGTTAGTGCACATATCACTTGGCAAGTGCCGGAGAGCTGAATTTCCTTTTCTCTCCGTCTCATGCCAGTTAAGAAGATGATTGACGATGATTTTCAGGTTGAGTCGAGAGTCGTTGAGCCGGTCCTTTGTAGTGAAAATTTAATCTTGAAGCCGTTGTTTATGGAGCAGTGCCCGCCGGCGATCGTCCAGGTACTCGCGATCTTGGCGATTGCACGGACCTAGGTTTAGCAGAGTGTCTAGCAGAGTGTCTAGATGAGAACTAAACAAGCGCCCACAAGGCTGGGCTATCATACGATCTTAGCAAGTCCATTTTGTGTCTCGTGCCTGGCGCGCTGTTATTGTTGTTATTGGAAAAAAACTGAGTGTCCGATACCGTATTGAGCTGCGATTCTATTCTGTGCCCCCAAGTTCGTATGGCTCTAATGTTCAAACAACGGGTGCTGATCTCACTTTCGTGTGGAGCGAAAGAACCGATATGGGGGCCACGGAAAATATTGAAGTGGTCCTTGTTATCTGACTCGCACCCGCAGAAGCCCAAACAAGCAATCAGTGAAAATGCGACCTCAAGCAGCCAGTGAGCAATCGACATCAACCTAAAGCTTCAAGTGGCGACCGCGTAAGAGATCGAGGATAGCTACATTTGGTGTTTCTTAGCGATCATAGCCTGTACGTACTCCGTCGAGGAGACCAGTCCATGGTTACTAGACACATGGCCGGATCGAGCATCTTTGCTTGGTGACTGACTGATTGTGGGGAGTGGACGGATCTCGAAGAACGACCCATCCGACGGGGCCCAGCCTAACCGATAGCGTGCCGGCGGGGATGTGCCAGGAGTAGCCAGGGACCATCAAAGTCCCACACGGTGCCGGGGCGTCTTGGTGCTGATTCGTCCCAACTTCTGCTGGGCCAAGCCATGGTGCCTGGCTGTGTTCAATTTCAGGAGAGCTCATGGGGCGGCATTAGCGTCTATAGCACTCTCTCACACACACATACACGAGAGTATCTGCAGGATTGACAAGCAGTCTGCAGGGGGAGCCAGGTGGTTGCTGACCACTTCCTCCAGCTTTCCCTCGTTGAGCACTAGGATGGCAGTCCTGGCAGCTGGAACGCTCATCCCCTGCCAACGCTACGCGGGACCACGCATATTGATCCCTCGCGGCTGCTTCACCTCTGCGGGGGGAGAGGCACTAGGGTACTAACTTACATAGTAGTTATGTGTAGCACTTAAGGAGCCGTCATATAGGTGGGTAGCTGGACGGGGGTGAATTTGACAAGTTGATGAAGGCCCCCAGAGTGCTACTGTACCATGGTAGTAGATAGCTGACCAGGAACAGATAGCTAGTAAGGTTGTTGATAGTCGAAAGCTATGATTGATGAAACCGGGTTCTTGAGACTCCTGCATGGCGTGGGATACTGCCCAGGAGAGAAACAGTAAGTTAAGAAAAATCGAGCGATACAGCTACGGAAATAAAAAAAAACCTAACATAAAATAAAATATCCAAGAAACCTTTTTTTTCTCTAACGGTCGAACACAAACGACCCCAGCATCGTGCTTTAAGCTCGCCTAAAACAGAGCTGGGGAAGTTGCAGATCCAAATGTGAAAAAACAGAAGACCCCCCTTTAAAACCGCGACAGCTGGCAGAGCCGGGGGGTCGATCAAGGTTTGGCGCCATGCTGAGCGCTCTGACCACCAGAGCAGCCCACCCTAGTAGGGTCCTTTCAGGGCTGTCGCCACCACCAACATCACCAGCTAAAAAAGTTAAGAATCGACCCGACTTTGTTCACCGTGCGTGCTGTCTACATACTTATCTACCTACATAACCCCCTAGGGCATATACATAGTACCTTGGGATATTTATGGAGGAGTACAGGCCGTGTCTCCTGGAGCCTGGCCCAGGCGCAGCGGGCGTTTTGTTCCAGGGCAAACTCTTCGCTTTCAACTCATACCCCGGGACTTCGGACATTTGCATATCAGATCCCTCCCCCCCCCCGAGCACAAACTCCGCCTTACGCCACTGTTATGCTGCATTTGCCGCTCAGGTAGAGATCAACCGCGCTGGTCAGACCATCTGTGTAGAGCCACTCAGCTTGGTAAGGATATGTACAGTACAATAAGGCCATATTGACCATTTTGAAGTGAATCTGCTGCGGTGTGCAGGGTACGATTGAGGAGCCATGCAAAGTCATTTCTGGTGGTGTCGTCCCCCGCAGCATCGCACAGCGCTCATTGGCCCACATGGGCGTGTTTGTGCTGTGCTTGCACACTGCATCTCGCGGACTTGGCTTCACATTCGAGAAAATAAAAGCAGAAGAAAAAAAAAAGTCGTCCCTCGACTTGCAGTTGGGGAGTCTGGCAAGCCGCGTCACCCGTAGCCCAATTTCACCAACCCTTTCCCGTGGATGGGAAGCATCGCATCGCATCGCATCACATCACATCCCCCAAGGGATTCTTCTGTTACACATGCAGCCCCCCTATCGTCGCATACGCCGGCCCATCACACCAGTCACGCATTGATACTCTCTAGCTCAGCTCGGGTTGGTCGGCCAGGCTTTCCTTTCCTCCAAGGCGAAAGGCTAGTCCTGCCTTCGTGTGATGTCTTATCCACCATGCCATGTGGTCCTCAGGTCCTCATCGCGCTAGGGAAGCAAGTCCCGAGGCGCCGTCCAAACACCAAGTGCTAGTCTACACTTGCATTAATTCAATGCTCCACAGAGGATTGGAAATCACTCGGAGGGAGCTCCCAGCGTAGATGATCTTTCTTCTCGTGGCCGCCACAGCAGCCACTGGTGGAAATGGCGAGTAATAAGATGGACGGACATGTTAGCGAATAAGCTAATAAGCTGACGAGCGAAAATGTCATGCAAGGGGATGGAGCACCTTGCAGCTCAATCGCTGCTGGTGACCGCATGTCCTATGCCAGCTCGGGAAGCCATGGACTGACTCGGCCGATTTATTAATCGCTTTCGGATTCTGGCTGTTAATCACTGAAACTAACCTACAGGTCTCGTACATCTTCAGCATGAACAAGTGGAAGGCTAATAAGGAGGATGGATGTTGTTTCTAGTACTAACCACTCTGAACTTAGTTGCCATAACCCGACAGCATAAGTCCTCATCACTTCTAAGAACGAGGGTATTTGATTGGTTCAATTGCCATTGCATTAAGCCCATCCTGAGTCTTGATCTAAGGCATCCTGGGTATCCAAGGAAGCCTTCGTGTTTCAGAATAACAGCGGGTGTCCATCCGGGGCAAGCTCACCTGAGACTACGAAAAAGGAGAGCAACTTGATTTCGTCCCAATTGACTGGAGGTGTGACCGAGTGCCGTAGCTAAGGGTTTGTTGGCGGTACCATCGTTCCTATAGCCTTGATTCCTTTTTTCTAACGTGTACATCGGTCACACTGCATTGCCATGCCAGCTCCTTCAACCCGTTGCCCAAGCTCCGGCACGGGCCTATAGTATAAATGGGTCCGAGAATCCTATTGATACAGAGGAGGGAACCACTTACCGTAAACCGTTTCATGGCACAGACCCCGGAACGGGGTCTTACAGAGTTTACCAGGGTAAACTAGATAACGAGGGGGAAGTTTTGGCGAGCTTTTGATTACGGCGCCAGGCCCATGTTACTACTCACATAAATGTTGTATGGATCAAGTGCACCATTATTCCCAGCGAAATCCGGCCCTCCGGGTAGTAGATGGTGTGCCCATGCTATCATCGTTTCTAGCATAGAACTGCGACTATGATGTATGGCCTCACGCGTGTCATGTCTACTAGATAGCACCAAAAGAAAAAAGGTCGGCGGAAGTTCTACGGATCTATTCTATTGCTCTCCACCCTCTAGGAAACGAGAAATGCACCACAAAGCTATCTAGTTAATAAGGCTTGCTTCCCAAGCTTATTAGCAGGGATGAGCTACAAGCAAGGGTCAAGCTGCTTACTTAGCGTTATAGACGGCGCTGAAGCACTCGTCGGCAGTCTGCCCTAAGTTCACCTCAGCCATGTCGTAGTTCCGTCTCTAGTTTGCCGCGACCTTGTAGCAGCTATGCAACTCTATCGGGAGGTTTCCGACCGGAATGGAGCAGAGCACTTCAGCAGATAAGAGTGTTTGGGATGATCAACTCCTACCAGACATCTAAGGGGTTTAGATTGTATCTGTGTTCATACTCAGACCGACCTTTCGCAACCGCTTCCAGGCATTGAGCTGGGTTTCCATTTTCTTCAGGGATACAGCCTGCCCCCAGTTTGAAAGGACATGTTGGTCTTCACAATTCTTGGCTATTGTGGTAAATCTTGCTCCTTCTAGATAGCCGGAGTAGTTAGTCGGAGGATTCGCAGAGTGAAAGCATCATGGAGCACTCCATTCTCCCACTGAAGTTATGCGAGCAGTTCAAAGAGCTCTACGCGCCGTCATTCCTAGCTTGAATTTGCAAATCACAATACTCACAAATTCCTATTACTGGTGCGGCTCACCCGGTGTATGAAATAATAGCTACCGGGAGCATCGCCGTCTGGGTTGGCAACATGCTGGCAATTTGCACTCAGTTGGACTGTGTTCGCCAATTGCTTCCAAAACCAAACGTGATAGCTATATTTATTTTTCGATGAGAAACGAAACACTCATGGTACTTCTCTCTATGAGACCTTATAAACGTGGTTCGTCGTTTTGTGTGCACTTGTAGGTACTGGACGCTGCATTGCGCGTGACATCGTGCTCACGCAAACCAACTTCAACCCTCAGCGCAGACAGCACCATTCGCGCCGACGTAACTATTCTATTTCACTTATTAGTATTTGGCAGGTAGATATTATATTTGGAGAAATGGATTTAGATAAAAAAGTGATTGAGATGAATATAAAAAAGGAAGGTCTCGGATTTGATCGGCTTTTGACCTTGAAACCGCCGTATAGCCGAAGATCAGGTGTGTTTCGCACGCCTTTTCTCCGCACGCAAAAGGCGCACACCGATTGCGTGCTCGTATGGGGGGTGGTTAACTGCCATCGCTCTGGGAATCTTGAAGAGGACAAAGAAGCAATCCAACCTGCAACTACCTCCACCCGTCTTTCCAAGAGCCGCAGAGGTCGATCCCGGGATAAGAAACATAGATATTTTTAGGTCGGGCGATAGGTAGAGAGCTGCCTCCATTGTTTTTGCTCCCCCTCCCTCCCTCTCGGCGTTTTTTACACAACCCCACCACCCCTACTACCGCTCCGACCGCACCACCGGTCCGCCCGAGCTTCCCGCCCGCAAATGACCATGGTGACCCGCCCTTCCGTCCCGCCTCCGCAAGACGATCTCAAAACCGTCGTCGAGTCGCGGAACCGGGAGTGGCACTTCCACATCTACTTCCTGCTGCAGTCGCCCACCGAAACTGCTGCGGCGCTGGCCCTGCGCGATGCCGTCCTGAGGCTCCGCCGAGATGGTAAGTCCCTAGAGTGCGAGAGACTAGCACGGAGACTGGCAAGATTTTTTTTCTTTTTATTTTTGCGTCGTCCACTACAGATGTACTGACAACCTGTCGAACAAACGCAGGTGCATTTGTTGCCGTCCCACTCTTCAGAGTCAACGAGTATCCCATGGGACCGCATCCCGCTGGATCGTACGAGAGTAAGTAGCCACAGACCGATTGGTGCATATCAACTCGTCAAGTCTAACAAGACCGTTTTGGGTAGTCTGGGTTCCCGACTCATCATTCTCGGATGTCTTTTTCTACTTGGCATCTAACCGTGGCAACTTGAGGTAAGTTTGTATCAATGAGATGCTTCGAGCATGGGTTTTTTATCCATCGACTTTGCCCTCAGCACCTATATCCATTCGACAGTTGTTGGTGGACATGATCCACCTTGTGTTTTTCTCTCTTCATCTAACATCCGTAACTCCATCTCAGCGTCCTCGTCCACCCTCTCACTGCGGATCAGCGCCGCGACCACGAGCTGCGCAATGGTTGGTTGGGCACCCCCTGGCCTATCTACCTGGACAGCCTGCCGCGCGACGGCGACATTCCGCTCCAGTACCCCGAGCTGGGTCTCGGCTGGTCCACGTCGCCGGAGCAGGAGATCTCTCTGGAGGAGAGGCGCAAGCGCGGCGCGGAGGTCGAGGCTCTGCTGGCCGACGATCCGGAGGCCGCGCCGGCTCCTGAGGATTGAGAAAAGTCCAATGCAGATTGGACGTATGCAAATATCACAACATTAAATTTATCAGTTCGTAACAGGAATGCCGAAAGTTTTGATCAAATTAAAGAGAAAAGCGGCACCGGGTTCAATATCGAGGCATATAACAAGCCGCACTGAGATGCTTAACCTTTGCATCCCGCAATTTCTTCAAATTTGCTTCTACCAATATAAATATATATATATACGCGCTTTGAGCTCTTTCATATACATACCATTGTATTTTTATGTGTTATCTGTATCCTTGAAAGTAGAAACAATGAACACCGACCGTTCTGCCTACAAGCAACCGTCACAAGAGCAACGTTGATTCCTTCATATGTGTTATTGTATATATAATTGGGATGATACTAGGCAAACTGACGAGGATGAAAGTTTGGAAGAGGAAAGTACCACTGGAAATGTGCCATGAGGCGCAATATACTGGCTTTTGAAATTCAAGTCTACTATCCTATCAGAGAAGTGAATAGTTATAGTATTAATATAACTAAACTCCTGATTGGTCGAGGTGAGTTCGGTCATTAACGTTACATAACTATTTAGATACTGGAATGCTTAGTATATGTTTGCATACCTAGTTTAATTTGATTAGACTGTGTCGTAGTTGCTTGGAGAGATGTCCTTGATCACAAGGATAACAAACAGTCTAGTGAAGAGCACCTGGGGCTTTTTGAGCTGAGAGAAGCATAGAACCTTGGATCTCACGCTCGCAGGCCAAAATGATACTCATCAAGCTAATTAAATGGTGCCAAATAGGAGGGAATACAGCTAAATCTGGGTATTTACTGGTTGCAATCTTTGAAAATCCACATCCAAGAAAGAGTCAACTCCCATAAAGCAAAGGAGGCTGCTACGTAGGGAGACACGGAATTCTGCCGTGCTGTACAAAACGCGGCAAGACATGATAGGGCCGCTGCGGGCCTTGTATAGCATCCTGAGAGGAATATCCAATATGCCACCGCCGATACTCGGGGTTTTGTGGGGCCTAGGCTGCATGGTAGGTTTGGCTTGTGCCATTCATTGCCATTGCCGAAGCCCAATATTGACCTGAACGGGGCCTGTTAAAGTGAACAACCTCCCACGCTACTCAGTGAGATTTGGAAGACCTAGTAAGTCCCTGTCTACCATATGCGGATCCTGCTGATAGAAATTGAAAAGAAATATCCTTAACTATACACCTGCAGCAAAGCAAAGCCACCGTGTAACGATTGCACATCACCTACAGAACGACGTACAAAAACCTACTGTACCCCGCGCCCGCGCCCCGCCCCGCCCCCCCCGCTACACTGCGCACGTAACTAAAACTCTCGCCATGACGCTCACGGTAGATTCCGTATTCCCACCCGGCTCGGGGGACCTGATGAGGTTCCCCAGCCGGCGGAGTGTCGTACACAGTACCAAGGGTATTGTGTCGTGCACGCAGCCGCTCGCGGCAAAGTGTGGTTTAGACGTCCTGGCGCTCGGAGGTAACTGTGCTGTAAGTCTTCTGTTGTTGTCTGCTTCATGGACTACACGAAGTTGAGTGATCCCATCCCGGCTAACCGGATTCCCGCAGGATGCAGCAGTAGCGGTTGGTATGATTTTTTGTTTTCTTTTCTTTTTTTCTTTTTAATCTCTTCCGACCGAGCTACTGTATGGGCTTCAAGCAATGGTCCACAGGTATCATGTACCCAGGATCCGACTGGAGGCAAAGGGAATACTACAGACGCTTGTGTACGTAACTAACATGCATCAGCTGCTGCTCTGAACATAACGGAGCCCGCGTCGACTGGTATCGGCGGCGACGCTTTCTGTCTGTTCTACGATGCCAAAACAAAAAAGATCTCGGCCATGAACGCCTCAGGCCGCGCCGGTGCCAAGCACACACCGGAGACCATCCGCAGCTCGCTGGGCCTCAAGGAGGGCGCGTCTAACAAGATCCCCCTGGACAGCGTCCACGCAGTCACGGTACCGGGCGCCGCGGCCGGTTGGTGCGATGCCGTGGAGCGCTTCGGCAGCGGAAAGGTCACCATGGAGCAGATCCTTGCCCCGGCCATCGAGCTCGGAGAGAAGGGTTTCCCAGTGTCAGAGCTGGTTACTGTTTTTGTGAGAACCAGCACCATCTTCCCCCGGCAGAGATCTCAGCATAGCTAACATTTTGCCTACAGTGGCATGTTGCTGAGCCCAAGCTCCGCAAGGCCTCGCCTAACTTCGCAGAACTGCTCAAGCAGGACCCTAGCGCTCCAGATGGCGCCAGGGCTCCTCGCCCGGGCGAGATCCTAAAGAACCCGACGCTCGCAAAGACGTTTCGTGCCCTGGCCACCGAAGGGAAGAAAGGGTTCTACACTGGTAGGGTTGCAGAGGAAATAGTCAAAGTGGTCAAAGACCTCGGTGGTCATTTAGAGATGGAGGACCTAGCCCACCATCTCGAAACAGGGAGCGAGCCCGTCGAGCCTATTTCGCTCAAGTTTAGGGGACAGGGGGTGGCAGAAAAGTTGAAGGGCAGCGTGGTCGGCAGTGGCAATGGGCATGAGTCTGATCCTGATGTTGGGCTGGAGCTCTGGGAGCACCCGCCTAACGGCCAAGGGATCGTGGCTCTCATGGCCCTCGGCATCCTCCAGGAGCTGGAGCTCGAGGGCAAGATCCCGACATTCAAGCCCGAGGACTTTAACACCACCCCTTACCTGCACGCCATCATCGAGGCGCTGCGCATCGCGTTCGCCGACGCCAGCTGGTGGGTCACCGATCCGAACGTGAAGAACGTGCCGTCGGCCTCGCTCATCTCCAAGGAGTACCTGGCGGAGCGCGCGAAGCTGTTCGACCCGTCCAAGGCGTCCAAGGGCTTGGATCACGGATCGCCGGCGCTGCGGAGCAGCGACACGGTGTACTTTGCGGTGTCGGACGCGGACGGCAACGCCATCTCCTTCATCAACAGCGTGTACTCCGGGTTCGGGTCGTGCATCATCCCGAAAGGCTGCGGCTTCACGCTGCAGAACCGCGGGGCCAACTTCACGCTGGACCCGGCGCACCCCAACGTGCTGGCGCCGCGCAAGCGGCCCTACCACACCATCATCCCCGCGGCGGTGACCAACCTGCACGACGGCTCGCTGCACAGCGTCTACGGCGTCATGGGCGGCTTCATGCAGCCCCAGGGCCACGTGCAGGTGCTCCTGGGCCAGGTCGTCGGCGGGCTCAACCCGCAGCAGGCGCTCGACGCGCCGCGCGTGTGCATCGGCGCGGGCATGCCCGACGCCGCCACCGGCGAGGCCCTGGACCTGACCGTCTCGGTCGAGGAGGGCATGAGCGAGGAGACCATCGAGGGGCTCCGCGCCCTGGGCCACGCCGTCAAGGTCGTCCGCGGCCAGGACCGGGGCATCTTCGGCCGCGGGCAGGTCATCCGGTGGAGCGTGGATCCGATCGAGGGGACGGGCATCTGGTCGTCGGGGAGCGACATGCGCGGAGACGGCGGCGCGTACCCTCAGTAGAGACGGCTATTTTTGAACTTTCTCATCTTGGCATCTTTAATAAAGCAATATGTAACTCCCATAATTCACGTACAAAAGCATGCACTATATGTTTTTTACGACTCAAAGCAGACGGGTGAGTCGTTTGGATAAAGAATACTGGTATTCGGGGACTCGGGGGGAGTCTAGGTCTCGTAGATATAATTATTGTACACCCAACCAAAGCCATCTTGCCATCGTACACGTCTATATTTCGTAAGCAATCAGAGCTCCTTATTCTTCCTTGGTCTCGGTGCTCTCCGCGGGGGCCAGCACGTTCTTCTCCTCCAGCATCTTTGCTAACGATCCATCCTGGTGCATCGAGACCAAGATGTCGCAGCCTCCGATGAACTCCTTGTCGACGTAAAGCTGGGGGATGGTGGGCCAGTCGGAGAATTCCTTGATACCTATTTGCAACATGAAAGTCAGCTTCTTAGTCCCCAATTCATACGTTGCCCTGTATCAACTTCGAGAGCAAAGGGGGCACATCTCTCGACGTAGAAAGAAAGCTAGGGGAAAGGGAGGGAGTAGCTGTAGCAGTTACGTACCGGCTCTCAGCTCTTGGTCCTCTAGCACATTGAAGGCGGCGAACTTGGCTGGGTCTACTCCCTGCAGGCCGAGGATCTGGATGCTCGCGCGGGAGAAGCCGCACTGGGGTGTCTCGGGGGTGCCTTTCATGAAAAGCACGACGGGCGCGGAGCTCACGGCCTTCTCGATGGCCTGCTTGGTGTGATCGGACAGGAATCGGCTCTGGAAGGGGGTGAGGAAGGGCGTGGTGCGCACAAAGGCAGAGCGGGATGCCGTCAAGGCTGCTGGCCGGGTGGCTGCTTGCCGGAGGCTCTGCGGATGGGAACCAGAATGTTAGCCAAAGTTCGAAGGCGAGGGACGGGGCCAGTGTGCTCGTGGCGCCGGTAGGAAGGAAGTAGGTGGGATTAACTGAGACGTACGGATGACAGGAGGGTTCGCGACCACATTTTGGAGCTTCGATCTGTGCGGACGGGCGGTTGGATGGGAGGATGGGCAGTCCGGGACGCTTTTTTTGTGGAATTTGTAATCCCAGAATTGCGATCAGTCCCGCGGTGATGTAAATGTCAACCGGCCAACACCAATTTTCCTGCAGTGTGGCGCGACCTGGCCCAGCTCAAGGGCCCCCGGTTTTCGGGTTGGTGGCGCCACAGCACCAAAGCCGGCCCAGCCAATCCGGTCCTTGCAGAATTTCCCTGGTATGGCTACAAAAAAGTACTACAGCACCGTCTTGTCTGTCATATCAGAATAGATCACTATTGGAAACAATCCTGTATTGGATTTTGGAAATGAACCCGAGGTTCCTGGACTTTAATTTTTATTTTATTTTCGATGTTTTTCTGAAGGCGTATCTCCCGCTCGGGCTGGTCATGGCAACTTTCGAACGGTTGGCCGACACGCGATATTGATTGCCGGACGGCGGGATATATGGGACGCTGACTAAAATTGAGTTCGAGAAGCTCCGATTGGGAGGGTGCGTGTAATGACAGCATCAAATCAAATCCGCAGAAAAAAAATTAAAGACAAAGACATGAACTCCCCTTTCTTCATCTGCCTAAAGTTATAGAAACAAGGAATCATTAAATCCCTCCACGAATAACTTTACTGAGCCCACTTTTAAGAGAGGGGACATAGAGAGAGTTCCGATGCTGCAGGCCATATCGCCGGAGCATGATGACCACCATGTCCGCTCCACCCGGAACTCCATCGCCGAGCTCACAGCCTCGCTGTCCGACTCTCGGACGCACCTGCTCCTCGCGGCCTCGGGATCTGTAGCCACCATCAAGCTGCCGCTGATCGTCGCGGCACTATCGGCGGCGCACCCGCCCAGCGAACTCAGCATCCGCGTGATACTCACCGAGTCAGCGTCGCACTTCCTCGCGGGCCAGTCTCCCGAGCAGCCCACGGTCTCGAGCCTCTGGGACCACCCGAACGTGGACGGCGTCTACGTCGACGCCGACGAGTGGAAGACGCCCTGGAAGCGCGGCCACAGCATCCTGCACATCGAGCTGCGCCGCTGGGCGGACCTCCTGGTCATCGCGCCTCTCAGCGCCAACACCATGGCCAAAATCGTCCACGGCTTCTCCGACAACTTGCTGACGAGCGTGGTGCGCGCGTGGGACACCCGCGGCGCGCTGGACTCGGATGTGAACGTGGCCGAGCCGCCTAGCAGTGAGGGCGGTGGTGGCCGTCGACGGGGCCGCGTCAAGAAGCGCATCATGGTGGCGCCCGCTATGAACACTGCGATGCTCATGCACCCCGTTACCGCGAGCCAGTTGCGCGTGCTGCGCGAGGACTGGGGCGTCGGCGCGGACGGCCAGGGAGCCGGCTGGTTCGAGGTGCTGCCGCCGCAGGCTAAGACTCTCGCCTGCGGAGATGTCGGGGATGGGGCCATGATGGAGTGGGATCAGATCGTGCGCGCGGTGGAGGACAGGCTGGGCCTGATCAACAGCAGCTCGTGATTGCTTGTTTATTGTTGCAAGCGAGGGATTTTATTTTATGGAGAGGCTTCCGCAAGATTGTCAAAAAAAGGGATTACATCAAGAGAAGAGAAAGATTGAGAAACATGAGGATTAAATTGACTTGTGATGCACTTCACAAATATAATGAGTAAATCTATAACAACCCATGGTTTTACTAGTGCCGCTTCCTGGCTCATGAGAGTTGGATGGCTGAAGGTGAGCACTACTAGACCACATTGTATATGTCCATTTCAGTGTCAATTAAGAAGTGCTCGGCACCTCAGCTAAGAAGCAAGTCAACAGTTCACCAGCATTAGAATCTCGTGGGCAGGAAACATGAACCAAAGGCGGTTATCGCAGGCCAATAGTTAAGGAAATCGCACCACTACTATAGGACCGCAAGATAATACGTTTACGTCAAAATTGTATAGAGCATTTGAAATATCTTTAGTCTACAGGACGATATTGCTCCTAGTCATTCATATCAAGAATCCAATCATCCCATGACATGCCATCAGGTAGCCCCAACTGGGCCATTTCATCCACAGTCATTGCTTTCGGAGGATCGTCCAAGACACTATACATATCCAGGTCGGTGCCTTTATAAGCTACCTCGTACTCTCTTTTCATATTCAGGTAGCCTTGCAAATCCCTTATTGTGTGGATGGTTTCATGGGGATACACACATACATTCCAAAGACTGATATAAAAAGAATCAGAGGAGTTTCGAAATAGCCGCAGGAATATCTCTTGCAATCGAGGTATAATGAAAGCCTGTCCGTTAACTAGAATCGGCACGGTGTGGCGCGTAGTGACTGAAAAGTTGGCACCACAGTAATCCTCATGAGGAAGTACCTTCCGGAGGAAGGTGCTGTTTGTGACAATATGAAATGCGGGAAGATTATTGATTGGGAACTCAACCAGGCCACATTGGATTGGATCGAGAACTGATGTGGCAGGGAGCAATTCCACTAACGCGATTTTGTGTTGTCTATTCAGCTCGAAATGTATAAACGGCGCCTGGTCAACGGCTCGAGGAGCCGGTGAGAGCCGGCCCTCAAAGCGTAGAGATGGCCACTTCTTCATAGTCTTCGGATCAAGTGCGACGCGGAGGTATGATGCGGGATCGGTCTCCATGGCATCCAATTTGTGTTCTTCCCGTCGTACGCTATCCATTCTACCTTCCATCTCGTAAAGATCGTCGCAGTATCCAAGATGAACCAGGAGTCTCTTGCTAGTGCTTTCTTGGCTACCGGGGGGGTTCCTGAAAACCCGAAGAATTCTTACTACAAGTTCTAGGCTGTTGAACCCAAAACGAATACAGGCTAATAGATACTGGCGGTCTGCCCTCATGAACTGAGTTGAGTCCTCTTCGGCCTCTTCAACACCCATGTTGCGCATGAAATGGGGGATAGGTGAGCGGACCCAGATCCGGTATGCCGCCTTGAGTAGTGACGATAGCGCAACCTCGGAACTAGAGCATCGCACGACAATGTTAGGCAAGCCGGCTGCATAGTTTGTACGCAGCAGTGGTAGTCCTCGAAAAAATGGGCGGCACAGAATACGAAACAGGTATGCCCAGCTGGGAGTGTTTCCCTGGGCGAAGCAAGTCTTGAAGAGCTCGGGCAGTTCAGATATATCTGCTGTTGCCAGACGATGCGCGAAATCGAATGCATGCTTTGTGGTCTCCTCATTTCCCGCCCCAAGGTAAAGATCGAAGCACTCATCGGACGTTTCGTTATCATTGCCAGCCCAAACGATGACTTGTTTGGCTGCAGTGTATATATCCTTGAGAAGTCCTACATGCCTACTCACGTCTTCCTCGCTCGAATGGTCGATGCATGCTTGCTCTACCCAAAGATGGACCGGTTCTTCCAGGTGTCTAAGCTGGGTATAGAGTTCTGCCAGTGACTGAGTGGTCGAAGTGCTTGGGGAGCTTGCCGAACTTTCGCTTGTGTCACTAAATAGCGCACAAGCGGTATAAGAAGGGGCTTGTGCTAGACTTGATCGTACATAATCCTGTTGAATGGGCGTTGGGTTCAAGCCTGGCTGAACTTTTACGAACAGAACGCCACTCTCTTTGTGTTGGGTGTTGAGCATGCTGACCTGATGAATGAATGGGCATCTATGTAACTAATGTGGCTTCGGAATCGTGAATATGGACGTCGAATAAAGGCGAAGGCAAAATTATGTAACTTTGTTCGATTTTGCCTACGAAAGAGCCGGTCAGCTGAACGTGGATGCGACACAGCCTCGATGAGAACAAGCTAAACAGAAAGTCGCATTTTGGGGGTCAAAATATATCGCGATGTCAGTGAAACACACCCTTGTAGCACCGCCAAAAAAATCCCAAGGCAACAAGGCGCAGCAATTCTCAGCAATGCGCTGCCAGCATGATTGGGAGCCATGGATATAAATAAGACCCTGGTCTTTACCGCATCTGTTGGGTGCCCAATTTTATCGGACATCAGTTCTCACCACCGCATTGTTGGGTCTCACTTCCTAAGATGTACAAATTCGACTTATTCAAAACCTACGGAGTGAGAGGTCGTGCCAGACAAAATGTCCTACATAATCCAGATCCCAATCGAAAAAGCCATCCACCCTCTCGCGCACTTCAAAGGGTTGTGGCAAAGAGCTTGGACTGGATACCAAGCGCTCACCCCATCGGCCGTGGCCTTATTGCAATCAATGAGCATCTGTGTGCCACATGTCGCCGAGCTCTGGAGGGTTGCGGAATAGAACCTATCAAACTCGCCGACGGGGACGCAGAAGGGGCCTTTTTTCAACATTTGGATGGTCACTTTCTTCAAAAGTCAGCCCGCAGCGGCTGCGGCATGTGTGCCATTATATGGAATAGTCATCGAAACGCGAGAGAATCCGTGAGGCGCATTGAGGAGTTTCCACTTAGTTACGATTTCGGCTTATTTACCGGAACCCATAAATTGTTTGCCATCAGGTTCTTTGCCGTCTCTCTTATCGAGAACCAAGGGAAGGCCATGGCTCTCCAGATGCCACCCGTTGTCTTGACACTTGACCCTAGGTCGGAAAACAGTGATGCGAACGACCTTGATATTGACGCAACCGTAGACAATCAAATCAGAGGTATTAGCTCAACTGGTTCTGAAAGATGTATGCACCAGATCGCTTCTTGGCTACAGAAATGCAACTGCTACAAAGAAGAGTGTGCTCAAACTCAACTGGCTGCTAAGTCATTCACACCACGACGATTGATTGACACTATTGATTTCCATCGAGGCCAGGTTCGAATTGTTGACGGAGATTTCGTCTCAGAGCCAGTGCGATACATTACCTTGAGCCACTGCTGGGGCTCAGGGGCTGAGTGCAAGCTCGAGTTGTCAAGCATTGACGAGTTTAAGAATGGAATCACATTGGAACGCCTCCCTAGGACCTTCTCAGAAGCAATCCAAGTCACGGCAGCACTGGGAATGCGCTACATTTGGATCGATTCTATTTGCATTATACAAGACTGTGAGGACGACTGGAAGAGCAATGCAGCCCAAATGTGGGAGGTCTACAGCAGGTCTTATGTGACACTAGCTGCGACGGCTTCGAGTAACTCTTCCGAAGGCTTGTTTCGCACAAGAATGGCTTCGACCACGTCTCCATTCACTATAGAAGTTCCCGAAGGTCATGAGCAGATCTCGGCTGGAAAATATAGGGTCTACAACGATATGGAATGGAGCCAATCTGTGGAGAATGCACCACTCAACAAGCGTGGGTGGGTATTCCAGGAGCGTATGCTGTCACCAAGGATCATACATTTTGCCCAAAATCAGCTTTACTTTGAATGCCGGGAGTTAAGGGCGTCTGAAAGGTTTCCTTCGCGAATTCCAAACAGATTTGTCATCAACACCTTCAGAGACAGACTACCGAGCCATGGGAGTGGTGGTATGAATATGGAGCTCATGAATGTGTGGGACGAGATCCTGAGGAACTATACAACTCTGAAACTATCCCGGACCACCGATAAGCTCGTGGCAATTTCAGCCATTTTAAGACAGCTATCCGATGCCATGTCGATCGGTGGGAAGCTTTTTGCGGGATTGTGGGAATATAGCTTTCTGGGTCAGCTCTGTTGGCAGGCTTCCAACTATGCCTCCACGTCAAAGAGTAGTAGCGCACCCTCTTGGTCATGGGTATCGATCGACGGCCCCATCTCTCCAAACTTCGTTGACCTTGAAGGACCGAGCTCAAAGCGCAACAGGGCAATAGCGACGGTGCTCAGTGTTTCGATTGCTGACGAAGCCATCCCTTTTACTTCTACATCGGACTCACGGCTCCGCATATCAGCGCCGCTTCTACGAATGCGTGTTGACCAACTGGACACCAAGAAGCCTCAGCCCGGTCGTCCTGAGAAAACCAAGAAGAGTCTTTCTGCAATCAGAGAAGAGGCAATAAAGAGTTTAAGGAAAACGAATCCTGAATATACCGGCGAAAACTACCGCCTATCTGGGATGTCAGTCGACGGCTTGCCCCTGGGGCCTGGGCAGAGCATGTTGGGCATGGACGTATCGGTGGGTGCAATAGTGGATTATAGTGGTGGTAGCAGCGAGGTGCTTGAACCACTGGGGCCACCCAAGTCACCGCTCCGGACATTTCGGATGCTCCTAGAGGATTCGACGGCTGGGGGCGAGTTATGCATGGATAACGATTACGAATGCGAGACCCTACAAAAGCTGTGCCCCTTATTCCTGCCGGTATTCTGCTCTTTTGACACCACATTCCCCGAAGTCGAGGTTCTTAGAGGACTTGTGGTGGTGCCAGCACAAGAGCCAGGAATGTACAAAAGAATCGGAGTTGGCGCCTTGGATGAATACGCAATCGTACCGTTCCTGTGCGACCTGGGGAATCAGGGGCAGGTTGACAACTGCTCGACAATAGAAGAGAGGATGGACAAGATCAAGCTGCATCAGAGTCGCAGAGTAAAGGTTGCCGACTTTGTGCCCGACGGATGGGCCTCGAAAGAGTTGGACTTCATACCCCAAGATATTCTATGCTATGATGTCGATATCATCTAAGGTATACTAGATTGTTAAATTGGCACTGATACAGCGGTCCGCCATTGCAAATTAGCCAAAATTATTTGTTTGCATGCTGATGCTGCACTGCATGGTTCTCGGTTCTTGAGTTGCTGCCGACCAGAAGCTACGGTCCCGGACGGTCACTTATTATTCGTCGATATGCATAAACTTTCAAGGATGGTCTGGCGCAAAAGGAGTTGAAGTGAGAAGGGAGCATAACTCTCCGAGCACGGGAAGTAAATATGTGCGAGAAGAGACACGCATAGAAAGAATATCCAAGGTGTACGGACAGAAAATAACCACAACAGCCAAGATCTGGTATGAGGGGCAGTTTCGCTAGGCCCTCTCTCGCATGCACCGCTCGGGGGAGCGTTAGAAAGGGTGGAAGGCGGAGTCGTGATTTAGGTCTTTTGTACTGTACCGCGATGGATGGGATTGATGTGGTTATCTCGGTACCCCACGCCGAGACATATCCGATGGGATGCCATGAGCCCGTGTTGCAATGCCGAGCCCCAAAAGCATCTTGCGCATCTTACTGAGGCATCGGCATATGAACACGACCACACTGTATTATCAGCACAACAGGTTGACTGTGAAACGGTGCCGATTCAAATTGTGGGTCGTTGGACTTGGGAGCTCGCTTCCACACCATTCCGTAGGTGAGGTTCTCTTCTTACAGTATCCTCCCAGTGGTTAATTTTTACACACGCACATATATATGTGCGTGTGTGTAGTTGTATGGCGGTTGAAGGAAAGGACGACGCTTTGTGACTTACGTACTTCTTATAACTTTTGTCCATTCTATTGCGTACGGTAGCCCATCAAAACAAAAGAAGCAGAGCCATTTCCTTTCCCAGCCTCGTGAGTCCAGCTACGTTCAAGCCGGGCCAATCTCCGTTGTCGCAAAAGTCTGATCACCTGGCCACTTTAAGCTAATGGGCTAGGGACCGGACCAGAGAGCCCGCCTGCAGTAGACAGACCCACACGCATTACCACCACAACAGCAATGCAGGGCCTCGCAGCAGCAATAACAACAAATGCAAGGACTTTTGGAGAGCCGACAGGAGATGCGCACGGCTGCTGCCCCCATCCATCCCATCCATCCCACACACTGCAGCGGGTGCAACCACACCCAAATGAGGCCTAGACCTTCCTGGACCACGCAGATTGCCGCCGTGCCAGAATCGCCGGATGCGACTGTGATCGGTTGGAGGGGCCAACACGATAGTTCCAAGGTCGAACCACCGCCGCCCTAGACCGTTATCGGCTGCGCGGACAAGCCCCCGGGCTATCGTTTACGTGAATGAAAAGAGTTTTTTTTTTTTCTTGTTTCGATTTATCTTGCAGAGAATGTTAGAGAACAGAGGGGAGGGGAACACATGCTACTCCCGTGTTGTGGTCAGCACATTGATGATATTTCTCGCATTCCGCAGCGAAAGAATATTTTGGAATTTTTTTTTAATTTACTCATCGACCACTTCAAGCCTTTTTGTCCTAGTTTTTAAATCTTTCGAGTGTACCTATAAGCAGTTTTCCCGTCTCCCCTTCTAGGCCACTTTTAGTACTTGGGACCCAGCTTGTTCTGTTCATATAGGCAAAGTTTCGCGGGGTTGAGCCTACTAACTCGATTGCAACATCGAGTTACCGAATTGCGTGAGAGGCACCGCCCAACCACGCTCAGCCGACTTATCATCACAACTCCACACATCATCTCCTTCTGCCTGCGCCGAGACGTCCTTCAATGTCTCTGGCCCAACACGTCACTGTTACAGAAGGCATTGACCGAGATACCGCTCAAGATGACTGCGAGGACAGCCTCTGCAGCCAGCCCATCTGGCGCACGCTAAGCTACGACGCCTTCGCGCCCATCGCTGACAGCAACCACAACAACCAGAGCAGCAGCAGCATTCTCCCACCCGCAGAATCGATTGCGCACGTTGCCGCTTATAAGATCTCGCCGGCCCGGCGAGTGGGTACGTTTGGAAAGCTCTAACCCAACTTTTATGTAGTAGATATACGTGCTAACCTTTTGTGTGTCAATGCCAGCCCAGGTTGTTTTTGCCGTTGTCCTCTGCTGTCTGGCATCTGGCGTCGTCTTTGGCTTCGCGTCTCTCAAGCCCGTGCTCATTGCCGAGGGCGTCTACCGCGAACTGTGTCCTGCCAGCGACAGCAACGAAGATGGCAGCGATGGTGCCGAGGTCCCTTGCGCTGAGCAGGACATGCGCCTGAACCTGTTCTTCACGGCGGCTTCCATCACGACAAACGTGTCGTCGCTGTTCGCCGGCACCGTGCTGGACCGCTACGGACGCCGCCTGTGTTACATCCTGTCAGCCAACTTCATCGCCGTAGGGTGCGTGCTCCTGGGCTACGCGTTTGCCATCCCCGAGTTCGACGGCTACCTCGTGGGCAACATGTTCCTCGCACTCGGCGGCACCTTCCTGTTCGTGCCGAGCTTCCAGCTCGCCAACGCCTTCCCCAAGCACGCAGGCCTCATCGTCGCCTGCGTCACGGGGGCGTTCGACGCCTCCGCCGCCGTCTTCCTCTTCTACCGCATCGCCTGGGAGGCTTCTAAGGGGGCCTTCGAGCCCTCGCAGTTTTTCTTCGCCTACATCACCGTCCCCGTCGCCTTGCTGATCGGCGAGTGGGCCCTGATGCCCACGGAATCGTACCATACCAAGCCTGAGCTGGAGCAGAAGATCGAGAAGGTGCAGGATTCGACGCGCGACATCCACGATTCGGATCAGGACCTGAGCGATGGGGAGACGCTCCGTGTACGAAGCAGCCGCGCTGATCAACGTCTGGCCAAGCTGGACCGGATCGAGAGTCTGGTCGGCGATGTCGAGCAGCGAGTGGAGCGAGCCCAGCAGGAAGAGGAGCGCCGCGTTGTGAGCGGAATCTGGGGCGTGCTGCACGGTCTCCCGGCCCACCGGCAGATGATGACGCCGTGGTTCGTCCTAATCCTCCTGCTCACCGTCCTGCAGATGCTGAGGATGAACTACTTCATCGCGACCATCCGCGCTCAGTACCGATTCATGCTGGGTTCGGAAGAGGGGGCGGAAATAATCAACAATTTCTTTGATATTGCTTTGCCCGTGGGCGGCATCGTCGCCACGCCTTTCATAGGGATGTTGTTGAACAACTTGAGTGTGGCTGCGAATCTCGCGGTCTTAACTGTGTACATTGTCGTCATCGGGGTGTTGAACTGCTTGCCGTATCTCTGGGCCGGCTATGCTACGGTAATTGCCTTTGTACTGTTCCGCCCATTGTATTATTCAGCCGTCTCGTAAGTCTACATGTGCCTCCCTGATCTTGACAAGAGATTCCTCGATATATCATGACCGCTGCTAACCTACTACTTCCAGGGACTACGCCACTAAAGTGTTCGGTTTCGCGACTTTTGGACGCATCTACGGCATGCTAACATGCATCTCTGGGTTGGTCAACTTCTCGCAGTCAGGGCTAGATGCGCTTACCCATGGTCCGCTCAACGGTGACCCGACACCCATCAACATCTTTATGGCCGTGGTAGGCACGGCGATCGGGATTGCTCTGACAAGCTTTGTGTATATTAAGAGCCGGGACTTTCAAGAGGAGGAGCAGAAGGAAGATAATGGATACAGTGAGCGGATGGCGCTGATTCGAGAAGAAAACCACGAGTACGGAACCATGGCTTAATGAAAATTTGGAGCGGTAAAGAGACACGTTATGGGGAGAGGAAGCTGGTGAACTACGGAGCGTTGCATTGCATGGCGTTTGATACAAAAATTATGAGATATGGGATGCGTCTTCACGAGTACACGATTGAATAGCAGAACACGTTTTAGTAATACAATGGCGAATCGCACAGCCTAGCATGTGTCCTTCCAACAACCATCTTTGTACATATCAGTCCGCCCCGATTGATGCGACATGCTGAGATAGATGCCCGCGGGATGCTCACGAGATGCCTACGAGATGTACAATGCTTGTGTGACTTGCTGCCTGTACGTTCCATCACACCACATCCTATGCACAGGACATGTAAGATTGAAAAGTAGGGTGTCTGTCGCTAAATCTGCCGGGAAATGCCGCTAGAGATTAGCGCCCGTTACACGAACCAGAACCCCGTGCCGATCAAGTCGGACGCCAAGCCCCTGGTACATCGTACCTGAAGCCGGAGCTTGGAGCTCGATTGAAACTTTTTTTCCCCCATCGCGCAAGCATTCGCAGCAGCCTTGAAGCGGCATTCCCGAGCCCGCCAACGCAGCCATGTTCACAGCACAATGGGTGTGCCGCCGATGTGCAAAAGCATTGGCGCAGCCCTTGAGGCGCCAGCTTCTTGTCCGTTATGCCAGCACTGGTTCGTCACTCCCCATCGCTGCGCCCGCCGCTGCGGCAAACCTCCAAGACTGACTTCCCGCCGCCATTCTAGATGCACAAACCAACCTACCGCCTGCGCTGCTGCAGCGCGCCCGCAGCATAGCTTTAGAGCACGCCGAGCTGCAAGCGTCACTCTCCGATTCATTCGACACCAAGGCTGCCAAGCGCCTCGGCGAGCTTTCTCGTGTTGCCGACGCCCTCAAGGAGTGGGAAGCCGCCCAGTCCTCCCTCACCGAGCTGACTGCGCTCCTGTCCTCCCCAGACGCCGAGCTCCGCCAGCTCGCCAACGACGAGCTTGCCTCCACCCACGAGAACATGTCTTCATTATCTACGGCACTATCTGCATCGCTGACGCCCCGCGATCCGTACGCCGACATGCCCTGCCTGCTCGAGATCCGCCCCGGCCCCGGCGGTCAGGAGGGCCGCTACTTTGCGGATGCCCTCTACAAGATGTACAAGTCCTACTGCGCTCGGGTGGGCCTGCGCATGAATACCGTCAAGTACGAAACGGTCGATGGCGCCGAGACCTTGGGTGGTGCCGGCAACGAGTCCCCGCTCGCCGAGGCGGTTATCGAGATTCAGGACGCGGGAGCGTACGACACGTTCCGCGGTGAGGCGGGTATGCACCGTGTGCAGCGGGTACCCGCTACAGAGGCAAAAGGTCGGACGCACACCAGCGCCGTAGCGGTCTGGGTGCTGCCATCGTTCCCGGAGAGCGGCGGCGACGAGTCCGGGGGTGGTGGTGGTGGTGGTGCTGCGCAGGATTTCAACGATCCGAGCTCAGAATTTTACATTGACCCTAAGGAGGTGCGGACGGAGAAGATGCGGGCGAGCGGCGCGGGCGGGCAGCACGTTAACAAGACGGAGTCGGCGATCCGGCTGACGCACGTGCCGACGGGCACGACGGTGTCGATGCAGGACTCGCGGTCGCAGCACCGCAACCGCGAGGACGCGTGGCGCCTGCTGCGCTCCCGCGTGGCGGCGCAGCGGCGCGAGGAGCGCGAGGCCGCCGCCGCGAGCCTGCGCGACAGCGTCCTCAGCCGCGACCGCATCACCCGCGGCGACAAGATCCGCACCTACAACTACCAGCAGGACCGCTGCACCGACCACCGCAGCGCCCTCGACGTCCACAACCTGCCCGACGTGCTGGCGGGGGGCGAGTCCCTGTCGAAACTCATGGCCAGCGCGCGCGAGTGGCTCGTCGCGAGGGAGATCCGTGCACTGGTCGCGGAGGAAGAGGCCAAGAATGCCAAGGATGCCGCTCTAGAAGAGAAGAAGAAGGGGAAGAAGTGAAGAAAAAATGGGGAGGATTTAAATTTTATGCTTGCTGTGCTTGATAAAATTGAGACTCGCAGCTAGAAGAGGTTGCATCACGATTTATTCGAGCGGCTTTTGCATGAGCTTGTGGTGGCAAGCCGAAATTCGCAGGAAAATAGAGATATCAAAGGGGTTGTATCATATTGTACAAAAGAAGAAAAACCTAGACATGTATTATCACACAATATCATGAATGCATTATATTGCCATCTGCACTATTTCCCATCGTTTGCCGCAAGTATTTAGACCGAAAGCCCTGAAAAGGCTCTAGCAAACCAATGAATACAGAACCTGCCACCTCCAGCTATGCCCGGACCGGGACCTCTGTTCAGTCCCACTTTTGCCGGCCTTGCGCCCTTCCGAGCCGCTGACTTGACTTGGTTGTGAGAAAGTGGCGTTCCGAAAACATGCCGGGCTATTCTCACTCATATCAGCGGGACTATATGGGAAATAATATAAATGCATTAGTTAAGTATCATTACATCTATGAAATGCTAAATGCTCATCCACGTTTTTTGCGATCCCTGTTTTTCATTTCTTACATTTCTCCTAGCTCATCTCCAATTGCTGGGAGCAGAACTATTTCCAACTGTCTCGCCACCATTCAAGAAAATCCGAGGAGAATTAAGAAAGTTGATACCCATAGATCTTGAAAGAGAAAAAGAGCATGCAATTATGACCCTTTCCCCCTTATACAGGGGTGTAGTCCACCAACGACGGACCGGTGCCTTTGCCTAGCGTCGAGGCGGCGGGCTGAGGATAGTTGGGCTCGGTCTCGAAGGGGGCGGTGGAGCTGAGGTTGGCGACGCGGCCGAGCAGGAACTCGAGCTGGCGGAAGGCAGCGCTGGGGGCGTACTGCGGGACCATGTGGCCGGAGATCTCGACGGTGACGAAAGTGAGGCCGCGCTCGGTGTGCGCGGTGCCCATGACGCCGGCGGCGGCCATGGTGGCCAGCAGCGTGGGGTCCTCCTCGCTCTCGATGCCGGCGGCCAGGCTGAGCGCGTGGTACGGGACGAAGAAGGGCTCGACGGGCTCCTCCTGGAACCCGAGCTTGCCGCCCCAGGTCATGTTCTGGATCGTGAGCAGGCTGCCGTTGGCGATGAGGACCATGTCCAGGATGCCGTGGCCGATGATCACGTTCTGGGTCTTGTCGATCACGTTGGGCAGGACCACCCAGCTCGACGGGTCCGACCGGTCGAAGCCCTTGAAGACGTTGCCCTCGGAGCAAGTGGACCACTCCATGATGGGCGCGTTGATGGCCTCCTGCACGTCCGTGCGGTTGAAGTACACCGTCGCGCCGTCGGGGATGTAGAAGATGGAGCCGGGGAAGCCGAGCACGTCCCAGAGCAGCGGACAGGTCGTGGCGGCCTGGTAGACGTCGAAACAAGGGTTGACGGTGAAGGCCTGGTTGTAGACCTCGTTGTAAAGCGCCTCGCAGGCCGCCGACGTCTTGAGCGCGGGCTGGGGGCCCGGGGGCGGGTACTTGAGGTACTTGGCCATGTAGTCGGCGTACCCGCAGCTCTCGTGCAGCCCGTGGATCTTGGTGACGAAGCTGTCCTGGAAGGGGAACAGGTTGGTGTGGTAGTCGACGAAAGGCACAGTGACGACGCCGGTCTGGACGTTATCGTCTCCGAGGACGGGGTCGTATATCATCATGCCGTTGACGTTGTAGTAAGTGGTGTCGTTCAGGTCCAGCATGGCCGAGGCGATGTACGGGCAGTACGCGCCGGCGTAGGACTCTCCAGTGATGTAAATCTTGTATCCCTGCAGCGCAAACGTGTCGACAAAGTTCTTCCAGAACCCGTTGAACTGATCCGCGATATCCTCCTCGTTTGTCGCCGTGACAGTACCAGTCGAAAATCCAGTGCCAATGGGCTGCTCGATGTAGACAATGTTGCTGAGACGGTTCCAGCTCCAGGGGTTAGGAACCGGCTGGAACGTTCCGTACTGCCAGAGGAAAGGACCATTTTCCTGTAGCAGACCTTCCAGGGAAGAACAACCAGGCTGGTGGGCGAGGGTCAGTAAGTGTGTAATCATGGAAGAGTGTACTGATTTTGTATGCGCTCTGTGCGCGACAGTGGCACGGCACTTACACCACCATTAAGCCAGATTATGATCTCGTCTTTGGCCAATGCATTTGTTGACGGGAAGAACCAGAAGTAGAATTGGTCCTCTCCCTCGGGGTCGTCAGTTATAGAGAGACGTCCTGCATAAGACTCGCCAACATCCCAGTCGACATCCGGAATGGCGGTGCCATCAACAGCAAATTCTGGGTATGTTTGTTAGAATACCGCCCTAACCTCTCTAGATAATTTAACTAGATACATTCGGGAGGATCAAGACATACTGGTTGTGTTCGCGGTAAGAAACTGGGGCGCGGCACTCGTAGTGTTCTGCCTCGTGTTAAGGAAGTGGGAGTAGTAGTTCTCGCCCTCAGGAACAACCCGCGGTGACTTCCTGCCCACGTGCTGAAAGCTGCGGGATTCGGCGAGAGCTGCGACGGACAGCAGTCCCGTTGTTAATACCGACCAATGCATCTTGAATCACCTCGTTCTCGAAGACCTGATCTAAAAGAGCGTGGGAGGGACAGTCAAAGGGGAGGAGAGAGAGAACAACCCAGACGTCCAACGGTGCGACCTTATGGTTGAGACGAATAGCAGGCAACAAGAGAAAGAGGTGATGCAAGCATGCAGGGCTGGTGGCCACCCTTTCCATGATATATGACGAGATTGATCGTTTTATTTTCACCCTGGTAAGCTCTCCTCGCCCGGCAAACCGGGATGGACCCTTGGCACGATCTTAGGAGCATCACACTTGCCCCCCCGGCTAAGTCTCCCACTGCGGGCATAACCTCGCTGTCAATTGGGCATCCGGGGCTGGGTGCTTGATTCTAGAATGCATCTCGCAGGAAGCAGGCCAATGACCTAGAGCGGGCACGCGATGAGCGCAGCATGCAAACAGGCTTGTGATAGCTAGATATCGCAATGCACCGCCCAGAGCTACAGGGGGGTTACCGACGGGTGAGCCGTAGACCTACCTATCTTGGAAGCTGGGTTCTTGGCTGGGGCGCGCTGATAGGGCAAATCTGCCGGGCATTGCATCAGTTCCCCCTGGATTTTGGCAGGGGTGCCACTCGTGAAACGGTTGATCGATTCTCCATCTAGACTGGGGGACAGTGGGGTCGCAGAGCCTGTGGATATGACCAGAAGAACCAAGGACATTACTGTGTAACTAATAAGGATAATGTCATGTCACCGCCAGCACGGCCAAGAGTGGGAGAGAGACTTTTGCTCCGGATGCCCTGGAGGAGGCCAAGCGGCATGCCGAAGCTCTAACAAGAAATACTCAGGATCATTTCCAGTGCAGTGCTGATGCAGAACTATCGTGGGACCGACCACCTTGCACACTAGCATACACTCCACTCCACTTGGCTTGTCGTTAGAGTTGACCAAACTTTATTACTTTAGGTACCTACTTTCTAGGTAGCCACCCCATACGAGATGGATCCCCATACCGAGTCCCCATGCTTATTTTATTCTACGCCTCCACTGCCGGAATTGCCGCAGGACCTCGAAGAAGCAAGAGGCGTAGAAGGGGGAAGCATTCGGGCAATCTACCCGACGGGCAAGCGCATTTAATTTGCAAGACTGAATGCGAGATACATACCCAAGTGGTCGTCGAGTAATTAAGGGCAGTGAGTTTTCGATCAGTAGAAGAGATCATAGGCAGGCTGCTCATTCGGCACGCCACAGTTCTTGGTAGGCGTAAAAGTCCAATGCCTCCACAGGGTGAAATATCCCCTACCAATTCACGAGATTGTCTTGGGTGCTATAATGCAGTTTGTTATAGTTTAATGGGGGCCCAAGCACATCTCATGGTGGGCAATCTACAAACGTTAATGGCGTTCGTCCGCCCAGCCGCGAACCACGATTCAGAGCCAAGAAGCGACTAATTCAACATGGCACCATCCCAGCATCTTGTCAGTCTGGATGCGATCTTTGCTCAACCACACCGCACAGCACTCGCTTGCTATAATTATCCTTGTGTCCCGCTGGTCCAAGAGCACAGAGCGCGCAGGCGTCTCTCGTTGCATTCGTGGTGGCCTCGCCCACGCTTGGCTGGACGGGCGAGTCCCACCTTCCCCATTGGGCATACTGCCAAAGTCGGGATGCGGCAACTGAGACAGGCGAAAATGGGGGGATGCGAAATCTCCTTACACCGATTTCCCTTCAGCACTTGGTCGATTCGGTATTGCATCAATTAGAGCCCACATTTTCACCTATATTAAAGTCACAACGCTGTATACTGTGTCATTTTCCACTTTGTATCCTGTTCTGGAAATGAGTTGCTATGACTGTAGACTTTGTCGCATAGAAACGCCTCACCCTCTTCCGGCTGTTTCGCAAAAGTCTACAGCTGCCTAGGTCGGCGAGCAACCCAAAAGGTGGCAACGCTATCAGTCTCCTAATCCCTCCCACAAATCTTCATTTGAACTCTAGAGGAGCATTCGATCCACCAATAACATTTAACGTAGTTGTGGTGCAACAGAATTGCGAATTAGGTAGAACATGTTTGGATCTGTACAATATTTAGCTGAGACGTTGGGTCCTTTTTGGTCATTATAGCATCCACAAAGTATTCGATTCGTGAGATAATCCTCTCTGATATGCTCTATGTATGCAACATTGAGTATCCATACTATCTAGAAATTGTTTGATTATATCATTTATGTAGAAATGCTTGCTTATAAGAAGACGGGATTCATCTGCTATAATATCTCGGAGCAACCCGGTGAAATAAACAAACCGATGGCTATAGGGGTGTAATTCATATCCATCAGTAATCCGGTTACTAACTGTGTTCTGTCCATCTGTAATTGTGTCTATATATTCTGACCAGATGGAGAGGCTCAGTCCGGTTTAAACCTTGACGGGAATCCGCCGCACATAGCTTAGGCGAGGCTGCTTGTGTCAACAGCTACGACTTTTGCCGGCTCTGTGATTGTGCCATTCACTGGGGCTACAGTGCCGCCATCAGTAACGACGTACAACGTATCCCAATCGTGAGGGGTCCTCCCAAATTCAGCCGCTGTGCACCCGGCTATTGTGAGCGAAGCGCTAGATCCGGCTACCACGAGGCTTTCCCCCGTAGCAACGTCAACCCGCTCAATGGTGTTGCCCGGATGTGTGGTCACCCAGATATCTGATGTTGAGCCACCCGGGCCGAACGTGAAGTCATCCAGGAAGGGCGCGTCTCCGACGACGGCGACAGTCTCGACGCTGGATTCCGGACTGGCGGGCCCGGAGCCGTCGGCCGCGATATCAATACGGTAGATGGTCGTGGCGAAGCTGTTATCAAAGTACAGGTATCCATCGGCGTACTTGATGCCGTTGATGCCGATGAGCGGAGTGGCGCCCGCGATGGGCGCCATCTCGGGCTCCTGGAGCGCCACGGCGTGAGACCCAGTGCGGGGATCAACGCGGAACACCAGCCCGAGGGTGGAGTCACAAATTAGAATTACCGGACCCGCACTGCCTACGGCAGGGATGGTGGCCACTCCATTCAGAAACAAAGCGTCGGGAATATCGGTGATCTTGCGGACGGTGAAGGGCAGAGCTCCAGCCGTGGCATATGAGCCTTGATTGAAGTCCACCTCCCAGATTGAAAAGGAGTCTGGAATACCCACTGAGTCCGCCGTTAGATTACCTGCGGCAATAGCAAAGACATCCGGCGCGAACTCGGCGATTCCCAACAGATTTCCGACGCCTGGAAACGTGTACAGGAGCTCTGCACCAGGAGAGTCAGACCAGGGCTCAGACACCTGATAGAGTGACGGTTCCGGCCACATAAGAGTAGTGAGAAGCGCGCCACTGCTGCGCACAGCGATGTTTTCCATCCATGTTCCGGTATCGTCAAGTTGGAAAATGGTATGTGCTGATGGTGGGAGCGTTGAGGAGCTCTCTGGCTTGCGCATTATTGAAAAACTAGCCACGAAGTTGACTAGAAGTGGCAGAATGAAGGCAATTTTGATGGAACACATGATGATACTTTTTTACGCCAACACTCTGGCGGAATGAAGCCAATTGGAATGAATTACATTATGCTGGTACTTCTTCTGCTAGATATAATGTCCCCTCATTTTAATAATCTCACCCGCATCAACTCAATATTTCGGGATTGAACACGTGACTTCCTGCAGCTTTCACTCAAGATAACCAGACCCAACGCAGTGCGAGCTCATGCTGGCTCATCCGAGGCTTCTTACTTTTGATAAGATTCAATAACCTTATCCCCTGGTCTGTATCATTGTGTCATAGAACCATTTTCTGTCATACTTATCAGCACTGCTGTTTCAAGCGGGAAGCTTTGGTCGCAACAATTACTTTTCTTAATAGCTTTTAATGGGAGAAGTCTCTGACAATCTCGTCTGAACGGTTGATATGATTTAAAAGTTGTCAATCAAGTCCTCGACTTGTTCACGTGTAGATGCGATGCAATGTACCCCGCCAACCGAAACGAAATACATTTTAAATCATGCAATCTTATCTTGCCATTGTAAGGGTGTTTTGGCTGGTTGTGCTTTGATAGGCCAGGAGCCGAAATGCATTGACAGGGTCGTAGTCTGCCTTGCAAAAGCGGGCAGCACACCATTTTATTGTAGGTAACGGCGGGCTGTCTGTGTGCCGCGTAGTTTGCGATTTTTGTCCTCGTTCCCATTGGAATTTCATTGACTCCGAGAGAGTTCTTAGAGTCGAGGTTCAATCACTTGATATCAAGGGGATAAATCTCGAGGTAAGGCCAGACTCGAACTCGGTCTGGCTTTAATGCACGATGAAAAGAATCCTACCAGAGAAGTTAAAAAAAACTATATAATAAAGGTTATCGTAATATTTTAAAAAAATGTATATAAAACGATTAGGATTTTATAATTCATTATTTATAAAATAAGGTACCTGGTTTAAAATCGAGGGTTTTATATAAAACTGGGTCAGACTATTTTGTATTTATAAAGAGAGACGTATCTTAGATTTTTATATCTTTTTTCTAGATATATATATTCTTTATAATTCAATCAGATATATACCAAAGTTTTATACTTATACGACTTTAGTTTGTGGAGTTATTCTTGTTTATAATGACTTTTTGATACATTTTCTCCCCTCGTTTATTAGTACCATACCTATATATGGTCGCGCTCCCAGCGCTCTTCAATACCCACCCATTCCACCTTTGCGACCCGCTAATTAATTACAGAATTTGTCATTCGCACTGCCATCGACCCACGAGCCGCGCTCGACAGGCTTCTCCGCGAGGGTAACGAGGCTTCGCCCTGTTTGCTAGGCTAAAAATGCCTGATCTTCCCACGATTAAATGCATAGTGTACCCAGTTTGGTGCATATAGGCCCACTATGAAAAGGGCAAGTTTCCATGATTCTAAATAAGGGAACCGTTAAATTGCTGGAGTGGTTGGTTAAGCAGCCGGTATCTGATCCTTTTTGGGGAAATGCAAATGTACCGCCTCATGATCGTACTTTGGCTGCGAAGTTAGGTACTCTTACATTTCCACGAAACGAACGCGAAATAGAGGAATTGGACGATTAACAGGAACGCTTACTGAAGTTATTCGGACGAATATAAACAGCCAATTCGTCTGTGGATTTAACTGCATTTGCTGTCAAGTACACCGTTTTTAAACACCAAAATACATCACGTAGATAGGTTAGATACGGGTTGAATAGCTTCTTTCGAATTCGTGGTCGGCGATGAATAGTGAGGAGAGGACGCGTTTTCAGACTTTCAAATAATTGCAGGAGTGACCTAACTTCGGAGCCAAAGTACCGGTGTGAGGCGGTACATTTGCATTTCCAAAGGATCAGATACCGGCTGGTTAACCAACTGCACCGGCGATTTATTAGCCGCGCTCGATTCCAAATAGCGGATAGGAATATAATCCTTGGCTTAGCTAATTACTCTCCACATCTCCTGTGTTGTCAAAGAACCACGTTACATGTACAGTTTTGATCCTAATTATAAGCATCATCGCGAATATGAAGAACAAACAAATTCCCTTTTATCCAATGTCAGCATGAAGAACATCAACTTCAACATCAACTTCAACATCAACTTCAACATCACCTTTCAACTGCTTCGTCCCAACCTCGAGCCCTTTAAAGCTAAACTCCTACTCCTATCGCTTGTCTGACACTCAGTCCGAACAATATGGGCCGTATCAACTTTACCCTTTTCCTCGCAGCCTTGGCCGCAAGTCCGGTAATATAAATCCATGTTTGCTCCAACGTTCAAGACACTGGTTTGCTGACTTCCATCTAGGCTTTCAGCCTTACAGCACCCATCGCCGGCTATGCAGTCGAGGAGCTTCGATGGAACGTGGAGGTCACCCCTGGTGGCCCTACAATGGCATTGAACGGAACCGTACAGCAGGTTTACGCCGCCATCAAAGCCGTGCATCCCGACTTTGAGTGGCCACAAGCTCAAAACACCACTCCTAAAGCTCGGGGAACGTTCTTCAAGACCAAGCGAGACACCGTCGATTGTGCCATCTACGGCAGAGACAGCAACAATGACCCGATCGATGGAGCAGCTCTAGATTCCGTCGACCCGCAGATCACATACCTCCGCGGCGTCTCTGGCCAGCCCGTCGAAGGACCCGGCCCTGGCGCATGTGGTCGCGTGGCATGCAACTACAGCCCGACCCGGGATAGCGCTATCTGGTGGTGTAACAAGTAAGAAATCCCCGCGACGGCGTCAAAGTATCAAAGTAGATTTGCATTTGCTAATTTGTATTTCTAGTAACACGGTCACCAAGACGCGCCTGCCTTTAACAACATTGCCGACGGCGCCTAGGAAGTCGTCAATAACTGCCTTTGGGAGTCTGAAACTGTCCACGGTCAGGTGTTCCACACAGATAACTGGAACGTTATCGTGAGAGATTCGGAAGGGTGCGGGGATTCAACTCTATAAATCAGTGAGGTTGATTATATATCGTGTTTACAAAACATCGCATTAGATAGCACTGCAACTAAGTGATTACTTTCGAGTTGCTTTAGGCAACTGGGAGCAGCTGTATGGCACCCACATCTACATTTGAGTATTTCTAGAACGTCTGTAGCTAGCTGTTCCTTTATTATCAATATTGTTATACTAAATTATAGATTTCTTTATTACATCTTGAAGCCTCGCAATACCTTCCTCAATCTGTTCCTCAGCTGTCCAGCAGAAGCACAACCGGATCATCCGAGATAGATCAACGCTCGATGCATTCTTCCCAGGAACTGCAAATAGAGGACCTATACCGATCGACAAGTTTCTGTCGTCCTTTGCAGCTTTGGCAACTTCCTTGGCAGTCAATGGAGTGGGAAGCTGCAGCCATATGCAGAATCCGCCCTGGAGCGAGCCGCGATCCGTATTGAACTGAACGCCCAAGGGCACCAAGAGGTCTTCAATTGCGCGAACCATAACATCATGACGCTTGGCAAAAGTAGGAATGAGGATCTCCTTGATGTGCTTGACGAGGTCATTGTTTTCGAATAGCTTGTTTACGATCAGTGAAGTAAGCTGGGAAGGAGCTCCGCCAGATTGAGTCGATCCCCTACAGTGTAACAACGCTTTGGTAGCCTTCATGCCGTTGTGGCACTGCAAATTTGACAAGAAACCTCACACTTAAAGATAATCCGGTGATGAGTTTATCAGTGCCCTCAGCCCATCCTACGCGGCAACCGGGACCTATTAGCTTGCTGAAAGTTGCATTGCTAACCACGTTTCCGAATCCATCGGCGGCGGCGCCCGGTGTTTCTCGATCGAGGTCAACCAGACGTGGCATGGAACATTCCCATGATGGTGCATCCACCCATAGCAAGAAGTCATACACATCGTCACAGATAATTAATGCATCGTGCTTTCGAGCCAACGAGAGGAGTGCTCGACGACGCGACAGGGACATGGTGACTCCGGAAGGGTTAGCGAATGTCGGAACACAATAAAATACGTGCTTGTAAAATTTCCGATGTTCCAGATTCCCCTTTACACTATTCGGGTTTGTCAGCCTTTTCTAACCAACGATGAGTGGGAGCATGAGCTTTTCTAACCGATACAGATGTGGAAGCAGATCCATGGGCTTCCAAACTTTTTTCCAATTCCTTCTCCAGAATCTCAACATCGATTCCACAGGTATCTTCTGGTATGCCACGCAGCCTGTCACTGAAGCCTGCGTCATGGAATACCTGAAATGCAAGGAAGTAACCTGGCTCAGCTATCCAAATTTTTCTCGTGATGACCGGATCAGTGAAAACTTGGAGAAGGCAGGCCAGATTCTGACTTGCCCCGCCTGTAATACAGATGCGGCTAGAAGTAACGGGCTCGGAAGGTTTGTAGAAGTCTGTCAAAAGCGCGGCTATATTTTCTCGAAGGGGCAGATGGCCTTCATTCGGGCCGTAGCCTAAAGCATCATCAAGCAGCCCCTGATCGGAAAGGACAGATGTGGCGGCATTTTTTGAGAAGCTCTGTCGGAAAGAGGCTGGTGGTAGCTCAACCTTTGTGTAGGTCAATGAAGGCTTCGATGGGCATTATTTCGAAATGGGATCAACATTTCAATCGTTCGAAAGAGAGATATATGAAAATACCAGGGCAGCACTTTGAATAGCAACGAGGCGTGGCGCAAGACTTAAACACTTTTCCTAACGCTAAGCTTAGTAGGGCTACGTAGGCGATTTAACCAATGATAAGCCGTGCTACAGATGATCATTCAATTATTCGGGCCACAACGTCGGTGATTTACATCCTGGAACAAAGACGCAGTCCTTAGAACGGTTACCCTTGAAGAATAGTACTTTCCTTTTCGGCTCTTCCGGTCGGAGTCTTGGCTCACAGGTCTAGAACAGGGCAGAAAAAGCATGTAGGCTCCACACACCATTGAGTGAACCGACCATTGCTTGGGATCACCGGTTGCCTCCAAGGCAAGGGTTTGCTGCCTGGACTTGTGGCCCTACCGCTGGCTACAGCGACCTCGTGGGTGACTTGAGCTCAAAAGTGCGCCAGGTATATCGTGTAATACAATGTTATCGTCCAACCCTAGCTCTTGTTGCCTGCCTCCCGGTATGAAATGTTATTCTGACATGGTCGGACTTACCCCCGCGAAGCCTAATATCGGTCCGGTGTCTGTGCATATTTCTACGCGTATTAATCCGATTTCCTACTTGAAACAGAATTTTCTGTTTTCTTCCCTCTGCTGACAATAGTCAGTCTTAGTCCGCTTGAGAAACTCGTGCAGACTCCATTGCTCCACTTTTCTGTTGCCGCATCGGGGGATATAGGCGATCTAGCCAATCAGGTTCGTGTATGTATGTCCTAGTGACACTGCGACCACATACCTAGGTCCCGAGTCAGAAAAGCAGCCAGCGGACAGGTATAAAAATCAGCCAGGCCACCCTTGATTCAACTTTCTCCCGTGCCAACTGTGATACAACGCTTACAGGAATAATCAAGATGGTCAAGATCAATGAGTTCGCCGTCGAACAGGTAGGTGGCGGAATGCGATGCCCCGTCCAATGCTAAGCTAATAAATACTCTCATCTTTAGTGGATGGACGATCATGAGAATGATGCGAAACACAATCTTGCCGAGACGTGCTGCGCCTCTGTATCCATTGACGATCTTGTCGCGCTGTCTGGACAAGGAGCTTCTGCCAATATCATAGATAGCTCCCAGAAGCTAACATACGGTGCTATTCCTGGCTCAACATCCTTGCGCTCGCGCATCGCCGACCTGTATTCGCGTGGTGCAGTCGAGCCTCTCTCTCATGAGAATGTGCTAGTCACCAACGGTGCGATCCAAGCGAACTTCTTGGCTCTCTTCACCTGTGTCGGAGCTGGGGATCATGTTATCTGCCACTATCCAACCTATCAGCAGCTCTACTCTTTGCCGGCGTCTTTCGGTGCCGAGGTCAGTCTTTGGAAAGCAAAAGAGGAGGACGAGTGGAGATTGAGTCTCGATGAGCTGAAGAGCATGATCAAGCCAAACACAAAGCTCATCATTCTCAAGTAAGCTTTGGCATTCTCAAACCTCGTGTAGAAGTACTGACAATGCTACAGCAATCCTCAGAACCCAACAGGAGCTGTGCAGCCCAGACAATTCTTGCAGCATGTTGTGGATATCGCTAGAAAGCACGATATTACAATCCACTGCGACGAGGTATACAGACCTCTGTTCCATGCATGCGAGACCAATGAGCTGGAAAGCCCTCCGTCAATCTTATCGTTCGACTACGACAAGACAGTCTCGACCGGCTCTATGTCAAAGGCGTTCAGTCTCGCCGGTATACGTGTTGGCTGGATCGCCTCACGAAGCCCCGAGATCATTCGAGCTTGTTCTTCCAGCAGGCATTATACCACTATATCGGTGAGCCAAATCGACGACCAGATTGCAACGTTTGCTCTCAGCCAGCCAACTGTCGATGCTTTGTTGTACAGAAACATGGAGCTAGCCAGGGGAAACATTGCTATTCTCGGGAAATTCGTGGCCAAGCACAGCTGGGCGTGCCAGTGGGTAGTTCCCCGAGCAGGAACCACTGCGCTAATCAAATTCGTCGACAAGCAAGGGAGGTGTCTTGATGACGCTGAGTTCTGCAAGCGCTTACAGGCGAAGACTGGAGTCATGCTCGTACCGGCCAGCGTATGCTTCGGAGAGGGCGTAGACTTCCGGGGATATGTTCGGATAGGATACGTGCCGGAGCAACAGGTGCTGATAGATGGCCTTCGGGCCCTGGAACAATTTATGCTGGACGGATATGAAAGCATGCCACTAGCCAATGTGTAGACTAGAACAGAATCAATTCTTTGCCGCGCTCGGAAATTGAGCTGCTCCAATGCTGATCGGTATTTGACAACCAGTGTTCCTGCAAGATCTCGTATGCGCGCGTGAAATTTCCCACCCCAATGCGTCGCATCTTCAGCATTCTCTCGCGTAGCAACTCCCTTTCCGCTAGAATGTCGGTGTCCCAACCAGCGCTAAAAATTGGCCAAAGAACCAGGATGTTCGCTAATGAATCTGCATTGATTCTTTGGACAGATTGGAGGATATTGTCGACATCTGTTCGTACTTTGGAATGGTACTTGGGAAGGTTTAGGACACGGCGATGAAGGTATAAAAGGGCTGCATCGGCAAAAGCCGCGTTGGTCCAATATAGTTCTCCTGCAGCACCACCGGTTGACTGGTCTATCGCCTTTGGTGCCGTGCGATCCTTGAGAGACATGATTTCCCTCTCAATTCCCAGACATTCGGTTAGCGAGTAGTCTTCAGGAACATCCACTCCAGCGTCAGCACGGAAGGATCCTGAGATTGGTTCTGCTTGACGCATTCGAGTCAAGTTCCACAGACGTAAAAGAAGGGGTAAGAGGTCTGCTGTGTAGCCAGAGATAGCATCCACGGCGCTGCCGCTAGAGCACGATCCTCCACTGCGGAAAGCGGTCGGCCAAGCTCGAACATCTCGAACGGATCCTTGAAATCTTTCCGAAAGAACAGCGATGGTATCGAGTGTGGCATACCATTGAACAAGGTAGGAGATGTAGGGTTCGTCAGACTTGGTCATGTCTCCTGGTTGCCTTAGTAAGGCGGAGAGGGCATTCTTAGTCCCAGCGAGATGCGTTTCCCATGCGTCCAAGTTTCCATGGCAAACGTCGTTGGTACACAGGACCATGGCCGTCAAGGCAGGTCTGGAGTCGAGCCGCTGGTTGGAATTTTGCAGTGTCTCCCGAAGCTTAGTGACGGAAAGACTGGTGAACTTCAATATAGCGGTCTTCGTTTTTTGTGAATTGTCACAAGTGAGTTGCATGTGGTGGCCACAAGAAGCTGCCAATATAGCATATAGCAGATATGGCGTATCCACGGCGGCGCGCATGAGGCTCTGTCCGAATTGGGGCGCAAATGGGAAGAGTGTACGACAAGTCTGGGTTGCAAAGTGATGCATGAAGAAGCAGGCTTCGCTAGATTGGAGATGAGGTGAGAGTTGTCGACTAAGTGCCGGTATCAGCATAGTAACCTGTGTTGGGCTCGAAGGCTGACGACTTGCGGTACCCGAAGTGGCAGGAAATATGGGGCTGAGCTGGTTGTTTTCCTCGGTCGGCCCCGTGAAGCTCACAAAGTTGGTTTCGTATTTGCAGTACCTCGGCCAGCGAGTACATCGCGTACACACAGGTTGTTTGAAATCACACTTACAGACAAGTTAGAATCGATATAATCATGTCGATGAGCTGCGCATACCTTCACTTTCTTTCTCCTACACTCTGTGCACCCGACACGGGACCTCAGAGGACGTTGACCACTGTTGCTTTCTTCCATACTGCTAAACGCCCCATCGGGATGCATAGGAGAACGTGGTGCGCCGGGCACTTACAACAGAGTTCGTGTTGTAGCTTTTTGCCTTGCCTTTGTGAAGTTGCACATTTGGAAACCGGAAGTTATTCACGCACACTAACAAATGTGGGTCCACGCACACCAAGAGGTAACTTAGGTTATGTTTTAACCACCTCTGGTTAGTTGCCGTAAAAATGGAGCCAGTACCTTGAGGCAACAATTCTGTTTGGACTTGTCATCTTGGTCGGTCTCATTCATACACCTTTCATGCCCCTCGAGGGTAATGTTATTAGATCAATTAACTACTTAGTAAGCTTAACTACATAGGTATGTGCACCGTCTGGGATTTCGGGGCCTATTGCATTCCCACGTCGTTTCAATTGCACGTCTACGTGCTGTTCGTGACACACGACACCTCTTTCGGTACTTGCCAGGAGCCGAAATCAGGCATGGCGAGTATATAGTTAACCCGGCCTACCCCAGTATGCTGTATTAGTATGGCATGGCTCTCTGGTCCTAATGAGCCGAACCTGAGCTGAGCCTGATTATCCTGAGTAATAGCGGCCAGAAGTTCACGTGTTCAAACCCGGAGAAATGGGGGATTATACAGTGTTATTTCCGAGCGATGCGGCTGCTGCACCACTTGGTTGATCGTCCCTCCACGTCTTTTTGTATTCCGAAATTGCGAAAAGAAGACAAAATTGCAATGCTTAGCCTTCGGGTCACCCACCCGTTGGTGTGCTACTCCGGAACACCGTGGCGGACTTTTATTTGAACTCCGGAAATGCAAGTCCATCCACGCTATTGTGAAGACCAAGCCTGCCCCCTCCCCGGCAACACTAATTAGCCCGTGCCCGGCTATCGACAACCGAAGTGTTTATACTTGTACACACGAAGTCATCAAGCCCATCGATTACAAATGATTAGCTATACGCAAATTGATTCAAAGTTCTCTACTGTTTCAACGTTACTGCAATACAAAAATGTCTGCTCAGCTATCTGGTAAAGTCATTGCCCTGACCGGCGCGGCGTCGGGCATAGGTCTGGCAACCGCGCACTTGCTCGCCAGCCGCGGCGCACAGCTGTCCCTTGCAGACGTGCAGAAGGCGGCTCTGGAGAAAGCACAGGCAGAGCTGAAGGAAAAGTTCCCGGCCATCGATGTTCTCATCTACCCGCTGGATGTGCAAAAGTACGACGAGGTCGAGGCGTGGATCGCCGCGACCGTCGAGCGCTTCGGCAAGCTCGACGGCGCCGCCAACCTCGCGGGTGTCATCCCCAAGACCATCGGGATCAACACCATCGAGGATCAGGACTTCAACGACTGGGAATTTGTCATGGGCGTCAACACCACGGGCGTGATGCACTGTCTGCGCGCGCAGCTCAAGGTCATGGCGCCGAACGGTTCCGTGGTGAATGCTGCATCCATCGCGGGCTTGGTGGGATTTAGCAAGAATGCGGCATATTCGGCATCGAAGCATGCAGTGCTGGGGTTGACAAAGTCTGTGGCCAAGGAATACGGGCCCAAGGGCATAAGAGTTAATGCAATTTGCCCGTAAGTGCTTCTCTTGGGACTATTCACCCTCAAGTGGATGGATCGATGTTTCAAGAATTTGCTAACGACGTACTCCTATATTAGTGGACGCATAGTGACGCCAATGTTACTTACTTCCGCCTCGATAAGGAGTGCTGCGGGTGCTAAGGACGAAGCGGGGGACTTGTCATACATTTCGCTTCGCAGAGAGGGACAACCTCACGAAGTGGCGGAACTGGTGGCGTTCTTGTTGAGCGACTTATCAAGTTATATCTCTGGCGCCGAGATCAGCATCGATGGAGGATGGAGGTGTTAAATTTCAGATGATCTTGAACTTGTAAAACCTTTCTTCGAAGTGTTGACAGTTATCTCATAGCCCCTGATTTTAGCAATTCTTGAGGACTATATGCTTAAAGTTCTGTTCCCATCGTTCAAACAACGGTAGATTGGTTGATATTCCATGATATGATATTATCTGTGGAATTTCCCCTCCGGGCTCTTGTCTACATTGATCTGCACTAGGAAATACTTCGCCGATTCCTATTCTTCTTATAAATTACATCTATAAACCAATGCGTCCTCGTAACCCATCATCTGTCTCTTTCATCCTGATAGATATCTTGCAATCCATACTCTACTGTAGTCTCACGACTATCAGGCAAACGCACGAAACGCAACAAGGTGGATGCGAGGAAGCATAGTACAGCAGCCCCGAAATACGGTAGTCCCATCCACGTTCCCCCGAGCTTCATCCCAAGTGTGAATAGGCCTGTCAAAGCCGGCAGCGAATAGAGTTGTGCGACAGTATCTACGACGCTGAGTAGGGTAAACATGCGCGACCGGTGCTCGGGATCCACGTAGGAAGCCAGTGTACTCCTGATCAGACTAGACTGGGCAGAACCCAAGGACATGATGATCAGGCCGAAGACAAAGCCACCGAGGGCCGGAGATATGGCCATAATTAAAGCACCTAGTCCTGCCGCCAAGTTCGATCGCCACGCGAAAACCAGGTCTCTCTTCTTCTCCCCGGATATCCGCAGCAAACGGGGAGTAGAAGGTTTCAAGACATAAACCGATAAGAAAGGCACTAGAAAAAAGTGCACGAATATGTGCGCAACGCCATAGGCACTCTGAATGTAGCCGGATTCAGATATGAGAATATGGTAACGCTCGGGGGCGAACAAGTTGATGAAATGCATCGTTGTTAGAGGGACAGGGTGGGTTATGAGAAGAATACCGATCAAGAGGAGTGGTGCAGCGGACTTGAATATGAGAAAAGAGCCTTTCAGATCGTCTACTGATTGCCATACGCGAGTCCTGAAGTTCGAAGAGAACCCTGCTCCTTCCCGCAGGTCTTTTGACTTGTGATTCGGTGGTTTTGTTTCGGGGAGCAAGAGAATAGAGCCAGCAGAGCAAATAGTGAGCACCAGTCCTGTGGAGATCAATGGCCAAGGCCCAACAATAGGCATCAGTATCGATACTAGTAGAGTGGTTAAGAGATGTCCAAGCATGGAGGCAACATGGACTCGCATAAATCCGACGGCCCTAAAGCGCAAGACGATTTTTAGTCATAAAACCTCTCGAGGAAACGTGCGGCGAGGTCATGAACGAACCTTTCCGCTGCCGGTAGAACATCTGTTAATATGCTGTAGAGAATAGCTGCCGCGACAGCACCGCCACCGCCAATTAGCACGGCGGGGGAGGAAAGCAATATTAAATTGAGGTTTCCAAACTCGGCCCAGCAGACCACAGCTACCCAGACCATTTGGGAGAGAGTACTGAGTGTGATTATGACGTATACGGGTCTCCGTCCAATTCTAAGAAAATGTTAGAGCGGGATATGCTCAATACAGTGAGCCCCCGGCAAGATACGGATACGGAACGCTTGATCTCTTCGGGGGCTCGCTGCAAATCAAAAGTGACATACTTGTCAGATACTATGCCCCAGGGCAGCGCACTCACACCGGCGAAAATCGCATCTAAAACCCCGGACACGGCGAATAGACTAGCAAGCTGCGATTGTACGGTCTCGATCTTGCACATGTCCTCGCTGATTGCGCCTCCCCCACCCTGGCTCGGCCCCTCGTTCTCAGTCGCTGCTGCGCCGCTTTCGTAGAACCGGCGACACATGATGTCTTCGAGCACCCTCGTGATGGGAATGCTATAGAGACCGCCAGCGACGGCCTCGAACCACACGATGGCCAACGTGATCCAGAGAATGGTACTAGGCTTGTACGCAGCTCTCTTATAATCGTGCTTGGGTAGCGGGCGGTCTTCATCGCGGCTGCTGGCGACGGAGGCAATGGAGGGGCTTCGTCGGTGTCGTTTCCCTGTTCGTGGAGAGACAGTTCCCGCGAGGGGGGCGTCCTCGCCGGCATCATCGTCCCAGCCGTCTTCACTCATGATGTTGCTCGGAGGATCGGTCAATTCGGATGGCTGCCTCGAAAGGTTGCGAGTTTCTCTGCCGCATCTCCAAAGATCATGTCGCTTTGCTTCTCATCACCATTCTCCGTTTCTCAGACTTGCAAGGAATACGACGATCGTGTTGAATCTTCGTGCTGCGCGACCACCCGCGGATGGTAAGTCACGAACCTAGTGATGGGTTCCTAGGGATTCGTGCAGTTGGAGCGCGCGACGAGAAGAAGAAAGCACCGACATTCCATATCCATGGTGGTAGTTGAGCGCTGAAGAAGGAGGGGTGAACAAGGATGACAGGGCGGTTATGCTGAAATCCAAGCTTATCGGTTGCCTGAGCGCGCTCCCCCCACGACCTACCTAAACCGGCCGAGCAACGTATAAATGCCAAGACAATTACGACCTTTCGGGCTATACAAGCGAGATGTCCAGGGGACTTTGCTTCCTCATACTGTAGGGGTTCATAACATGCATTAGGTCGTGCGCAATAGAAGCCAATCACCACGACGTCCAGTTGGAATCGAACTCTGACATAAATTTCCCCGGAGAAATAGCATCTTATTGCTGCTCTTTAAGTAATTGTTAGACATCTGCAAAAAAAAAATATGGAGTTACTCATTCATTCCAAATCGGAGAGCAACTCTGCAACGCCCATACTTGCAATGCACTCCAAGTTTAAACTTTCTCAGATTCTAAATCTTGAGTGACTATTGCTTTCGCGAGTTGTACTCGTTGTTGGAAACACGCGCCGCTGACTTTGCAGCACTGATTTGGAGGTATACGCAGCAAGATTTGACAACATCCATATCGTATTTTCAACAACGTCTTCGGTTTTTCATCGCTTCATAGGTCCATCAGACTTTGCGCCTTCGATCGCAGCGTCTGTGGGGTATTGTTCGCTGAGGACTAGATAGACTAGCTTCTCCCCCAGGCAGACCCAGACCAGCCACAGTCGAGCCAAGCTTTCATTGTCAAGGTGTCAAGCACTTCCCTTGCTAACCTTAAATTCTGGGTCTCAATAGTCCTGCAGCGGTTTCATTCAGCCCACGTCTTGACCTGAACACTCCATCCATTTGAGAAGTGTCGAAAGCAGGTTTTAAATTAACTGATGTAATTCGGGTTGTCAAATAACAATCCTACGGTTGACATATTCAATGTGATATCATGATAAAGGTAGTTGTGCCAGGCGACGAAGTGATTAGTAGAGCTGATGTAGTATGTGCTGGCAGGGAATGGAGAAGGAAAACCAAAATAAGCTCTGAGCAGTCCATCTTCTAGGGAAGTCTAGTCGCGCCTTATCACCAATGGTTTTGTATAGTGTCGCTTCCCACATTTTCTTTAGCCAATTGCAAGAGGGAACTCCGTAGGTCTGGCCCCAAGAAAATGGGTAAACTTTACCACGCCATGATAAAGAGAAAGAATTGCGCTGGATTGCTATAACTGGAGCCACGCTTAAATATATAGATGTCAGAGACGCAGCAAACTTGAGTATTCCAGCACATCAACTTTGGGTTCCCAGTTATTTCGCGATCGCGCCTAGCCCATCTCTGTCGGACAAATCTACCTCTCAGAGACATGGATTCTAACAAAGGCCAAGTCGATGAAGTGGTTTCACCTGTGGCCACAGCAAGACCTCAAAGTCCACCTTCTGGTACTGGAGGGTCAGCCGAGCCCACCATCCCCAAAACACCACTCAAAAAGCCAAACCGGCCTCCTCCAGGATATAAGCTCGTTCAGAGGCGTAAAGAAGATGGAACTGTTGTCACCATGATGCGAAAATTGACACTAGAAGAGCTGGAAGCATCGGGGCAGACTACTCCACCTCCTCAAGTCACCACTGACCCCGCCGCTCAGCAATATAAGATCGTCACAGTTAGAGATTCCAGTGGGGGCTTGGTCAGGGTCAAACGACCAATCAAGCAGGGTGATCAACCAGCACCCGGTCCTCGCACCACACCAGCAAAAGAAGAAAATGATGCTGCGAAAGTGTCAGAAGGTGATGGGCTCGATTCAAGATCCTCGAGGGCCACGGATCCAGCTGGGAAGAAGGTGACCACCGAGGCTACACAAAATGCGACTGCATCAACGACTGCAGCGACGGCCACGACGGCCACAACTGTTGCCAAGGACCAAACAATTCACGAAGAGCCCGTCGACATGGCAAAGGCGTTACAGGATCAGAACGAGTTCTTCAGAAAGCGCCGTATGCATAGGATGAAGGGAACTCTGCTTCGAGGCTTGGGAACGGTAGTCGGCTCTGTGGTTGGTGGTGGGCACTTGGATCTGGACCTAGACTTGCACCATCACGATCACGATTACGAAGATGGTGGAGATTTCGAGGATGGTGACGTGCTCGACTCGGACCAGTCCTGGTCCGATGATGATTTCGAAGACAATGATTTCGACGACAACGACCTTCATGACACACATGATCATGATGATGGTGAGTAGGCATCTTATTCTCTTCTTTTCGGAGGCTCCCGTTGGTAAATTTGCCTCATACTGACTCTTTTCGACCAGATACATTCGGTCACCTTCATCTTAATGTTGCTGGTGCGGCAGGTAGTATCATCACCGGGCTCGCAGCCAACGCAGCTGCGGCGCCTCCTCCTCAGGCTCCACCCACTGTGGCTGTTGCTGCAGGCTTGGCGGAAGCTCAACAGCGTGGTATTGGTGAAAAGGGGGGCCAGCAAGACTACAAAGTGACGGTCAACGACTTGGATCACATCGAGAAGAAGGCTGCGGACAAAGATACCGAGCGGACCTTGCGACATCATTGGAGCAACTTTTCATTCTATCTGATGGCCAGTCTGAGCATCATACTACCGTTGCTTTTCCTATTACTCTCAGTGTTCATCATTTGCATGAACAATAAACCCGTCGATTCAAGCTGGAAAAAGATGCAAGATATCATCAAGGTCGGCATCTCAGCCTGGCCAATCGCGTTTGCTGCTATCGTAGCGCAAGTATTTAAGGCGTATGCTACCTGGAAAGTGGAGCGGGGCATCAAACTGATCCGACTTGAACAACTCGTGGGCAGTAACTCGTTTGCGAGCGCTGTGAAGCAGCCCATGGTACTCCGGCAACTTGATGTTCTCAGCTTATTGGTCCTGCTCACTTGGTGCCTGTCGCCGTTTGGCTCCCAAGCCTTGCAACGGACCTATTACACGGGTGTTACCACGACTGTCACCTACCCAGAGGTTTACTACTTGAAGCAGCACGGTGTGAATAGGGTCTTCACGCCGGGCTGGGCAAACCGTTCAATCACCCCCACGGAACACGCGTTAGACAACCAGATAACTGCGGTCGAGTTCTTGTCCACGCTTATCCCGACTCAATATACCGGCGCCGCCTCTGAGAACTCCTATTTCATGGATGTTTACAGCAATCCGCTGATTACCGTAACACATGATTTCGACACTGGGCAAGATTATGATTACGACTACCCCAACGGCACTTGGGAGGCAGTCGCACTAATGGGACTGCCTGTTGCGCTTCCGGATTCATTGATACCACAAGGTTCTTTGACTCAGTCTGTAAATTCTCCATTTGAAACTTTCCAATTCAACGCCACGTCTTCGTATTTCACGTTCTCCTGCGATGACGTGATTTCGATGGACTACGCTACGCTTATGGAGAAGTTCTCGGGCTATAACGCGACGTGGAGTGCTTCAAAAACGCTGATCATGAAGTTTATCGACTCGGACAACAGCTCTACAATCAATCAGGTCTTAATGGGCTCTGCCAATTTGGACCTAACAGTTGATACAGGACTCAATTACACCGATTGGGAATATTCCTTCGTAAAGTGTGACTTTGAGCAGGTATTCATTGAGTCGGCCGTGTTCTGCCAACGATCGCCACCTAGTTTGAACAGCGCTCACTCTAGCGACGACTTGTGGTGTAACGCAGGGAGGCTTACCACCGTGCCACAGGCTACGGTGGATGCGAACAACATGAGAACAACTTTGGAAGACTTCTCAGACGACTGGGTCCAAATGGGTTCTCCCCGAAACATCAATTATCAAGGCATTGGTAGTACTTTGAGTAAGTGTTTTGAAAGCCGTCACGCACAGTTTGTCTTGGAATTCAGCTGACATGAAGCAGCGGAACTTTACTTGATGTCGTATTATAGTTATGTTGACTATGACGCCCAATATGTCAACCTTACGGACGCATCTCTCAACTATGAAATTGGCTTTTGGTTCGCCAAGCTGTTCAACACATGGGTCGGTGTTGGGTATTGTCCAAAGTGCCTACCCCTTGGCAGTATTAACAACCTGACTACCCTCAGCACAGCTGATATGGACCGGTACACCCCACTCAACGCCACACGCAGGTACACCGGCAACCAGGTGTTCCAGCTGTCCATGCCGTGGGTCATCTGCTTCATCGTCTGCACGGTGCTGCTCCTGCTCGCCGGCATCATCAGCGTCGTGGTGGAATCCATGACCGTGGCGCCGGACACGCTCGGCTATGTCTCCTCCGTGGTCCGAAACTCGAGATACCTGCACGTCAGGGCGACCAGCGGAGCCATGTCGGGCCCGGAGCGCGCGAGGAAGCTGGCCACAACCAAGGTGATGATGCAAGACGTCAAAGCGAGCGCGGACGTGGGAAAGATTGCGTTGGGGATGAAGATGGATAACGCAGTGAGATTGCAAGCCGATCGCCTGTATCGTTAGCAAGGCGCACAAATGTTTCAGCTGAAAAGTTGATTTTCGTGAATGAATTTTGATGAGATCTGGTAATGCTGTAATGTAGATTTCCACTTCTAAAAAATTTGATCAAAATTTGTCGTCCACCTCCAGGCCCTGCTAATGCGGACGCCTTCAATATCCTTCCACCGATGTCATGGAAATGATCTCTGGTTCCGAGTTGCTCGCAAGTAGCGCCTTTTTACCAGGCGCCTACTATTTCGGGACCTGTTTTTCGAAAAAGAACCCGAATTCGGCCGCTGATCTAACGTTGACCTGGTTACTGCAGACCGTCTAAACACCGCTATATGCGTGCCTGGATTCGGAACGTTACCGCCAACTCTCTTCTTGCATACCTGGCAGCTCGAACCCCCAATAGCAAATGTTCTCAATGGTAAGGCAGAAATCAGGATTTCAAACTCGTCCGTCACTGGTAGAGTTACGGCAACTTTGTGCATCGTTCCATCAACGCCGTCGCTAGGCTGGACGATGAGGAAAATGCATCGATGATCAACTGTCCGGGCGCCAGTGTCAATAACCGAGAGATTAGTTTGACTAAGGTCTTGATATGAATCAGTGACAACCACAGCATCTATCGCGATAGATTCGCGCCGTATGGAGGCAAGATATGCCACGCCCTCGTTCATGCCGGGCATCTGGCCCATTTGAAAGGCAATGTAGTCTTGCCAGACGAATTCGTGACTGGAGCCACGTAGCTTCGGTCTGAACTCATCCTCTTTCTTTTGGCGGGTCGCGCGCACAGCTCTAGGCCAGTTCTCGATAAGTACCTGGGCAATAAGGAGCGTTTGGCGGTGGCTGTATCTTCCGGCCCCAAATGCTGAGGCTATTTTAACAGCTCGCTGCCACTGCCCCATGGTAAAGAGTATCAATGTCAGATCTCGGTGGATGCGGTTCTGCTCTGGTTCATGCACCTTGCCAAGCAGAAATCGAATTTGGCAAGTGCCGATATACCTCCCTGTGACGTGTGCCGTGCCATCTGAGATTGTGAGTGGGCCAAGAGGTTCGACATGGTCCAGCGCTGATCCAGCAGAAGCTTTGTGCCTGACGCTGAAGGGAGGCACTATGCAGTTCTGGGCGCCTAGCTGTAACGACGATGCAGGTACCGCGGCCATCGGCATCATTAACCAGCGCAAGTGACCCTGGCCGATCGCTTCTAAGACCCACCGGGCCCACGCTGCTTCTTTCAGCTCTCCATTCTGCGTCGATATCTCGACACCTGCTGCTGCCATCACTCCGTAGACCTCGTCACTCTCAACTGTTGCTTGTCGATTGCCCAGTAGCTCCATGACTCTAGTCCGATCCGTGGCACCCAAGCGACAGTTCGCCATTCCACTAAAGTATCCATATAACTTGTCGAATTGACCACCTATACATTCGGCGATGGCAAATGCATCGCATACAGCTGGTAGCGCGGGAAACAACGAATCCTGGATGGAGAGAGATACCATATCGGTGCCCATCCATAATACCCGCCGGGCGAGAATATACTCTTGCAAAGTCCACACCCTGGTGCTCCATGAAGTGGTGGTGAGTCGTGCCAGCCCTGTCATAGCTATTTTGATTAACTGGCGGCCTTGGCCAAGTTGCCAGTAATGCCCACTACTGGTCCAGTCTTCCTCCTCGGACATCTTGACAGCACCTTCCAGCATTGAAGTCATTCGATCCACCTCATCTTGGCTCATGGCCAACTCTGTGTTCAGAATGATCAGTACGGCTTCTGCGTTACCAAATATCCCACCCATCAACGGTATCTGGCGCAGCTTGTCGGCATCATCGGTTTGCAATATGCACAGGGTATCTATCCAGCAGTGTCGGATAGATGGAAAGCGCTGGGCGATGCCCGCCAATACGGCGTGGCGTCCACGGCTGCTGAGGAAATCACTATTCTGAGGGAACCAATTCTCGCTCCATGCATGCGACACGGCCAGGTACGGTGGGCAGCGCGTCAGCGGATAATCTGTGATTTCCGCAGTAAAGGCGTTGAGAAGACGGAATGTCATTTCGGAGGCTAAGGGGGATGTAGTGACAGCATGTCAAAGTCGTCATTCCCTCGCCAGGTTCAATTATGGCTGCGATTGCCAGGTCGAAAGGATGCAGCGACACCTTTGCCCTCAGCTCCGTTGCTCAGCTGAGCGGCTGAGCCAAAAGTGGGGGGTCGGGGTTTCCAGTCTTGGTGTCACGTAATAAGAAAGTTCGTTTCCTTCTCCCATCTCTAGGGACATCCATGGTGATAGTTAACTGCTCCAAGATAGCACAATACAGATTGAAATTTAATCCTCAGTAATCTATTGGCTTTGAAAGTGGAATTCTAATAGAATTAACTATAGTTGACTTAACTCTTAGCGCACATCGTTCAGGCTCTTCGACAAAACGCTTATGCCAGTCTGCCGATCGAAGGGTAAACTAGCGACCGATGGTGCCCCGGGGGGGTTTTTTTTTTTTGGTGCAACTGGATTGACTAAACAATTGAGTTTAGAGTTGAGAGAGTTTTTTAATAGTAGTAATTTTCGGATAAAAAATTAAGTGAATGATAAATAGAGCGCTCGAATCGGTCCCTATGGATGGAGTCACTATCGCGCTGACACAAAAAGTTAAAAATTTTGTATAGCACTACCATGGCGTGATGATCAACGGGCCCCGGTAATTACCTCTATCTTTATAAGTCATGAAGATCTAGTGGTCACATATCATAACAATCGGCCTTTTTTCAGTTCCAGGATGCAGGCTCCATCGCCTGATGCCGGTCTCGGACATACGAGGGAATGAGTCATTGGATTATATTTAACGCCTGCTGGGTCGACCAACGATTTCCAACACTCATGCAGACCTTTATACAGGCCTCTACAACAGTATTTTCGCTTATATATCCAATAGGAATACCATCCTGACAATCCTGTATTGGGTTCAGCATGTCCATTCCGCCGCGACTCTCTTTCGTGACTCTCGATGTCTTCACACAGACCCCGTTTAGTGGTAATCCCGTTTCCATTGTGAACATTCCACGTGATGTTACTCTGAGGCAGGATCAGAAACAGCGAATTGCCAGAGAGTTCAACCTCTCTGAAACCGTTTTCCTACACGAGCAGACCGACGAAGAAGAAACAGAAAGAGTTGCCAGGCTTGACATCTTCAACCCCGTTGCCGAACACCCCTTCGCAGGCCATCCCACCGTTGGTACAGCAAATTACTTGCTGCGCCTGTTGCAGCCTGAGAAGAAAGTATCTACCTTGATCTTGAAAGCCGGAAAATTCGGCATCAAGCCCAATGAATCCGTAGACGGGGTCCAGATTGCTCTGGCACATGCTGTGCACGTCCACGCCGACTGCTCCTCTCACGCACTGTTGGGCAAGTACCCAGTCGTCAGCATTGTCAAAGGGATGACTTTCATCCTCCCCCGCTTGAATTCGGTGGAAGAGTTGGCAAAGCAGACGGAGAATATCATTGGTGCCGATAAGACTCACAGTTCCCAATCGGAACTCGATGACGGTTGGCAGGCAGGCATGATCGGGAGTTACTTTTACGTGGATCTCGGACAAGAGAGTGACGATAGCACGGGAGCGTCAAGGCGTCGCATTCGGACAAGAATGTTCAGCAGACGCGAGGATCCAGGAACTGGCTCGGCTGCAAGCGCACTCGTGGCCTATCTTTCGTTGCAAGAAGGGAAGGCTGGGGAATATCGCTATCATATTGCTCAAGGTGTAGAAATGGGTCAGCAGAACGATATTTATCTCGAAGTGGTGGTCAGAATGAATGCCATCAACAAGAAACTAGAGGTCGACCAGGTTTTATTGAGTGGTACTGCTGTATTGAATATGGAAGGGACGGTGCCAGTCCCACAGTAGCTTATTTGCCGTATAACAGCACTCCCACTCTTATTATCAGGGCGTTACAGTTAGCTCTTATTTCCATCTGGGAACCAACCAGCCAGTTTTAGCATATCCTGTAGTTGGGTTGGGTCAACTAGCACTTGAGCCAAACCCGAGACGAGTTTCCGGCTCGGTCAAATCGTTAACTTTCTACCAGGACAGCAAGCTATGCTGTGACTGAATAATCAAATTGGGGATACACTGCGTCAGAATTTTCCGAAGATAAGAATGGCTGATGACGCAAAGACCAGGACTTGGACTAGCTTCCTGGTAATATAGGCATATTTCTCCTCCATTTCTTCGAGTGTCGCTGGCCATTTCCAATCTAGGAAGCAAGCATAGCCGCTTCAATCTGGGCCGTAGTTGAGCCGGACTACTGCAGTGGTCAACAGTGATGATCGAGCCATGAGACTTTAGGTGACAACGCTGCGGCATTAAGTCCTATATTGACTAGGCATTCTTTTATCATGCTTGATCTTATCGTGATAGCATTATGTTAATAGGTAAAGATAAAAAATATCAAATCAAAAGGTTTTAATAAGATTATTATAGAATCATTAACCTAGAAAATCGGTTTCGGGGATCTGAAGCCCAAGTTTGACGAGTAATGTGTATGTCTTGTCCATCGGAGATGAAGTGAAATGACAATTTTATTCCTTTAAAGCTTGAAGCACACTAAAAATAACATGATCTAGATAGTTGATACAGCTTAAGAACAGGTAATGTCAAATGAAGGTATTGCAGTTATATTGAAACACGCTCCAATGGTGACGTGCTGGGACCAGCTTCCATGACAATCGTCCGTAGGGTAGGTTCGAACTTAAAGAGAGAAGTAATCAGTGAAATAAACCATAATAAGGATGTGAGTTATCATCTACTCACATGCGCAGTTATCTTCTAAGTCTAAATGGTCAGAGATTCTCCATCCAAATCATTGCACCCTTTGTTGTTCACAGCGACGGAGTCACTGTTCGAGCCTGTACAATCATCATCCTCCCAGGGTATGTATGACGCATATATGGTTGAAGTTGCCACCGCCAAAGATGTTACGCTTGCACTCGTACTTGTGGTCGTACTTGTCGTTGTCCCAATTGTCGACGATCCTGTGCTGCTTCTGGTACTCGTTGCGTTTACCGCTGAATCGCCGCCTGGTTTTCGAGATCCGACGACCGCGCCAATCACGATTCCGATAGTAATACATACAACGGCAGCCATCAGAACCCAAGGCTTTCGTGTTTTCCAGAACGGCCTTTTAGGTGAGCATACACGCCTGCTTCGACAGTATCATCTACCTTGATGGCCGGTTCTGGTGCATTGCTGCTGACAACTCCAGGGGTTCTCGTCTCGGTTCGCGGGAATTACTTCTGGTGCGGCGTCGCTATGGCCATCAACAACGACTTCGGGGCTAAATTGCATATGCTCTACGAATGGGTGTTCCGTTGGAGCACTGTCAGTCAAAGAAGTCAACACAGGAACAAGGGGCTCTCGAGCTAGAGCCTAGTTACTCAATACGAAGTTTTGCATCTCATCCGTAGTTAGTGGTAACATAAGTCGTAATTTACCTCAAAGTCGCACTGGTTGCTTAACTTGGAAGCGTCACCACATCCGATGTGATGAGCAGCGCCCATTCTGGTACGTCCTCACCGGTCTTAAATGAAGCTGAATCTTTTCCCTAATGGGACGACTTCCCAATATCATGTCTCAAGGTTGAAGTCAAAAACATCAAGACAGCAGGGTATAAGAAGAGATTGAATTACCGTTAAAACAATATGATGTGGATTAGGAAACTGATCAAGCCTGAGCTTGAACTGAACCAAAACTGAGCCGGGCTTGATGATCCTGAGTAACAGCGGCAAGAAGTCACGTGCTGAAAATTGAAGTATTGGGAAATAACATCTTATATTCGGCACCCACTATAATTAACTGCAATTGTGACGAATATTCGAGTTCCTAAAGTTTAGTTTTTAAAACTCATGTTGGATAGTTCTGTTAGATATACAGAAAACCATGAGACCTGTATACTCGTATCTCTTTCATCAATACTAGTAGGGCCTGCAAGGATAGTCACTCACAGTTGGATCACAGTACAGTAAATCAGATCACTACGGCAATGTGGATCCATTATCTAATCACGTGATCATCTCCTTGAGGCCCGTTTTAGGGGTATTGGGCTTTACTTATCTGGTCGGTTGGGTAGCCATACCCCATAATGGTTCTGGGGCTGGTTCTGGGTCTGGGGATCTAATGATTCTTTAAGTATAGGTTTTACGAGTAGGTTATATCTGTAAGTTACTAAGGTATAAATACTATTCATTACTAATCGAATATAAGAGCTGTGTAACACTCGTTGATGGATCATCGTATATGTGGCCTGAAGGCAATACTTTATTGAAAGGAAAACCACTTATCACCATCGCTGTCAAGTACTGTACGTAATAATATTTATTCGTGCACCCTTGTGCTAATTATCGGCCATTTATCCCGACAGGGAATAGAATACAGGCATCGAACGACGACTCTGCGTTCCTGCGGATTTGCACTATTCCCAAGGTGGTTTCCGACCCCACCTATTGTATGCAACAACACGAATTCGTCATGGCCGTAGTCTGATTGCTTTGCCTAGGCTATTGTAAACCCCCCTGACCTGACCCTCTCCACCTTTCGAAGCTGAGACACTGTGCCGCACTCCTCCCACGAATTGAAATACATATTTCTCGCTTTCTTTTTCCTATTATTTTGTGAATACAGTGTCTACTTTATCTATACTACACCACTCGGCGCTACAGGTTATCACACCAGAGTTAACCCATTCCCTTAGGCGACGATCATCGTAATCATGGTTAACGTATTATTGTAAGACGTTCAAAGCTGGAATTTTACGAGCCGTCATCTAATTAACCGTAACAATAATTAAGCGTCGGAGGCACTGGCCATATTGGTGGTGCAATACTTGACCAGTTCCTCAAAGAACACCCCGAGGCAACTGTCAAAGTTCTTGTTCGAGACGAAGAAAAGTCTTCTCGTCTGGTGGCCAAGTATCCCAAAGTGCAAACTATTATCGGCGACTTGGGTACTCTTGACGTCCTTGAAACCGCCAGCCGAGAGGCGGATATTGTGATAAATACCGCCCCGGACATCACGCATGACGCTGGCATCAAGGCCATATTCAATGGGCTCAAGAAGTCTGGCACTGGTGACGCAGCAGCAAAACCAAAGTCTTACTATATTCATACGTCGGGCGCTTCGTTGATCTGGGATGAGCCACAAGGTTCTCCGACAGCACGGTGGTGGGACGACATCACTGATGTTGCAGAAATCTGCGCCTTCGAGGGACAGGCGTACACACACTCATTGACAGACAAAATTGTACGGGCCGAGGCTGCCAACGTGAATGTGGCAATCGTCTCGCCCGGAGGCGTTGGTGGTATGAGCCCGAGCATCGAGCACCCCACGCCCATCGTGATGCCGGCTGTCTTGCTTACCGCGCGCGCGTTCAAGAGCGGATGGCAAATTGCGCAGGGTGAAAATATGTTTGGGATAATCCACGTGGAAGATTTGGCGAGGATGTACCTGATTCTCGTCCGCGACGCGATAACGGCGTTGGGGGGAAGCGGCAGTGGAGAAGCGCCAGCAGCTGCCCCGCCGTTCGACTTATGGGGACCTGAGGCATACTACTTTGGCGTCTCGGAGAACATAACCTTTGCCGATTATATGGGTACACTGGCGCCCATCATGAAGGATCTGGGCATCATACCCAGCAGCGAGATCAAGTCCGTTTCCGTGACTGATGCTGCGAGGGCCAGTATGGCTGGAGCGGATTACGACCCCGAAGCCAAGCCGCCGCCGTTGGATACCTGGGCTCTGCACATCGCTATCACGTACGGAGTCAATATGCGGATGAAGGCATCCAGGATGGCAGCACTGGGATGGAAGCCTCAAACGGGACCAGTTCTGGGATCCTTTGCCAAAGTTTTTGAGGAATATGCCAAGGCTGAGAAGGCGAAATCCTCTGCAGCATAAAAATATTGGGTTAATTCCAAAAGGAGAAAGATCGTATGTAATTGTGCTACATTTACCAAATCTGACGCTTTCTTTCATCACGAAGTTGATTACGAACAAAGGAAGTTTTGTAGTACACCAACTTATGGATAGAGTAGACAGCCTTTTTGTGGGTATAAGATGAGTGATATCAATAGCAACTCGACATATTTACAATACAAGATAAATTGAAACTTTCAAGGACGGCACCTAAGTTAATGAACTATTGACGTCTTGGGTAGAATGTATTCGGGGTAGTTCTTTCCTAACATACCATAAGTACTATAGGAATCGTAGTCGCTGCCCAGTGACCCTACAGTGCGAATTGCATAACCCTGATGTCATGCATCCCGAAACGGTCGATGGCCTTCCCTTTTCTTCACCAGGATTGATTGGTTCGCGGATATCGATGATGACCAGGGGGAACAATAACCACTCATAATCATCGTCGAAAATAAAGAAGAAGCTGGCGTTACAGTGGTTCTATTTGTCCTCTGAGCGGCGAAAATAGTATAACGGCACCAGCTTTACCGCCTCTTGCATAAGCTGTCGAAGTCCATAAATGAGAAACTCGAGCGCCACTGCCAAGATAGTATCTTTCCTCTAAGTTAGAAGTGATCTAGCTTCCTGGGTAGATATAAGCGACAGCAACGAACCAGATCACCAGATACATAACCCAAACAGGAATGGTGAGAGATCTAACTTAGTTTCAAGGTTAGCGTAAGTTGGGCACATGAGTGAATGGTCTTGGCGACAAGACGTGCGATGATCAGGCTCCATGCTGCAGAATACAGGGTTAGAACCGCATGCTGCTGACTTAGGTTGGGACTGATGTTATGTTAGGATGCTTTAAAGCGTAATGCAGAGGCTTCACTACTGATAACATAAACACCAGAGTTCGTAGTAGAGCATGAATGACGCGCAAGAGAAGAGCAGCAAACGTGGTCAAGTGGACACCATATTTGAGATATACTGGCGTTTCATGCTCTGCATTACGTCGGCTGATTAGTGGCGCTTCTATCCCGGGAAATGAAAATTTTATATATATATATATATTTTCGTCTCAAACCACGAAGTCGATAGCCATTTCCGCATCCCCTTCAACGTTTCTTTACGTGGAGCTTGAATGATTAATCTTAATGTCCGAAGAAACGATCTTGGTAGCATTCTTGGTAATGTCTTGGTAATATCGCTGCCCAGATAATATCGCTCAGTGGGTCTTGTTTTCCAACTCTGATCCTATGTCGGACTGGTTCCCAAGGCTTCACGAGCTACTACGGTAATAAGGCATGGGCAGGGAATTTGGCAATTACGTTATTCATTGAACCTGTACTGAAGTTCTTTTGAAATCATACGGCCCGTGCCAACCCAAATTTTAAAACCCGCAGAAGCTAACAACTGCCGGTACCGCTTCGAGTGGGGGGATTCAGGGGGGGAGTGTATAGCGACACCCAATCACTTGTTGAGGTTGCTTCGAAATTGGGACTCGGTCAAATATAGGCTGTAGATCATTAGGGGGGTTTATCCACATGTATGCAAGTGCATGACTTGATTACAACGTTAAACTTTAAATGTACAGATCTGATAAAAGCCCTACCGTCCAGCTCTTCAGTGGGCAAAATTTACGATGACCCAGGCCTAGAATTCTTCGTCCATCTTTGCCCTTCTCCAAGAGGCATCATCATGAGGACAACACCGGTCAGTCTGGTGGCTGCAGTGGTGGCAACTATCACTGCTGCCGCTGCCGTCACAGCTCCCACTGTTTACGATCCAAGCCTGAACGTGACGTACCTCGGCCTTGACCGCAATGGTATTGAAGCGTTCCTCAATATACCCTACGGCCAGGACACTAGCGGGGCGAACCGTTTCAAGCCACCGCGACGAGCCGTCCCGGAGCTTGGCAGCACCATCATCGCGCAGGACTATGGCCCGGCTTGCCCTCAGCAGCTCATAGTTGCAAACTTCCCATTGCAGATGACAGATGTATCCTCTGTGTCGGAAGACTGCCTACACCTCAACATTGCACGGCCTAGGAATTTGTGTAGTTCCGCAAAGCTTCCTGTTATGGTGTTTATCCATGGAGGTGGATTTTTCGGTGGCCAGGCTAGTGAACTGGTTATGAGGCCTGATGGTTTGATTCTGGAGGGCATAGACAACGGGACGCCGGTCATCCACGTCGCTATGAATTATCGATTAGGGTGTAAGTATTATCGGATATTAGACAGCGCAGTGAAATTTGTGTGCTAACGAAGTATTTGTCTATGTATAGTCTTTGGCTTTGCACAGTCTGATGCGTTGGAATCGGAGGGATCCGAGAATGCAGGCCTCCGAGACCAGCGCCTTGCCATTGAGTGGGTAAGGGACAATATTGCCAACTTTGGCGGTGATCCCGAAAGAATTACCATCTTTGGTCAATCATCAGGGGGTTGGTCAATATCATAGAAGCTTCCATTAGAAATACACTGCTGACTCTCCGACAGGTCTATCAGTAGGCTTGCAGATCATGGCTTACGGGGGCAGCGAGCCTCTTCCTTTCCAGCAAGGAATATGCGAGAGCCAAGCGATGGAACCGGGCATCACGGCTAACTACACCATCGACGCTATGCAAGCTATGGTTGATGCTGTGGGATGCAATACTACGGCTTTACACTCTCTAGAGACTATTTCCTGTCTGCGCGAACTGGACGGCGACACCCTTCTTGACGCGTCTCTGGCGACTTATCACGACGACATTGGTTACAACATGGGGGATATATGGCTCCCCACCGTCGACGGTGATTTCCTGCCCGCAGCACCCTCCAAGTTAATGTCGGAAGGGCGCTTTGGCAACATAACCACCATGTTAGGGTGGTGTAACGACGACTTACAGTATTTCACCGATCCGACGATCTCTACCGTCAACGATACATATAATTTCATCTCCTCGTACCTAGCCGGCCTTAGTGCCCAGGCCATCGACGCGTTACTGGCGCTCTATCCTTCTACTGATTATCATGATAACGACGATGCAAGCCTTTCGAGTGAGTTCTTCCGTACGGCACAAGTATTTCGTGACATTATCATGGTCTGCGAGCCCCTTAACTACGGCGCATATCTAGCGGCCGCGGGTAACGATGTGTACTTGTACAATTGGAACCAGTCGATACTGAACATCGGCCTCTCGGCGGTCTACAACTTGACGGGGCTGGGAGTCACACACACCTCCGAGTTCGCGTACGTTTTCGGGAATCTGAGCCACTACGATTTTGCGGATTACCCATTCGCACCGACGGATGCTGACTGGGCCCTGGAGCGGCGCGCTGCGAGGTCGTGGGCCACTTTCGCCAGCACGGGAAAGCCCAGCGGGACCCAGGAGGATAGCGATACCTTCCAGGGGTTTGGTACGGCGTTTCGGGGAAATGAGACGCATGTCTTTGTGGTGGGAGGAGCCAACGAAGGGTTATCCGCAATTGACGGGTTGGAAGCAACCGAGGCCATGGCATCGCAGAGGATTAGGGAGAGGTGTGCATATCTAAACTCTCCCGAAATAATTGCCCAGCTATATTATTAAAAAAATATGTTGCAGTGGTCTTCTCGGTCTTATAATGAGAGGTCAGTTACACTATAGTTACCTAATCTTAAATAACTCTTTATTTTGATTGTTGGTAAACTTCCGGTCGAGTCGTGGTAGAAATCATAGAAAAGTCCTGCATAATTCGACCAAATAAAAAACCGCCATCAGCTTCTTCTACTAGATACACTCAATCTGCGTACTCTCATCCGGGGGTCCTCGAAGTGCCGTACCTTATAAGACATACCGGATGCCAGTTGTTCAATACCCAACTGCACCCAAATGCACCTTAGCTAGCAAGGCTGCTTCAGGACGGTGGGCCACCCAGCTTTTTTATTCTAATTCGAGCCACTATTCCCGTGTTCCGAGTTCCGCTCCAAATCGGATGACTTTTCTTGATGTGGATCTAACTAATAAGTTAGCTCGCATTCATTGATTATGCTCGACTACTGCACACCTCGATCGAAACCTCCGACAGTTGAAGGATCCACGAAAGCATAGTTAAAGATAATAACAACGAAATAACTCATCCAACTCTGTCTGCATTACAAATTTCTATTAATTGCAATCTAGCCTCGTTATTGTTTCGTTCAACGGCATCGTTTTAACGACTTTGTTTAAACACAAGGCGACAAACATCGAAAATGGTTTTTCGCCTTTATCCACAATTGTAGCCACATGATTTCAGCCAATTCTTAAACCTTGGACGTCTATTATGGCGTGTGCAAATCAGAACCATTATACTCGCATAATTCTCTCAACATAGGTAAATACAAAATGCTTCAACGAAAACAGAAACGTGATAGTTTGGTTATGTAGGAAAACAGAAGATTGGAACAGATGGCCATGGCTTGCTATGCTCCCCAAATCCGAAAAAGCCGGGCCTATGCATGACGCAATCAAAAGGTTCAGGTTGCATAAAAAGTACATGGCCTAATTGATGAGAGACTCAATAGTATTGAGAATAACTATTTGTATTACAGTTCTAAATCATGATGAGTTTTCTAGGATACCGAAGGTCTAATCTCCGAGGGGTAATGATCTATCAAGAACCCCTTTAAGCATCCATGCCTTTCTCATATGCCGGCTGTTCAACAGAATTCTCACATTCGTAAGTCAAGAATTGTCTGGTGGGAAGCCGTTTCTCGAACATCTCATCCAAGTCTGCGTAGCTTCTGTTCTTGGTCTCTGGTATTTCAAGATAGATCAAGACACAGCCAATAACACAGAGGCCAAAGAAGAAGAAGCCAACTTTTCCTCCCATATTGGCCTCATCGGCATTGAACATATATGGGGTGAAAAAGTTGAAGGCCCACGACCAGAAGCCGTTTATGAGAAATCCGAAACCCTGGGATTTGGCACGCAGACGCAGACTGGAGGCTTCTGCGCTGACCACCGGATATGCTCCACCTACTCCAATGCCGTAGAAGAGATGGATAATGATGAGCATGACACCGATAAACCTAGGGATTAGAGTTAGCAGACTGATTTCTTGGGTTTTAAATAAGACGTAAAGGATTAATTGAAAGCTGGAAAAGAAAAGTGCAAAGAAAACTCACCAGAGAGCCTGAGGAGAGGAAGGCCAGCATCCTGCCACACCGATGCCTAACCATAGCAGGCCAACGCTAGCAGTGCTGAACAGTAGGATAGCCCGTCGACCAAGTGTATTCATGGCGAACCATGACGCCACATTGGCTGGTAGACCGAGACTGATAGAGATCTGAAGAATCATGAGCGATTTGGTTGCAGACATTCCAGCGAGCTCCAAGAAGTAGCCCGAGTTGGACAATAGCGACACTCCTAGACATTGTTGAAGAAGGTTGGCATAGAAGATGATGCGAGTTCGTCTCCAATTGGTGCCTATAAAGATATCTTTGTAGCTAGTCTCACTAATGAGCTGGTTGTGGTGGTCTTCGTTCTCGAGCGTCGTCGCCAACTGTCGCATGCCCAAGTCCACCGACTCGGCGCCATGCAGCTGCTTGTATGACTTGCATGCCTTTTCAACTTTGCCCTGCTTCACAAGGTGGATAGGACTCTCGGGAATGAGGAGACCTGCCACTACCGCGAAGCCAGCCAATGCCCACTGGGCGGCAAATATCACGCGGTAGGCACTGGAAGTCGTCATGCTGATTCGTGCGAAGATGGAAGTGACGGCAATAATCTGGCCGGTGACAGTGGAGAAGGTGAAAATAGATAAGAGCGGACCACGCAGCTTCGGAGGTGCGATTTCGGAGATATAGGTCTGGCAGGTTGAGTTGAGCATGCCCATCGAAACGCCCAGCAATGTTTTACCAGCGAGGAAAATGCCTCGACGCTGGTTCAATCCAGTGGCCTCATCAGACGCATAGATAATGCCGACAGATGCGACGCCGATGAGACCACCGACGATGAAGCTGACTTTGCGGCCGAAACGATCAGCCAAGGGGCCATTGAGGATGGATCCGACCATGCACCCGACCTGCACCATGGCGTTCCACAGTGATAACCAAATGGAAGGAATAATATACGATCCGTGATAGAGTTCACCGTAACTCTTTCTGTCCAGATCCAAACATATCAGTATGCTTAAATAGAATGGTATCATTAGAGCAAAGGCCGGAGTTTCTTACACAAAAGCCGGCATGGCTGTGATAGTGCCAACAGAAATGATGTCAAAGCCGTACATTAGCGGCCCAGCTGTCATCAAGACACTATACATGATGACCTTGCGATTCGTCTTGATCATCTCGAGTATAGTGGTGTCGCCTGACATGGCTTGGCTGGGCGATGACGCCTCAACCATTTGAGCATCACCATCCTGCTGTTTCTCGGCGTGAACCGCGGCAGCCATAATTTTGGAATAAAATTAACAAGGTATTGTAAGGGCGTACGAGAAGAGAACAATGTTTGGCGATGAATATTTCCCCAGAAACGAAAGGGATTGAGCTGTTAATATACTTTGCCAATGAGGTTTGATGACCGCCCTCGGAATGATTGACACGGCCGAACAGCTGGGAGGCTAGACCAATAAAAAAGGAAAGGGAAAAGAAAATTGGCCAGCTCTCAGCAGCAGCCACTAGGTATTAATGCGGGAGCTCCAGATCCCCACAATCCACGCCTAAGAACCCCATGGGCCTCCCCCAGTCCCCTGGAAATGGGGGGCGCGAAGTGTGGATGTTGGAGCGGAGCTCGCCCGACAATTATTAGTTCTTTAGCTTCAGTAGCATTCCGTTGGGTGCGATCTGTTCCGAAAAAGCATGGGGACTGGGGACTTCATTCTTACTGTTGATAGTATGTACGAAACTTACTGCCCAAAACCTCGTTATGTCTCTTTATTTATTTCTTCCATTACTTCTTCATAATCTGTTTTCTGTTTTCTTACTACATTTTTTCCTGCCACCAGAATGTAGAATCGTAACCAAGTTGAAAGTTGTACGCCCGATTGAATCGTATGATGGCTCTTGGAATTCTCAAGACGTCGTAAACTTGATGCTACCGCGCTGTAATGGGGGTATACGTAAGCGAATACCTGACCATGTGTTAAGTGGATACTCTTCACGCAGGTATGTTGTGCGTATCTGGGGAGTTTGAATCTGTACATTGTATACACCCGGTCATGCATGCGCGGAGAACCGATCTACCCCATCCTATCGGCTATCAGACAAGCTCGCAGTCACTTATACTACGTACACACTACCCCCGATACATGATCTCTGGCGTCTACCTCCACAGGCATAGGTTTTCAAAATAGTCTAATCCTGTTTTTTTTTTTAAATCTTTGTTTGACACGCTTGTTTGTATCCACGCAAGGCCGCAACTACAATGCTGCAGCCGAGTTTAAGGATTTACTCGCTAGGTTGAAGACCAAGATAACGAGTTGGTCGTCCGTAGTCAAACCAAGATCTCATGAAAAGCAGCTTACGTGGAGAGCAAAGACCCTAACAATCAGTGTTTGACACGCCGGTTCATATGCTACGTTAGCGCCTTACCAAAAAAATTCCAGTTGAAGATGTGGGCGGTCTTCTCCTCCCGACGAAGCTAATAAGTGCTCGGAGCCCGGAGCCCGGAGCCCGGAACTCGGGACAGGGAATAAGAGGCAGGCAAGCAAGAAAACAGCGCATAAGGTGGGTGTGGTCATGAGATTCCAAGAGATCCACATTATGGGGAACGCGGAGCGATTTATGGAGATACCAAGCTGACTACCATAGTTCGGAAGAGCTGTGCACGCATGACTTCAAGGTGACAAAGCTTTTCTCGGAACCGTTAGTCTATGCAAAACATTATTATTGAGATTACCTTACCAACCCGAGAGTTCGGAATCATTACCTGATAGACAATTCATCATCACATCGTTTCCGATTGGATGAGAGTACAGAAGCTTGTCTGTCCAGTAAAGTAATTTTGAACCAGGCAAGCTGAGCTGAGACTACGATTGGAGCTGTTTCCTAATCCTAACATCAGGGAGAAACTATTACGGGACGGATGCCAAGTAATCTACCTCCTGTTTAATATCGAACTAGCTTTGACCACACTGTACCGTTAGGTTTAGCTGGGATGAGTCTTTCCGAGGCGACTTCTTGCTGATCCTGTGATCAGAGTTACACCATATTCAAACCTTTCTCGCCGGGAAATCTCAGGTTTCGATGACGAAGTCAGGGCTGGGCTTTTCCTCGATGGTCGTCTTCTCCGCGACTGTCAACCACGCCAAATGAACGGTATAAATGAACAAGCGGCTGCACCTATAGGGGTCAAGCCTATCAAGCTCCGATTCGAGCATCATCGTTCGGCGTTCGGTGTTGGCGAGGCACGCCCGCGCATCTCTTGGAAGTTTGAAGGAAACTTGCCGGGCTGGAAGCAAGCTGAGTATGAGCTTGAGGTTACGCGGCCGTCTATCACGGAACCAGAAATATACAGAGTGATATCCCCTGAATCAGTTCTCATTCCTTGGCCTAGCACTTCACTTGTCTCAGCAGATTCCGCCTCTGTTCGAGTTCGAGCGTTTCCGGAACATGGAGCTCCAACTCCTTGGTCCGATAGCGCTACAGTTGAAGCAGGCTTGCTATATCCGGAAGATTGGATGTGTGCGTTGATCAGAAGCCCAGATGAGTCGGAGAAGGAGTCGCCACACAGGCCGGTGCTCTTTCGGCGGGAGTTTCAGGTATCATCAAATCTATTGAAAGCACGGCTTTACATCACTGCTCATGGAGTTTACGAGTCCGAAATCAACGGTGTCCCGGTTGGTGACCATGTTCTAGCACCGGGATGGACGAGCTATCAACATGAGCTACCTTACCAAACCTTTGATGTCACTAACCATTTGAAGACCGGCGCAAACGTCCTTGGGGCACATGTTGGCGAAGGACGGTTTGCTGGCCGACTTGGATTCATGGGCGGTCAGCGCAACATATGGGGCAGTCAGCTCGGTGTCATCGCACAGCTTGTCCTCACATATGTGGACGGTCGCTCTGAGACAATCCCAACCGACGACAAATGGAAGTGCAATATTGGTGCAGTGATTAGCTCCGAAATATATGATGGGGAATATTATGATGCACGTCTTCAGCTCCTCGACTGGTCAACCCCTGGCCAAAACGACAGCGCTTGGCGTGACGTTGTCACAGCTACTCATGATCCAAAGCTTCTCAGGGCCCCGGATGGCCCTCCCATCCGCCGGATTCAGGAGCTGCCAGCTCTCAAGGCCTGGAAGAGTCCTAAGCAGAAATGGATCATAGACTTTGGTCAAAATCTTGTCGGGTGGCTTCGGGTGCGTGTCAAGGGGCCTTCAGGGCACACTATCCGCCTCACACATACCGAAGTCCTTGAACACGGTGAAGTTGCAACAAGGCCTCTACGCCAGGCTAAGGCTGCGGACACTATAATAGTCAGCGGCGAACCAATGGTCTGGGAACCACACTTCACATTTCATGGATTTCGCTACGTTCAGGTGGAACAATGGCCCGAAGCCGAAGCTGAGGGCAATGCTCTTAACTTGGACAACTTCACTGCTGTTGTTATCCACACTGATATAGAGCGAAGTGGGTGGTTCGAATGCTCCGAGCCATTGATCAACAAGCTGCACGAGAACGTGGTATGGTCGATGAAGGGTAACTTTGTTGGCGTTCCTACGGATTGCCCGCAGCGTGACGAGCGGCTGGGGTGGACTGGAGACTTGCAGGCATTTGCACCCACTGCCTGCTTCCTTTATGATGTTCACGGGATGCTAAAAACTTGGCTCAGGGGTCTCGCAGCTGAGCAGCGCGAAGATGAGGCCAGAGTGCCTCCCCTCTTCTCTCCTAATACCTTCCGAGACCGGCCCCGGAAGTCCTTTGCAATTTGGGGCGATACTGTGGTCATGGTGCCATGGGACATGCATCAATCGTCTGGAGATGTTGACATACTCCGTGAACAGTATTCTAGTATGGTAGACTGGGTCGAGAAAGGGGTGATTCGTGACAGTCGAAAACTATGGGACAGCGAAAAGGCTTTCCAGCTGGGAGACTGGTTGGATCCCGATGCACCTCCAGATGAGCCGTCCAAAGGTCTTACAGATGCCCATTTAGTGGCGAATTCGTTTTTGATACGCACCACCGAGTTGATGTCCAATATATCTTCCATCCTAGGCTTGGAGGCAGCGAGACGTCAATACCGCGAGGATGCCGAAGCCCTCCGACAGGAATTTGGCAATGAGTACATTACGGCGAGTGGGCGAGTGGTGTCTGATACTCAGACCGCATTGGCACTAGCCCTCCACTTCTCCCTTTTCTCGACCACGGAGCAAGAGAAATGTGCAGTAAAGAGATTAACACAATTGATTCTGGGCAAGTCCCGATTCAAGATTAGCAGCGGCTTTGCTGGAACACCCATCCTAGGCCATGCCTTGACCAAATTTGGCCACTCGCAACTCTTTTACCGCATGCTTTTCCACCGCAAATGCCCATCATGGCTATATCCAGTTACGATGGGAGCAACTACGGTATGGGAACGGTGGAACAGCATGCTACCTGACGGAACCATCAACCCCGGAGAAATGACCTCTTTCAATCACTATGCTCTGGGGTCTGTTGCTCACTGGATGCATAAGGTAATCGGCGGATTATGGCCTGTGCAACCGGGCTGGAAAAAGTTCATGATCATGCCCATCCCAGGAGGACCAATCACGTCAGCAAACATACGCTTTGATAGTCCCTACGGAATCATTGAGGTGAAATGGGAGCTGAAAGACGGCAATATGTACCTCCAGGCGCGTGTGCCACCCAGCACAACCGCGACCATCGTACTTCCTGGCCAAGCCGCCAGGGAAGTGTTTTCTGGACTGCATGAAATCCAAGTCCCTTACAACCCGCCCCATTGGCCGCCGCTGCCTGTCTATCCTCCCCACGCACCTCATGACGACGACGAGCCGTGATATCAAGGTCGTCAAAAATTAATACATGTACATATATATTGATAGTAATGAGATCATGTATGAAATGCATATTGCACAAGTTGTGATCAATATTGATCTACACAAGGTTGATTACTTGTTAAAATTAGACAAATTATCGCGAACATCTGCCTGCTTTCTTAGTTGGACACAGGGAAGAAAAGCAAGAAGGCTTCTGCTCAAGCAATCTATTCTATTACAACCGGGCTCTGCATATACTTGGCGTACCAAAATGATGAAATTATGTACATCTGAAAACTAACATCATTTGGCCTAAATTAAATCCTTGAACCCGCCAGAGCAAAATGCCTTTGTAGCCTGGTAGCCTAACATCCAATAGCGCTTGTCTCTCTTTATGCAATAATCGCCCGGGAGAACGACAGCCTTGCCGTGAAAACAATAGCTCCGCCAGCTAAGGCACAGACTCCGGCGAAAATGATAGCCTGAGAATAAGATCCGTAGTGATTGATCATGGCACCAGTGATGGGTGTACCAGTTAGACTGGCAAAACTCAAGACGCCGAGGCCCATGCCGAGATATGATCCCATGACATTGGGTCGCGGTGCGGTAATGGCAATCGTCGCCGGGAATAGCCCGATCATCGTGCCAGAAAAGAATCCGTAAAGGACCGAAAAGGCAATCATCCCTTTCTGCGAATCAATTCGCAGCCAGCACAGCGTCAGCAGCCCGCAGATGACAGATGCCGCGACGAGCGTGTTGAACCGGCCCAACCGGTTTGCAGCGGCGCCACCGATCAATCGACCGAAAAGAGAACCCGCGTTGAGAATGGCGATGAGATAATTCGAGAGGCTGACACTCAGTCCAATTGATTCTGAGTACGCAGGGATGTAGAAAAAGGGGAAGAACATAGCCCAGCAGCACAGGAACAGGCCGACTACCTGTAGCGTGTATGCGGGATGATGCCAGGCTTCAACGGTCAGCGGAGCGCCAGTACGTCTTCGGGGAGCATTCGAGGTGGCGGTCATGCAAGCAACGATGCTCAGGCCAAGTATGATGAACCCCAGCACCCGAACAGACCACCCAAAACCTAGATTTGTGTTGTTGAGCATTCGGTCTAGGGCGATCGGGAAGATGACGCCGGCTAGTGAGGATCCACTAGATGCAATGCCCATAGCGAGCGGCCGACGCCGGAGGAAGTACTGGTTTACAGCCGTTACAGCAGGTGTGTAAGTCAAGCCGTTGCAGATGCCTCCCAGGACACCTTGAGCCAGGATGAACTGGTAGTATTGGGTGCACAAGCTGGTAAGCATGACAGAGACAACGAACATCATAGAACAAGGAATTAGGATAGCCTGGCAAAAATTTAAGTTAGCTTTTCAAGAAGATTTGTGAGAAACTGCAGACAGGCTCTACATACCTTCGGCCCGTAACGATCCATCATCGGTCCGGAAACAAGACCCGCAGCAAACATGAAAAATGCCTGCAGTGAGCCAATCCAGGCTATGCTAGACTCGCTCTGGTCGGCTAAGAAGGTGGTTTTGTAGTACGCTACATAAATTCTATGGACATATGTAAATGGTTAGCATGTATCAAAACATAGGCAGTTAGAGAGCTTCTTACCCGAAGGCGTTGATGTATCCAAATGTGTTGAACATGACACACCAGCAGGCTGCGACAGCCAGCCATGCTTTCAGACCACCTTCCGGCACCGTTGGTTTGGGGCTCTGTTTCTCCTGCTCCGACCCAGAAGACCTGCCATCTACATGCTGTTCTGGAACTGAGCTTGGGGCACTATCTTTGTTTGTGTCGGACATTGTGATGATCAGATATTCTTCTCTGGATTGTTCGAAAAAAGAGATCCCAGAAGGGAGTCCACTTGGGTTTTATCACCGCCATATTTTTCAGAAATCTCTGTTAGGCCTAAGATCAGAGCGTGTGCTGTTCGGAGCTGCGATGTTTGAAGTCAATGGGGAACTGATCTGTGGCCTATGTCCGGACCCATGCTACTCGGATTTACTGCTGCTTGGAACGATCATCCATGAAAATGACATGTATTGGAGCTCAGGTCGGAGGGGGCTGTCACTACAAGTGGGTCATGCTCGGCGTGGGTATCGGGAGTTGAATGATGCTGCAAAGTCTCGCTCTCCAGGTCGCTCGGAGATGACATAATCCAAACAGAAGAGGCCCGCCATTGAGTTGGTTCAATTGCTGTGAGGTCTTGGCAAGGTCAGTCGTATGTCGATTTTACAATGCTGTCGCGAAGTGTGCTCGGCTGTATCGGAGCTCCGGTCGGGCGAGACTGCTCGGGCGAAGTCTGTATTACTGCCAATCCCACCTCTAACTACTAATTAAGATAAGACCCGCAAAGCAAAGCTGTTTTATCCATCCATTTCAAGTATTAGTCAAAGAGTTTCGAGTAACTGGTATGATGGCGTAAGGAAGAATCTTGTATTAATCAGTGTTATGGTCACTAATTAGCCCTTGTGGCAGATCTTGGTTTCCTCGTCCTTATGTAAACTCCAAGCACCAAGTTAATGCCTTTCCGTTGCCGACACATGCTGATCTTTTCGTTCAATTATAGACCGGATTTTCTCAGCATCTTCGCCTTGTCTCACCATATCCCAGAACATATACCGCTTGGCCAATAAATTGGCCGGTGTACCAAATTCAACCACCTCGCCATTGTTAAAGACCAAGATCATGTCAAAGTCTGCGACAGTCGCAAGTCTATGAGCAACAACTAAGATGGTCGACATGGAGAATTCCTCCCTAATCACTTTCTGAATCGTAGCATCCGTCTCGTTATCCACGGCGCTCGTTGCCTCGTCTAAAATCAAGACACGGCATTGAGCTAAAATGGCTCGCGCTAAACAAACCAGCTGCCGCTCCCCATAAGATAGATTGGCACCACCGGAATGAATATGCATGTCCAGATCCATCGACTGGTTATCCTTCTCTGGGTCGGCATCCGAGCGGAAGAGGTGGACTCGTCGCAAGGCCTTTCGTAATTCATCATCGCTCATGTCACCAGTAAGGTCGAGGTTCGAGCGCAAAGTGCCTGAGAACAGGAACGGATCCTGAGGGATTATCGTTACAGCGCTACGGAGACTTCGCAGCTTGAGCTTCGAGATCTCAAGGCCGTCAATGATGATACCGCCTTTGCTAGCGTCGATGAAGCGGAGAATCGTGTTGATCAAGCTAGTTTTACCGGCTCCCGTACGGCCCACGATGCCCAGGCGCTGGCGAGGCTTGACATTAAAGGATACTCCTTTCAGCGCGGGTGGTATGGTCGGATCGTAGGAGACCGTTACGTTGTGAACTTCGAGTGCTCCTTCAGTAGGCCAGGCATCCGGTGGGTCATTTCCGTCTTCCGTTTCGACAGGTATTTCTGTCAGTTCCAGAACTCTCTCTATTGCATAGGATCCCATAGTGGCGACACCGACTTTGCGTAGTGCACCCGCCAAAGTTGTTTTGAGTTGAAAAGCAAGAGTGATCGTATATCCTGATGTTGCCGCGTCCGCCCTGTTTAACACGAGGGCAACCGCAGTTATCGTAACAAAAACTGCACCCAGAAAACTTAGGCGGACATCCATCCATCTTATCCCCAGGGCCAACTGTCGACCCACTCTAGTGCCGGAATCAATGAGCTCATACATGCGATCGACGTAAAACTCGCGCCTGTCGAACGCCCGTATTGTTGCCAACCCTGCTGCAGTGGAGCTTAGGTGTTCGAGTTGCGGCCGTTGTGCTGCAGGAATGAGCTTCTTAAGCTTTTCTCCGAGTGTTCGGTATTCAGAAGCGATATGCAAGTATGCTGTGAGTAAAACAAAACTTGAAAATATGGTGCTCGGGGCGTACCACACGCTTTAGCCACCGGTTAGCTTACGTTTTCCAATTTATGATACATGGTTTATATTAAGACCACTTACCTTGTTAAGACGATGAAGCACAAATTTATAATGTTACTAACGAGAGCATTCAGTTCTGGGGCTGTGCGATGGTCGATAATGTACATGTCACCCTCAAGGCTCTGCAAAATCTGGCCCAAGGGAGTGCTGTCAATCCACTGCAGGCGTGCTGCGATGATGCTGTGCACTGTTCTCTGGAAGAGCAGCTCCGAGGCACGAAGTCCAATGCCACATATTACTAGTGACTGTACAGCCAACGCCACAGCATTGCCGATCGAGAGAGCAAGGTAGATTCCGATATTGAATAGCACCAGGTGTTCGACCTCCTGCGGCTGGGCGCTCCATCTTGCTAGCCACCAAGAGTGACTAACTGTGGAAAACTGATAAAGCAGAGCAACAATTACGCCGAGAATGCAGGTACGTAGGGTTCCGGAAGCAGAAATGTAAGCTGAAAATATCTGATAATTGGTTCGTTTTGAAATGTTTCGTGCACCGGCCCTTTTCACATCATCGGATGGATCGGACTTGGTTGTAGGGCCATCGCTTGGCAGCACTTCAGGCATGTGATCGATGAATCCCGGCTTCTTCATAGCAGCGTAAGGGGTGAGGGTCTGGCTTTGCGTAGTATCCTCCTGTATGACAACAGAATAGCGGGTGGCGTTCAGACAAAGTTCGGGTTGATTTGTGACAAGAATGCGTGTTCTAAACTCAGCGAGTGTGTCTGTGAGGGCATTGGCGCAAATCCATCTTGCCACATGCGGATCGACAGCACTGAGTATATCCTCTAAAATAAGGATTTCTGCTCGTGAATATAATGCCCGAGCTAAAGCTACGCGCCACTTTTGACCTCCACTGAGAACAGCGCCATTGACTCCAGCTTTTGTTTCATCGCCGTCTCTAAGCATGATTAGGTCTTGGTCGAGTGCACAGGCAGCTAGCACGTCTCTATACCGTGTCTCTTCGAATGGGCAGCCGAACAATATGTTGTTTTTGATTGTATTATTTTCGATCCAGGGAGGTTGTGATACCAGAGCAGTTGTCCCTGGTAAAATCCAGTTTTCAATGGTCCCGCTTAGTGGCGTTGCGATATAAGAAGGTCTTCCAAACCATCCATCAAGCAACCTGGCCTCTTCCAGTATTGCTGCAATAAGAAGACTCTTTCCTGACCCTGTTTTACCACTAATAACGCTTAGCTCAGATTTAGGAAAGGCTACATTCACGTCTCGTAGTTGGAAATCGGCAGGAACAATTGCCGAAGCAGTCTCCAAATTACCGCTCTCTGGCCAGGCAATGGTGGCTCTCTTTATCGAGATTGTATCACAAGGAACAGAGCTTTTTTGCTGCTCAGACTCATCGAGGTACTGCTGAATCCGCTGGCAACTTATCCATGATTCATTTAGACCGGCCACTTTCTCAGGTAGTTCGCTGAAGATTTCGTGCAGATTTCCAAACAAACTTAACGAGGCGAAGGCGACGGAAGGACCGAGATGCCCTGTCTGATACGCATATAACGACAGCGCCACTGATACTAGGAGGATAGGGCCTAAGTTTGCCACTAAAGTAAGCATTGCCATGCTCTTGGTGGTTCTCCATACACAGTCAAGCTCCTGGGTTCTAAGGTAGAGGAGTTTATCTTTCCAGGCCCGCTCCATGGATGACAATCGGATGCGGCGCAACCCTTGGAATGCTTCTAAGATGAGATTAGAGAGCGTGTCATGTGTTGTTGACATTTCTGCCTGTATCAAGGTGTGCCGTTTTGCTACTCTTGATGATAGCGGAATGAGTACGATGGAAGTAGCGCTAGCAATCAGAATATTTCTTATCCCGATAAGTTTTGCCAAGTACATAACGTCGAATACCATCTTGAATGCTACCATGGGGAAATGGTGGCTATAGGCACAAGCCTGGGCAACCGATGAACTGACGGACGCGTTAACAGGGCAAACATTATTTTTGTACTTGGGGGAATATTTACCTGTCGTTTAGAAAGACATTGTTTAAGGAAATGCTAGAGTAACGAGCAGCAAGTTTCCCGCCCTTGGTTTGTGCAGACGGGGCAGACGTTTGGAGAAGCTGTCTTTTGGTGGTCTTCTCAAAGATCAAGGCTTTTAGCAAGGTAATAATGGGCATCTCGAGCCTCGTCTGCGTTATCCAGTGAACCCAGCCCTCAATAATAGACTCCAGCACCAAAGTAAGTCCGAGCCCGACAACCCATTTCCAGACATGGCCATTGCTTGTTGATTCGAACTCGAGATGCCTCAGCAGGTGGTGCAATGAATATCGGCTAGCAAATCCACAGAGGGCATTAAGAAGAACAAATAACCACTGTTGAACGAATTGTGGCCAAAACATCTGTAAGAGGAGTCGCCATAAGATAGACTTTTCATCCCACGTTCCAAATGACTGGCGTAAAGTTTTCACACGCCCTCGATAGGCGATTACGGGCAAATCGTCCAGGGTCAAGTTGTCTGGTCTTCGAAACCGCGGTTCGTGCAAAGGGCTCCACGAAAAGGACAGCTTGGCAAACAATGAGGCTCCCCTCTCTTGATCAACTGGATATGCGTGAAACAGGACAATCGGCCTTTGGGATATTCCGGAAAACGCGAAAAGCACCACGATAGCCGCGCCCGCCTGCAGCCAAAATTGGAAATGTCCATCTTCTCTCGTAAAGAGGTGCTGATATATGGACAATATGAAAACAACTGCAGTGGATAAAGCAATTTTTATGGCATGCGAATACCGTCGTTTAATGGATGACTCGTCTCTAAACTTGGTTGCTTGTGTAGAAATCAATACCTATGGTAAAATCTATTAGTATATGGACGTAATGAGTTACTTGATATCCAAAATTCACTCACCCATAGCCCAACAAGGAGCCAATCGACGGATTCCGTTGGTTTACTAGAAGAAAATGACAAGCGACCACCGAAGAGTGAGGAAGCCAAGCCGATGGTTGCTCCTAGGACGATGAAGTGAGTGGCAGGGGCTTGCACAATAGCAGCCTCGGAAACCTCGGTGGCTACACCGTCTTCGTCTTCATACCTCTTTTTCGAGTCTATTCTGCTCGCTCCACGGAATGTACCACTAATACTAGAGAAAGACAAAAGTGTCACCAGACCAACAGCAAAAGCTTTCAAAAGGTCATAATTGTCCACCGATGATGCCATGCTGAAAAGGAGGCCCCTGGCAGGTACTATATGGCTGCTCAACAGCAGTTCTGATCTACGTATTTCGTTCTGCACATCAAAAAAAAGAGTGGAAGCTGAGAATGGTTTCACTGTCTATGCATTGAATGACTTTAGTGTTCCTGGTAGGAAGATTACTTTGTAGCTTCGAAGTGGAAACTTGTCTTTGTTTTCAAAGAACGTATGATGTGATGTTTAATGTAGAGTAAATTTGTTTGTTAAAAGTGCGGGGTACGCTGGATGTTGGGTCATTGAATACATAGGCAAGCAAACCACTCCCTTGACGCAAATATTGTCAGGTACAGGCTGGCATTGGCCACATGGATAGGCGAAGTGTCACGCAATTGGCAGAGTTATTTGGCCCAATGGCGGTCAGGAATATCGGCTGAAACAGCCGGATCCTCGAATACACTGGTACATCTCATAATGTTTGCTACTTAAGGAGGCTTATGGAGGCACAAAAGTTGTGTCAGGTCCTAAGAGCCCACCCATTCACTGGAAGCTTAAGGGTTGCCAACCCGATTAAAGCAACGATCAAAAGCTACATCTACCTATTTAACAGCCTCGCCAAATCATCAATGCGGCAGGCACGACAAGAAAAGAGCCAAGTTTTAGTTGAAAATATTGTTCAAAATAGTAACCTAACCTAGTCTCCATCCAGCGTGCCTCGTTCGCTGTTGACGTCTTATTGTAACGGTGATGGACGAGGTCGAACTCCGAGATCACCGAAAGTAACATTTAACACCTCGTTGTTCAATACCGGTGACGGGCCAGGAACCACATCATCCGGAATGCGTAATGCATTCCAGGTCGCGCTATTGACCGATAATGCGCGCTTAGCATCTTGCCATTCAAGTAGCTGTTCAAAGTCCCAACACTTGCGTGTGATATCAAAATCCGGGAATGGTTTTTCGTGTTTCTCAATCCACTCAAAGACAATTATCTCCAGGCTAGGTTGGCACATGAGCCATTGCGTCAGAGCCTCTTGGCAATGAGATAGATGGACGCGGTAGGCATACGAGTGCCCATGCGGGAAATAGTAATCGTAGTTGTAGTAAAGGCTCTTGCGCATCGAGTTGAGGCAATGCAAGAGATGAATACCATCAAGCTGGCCAAGGTATGACTCATCCTCCAGGCCCCAATCTGCGGGTGCAGTCAAGACTGTAGAGGGATCCTTTCCTAGTCCTTTGACTTGGTCGCGGGTCAAGGGAATGACACCGAGATCTGCGATTCGATCCCAAGCCGCATCTACCTCAGGGCTGGGGTCTTGACGGTATATCGATTTGTTGGATGCGGTAGGATACGAAATGAAATCATGAGGCGCCCATTCCGGCATGATGGCAGCGGCAACGGGTGCTATACCACCATGGATTATCAGTATGCGAGTTGCTCCAAGTCAAACAGCAGAATACTCACAATAGAATGTTGTTTCTAGAAGAACGTTCTTTCCATTGATGCTCATGGCTCTCAAGTAGATCACCGCTGCCAAGCCCACGCAACATGATGATAGAGCAAACCAAATTGCGTTGGCTATCACGAGTCTCGTGGTCGTGATTGGTGAAACCAGCCCTGACAATGATTTACATCGATAATCTGAGGAAGTTTCTTTTGAACTTACCTCTTACGAACCACGTTGCTTTTTCCTCAGAGTCCGAATCTTCCTCGGGGATTCGTGTGTATGATGGCGTCGATACCGTAGGCTATCAGAGGATGAGAATTATTTAGACGATAGAATTATGATAAGCTTAGACTCACAAGCATGGCGTTCACTATACCTCCTCTGTAAGACAACAAACCTGACTTAGTGAGAGAGGCCTTTTAATTATTGAAAAAAAAGAGAAAAGAAAATTTAGGTATATTTACAATTGACTGAATTCTCGTAAGCATAAGTAATTGATAAAATGATTCTTGAGGGTGGAGGCACTTTGTCAACTGGAGAGGACGAGATATCATTACCCAGAATTGCCTCGAATCTAGAAGGTAACTGACTCAAAAGAAAGCACGCGAGGATTGTTTATATGCGCTGATATGCTAGATGAAACATATGAAACGTTCTCAGATTCAATCCAACCACAACTTCTCAGTCAGTAGTTGTGATTCAAACCTGCTTGAATGGTGGTCGGTGAGTAGCAAGTCAAAGATTGACAACGAGATGACGTGGGCTCCCAGTCAAACCCCAATCCATTTCAAGCCCCTAATGACATTGGGGAAAAGTCCTCTCAACATAACAAGGATTATATTATTACTTGCCACTTTTCGCCATTCCTTATCTAGCCGAATGTGATGGTGTCCAAACTGCTGATAAGTGCAACAGCATATGCAAGCAGTTACCATTAGTATCTAGAAGAAGGAAATGTCTCGCAAGTTGCTCTGCCCTAATTTATTTATAGTGATTAGCTGTGATGGTATGATTTATGCAACATCAAGGATACCCTTGTCAGTCGCGAAACGCTCCCCGAAGGTGTTATCAGTGATGCAAAAGGATCACAAATGGCGATAGCATATGTCATCAGGTGCACATGGCTGAATGATTCAAGGTCACCTCAACAAATTGTCGTCGGGTAAGGCGGCAAGAATCAAAAGTCCGCAAGCCAAGCAAAGCATTAGCCACAGTTACGTAGATTTTGATTCGCATAAGTACACTTGAAATCTGTAGATACATCCTCTAACTCAGTTACCGGTCCACTTTGTGCCTTCATCAAATCTTGATACACTTCCATCCTCCGACAAGAATCAAACAAACACAAACAATCATCGTTAATTCTCCCACTGCGAACTTGGATAGATTCTGTCATGCATTATAAGATTATTCTTCTTGGCTTCACCGCCCTTGCCGTTGCTGCGCCGGTCTCGGTTAACGAAGCAGATGGCCTTGGCAAGAAGGACGACGGTGCTGCTCTAGCTTCCTGGAGCGATTGGTATGATAAGAATAGGCGAAGCGCTGAGGAGACCGACGACGACGTTGCTCTAGCGTCTTGGGACGACTGGTACGATAAGAATAAAAGAGACGCTGAGAAGGAAGACAACTCCCTTCTAGCTTCCTGGAGCGACTGGTATGACAAAAACAAACGAAACGCTGGAAAGAAGGACGAAGGTGCTGCTCTAGCTTCCTGGAGTGACTGGTATGATAAGAGCAGGCGAAGCACTAAGAAGGACGGTGACGTCGCTCTAGCTTCTTGGAGTGATTGGTACGATTAACTGTGAAGTGTGGAGAAGAAGGACCTAACCTTGGTTACAACTGAGATCAGTATACCTTGGGGGTATAGACATATCCCACGCCAACCCGAAATCAACCTTTTTATGCTTGGGGTTGGTTCACATGGTTCACAGTATGAATGTGTCACGGTGGTACTAGTGCCATATAATCTCTTATTATTTATGACGATTGTACTCCTTTAAGTGGTGTTTGCTTCGAATATTAGGATTATGCTATTTCAACATACTAGGATTGAGTCAATGTTAGTCCTATAATAGTCTGTCATTACCGGCACAATAAATCTATTGACGATTTGACTCTTTTCAGTGAGCCGCGCACATGAATCTCGGAACCTCGCAGCTCAGGCCGGTCTTAATTCTTGATTAAAGCGCTCTGTATCCTTGAAATATTCACTTCCACCAACTCAGACTCTAGCTCAGATCGCGTTATCGTCAGCTTCTATGTATCATCGACTTCCATTGTCTAGATGCCTGTTCTAGCTCTACATTATCTTCCATCCAGGTTGCATGACTATGGTTTCATCCCGACTGTGCCGCTTTGGCATGGATACGAGTGGCAGGCAGTGCCACCTGCCAGGTTTGGTCCGATGAGCAGCACGCGAGGGTCCTTTTCGACACACAAAGGTCTTAGACCTTTTCAATGTTATTTAATTCGTTCGTGCGACTCTTCTCACAGTTAGATCTACATCGGCCATGAAACTCAATCTAGTGGTGAAGAATCACTAGCTATCTACCAATCAGAACCACGCATCCCTTATTTCTTCAATCGGTATCAAAAGCTTGGCGCCCCTGCTGGGATCTGTTCGCCCAACTGACAACACTGCGTATCTATAGGGGAGCGGCGGCATCCCTCAGCCGTGTGAGAGCCATGGCGATATATGTAGAGTATTGCGTGAAGGAGTGAATGTACTACTTTTTACAGTTCTACTCACAAATATGTTAATATATCATTTTGTATGTTATCGTATAAAACGTCAGTTTACTATCAAGGGTCTCAAGTGGTAATTATATAATGCCCATTCTGACAGTAATCCCGCACATACGACCATAGCTTCCAGAGAACTTGGGGTCCCGTCCGCTCCGTTATAGATAAGCTGGAAAGCGGATGATTAGTAGTTGAGCAGCGGACCTGCCTCCGAAAACTGCGCCAATTTTTAAATTCAACCTCCCGGTTTCACCGCTATAAACCACCATTTTGCCGCCCAACTTTTCCCGACCAATCATCACCTGAAAGCCGCATTCATGAAAATGCCCGTCCTCACCACCTTCGACTGGGAAGAAGGATATCATTCTATGTGAAAGGCAATACCAGTGACTGTTAACGTACAGATGGTAACTACAGTGATCTCAATATTGCAACCGGTGGTAGACTGATGGAGGATTAGCCGTTAAATAATTAGGAACCCTTGGCTAATTACACAAGCTACTTTGTAACCTAGTTCATTAATCCTGGAGATGGTGCACGGGCCTCTAGTGCTGCACGTGACCTTGTGTTAAAAAAAACAATCAGAGACACCTTTCCATTTAAACTTTGGAGCTCGACACATCCCCTCGATAACGGGAAGAAATTCTCATTCCTTCATCAACATCCTCTAACCAACGGCAATTGACCACCCGCGATATTTAAAATGTTCACTCCTCAGAACCTGGTCATCTTAATTTTGCTGGCATTGACTGTCGTTTTCCTCTTCCGCGGGCAGACTGACGATACCGAGGCTGTCGAGGATTCTAAGATCACTCACAAGGCCTACTTTGATATTAACCATGGAGACCAACCTATGGGCCGCATTGTGATGGGACTCTATGGAGAGACTGTTCCTAAGACTGTCGAGAACTTCAGAGCTCTGGCTACCGGCGAGAAGGGCTTTGGTTACGAGGGTTCTACCTTCCACCGCGTCATCAGCAACTTCATGATCCAGGGAGGTGACTTCACCAGGGGTGATGGTACTGGCGGAAAGTCAAGTATGTACTTACATTTTTGTGGCAACATCCTAAGAATTTCTCTTATTAACCCCATGACTTAGTCTACGGCGCCAAGTTCTCAGATGAGAACTTCAAAGTCAAGCACTACAAGACTGGCCTTCTCTCCATGGCCAATGCCGGAAGGGACACCAATGGCTCTCAGTTCTTTATCACCACCTCGACCCCAAGGTATGACAATCTCCCAATATTTTAATTAACGTCCAAGCTAACCTTTTCTAGCCATCTTAACGGCAGACATGTTGTCTTTGGCGAGGTGCTTGAGGGCTACGAGATCGTCCAGGCTATTGAGAGAGTCCCAAAGGGTCGAGGAGACAACCCACTTAAGCCCGTCAGGATCACCAAGAGTGGCGAGTTACCGGTGCCCAAGGAAGAACCCGACGCGGAGCTATAAAGTGCTTGGTTTTTTGGGGGGTTTCTTTTTGGGAAGGGGGGGGTTCCCCATATGAAGATATAGCAATATGGTTATTCTTTAATGAACTACTCAAACCAATGCCAGGCGGACGCTGTTATTTGGCAAGCGTAAAACCTATTCCCACTCAACTATTGCCATAGAGGGGTGAGTGGATACAATGCCTACAGCATGATGATGATTATCCCCTTTCTCCCAAGACACTCCATTGGTTACTCTGATGATTGTATAAATGAACTTTACGCCGACTTCTACAAAGATACCATCCCTCCGAATTGACTTATTATCATCCTCTGAATCCTTTTCAAGGGGCATGGCTCGGGCTGTGTCCCAGTCGCCTAGGACCTCTCCTTATCCGCTCAGCTTAATGTCATTGTCACTTGTCGTAATCCAATCGAGCCGTAGATAGTTATAACATTGAAGAATTATTGTCTACCTATGACAGGTGTAGCGTATTAGTAAGTTCTTGCTGACTGCATATTTTTCTAAGAGAAACAGATCTGATTCGAAGGAACTAATCCATAGATCAACCTCAATACTGAAAGACGTGGTGGTATTCCATAAGAACACATAATAACAAAAGCCCATCTCACAGTTAACGGTCGGCGAGTGAGTCAATATTCATTGATCTAAACTATAAGGGGTGATCTAAGTGATTAAGAGACTAGCCATAAGATCCTTCGGGTGCATCATTGGCGAAGTAATAAAGATACTTGAAAACATGTAGGTCTGGCATAACGTTATACTGAAAAATACAAGATCTAGGGCTAGAGTATTTGTAATATGAAGGGTAATATTCCCCTGATTATTAAGGATATAACCGGAGCTTTAACCTTGCAGATGAAAGTATGTAAAAAACTCTTTTGTGGAAATTTACCCAATTCAATCTTCGAGACATATATTAAGAATGAGCTATTGGTTATTTTTGGGTTGTTTGTCCACAGCCGCAAGATGCTACGGGCCTCTATCTCAACAATGAATATATCGCTGGGCGCGTTAGTCATAGCTGATCATAATTTGTTTTGACATGTCTCCCGGTATCTGGAATTTCCCTCGCAAATATACGTGATCTAGGGTGAGTTGGTTGCAAATGGCATTGCAATAGCGCTGCAAATGTCTCTTCACTAGTCATCTCAGCCTAAATAACTAGCATCCCATACTCTGAGGCGTAACTAAAGCGTTGAGAGTACACCTTTGACCACTGTAGCATTTATGGCTTTTGTGGGCTGTTATAACGTCGCGTGCATATTTTCATTGAGACCGCCGATGAACACCATCCAATGGATACTAAAACATTACGCACGGAACTGGATCCAGTCGTATGTTACACCCTATCAGGGGGCCGCAATTCGCCTAGGTGTGGTAAGCGAAGATAAAATTCCTTGGCAGCTGTTGAAAAACTAGTTCAGCTGCGGTGGATATCATGCAAGGGTATTCACGCGGAGATTGGACACCGAGTCGAGTCTGATGCCTAAATTCTCACGACAATAAGCGACTTTGTGCTGCCCACGGGGGCATTCGCGAATAGCTGGAGTAAGAATTAAAGGCCCCTCGTTTCGCTTTACAGCCTGACATTTGCACACCAAATAGCAGACTCAATACTATATCGACATCTCCACAGGAGACGACTACCTTAGTGTCCCGTAATCATGTCTCATAGTATACGATTCCTTAGGGGTCGTGAGCTTGCCAAATCCGGAGAACAAGGACCAGGGCTACAGGTTATTGCAATCGGCCTCCCGCGGTATGGCTGTCCCACTATTTAGAAAGACACAGGAATATATTCTAAAATCGAGAGTCTAGATGCGCAACAAGCTCTCTGCAAGTAGCATTTGAGTCGGAATGGATTGGATATAAGCCTTGTATGCACATGAGTGAGGTCATGCCCAACACACGTCGACGTCAGGTCAGTAAACTAGCCTGCATACCTCGCTGACGTAACTTATCTAACTATCTTTGTAACATCAGCTCGTTCTCGAAGCCTTGAATGAGCATGATACCACGAAACGCCAAAAGCTTCTGGCCCAGCTATTTGCCGATCACAATTCATCAAGTGGTTCGTCGCCATATCTGCAACTAACTCTCTATCCTGTATTCCACGGCCTTATGAGCGGGAGTAGAATACAGCCCGGTTGTATCAAAATGAAGAGCTGACCTTAGCAACGACTATAGATTTCCCTGGATCTGCGTTTGCGATTGACCTTCTGGACATGTACCCAGATGCCAAGATAATTCTGAATCTGCGCAACAATGGCACAGAGTGGGAAACATCCTATAACGAATCCCTGGCTTACAGCCAGAAACTCTACTACTATCTTGTCACGCTTATGTATCCCATAAATCGTGACCATTACAATATCTCTCACGCAGCCTGGAACGTATGTACAACAAGTAACATTCATTTTTTTTTAGATAATACAACAAAAATGACAGCTAACCTGGCTTGCTGTACTTCCTAGTTCTGGTCGTGGCAAGGCGATTGCACCAATCCTCTGGAGAACATCAATGGTTTTGGAATGCCGCAGTTCTACGATCACCACAACGCCCGCATCCGTGCGGAAGCCGAGAAGCGAGGTATCGAAATTCTCGAGTGGCGAGCTCAGGACGGCTGGGAGCCCCTCTGCAAGTTCCTGGGCAAGCCCGCGCCGCCAAGTGATGTGCCCTTTCCCCGTGCCAACGACAAGCGCCAGATGCAGATGCTGCAGTACGCCATGGTCATCCGCGGCTTGCTTACGTGGGCAGCCTTGGGCGCGGCGGTGTACTATGGTGTCATGCATGGGGAAGGGTTTCTGGCCAAGGTTCAGGGCTTTCTTGGTTTGTGAAAGGCAAAGAAATGGGTAAGTGGAGCAAAACCACAAAGTCGACGAGCAGCAGATGAGTAGCAGAGTATGTGGAATGTTAGTCTTTTTCTTCGTAAATACGAAAGAGGCACACGACTTCTTCCATTGATTTATCCTTTCAGCCAAGTTTTACTCGGATTATATTAGCTTGACCCTATTTTCCGGCAGCACAGTTACCCTTTTCCAGTGCCCAATGGCTTATAATATTGCATTGCCTTCTGCGTTCTAGATATACAAGTGATTCACCGTAATATCATACGTAATCCTAATTCATTAACATATTGCTGGGTTTGCAAAAGGCTTTGCCCATCGGATTCGACAGGACCTCTATACGCTTCTAGATGCTCTTGGCGTCCAGCCCAGTCCCCAACTTCGTCACATACTACCTCTAGTTCAGTCAGATTTGTATTTCCTGCTTGCCTTTTTGCCAAGACCAAGTGTGCAAACTCTTTCAGCCATTGATCCGTCCCTTCTGGGATATCTGGGATCACTCCATTCTGAGAATCATTGGCACTACACTCCAAAACGAGCTTTTCCAGTGACGGGATAACCCATGAGTCGCATGCAACCTGAGGTGTGGGCCGACCAGCATAACAGATTGCCAGGGTTCTCAGGGCATTGAAGCCGCTAAGATCGAGGCTACCCCATCTCTCGGGCCCAATCTCCCCGATGTGTAGCTCTTCAAGTGTCGCCTTGTGGCGTGAGAGCACGTCCACAACTTGTTGGTAGCTCCACCTCTGGATGTTGATTATGGTGAGGAGGTACGGCCAGTCGTAGCCTTCCATTGCGAGCGAATCTATCGTGAAGACCTCCAAGGCTTTAGGCCACTGTAGGAAGTTCTGGAGTGCCTTTCGGGTTCCGCGATAGTAGTTAGACATGTTCAGCTGGGTGAAAGACGCGGAGCCTATTTCATCCTAAAATACTGGTATTAGTGCATGAGATCCTCTGAAATGTTCAAATTATGTAACTTACGGGCAAAGGTAAAGCATCTTCATCTGCCTCTTTTACTTGCCGCGTGTCGCTATGACCCTCCACAGTTGCTACGCACCCTAGATCGAGAGTCTTCACATTGGGGAAGCGCTTCATGGTAGATATGACTTCGCTGAAGCCTATTTCGGTCCACCCAAACAAGGATAAGCGCTTACAAAACAATCTGGCGTCTGGTTTGATGTCTAGACACTTTCTCAGCTTCCTGCTCTGGAGTTTTGACTTCTCCTCTCTTTCTGGGAAGTAAGCACCAGGGAATTCCTCTTCATCATCTGGCCGGAGGGTAACCTGAGACCACAGGATTGGCTGGGATAGCCTCTGGAGGTGTTTGCAGGTCAATGCTAACGGCCAGAGACTCGTGTAAGTAATGCGACCATAATCGTCGACACTGGTGATGTTTTCCAGTATGTTCATAAGTATTTCATTGGGAAGTTTGATGAGGGGAGATTGGTTTCCCATTATTTAACGATTAGCAATTGGAATAACGGCTTCTAGTTTGTGATAGAGATGTTGGTTGTGTCACGATGCTTTTGATTCGATTTGTGCTGTGTTTTGCTTGAATGGTGAGCATCCCACCCACTCGCGATCCAAAATAACTTAATCTGTTCTCCTGACTTTGAGGGTCTGTGCACTCCCCTACCAAGTAAATTAACTTAAGTTAGGCTGCAATCCGGAATCTGCCTTGCTCATTACGATCCTTCGCATCCTTCTTACAGTGTGGGGCCAGGTAAGCTTGTGATTCACAGTCGATTCCAGCAAACTCCGAGCCGGCAACAGCATAGTTCTGCTGCCAATTATCACAATCACAATTCAATAACTGCTGAGCAGGAGGGAAAATTCTATCCTGCCAGAATCACAACTTGCACCAATTTCACAACTTCTGTTCGATGTAGTCATGCCGACTTCACAAACGTAGTTCTCCCATGTTTACTTGGGTGCATGTCTAGTTAAGGCTTCAAGGTTCACCAGTGTTTCCATGTAGCAATTTCATGAGCACTGTCCGCTTCTATTTACTTTGTCCAGTTGTCTCAGTCTACAATAATGATGGAAAGTAAAGTAAATTGAATCGGATTTGCTACGCTACGTAAATGCAGTTCCAGCTGGTTCAACCCTCCAAGAAAAAAACTATTGTTCGAGGGTGGGAAAATAATGAATCATGGCCTCGCACTCATTCCCATACGCGGAGAATGATAGCCTTGGGTTTAGTATCTAAAGGCCACGATGCCAGTCCTCTCCAGCTCACAGCACTCCTTGGAAGTCTCACGGATGGCATCCGGCACGTTCAAAATAGCGCTAAGCATGGAACGTAGACAACCCTCCACGACATCTCTCCACCCCAGCATGGCAGTCTCCTTGTCGCGCTGGAGCTGTTCATCATCGATAACTGCTGCGATAAAGCTCAGGAGCTCGGTGGCGTGCTGGTCGATATTGTAGCGGGGCTTCTTCTCCAGCATCTGGGCAACAGTCCACGGGCTCCATGCCAGAATCGGCGATTGGTCTTTGATGGGCAGTACGAGAGCAGGGATGTGCGTGAAAACGTGAAAGGTAATTCGAGCCTCGTTTGGTATGCGAGAGTGTGACCAGGCAGACTGGGAGGTAATGTAACGGTATGGTGAGATGCCCGTGATGAAGATTGCCATGCGCCTAAACCTCGGGTAGGATACTTCCGGATTGGATACCTGATCCTCCCACGGAATGTTCAGAGGCGACACAATCGGCGTATCCGACTCGGCGAAAGACGCAAGCAGCGTCGGCGCAATGGAGGCATCGGCAGCCAGCCTCGGCCTCAGCAGCTGCGCCATGGCGAATTCCTTGCTCCTCGCTAGCTCTGGCTCGCGGCCGGAGGCGTACAGGTACGGGCAGAACCACCCCTTGGCGCAGGACGGCCACTCCGCGGCGGGGGTGGCCCTTACGTCCTGGAGGATCAGCTCGGCATCCTCGCCGATGAGCTTATGCCGGATTCGCAGCGTCAAGCTGTTCATGCCGACCCGCCGCTGGACCTTGGTCTTTGCATTCTTACCGGTGATGCGGTGCATGCCCTCGTCGGCAGTCTGCTCGACCGTGGCGGACACAGCGTGCTCGACGACTTTTTCCATGACGGTAACAGCGCTGGCGCCGAGGGCGTCGAGGCCGAAATGGGCGACGCCCGCGAGAGCGACGTCCCGCTTGCGGACATTTGGGAGAGTGAACGGGGTGTTGTCACCCCATGGGGACAGGTAAAAGGGCAGGCGGGCGGTGGACTCGAGGGACTGCCAGGACGCGCGGCCAATGCGGGAGAAGAGCATGTTACCGACAAAGCGGGATGCGCGGCTGCTCGTGACCTCATCTTCATGGAGGTTGTCTGGCTGCTGGCCTGGGACAGAGATGGCAGCCGCAGAGATGGCGGAAGTGTCCAGGTTGCCCATGGTCTGAGAGGGCTGCATGAGCGGCGAAGAAGGACTGGATGGCGTACTGTTGAGAGGGTTGGGCGGCGTCGACGACGGTCTGGGAGGCAGATCAGGAATGCCTAGCTGGGGAGACGAAAAGGAGTGAGATATGCTCTCCTCGGTGTGGGACTGAACAGGCAGCCCGCCAGTCTGAGAGTGAGGCATAACAGGCCGTTCTGAGCCCGAGGCAGCCATGGTCGTGAAGTCGGCGATGTAGTATCACTGGGAAAATAAGGATTTTTCCCCCAAAACAAATTGAGATGAGTGGCCCAGACTCCAGACCTATAGCCCTGAGCTATAAGAGCCTTGAGCGTTGAATAAAGTGTGTTGAGGACGCCATAGCCCCCTGGATCCACGGTGATTCCAGCCAATGGGCGGGGTGTGGGAGGATAAGGGTTAGTGGGCAACGCCACACTCTAATCGGAGCCACGCGATTGTGTATCGCCCCACTGCGCTGGCCTCAATTGGACGCTGGATCTGAACTTCAGTATTTAAAATAGAGATGCCCTTATACCCACAGGCCTCGCCAGCACCGATATGACCAACCATTTAAGGCATCTGTTCGGTTTAACTCGAGAAGTGGTGGTCCGCTCTAATAACATCTGGATCTCTGAGATATGGCGACTCTATGATAAAAGAAACGGTCCGCCTAGAGGGAACACACACTTGAAATACATAAATAACTGCTAAGGACAGTGAGCTGCAGTCCTCCAGTAATTTCGCTCATAAATGCAACCAGTGCTGTCCACACACATGCTAAATAAACTCATTCTGATACTGCTAACCCAAACGGCCACATGACCCGCGACCTCATCATCAACTCCTCCGGAGCTAGCGGATGTCTCCCGAACATCACCTTGGCCCACAAGACAAGATAGCCATTCCCATCGAACCTACCCTCCACAGCTTCGACCGCATCATCTCTCGACCTCTATACGTCTAGAATGGGACTATTAAATTGTATAATGGTGCCCACTCTTCACTAATTTGTCCAAATGGTATGATTGGTGGCTCAAAAGGAGAACATCATTGGTCGCAAGCATGTCCGATTAGTCATCGGGTCCGATGAATAATCGGCTTTCTTAGCGCCCCGGCGGTCTTACATCTAGCCATCCGATACGCTCTTTTCCTTCCCACCTTCACTAGAAGTCTGTGACCACTTCTAAGCTCGACAAATTATAGCTGGATACCTAAAGCTAGATGTAAGATTATCCCACAAGAATGGGTCTTACTTCTCCTTGATCCTTGTAGCCTTGGACGGAAGTCCACACATTGGACAAAAGTCCAATTATAAAAACTTGCAAGCTGTCCCTGTTCAAGCGCATGATGGCTTGCCAAATCCCGGTAACACCTCTCTCTTTCTGTACGGTATAAATATCTTTCCCTTACATTGAGATCCTGTTTCGTAAACTATTTCCTTCGAAAGGCTTTTCACCGCAGTTTTCTTGCTCTGCTGCCCGCCATGACCACCATAGACACCAGCTCGTGCACCCTATCTACCTGCCCAATCTCTGAGACTTCTCTCGGCTATGTGCCAAATTTTGGCGGAAATATCTTCTTCGTTGCGTGGTTCGCCATCCTTACAATATCCCAGTTAGTGATCTGCACCCGCCACAAAACATGGAGTTATCTGTTTGGCCAATTCTGCGGTCTCATCCTCGAAGCCGTTGGCTATGGTGCCCGTGTCCAGCTTTCTCGGAATCCTTTCGCCAGTGGGCCCTTTATCCTGTACGTGTTGTTTTTTTTTTCTTATACATTAATGCAAAACAGCCTTGTGTTTACCTCTTAGAGATGTGTCGTGTCACTGACGTTGTCGTGCTGTTCAGTAATGTCGTTGCAATCACGATCGCTCCTGTTTTCCTGAACTTCACAATCTACCTCTGCCTCGGCCGAGTCGTCCTCGTCTTCGGCCGGCACCTCTCCCGTCTTCCCTTCCGGGCATACACGGCCATCTTCGTTGGCATCGACGTGCTCTGCCTGCTCCTCCAAGCCGGCGGCGCCGCCTGGACGCAGGTTCCAAACATTACCCCGACGAGCCTGAGCGCCGCCATCAAGCTGCTGAAGGCTGGCTTGGGCCTGCAGGTGGGTAGCTTGGCGGTCTTTATCTTGCTCGCCTTGGATCTTGGTATACGGGTCTCACGACGACGCAGCGATTGGGGGTTGGAGTACGCGGAGATTCGGAGCAAGAAGGCCTTTTCAAATTTCCTCATCGGTGAGTTCAGAAGGCATTGTCCCTGCAAAGAAAAATAATCCCTACACTGAAATCCAATTGGTATCCCAAACTTGATTAGCCTAACGGATTACTGTCAGGTTTCATGGTCGCGGCTCTTCTTATCTTGGCGCGCTGCGGTTATCGTATTGAAGAGTTGAGCCACGGATTTACCTCGCCAGCTCCAGACGCTGAGACCCTGTACATGATATTTGAGGCTTCCTTGATGGGCCTCGCTGTCCTGCTATTGGCAGTGTTCCACCCCGGCTTCGTGTTCGGATCTCAGTGGAAGTCGACGAGCTTCTTCGCACGAACCGAGAAAGGTGAAGCTGATGAGAACACGTTAACGGAACTGGTCGAACAATAGATGTAAGTGTAATAGCATCGCCAATTGACCTTAACCACATACCGAGTTTCACCTGGGTGACTTAGTGATGTTGGAGCGTTGGGTGGGTTTTGCCTTGAAATCTTAGACGGAAGCAGCCAGTGTAGTGAGGAACATAAGAAATGTGGGTTTGATTTGGTTTTGGTCATTAAGCCAAAGATTATTTGACTATCATGGATTATGTTTACAAGTTACAACAGAAGCATGCTAAATTATGTATCAATATTAACTGGTAGAATATGATGGCGCGTAACTTCCGCTTAAATCTGCCTTTGCCTTATTGATTGCACATCGACATAGTCTAACTGCTTCGAGCACAAAGTCGAGCGCTCTGGTCGTGTCTAGAAGCTTTCTAGGCACGGATTGACGGGATTGGAGGTAGCTCATGAGCTCAGGGAAGCTCTCGAGGAGTCGGATATCCTCCTCTGCCCTTGCATCCAGAGGATTCTGAAGGACATTGCAGAAAATTGTTAAGATTGCAGTCATGGGATAATACAGAACAATCCTACGTGCAAAAGTTAGCCGGTTCCTAAACATGGTACGGGGACATAGGTACCTAGTCCAGGGAGTTAGAAGTAGTAAGACTTACCAGAAAACAGGACCTACAAGCAGATCAGAAACAGCCCGCAGGTACTTGAGACACGTCCGACTGGCTTCGACCGAGAGGGCTTGGCTTGAGCTCACGCCTTCCAGCTCGCCGACCCTACCATTTTCCCAGACCCGACATCGCGCTGGGGCTCGATGTATTGTAGCCAGCAGAGACTGATAGCCAAAGTTGACCATCATAATACGCATGCTGTGCGTTCCGTTTGGAGCTTGCTCAGATGGGCGGAAATCTCCGCTCGAGATCGAGGGACGATATTGTGCAGGCACAGACATTCGCCATCTCTCGAGCTCATCGTCCACCTCTAGAACATCACGAAGGATTTCTGCATCGTTCTTTCGTCCAGCTTGGGGTGAATACAATCTAGTGGAAATCTTTGACTTGATAATGGAAAGACGGAGATCTCCGGGAAGAAAGGAGAGGCCACTAGGGTCGGAATTCGCGTAAGGGTTGAGCGTGTACAGGAAATCTGCGTAACTGTCCGGAAGAGACAGATCGCAGTGCTCATCAGAAATGGTGGGCGGTAGACCGGTTCGGAGAGATATGGTTTTGTCGAAATCGTAGCAAATCCAAAACAGCTGCCGCAGGTGAACTCTGGTGCGTCGTTCGGCGTCGGTTGCCCCTTGCCGGCTGGTCTCAAGGTGAGCGCCAAACATGAAGAGCATCCGGCACGCAAGTGTAAGTTGAAGAGTGGCCTGCGGAAGCCTCCCGAGAAATATGTAAAAGATGGACTGTGGGCAGTGTTAAGCTGAGTAGCACAATACAAATAAATAAATAACTTACCTGCATGCAATAGTATTGCAGTCCGAAGTAGTCAGGATCGGTCAGTGTTGGCGGTGCTAACTGCTGCGCTTTTGAAGCATATTCCTCGCTATCTACCTTTTGGCAAGAACTCCAGGGGCCATGATAAGCTATGGCCATGAAGGAAAATATAGAGGCTTTTGCATAGGGAGAACTATGCCCGTGATCATATACTTGATCGATGACGCTTTGAAATAGCACAGGGTCAACAACAGGGAATATTCGGGACAACGGGTCCAGTGCGAACATTTTTAGGTACTGGAGGAGCATTTGCTTTGGTGGGAGATCGAAGCCAAGGGGTTTTGGTGGCGTTGGTGTCGAGGGGCTTGGAGGCTCGTCATTTTGCCAAGGCAGACTTGATGCCGAAAGCTTTGGAAATATGCTAGATTCTCCGGTTCGACTGCGAATCCATTCCTGACCACTCTCAGAGAAAAAAGGATTCCCATTGTGAGAGCTGATATCTCCCAAAAAGTAACCAAATGAATAAAACTTCCCAAAGGTTGCATTGTTATTACTACTTGGTGGTGGGTTAAGGATGCCCGTCCCTGCTTTATAGCTGGTGTCTGCACTTGAAGTATTTTTATCAAATACATTAGCATGATTACTCCTCTCTCTGAGTGGAGGCGCGTCATTGCTCAATGCTGAGGGCGCGATGTCGGTCTGCACACCCGCGAGACTACCTGCCAAATTCCTGAGTTTAGCTACATTAGTGCTGTCTGCACCGAACACAAGAGTAAATTTATGAAGGCTGGTATGGCGCAGAATGAGTGCTCGAGGTCTCATGATGGTTTCAGTTCTTACCCTACGATTTTTGGCTTCTTGCTTACACCGGTGGTGCGATCAAATGTGCAGGTGAGCCCTCGATGCTCACACCAGTCGCAGTTGGGCTCGACGCGATCACAGTGGATCTGATATCCGTGAATACCTTGCCCCAAGCATTACAGTCGCGCATCGGGGCTGCTTACTCACCTTCATCCGGTAACAAAGATCACAGGCCGGTTTCCTCTTTGTCGACGCCATGATTACATTACGACTTGTCTAGGTCAGGGGTAAGAAGATGGGCAATTGCAAACTTCAGCTAGGCGACTTTCGACACGAGGTGGAAAGATGTCCGATTACTAATCGGAGTGGGGAAAGACGAATGTCCAATCGGATTTCACTGCGAGCGCGAAAGTGATTGATTCATAGGTACTCACGTCTGTATATCCTACTACACCTACTTTGAGTTGAGGTGAAATGCTGATGCAACATTTCTCGTTTTATAGTTGTAGATCAACTTGCAACCCAATTAATGAAGACTACCAACCTATTTCCAATAACACGTTCTTCCTACGGCACTCGCAATAACGTGATCTTGATCTGGTGAGCAGACCACTCGCAGAAGACACGAAGACTCCACAATGGCAGCTAGTTATTCCTACACCGCATTGTTACTCCTTTTGCTTTTGTGCCTGCTCAGGGTGGGCCAGCGATTCAGAGTTCCAACGTGGATCATCGCTCTCCTTGACAGGAGCCCATCCAAGTTGTATCTAATGAGATGGTCAGCGTTGTTTGGGGGATTATTGATTGTCAGAAAAGAACAAAATTCCCTCTCCTTATATTGGTATATTCATGTGTGTGCGAGTGTAGTTGGCGCGATATCCCTCTATGAATGGTAGGGAAAAGAAAAAGAGAAGACGCACCTGCATCGTCTTCTGGTCCCAGTCTTTGGTGAAGCTGCGAATTTTGCCATCCTCTACCTCAAAGATGGCGGCGGCAGCCCACCGAGCATGCCGGCCCGTGGCATCAATGCCCTTGTATGGTTTCCCCTTGTGGCTGCCCTCAGCGCTGTAGCGCAGCAGCACATGGCCGTCCTTGGCCCAGGCCTGGTCGAAGCGGATAATGTGCAAGTCGTCGACGCTCTGCATGACCACCGCGTGCGACTGCGCATAGTCCATGGGGGTCTGGCAGCCAGGGAACGTGGCCGGGGCCCAGAACCAGCTGTCTGGGTGGCACAGGTGCCGAACGGACTCGGCGCCTTTGTTCTCAGTCGGCGAGTAGGCTATGGCCATGTACTCCTTGCATAGCTCGATATTCCGCTATGGTTGGGATATTTGGTATTTTGTTAGTTCTTGCAGATCTATTTGCAAATTGATTGAACAAACGAAAAAAAAAGCTGTCACAGCAATTCGGGTGATTGTGGACGTCGATTGCGCACCTCTTCTTCAGGGGTCTGCTTCGCCGTTATCCTTGCTGGGGGGTAGTTGCGAGAAGACATAATTGTATAGATGAGTAAGGTTTCAGCGGAGCCGTGTTGCTTGGTAGTATTTGTTTTTCTCTTAAATCTTTCTCGCGATTGTAGATGAGAATGGAACAAACGTTGCGGGCATGAACGATGGACCCTATCGAGTGCAATACTCAACTGATATACCAGGGGGCATCCAGCTGCGAAATGATTGCAACATGGTAAGACTTATGTGCCGTGAAGTGGTGATATCATGTGGAACATGACAATTGGAGTTTGTCATGTAATTATGAGCTCATTTGCAGCTGCATGCCGATCTTCCGATGCGACCCCCAACGGTCTTCCGAGGTAAACCGGCCTCTGACTTACGGTTCAACGGACTTGGAAGGAGGTGGAATCTGACTTGTTTATGCCGTCAGGAGGATACCTAAGAATTTTAATTCCGGCTAAATTGCCAATTTCGATGGGCTGATGAGGACTCCTGCTCGAAACTACCCCAAGCGAACGAGCCCGTGGAAATAACCGGTTAAATATATCTTCGATGTGCGTTCCAGCTATAAACGCTTAAAATAGTGATATAAAAATTGCTAGAGTGGCTTCATCCAATTGCGAGGGACGACTATGCTATCATGGATCCCTATTGGACATGCTAAATGAAAAATGCTTACAGGTTTCGCTTGCTCTGTGATGCTAATGTACAAACCCGAACCCAAGGAGAGAAAGCTGCCATTCCAATGTGAGGCAAAAAAGAAGCCAAGGGGCAGTAAAACAAAAACGCCAATTTCTTTTTGTCAACCTCTTTTAATTTTCGGGCCTTTTCCTCATCGTGAGTCTTCTTCGCCGAAGAAGGTGGTCTTGGTGTGCTTGGGCGATTGCGTCAGTTCGACGGTATACGAGTAGTCGGCGCGGATGCCGTTGTGGTGCCGCACGGTCTCCTCCAACAGTCCGCCTTTGTCCGAGTCCCCGTCCTGCAGCAGCTCCCAGTCGCCGCCGCCGCCGCCGCCTTTCGCGTGCACTGTCGTGAACGTCAGTCCGGTGTCGGTAGGGTTGCGGAATATGTGGCGGGTGGACCGGCCGCCGCTTTTCAAGTGATTGTTGTTGTTGTTGTTGTTGTTCTCGTTGTTACCGCCAATGCCCCCGTTGTCGAGGGCACTAACAGGCGTGCCGCCGAATGTGACGAAAGACTTGCCACCGACGCCGCGGATGGGATCTGGGGTCTTGATGCCGCTCTCTGTTCCCTCTCGGCCACGGACGAAAAGGAGGCGGAGAGTCGGTACGGAAGTTGCGATGCAGCCGATGGCGGTCTCAACGTTGGAGAAGAGCATGATGAATCCCACATAGTCTGCGTTGTAAGAGAAATGATGAGCATGTAACCAACCTTGCAAGGCAGTAATGAACTTTCGCGCTGCGACATGATTGTAAAATGGAAAACTCACACATCAGGTTATCGGTCGGATCGGCGTAGTGCTGAATGAATGGCGCTCGGCAAATCGTCATAATGGAAGCTCTGGAGGTAGAAGGAGTTAGCAGATGTCAAAAATCAACCCCCTCCCCATCATATTCTGGGTTGTACCTACAGGGAAGCAAACGATAGCAGCGTAAACACTCCGATCTTGGCCTTGAGCTTCATCTGCATGCTCCAAAGCACGATACCCGGGAGAATGACACAGCCAAGATCCGTGATGATGGTTGACACGGTGGCCGTGTGGCTCAGCACGATCATGACATCCACGGAGGCGCAGGTGCCTTCACCCGAGCTGAGTAGGGAGGCATCCCAATTGGCCGAGATGGGCCGGCAGTAGAGCAGCACGCCGACGAACATGACGATGAAGGACGCCCAGGTGATGACCAAGAGGCACCAGACGGCGATGCGGATGGGCTTCATGGCGCTGCCGATACGCAGGATGGTGATGGCGATGGAGCTCTTGACCATGGCGAGGGCCACCACGTAGACGAGGATCCAAATGATGAGATACTTGGGTGCCTCCTCTGCCATAAACGCATTGTGCTCTGCATCTTTGGTTCCAACACCCACGTAGCTGGCATAAACAGCAAGACCGACTTCTGCAACGTATGCGAGCTAGAGATTTAAATTAGCTACGACGATTCTAACTTAGTCTTTCCCCTGGATTGGTCGAAATGCCGTGTACTAGGTAGAAAGCGATACGGGACAGAGAAACGATGAAAGAGCGAAGCGAAGGCGAAGAATAAGAAGAAGATTCAGAAGGGTCGGAGGCGTCTTACCGTTCCAGCTCCCATCAAGCCATCGTCAAACCCGAACAGCCGGTCCGAGATGCGGACGTAAAGCCTGCCGGTCACAGAGAGCACGGAGAAAGTGACACAGATTAAGGAGGCAACGACGATGGCTAGTGAGAGGCCATGGAGAGGGAGCCACCTGAGGTCTGGGTCGACATCTGACATGCTGGACTTCCACTGCTGCGCATACGACGTAAAGGAGAAAACTGGCCCGATCACAGTGTGGGTGTCTGATTTAGAGTTGAAATGTGGGCATATTCATGAACTGTTGAAACTGCAGTTCTCCCAGTTTGTGGCGGATGGGCCGGGATATACATACTATGTCGGCACACTCACTCAGCGCAGTGGAGCTCTCCGCTCGCCATTTCTCTCCCCAGACCTCTAGAACGGCGACATGCGTCTGTCCTAGAAACAGAAATGCTATATTTACCTCCCCTTCCACCCACTCCCTCCCACCAACCCTTGTATCTCTGGCCCGAAAAAGAAAAAAAAAACCTGCCCGGTCGACCAGCTTAGTGGGGATGGAGAGGGAACCATGGTTGCAGAACCAAGGCGGCGATACAGGGCGCGGCGACGTGGGGCCCAATCGATCTCGCACAACCGGCAGGCATCAGGGTTGAGAAGCTCGTGGTGGCAAGGATGGGCGACCCAAAAATCCCTGGTGTTGTTTCTAGTAGCTGGGTCCGCGTCGGAGTTTCATCTTGGCCTTCCAAACGGACTGTGGTTATTATCAACCGATCTTGCTGCTTCTGCGTAAACTCCATTCGTTCGATTATCGCGATCTTATCAGTAGATGAGATGCCGGCCGACTGTTGCCATAGCTCCGTGTAGTCGACCCCAGCGGTTAAGCCTTTAATAAGTTAATTTACGTAGGTAGTGATGCCAAACCCACACTAGCATGGGACAAAGTCACTAGAGCTGTATTCCCGATTTCTCCTTTTCCTCACTCCGAGCGGATTGCGCCTTTTACTGTGCACTCTCTAACCTGCCAATTGGCCCGCGGCACTAGGGGTGTCGTGTAATTTTCTTGGTGTACTCCATCATTCAGCTCGGTTCGGTGACGGGAGTATCCCATTGATACGTAACTCGCTGCTTCCGGGACAGGACCCCAAGACACACCAAACCAGACCCGTATATCTGCCGGTGCTGTGCCGTCCCTAATTTCGCAGCCATTGGTCCATGTCCAGGATTGAGTTGGGCCCCCCTTGCCGCGGCGGTGGGCTTGCCCCATGTCGGTATGTGAAGATCGCATCGTTCTCAAACCACCATGTGAACCCAATACACGGCACTCGCTTTCTCTCACAGTGAGATCGGCACATCCAATCCCGCGGATGTCTACGGAATTCTTCCTCTGGATGGAGGGGGGGAAGGGCCTTTGGAGGGCCCATTTCCGATACGACTTCAACTCTTGGATCTATGGAGCCATTTCCTCTAACGGGCAACGGCCTATGCACTAGCCTCGGCGCCGAAAGGAACAACCCTGGCCTTAACCAGTCAGCCAACGAGACGGCGGGGATGGGGAATTCTAGTGCTCGGCTAGACGAAAAGTCCCCTGGATTTTTTTACTTTGTGGCGTGCCCGGCGGCATTTGCGTCTGCAGGGGCTCGTAGAATTTCGGTGGCACTTAAGCCACCCGACAACCTGCCAGGCCTGCCAACCAGTCTCCTGGAATCTTGGCAAAATCAGCGAGTCGGTGGTTTTAGACCTCCACTACGTCCAACAATCACCACAAGTCAGTATGCATGAATGCGGCTCAACAAGCAGTATATGGTTGTGCGGGTTGGTGCAGCAATCTGATGTACGCAACCATCAACGCAAGGCTGGATTGGGAAAGAAAACACCATACAGTCGGAACGAGACAGTGGAAAGCACGGTGACAGAGGGATGTGGGCACCCGGTGGCGAAGAAAGAGAGACCCACGGATCCAAGCTTGGGGCATAACTAATGCAGACAAGGCTTCTCTTTCTTCCCTCGTGCACAATTTCCCTTGGGAGGGAAATTTTGGTCTTAGCGAGATAGAGAAATACGAGTGGATACGGTTGCACGTAATGTAAACATGGTTACTGCCCATGGCTGCTAAGGCGGGGAGACATGCGGGCATGGGATACCGACTAATAAGTTATCTATGAACGCAGGTACGCAAGCACACACAAAAGGCGAACAAATACTCCCACAACCACAGACTTCCATCCGGGGACATGGGGAAGAGCCCACCGGCTCCCCAATATTGCTGGTGAAGCTTCCAGCCTATTCCCACTCCTTCATGCCTTCGTCGTGATATGTTTGTTCCTTTCGTAATGTGTTTTTATTGTCAGGTGAAGGTAATTGCCTATATCCACCTCTGTGCCACTGGAGAAACCATGATCGTCGGGTCTTTTACCAGAGTAGACTATGGCCGAGGCAGCCTTTGCCCCTTTTGATGTCCCATGCATTTTACTCGACCCTGTCTCCTGCTTGCCCATGCCTGCCCACAAATGATGCATAATTCTGTAACTATCATTGGTCAATCGTAGCTCGTACACCTGTAGCAGCTGTGTGTGACAAAGAAGCAGTTCCAATGGTTTTCCAATGGCAAGTTCTCAGGGGGTGGTTATCGATTTTTTTTTTTTTTTTGAATTTTTTTCCATGTCGATGGATTGTGCCAGTCCGTTGAATTTGAAACCGACGGAAGCTATACACCAGCGTGACTAGTCAAACGCACTACAGCAGCGGTTGCGTTGAAATAGCTCAAAGCTATCTATACTACTACTGACTAAAGTGAATCCTTCGGATCCGAAAAGCATCAAATCTTATATAATACGTCAGAACGTAAGCCCCGCCTCCGACCCACGCGCACGCGCACACATGCACACACACATTATACAAAGCGGAACTTATTCGGGCTTCATGTCTAACTAGTAACGCCAGAATGGCAATGCCAGACTCCCTGAGGTCGGCAGCCGCACTGCTGCTGGCCGCCCCCCGCGAGAGCTTCGGCGCGCTGCTGACGGCGCGGAACGGCCTCGCCCTGTTGGCCGTCTGGTTGGCGTACCAGCTGCTCCGTGCCGCGTGGAATATCTCGCCCCTCCACCCGCTGAGCCGCATCCCCGGGCCGCGGCTTGCGGCCGCGACATACCTGCCCGAGTTTTACTACGACACGATCAAATTCGGGCGGTACACCAACCAGATTCGCAAGATGCACGAGATTTATGGTATGATTTGTGAAATTTTTTTTTATCAATTTTTTTTTATTCTTCTTCTAGTAGCCGGATATGGTGTGGGTAACAGAGTTGCTATCATAATTATGTATTATAATCATACCTATACGGGGACCATCCGGGCCGCCAGAAATGTTTTCATCTGAAGCTTACTTGTAATGATTTATCTCTAGGCCCTATTGTGAGGATCAACCCAGATGAGGTGCATTGCAGTGACCCCAACTTCATTGACGAGATTTACGCCGTGGGCGGCCGGAAGCGGGACAAGTCCAAGCACCAAGTCAGCGGTTCTGCGTATGTCTTTGCCCCTTTCCCCCGGTCCTCCTCCTCCCCTTTCCCATTGCTGCTCAGCGGCCCTCTAGACCTGCTAACAAGACGTGCGTGCGCCGCACATATACAGCATGGAGTTCTCCGGCTTCGCCACGTTCGACCACGACCTGCACCGCCTGCGGCGCGCGCCGCTGGCCAAGTTCTTCGCGCGCGGGCAGATCGCCAAGCTGGAGCCCGAGATCGAGCGGCTCGTGCAGCGGCTGTGCGACAAGCTCCTCGCCAGCAAGGGCGCGCCCATCGACGTCACCATGGCCTACAGCTGCTTCACCTCGGACGCCATCGCCGACTACTGCTTCGGCGAGAGCTTCGGCTTCCTCGCCCAGCCCACCTGGGAGCCCAACTACCGCGCCGCCCTGTACGCCTTCCTGCAGACCGTCTACGTGTTTCGGTACTTTCCCTTCCTGAAGCACGCAACGGTGGCTGCGCCTTGGTAAGTCAATCCCTGAAGAGTCCCCTTCTCTGTTATTTATGAATAATGCAGACCAGAAAGGGGAGGGTTTGCTATATTGGCTTTAGACAACTCATTAAATTAAACTAACAATGCCTCTCGCACGTTCTTTGAATAAAGGTTATCTAAGCTCCTGTCCGAGGATATGGCTCTTCTCATCAAGACGCTGCAGACCGACATCCCCAACCAGGTGCGGAGCAGCAAGGCCGACCAGGCCGCAGGCATCATCCGCGACCGGCAGACGGTGTTCGGGTCGCTGCTGGACTCGGACATGCCGACGCGGGAGAAATCGCTGGTGCGGCTCACCGACGAGGCCTCGGCGGTGCTGGGCGCGGGCACCGAGACCACCAGCTGGACGCTCTCGGTGATCACGTACCACCTGCTGACCAAGCCGGAGATCCGCGCCAAGCTGGCGCGCGAGCTGAACGCCGCCGTCCCGGACCCGCGCAGCCTGCCCACCTGGACCACGCTCGAGAAGCTGCCGTACCTGGGCGCTGTGCTGCAGGAGGGCCTGCGCCTCTCGTACGGCGTGTCGGCGCGCACGTCGCGCGTGCCCACCGAGGAGAACCTGCTCTACCGCGGCGAGTGGACTCCCCCCGGCGCCAAGGCGCCCGTGGGTGTTGAGTACGTCATTCCGCAGGGCTACGCCATCGGCATGTCGTCGGCCATCACGCACCACGACGAGAGCATTTTCCCCGACTCCCACGCCTTCATCCCCGAGCGCTGGTTGGATGATAACATGGAGAGGAAGAAGGACCTAGAGCGATACATGCTGTCCTTCTCCAAGGGCAGCCGGGCGTGCCTGGGAATGAAGTAAGTTCAAATTAACAGACCCCCACTTGTCTTCTTAGGGAGTCATATTTGACTATATCATGGTACTGACAATTTCCAAGTCTCGCTTTCTGTGAACTGCACTTGGCCTTAACGGCGCTGACCCTCCGAGTGTTTCCCCAAATGCACTTATTCGAGACGACCGAGGTGGATGTGAAGTACGACCACGACATGTTTGTACCCCTGACAAGCGACGACAGCAAAGGCGTACGAGTGACGATAGAGTAAGACATTTTATGGGAGCGGGACTTGGCATCCGTGAGGATCAAACCATGAGAGCCCCAGGTTTAGAGAAGGAGCAATGTGTGTTCAATGCGCGCGTAGAGAAAGTCGGACGATTTAGTCATGTTATTTATTGCAATCAAGTAGTAGGAAGGCGGCTGACGAAGTGAATATCCCGTGAACTCGACGATAAATTTGCATGGTATGGGTGAAGTTCCGATAAGTGAGCTTCAGCCAATATTGGAAGGGTTTATTTATTGTGACCCAGCATCTGCCTGCAATCTCATCTCCTCGGAGATCTTTAGTGCTTCGATGTACTCGTCTCTCTCCATGGCGACGATCCGCAACTGGTGCCGGATCTCTTCGCACTCTCTAGTCTTCTCTCTTAGCCTCCGCAGCAGCTCGTCTCGGTCTAAGCTCTCTATATTATCGTGTTCGGGTGGCTGCAAGGTGTGTTCTAGCACAGTAGCCGCCGCTGGTACTCCCTTTGCACCTTGCTCGCTTTTAGACAGATGCCCTACCCGAGAGCCTGGCTGCCGCTTCGTCGACGATCTCCCCGCGGCAGATGCTAGCTTGTCGTTCTTCAAGCGGGCTAGGTTCTCCTTCTGCACTCGTGTAGACAGGCTCACGTAGAATCTGCGCAACCGAGGCGCGGTGGAGGCGGGGGCGGCGGCAGCACCACCAGTGGTCCTCCCATCAGCGCTGTGCCTATCTTCAGCTTCGACGTCCTTGCGCTCCACGACTTCACCATGGTTTATTAGCATGTGCCTCTGGATGCTGTCGAAGCGACCGAAACCTTTCGTGCTACGGCTGCAGTTGACATAGGTACAATATAACTGCTTGCCCATGCGGTGGCGCGTTCTATGGTGACGAGTCAGGGAGTCTATGCGGGTGAAGCTCTTCCCGCACACGAGGCAGCGGTGTATACTGTCTGTGCCGGCTGCTTTGCTGTGTTGAGACGGTAAGCTGGCAAGGCCTACAGCAGCACGTGTACAATGTAGAGAAGGAACCTATGTTCACTTACACTACGGGGGTTTTGGTACGATTGGACGGTGGTGGAGCAGGTGCTAATGTGAAAGTCGCCTCAGTTCGCACCTCATGGGTGTTCTCACTGTAAGCACCGCTATTTGATTGCAAAATCTCTGATTCTGACTCTTGCTCCAGCTCCAGCTCCGTCTCCGGGTCCGGCTTGATCTCCGGGTTCGGACTTGGCGACAATGACTCTGTAGTCACAGTATCGGTGTCGGTATCACTTTCCTGCCCAAGATGTTAGCACTCTTCTTGGCTTGCTTGACCCGAAAACTCGTCCGCGGAGAATGTGCGGACGCGGGGTTAGGAGAAAATCTTGAAAAGGAACTTGCATCGTGTACATCTGACATTGGCTCAGGGAAGAAACCAGGAGGCATCTTGCTAGCTGTGCGTTGGACTTATTAGTGGTGCCATTGCGGTTGGGTCTGCTCCAAGCTGCGGGATGGTGAACATCGGATCGGATGATGGGCGGGTTTAATGGGAACTCTGGGTGGATTTTCGGCCGTGGCGCATGTTTACGGGTGCAGTGCTAGACGCCACCAAAACTAATCCCGTTCGACATGGCGGGCCGCCTGGCTCAGCGAAACCTAGCGCCAGGTTCAGCGCCCATGGACTGATCACGAGTGGAACTTCGCTGGCTGTCTACCTTTGTACATATACAGGTACCGATGTGATTACATGTATCCACCTATCTGAGAATGCATATAAGAGAAAGAGCGGCTTGTTAGACGAACTCCCCAGTGTAGATTATAGAGCATGAGCACGCTGCAACCAGCACGGAAAACTACTGCTTTTTGGAACCAGGCTGGTACAGTACACAGGTCGCGGCGCAGGGGCAGATTTTGAAGTTGTTAAAATAGACATACTTTGTTTTGTTCCATTTTATGAAATCGCACGCGCAGCTAATTGCTAATACATGCTGCTAGTTGAAACATTTATGACTACATGAGAGGAGACTTGTCGAAGACATGTATCGCTCAGACCGTCCCCTGGTTCCAGAATCTCCCACCCTTAGATCCCAAGCTTTTTGTCGTCAGCCATCATGGGGCAAGACCACGACGGTGATCTCAAGCCCTCAGGCATATCAAATTTCCCAGCCCCAACGCCTTGCTGATTTGTACAAGAATAAAGCAGTAGTGAACATATTTTTTTTTTTACAGTAGGAAGAACCAGCACTGTGGTAAGCTAGCTTTCCAAAGTCTCCTCCACCTCATGGAGACATCCCTTTAGCGTCGTCCTCGGCCTCAATTGGAGTAACCATTGAGGCAGGCAGGCAGATCGTGCTGTCCAGGAGATGGTCAATCACGATGATGGCGGTGAGACGTTATTTGTGTATGGTGAGGTTCTTAGTCTCGGCACGGCGCCGCAGCCGGCAGCGGTTCAAGATGCCGAGCCAGTCGTCAAGTGAATCAACCGTCCAATGAGGCAGCCTCTTCCTTGCGTCTCAGTTCTCGCAGTGTTGCGACGACACCGTTTGTACGCAGTCGCTCGAGGACCATGCGCATGCCGTCTCTCGAATTATCAATCTGGCCCTCGGTCTTGTTGGAGGCGATGGACTCAATGCTGCTCTGAATGCGTTTGGCACCCCAGCCTGAAATCCAGCTTCCGAACCGTCTCTGGCTGGCTTCCTCGGCAGCTGCGGTGACCTTCTTGCCGAGAGAGGAGCGGTAGGAGAAGGTGGTCGTGACATAGGTGCTGGGGGAGAGGGGCCGCGAGACAGCCGATGAGGCCTGCTGATCAGGGGAGATGACAGAGTAGTGCTGCTCCTCAGTGACGCTGAGCACACCGGTAAAGTTCAGGTTGCGACTCTGGGTCTTCATCCATCCCTCTTTGATGTCGACGACGCTCTCCTCGAGCACGAAGCTAGACTTGTCGCCGGCTCCACCCGTGACACTGTTGGGCAAGAGCTTGAAAACGGGGGCGGGAATTCGCGATTTCTTCAGGTGCAGGCGGGTAGTGTGCAGGCGGCCGGTCTCAGGGTCGATACGGGAGGAGATGGTGTCGGTGGAGAGGACATGGCTCGAGAAGGGATTGAGCTGAGGGGAATAGTACCGCAGGAAGAAGGCGAGAGTCACGGTAGGAAAAGGGTGCGAGTAGCTGTGGTTGGTCGTGTGCGTGAGAACCATGGCTGCGGGAGAGAGCTGACGGATCTCGGTCAGTAAGAAGAGATGCTGGAAGTGATACGTCGAAGTGCGCCGATGGCGATATTGATGGTGCAAAAAGAAACTTGGCCGAGGTCCAATACCCCAGAGATAGAACTGAAGTCGATGAAGTGCTCAACCAGCGTCTTGATTGCGTCCCAAGGGGTGATTGTGAGAGATATTTTAGCCCCTAGAAACGAGGCCGTGTTTCAATGGTGAATTGAGGAGCAGGCAATTTCAGAGGGTGTAGGTGCAGCACCGAGACATGGCAGGATGCGAAGTGGCGTCGGGAGGACCGGGAGAGAGTCGAGCGCGAGCAAGCACGGGGGGATCGGTTGTATCTTCACCACTCTCACTCGGGGCGGGAGCCGTCGATTGAGAATCGATCGGGGGTTGTGTGGGCGAGGGAGGATGAAGAGAGAGCGAGCAGACACGGGTGCGTGTGTGTGTGTGTGTGGTGTGTTGAAAATGTGCCCAGTGGTTGTGGTCGTACGACGGTTGCGCTGGCTGCTGCCCTGGGCTGCTCCTCTTTCTCCCAAGAATCACACTCGAATGCGCATGCGGGAGGAGCAAAAGAAAGCAGAGAGCAGAAAAGCCACAGCACTCGGCGCTTCGGATTGGCTCGGCCGCTGCTTCTGCTTCCTGCCTCCAATCGCCCGGCTGCAACTCAATTTTTTGCCAAATTAATCCGAGCCCTCCGATTGGATGAGGCGGCTCCACCCGCTGCCTTCCACGCTGCTGTGCTGCCCAGCTGGTCACGCGATGCGGGGACGGAAAGTGGCCAGAGCTTCACAGGAGTGGTGAGCACTGTGGCGAAACTGGGGGGACATGTGAGACAAAAGTGACAGGAGAGGTGCCCGCAAATGTTCCGTGTTTAGCAGCAGATCTGTCGATCAGTCGATACTCGTTGTAATCTAGATGGGCGTTTACGGCTTATGTCACGATGGCACCACAAGCTACAGCACTCTCAAGCTCGGGGGGGCAGAACAGCCACAAAGCTTGCCAGGCAGTTTATTTAGTTAGGGGATACTCTTTGCTTTTACACCATTGGTGGCTTTTCTCTGAATTCTGCTTACTATGATGGGATCGAATCTATGTATGAGCCAAGCTTAATGGTTATGTCATATACTCTGGAGCTAAAAGTAGGTGTTGCATAAGTCAATGTTTGGGGCTCCAATGCTATGCACTACAATCCAATCACTTGTGCAGTGGTGCTTTGCGATATTTCATCTCTTGCTCCTATTGGGGATTCAACTACACGTAGATTAAGAAAGCTGTACGTCGGACGGTGATATGATGACAACGAGTCCAGCTTGTTTCACATTCTGCTGTATTGTGCGAAGTCCCAAAAGTTAGATTACACACTCTCTCGTCATTCCGTCTTTTCCATACCCATCTGTTGCACTATTACACTCCACCCCCTGGCAATTTTGTAACGCCCTCCAACCTTCACGAGGGCATAAGAGGACCAAATCATCACTACGTCGTCTCATGCCTTACTCCTCGCCGGCACGCTCCCAAACAATGCCACGAGACCCTCGTTCATGGTCGGGTGCGTGATGACCATCTCGGCAATGACCTCATAGCTCGCGCCCAGCTTCATGGCAAGCTGCACCACGGGGAGCAGCTCGCCTGCGTGCGGCCCCAGCGCCGTGAAGCCCAGTATCCTGTCCCCGTCCTCCTCCACCAGCACTTTGGCGAAGCCGCGGGCCGCGGCGGACCCTTCGTCCCCCAGCGTCCGCGTCCGCAGGAACGCCCCCATCGGCGCCCGGCCCAGCCGGTACTTTACGCCCTGGTCCCGCGCCTCGCGCTCCGAGAGCCCCACGCGCGCCAGCTCCGGCGACGTGAACAGCGTGTAAGGGACCTGGCGGCCGGTGGTGCCGCCGGGTCGCGGGTTGCCCACTATGTCCTGCAGGACCACGCGGGAGTCGTCGAAGCCGATGTGCGTGAAGAGCGGCGAGCCAGCGCAGTCGCCCACCGCGTAGATCCCTGGCGCCGAGGTGCGCAGCTGCTCGTCCACAGCGACAGACTGGCCCCCACTGCCGCTGCCCCTCCCCTGCTGCTGCTGCTGCTGCGGCGGCGCGAGCTCGACGCCCGCGCGGTCCAGGCCGAGGCCCTCCGTGTTAGGCAGCCGGCCCGTGGCGACGAGCAGGTGCGAGCCCTCGAGCGTGATCTCCGCCTTCCGCGCCTTGAGCCGCACCGTGACCCCCTCGCCGCTGACTCCGTGGACCGACTCCACCGCTGCCGAGGTGAAGAAGGTCACGCCCTCGTCCTCTAGGATGGACTGGAGCGAAGCCACCACGTCCTCGTCCTCCTTGGGCAGCGGCTGGGCTGCGCGCTGGACGACAGTGACGCGCGCTCCGAACCGTGCGAACGCCTGCGCGAACTCCATGCCGACGTAGCCACCCCCAATAATGATCAGGTGCGAGGGCAAGGTCTCGGCGTTGAGTATTTCCACGTGCGTCATGGGCTTGGCGTCAATAAGGCCGGGGATGTTGGGATCCACGAATGCTCTAGATCCGGTGTTGATGACGATGTTTTCCGCAGTAAGAAGCCTGTCCCCCACCTGTACCGTCTTCACGGCGACAAATTGACCTTCCCCCATGATCAGCTCAACGTTGCGTGCCTTGAAGATGCCTAGGTGCATATTTACTAGACCGTCGGGTCCATCCACCATCTCTGCCTTGCGTTGCCTGACGAGCTTCATGTCCGTCTCCGAGCTTATATTGGTGGCCGATACCCCGTATTGCTTGGCAACGTGGGCATGTTGCGCGATCTCTGCCGAGTGTAGAATGTTCTTGGATGGCAGGCAAGCGATATTGGGACAACTGCCACCGATGTACTTGCGCTCGATAACTGCGCACTTCTTTCCATATTTGGCAGACAGATTCCACGCTACATATTTGCCGGCTTCTCCGCTCCCCATGGAAATGTAATCAAACTTTTCTGGTACCTTTGAACCCATGATGAATATATCAAAAAACTAGGTTAGTGAGTCAAGTCAAAGAGCCGGGGGAGAAGTGCTTATAACTTGGAGACCAATTACGAACAGTTGTAGTGCTAGAAGCGTCAAGGGTAAAGAGGGATCATCTGTGGGCCTAACGGCGTAGAACAGAGTATCATTTTATATTTACATACGTCGAACTCGGGGATCGAATGCCGTTGTCACTATCACTAATCACAGCTGCTAACCAAGCCGCCGCATCTGCAGGTCGCTGACTGCGCAACCCCCCTCCGTGGTCCCCCGCAAAGTGCCCGGGTTGAAACGGACCCTCCCTCCGAATGTTGCGCTTGGACAAAATGTGTGCGCCCTGAACAAAATTCAACAATAATATAGTGTTTTATCGTTGCATGCTTCTTTGACAATATCGAGAGCCGTATTCATGCCTAGGTAACACAGACAAACATAGCGAATCTGTTAGCACAAAGGCCCCACTTCGAAGATCACAGTTGTCCAGACCGGACAACCACTTCCCAGTCTGTTTCCTTGTCACTTTCCACCGCGGATAGGGCTACCGCAGACAGTTGCTCGGGGCTGCATAATCAACACTATCGGCGCGATTACTGCGGTTTTCTGGTAATACCCACAAAATCCGGCTTGCTGCCGACTACCTCCTCGCTAGGGTGTTCCTCAGCTATACCAGGCTGTATTACATCGTTCTTTGTCAATCAAGATCCAACGTAGATATGCACACTTCCGAAGAAAATGGCCAACCAAAAGAATATCATTTTTAGGAAAGAAAATTGGGCGTTTTTTTGTTTATAACCGTGGCCTTCGGCTCTCTGAAGAATGTGAAAACCAAAACTAGAACACCAACACCAACTTTATGATACCGAGGTGCTGAAAATCCCTTTGTTCACCCAAGTTATACATTATTTCTGGACGAAAGTAGTAGCTACATAACACGCACTATTTATCTTTTTGAGAAACTACATATATATAACGTGTATAGATGTATTTGTTCTACATCCAACACCCTTATTTTCTCATTCTCCTTCATTTCCCCCCCTCTTTGTTACCAGGACTAATAAATATCGCCAATATCAAGGTGTAATTTTCTCGCATCAGAGACTGGTTAGGTATTGGCCCGTTTCTCCGCACACCATATTACTATCAGTACCATCTCTTTTCCAACGATACTGTCCAATCTTCTTGGGAAAGCTGGCATAATGTCTGCATCCACCGATAACTGGGATGAGATGAAAGCAGAATTAGACAAAATGTCTGGGGATATGACATCCGACACCACAGGGAGCTCTTTCTTGAAACCCACATTCCGCCAGATCTTAAAAGGTTTACCGTCTCAAGCTCAGGATGAGGAAGAGAACCCCACTGTACTTTGGAATGATGAAGAAGTAGTTCTTGTTCGGCTTTTACCGGATGGTCGATACGCCTGGTTTCGCGATGATAAGTACGACGGTTTCTTCACCCTTTGCTTTATTTCTCTATTTTATACTCTTCCACATTGTTACCGAGGTTTAACTGGAATTTCCTATTAGAGATACAACCCACTGTTTTAACTTTCCTGACTGGGCAAACTACTTTGAGAATCCAACCAAAGTAGAGAATGGATACTATATATTTAACCAAGAAATCAAGAAACTGCAATGGTTAAAGAAAGAGGAGGACGCTGTAATAAAAGAGAAAATCAAAGGTTTTAGCGAAGGTATTTGGGAACGGTCTGCACATTATAACAGGATGCAGGTGCAGCGGGGTCTTTTCCTTCGTGATGCGAGTGTTGCAACTACAGAAGGTGCTGGTGAGCCTGAACCCTGCGCAGACTCGCGAATCACTGAATTATCAGATGCTGATGAGCAGGATAATAAGTGTATTGAAGGCTCTAGGCAGGAATTGTAAGACCGTATATTTGCAGTGTTATTACTCTTAGGAGTTGCTTTTCTTCTTTTCTTAATGCATGTTTGTTCCCTACACGAGCACCATCTCTGTCATGCGTCGGCCTCGACTCCACGGGAGACTACGTGCACTGAATAGATGACTCGCTGGAGAAGTTATCTACGGTCGCTGGAAAAGATAGCTGGAAGAGCAGGGAAAGCCCCTTATCGGGCGTGGTCAGCTTTGGACAAAGCCTCCACGATGTGGCCCCAAGTAGCGACACGACTGTAACAGCGAGTGTGGCGGTAGTCAACATATTTGGACTTATCTACGGCCTGGCTCATGCAAAGGGTAGGGAAGGGGGAAGAAGAACCCAGGTTGCCCAATCATTTAACAGAAACGGACCGCCAATTGTACATGTTGACTTGATGGGCAGTACGAGCCCCCTTTGTATTAACTTGCTGTCTGAAATACACCATGCAGGGTGAACCGCCCTGCATACCATACACCGCGATCGATTGCCCCGGCCGAAAAGTCTAGAGGCTGTTTTTCTCTTCATTGCTGGCTCTCCCAGGTCAATGCGTAAAACGACTACCCCCAGTTGGCTTCTTAAAATGCCGCCGGCAGACCAAACATATACCTACTTCCTACTACTCTATTCCACAGTACTTGTACAATAGACGCCATATCACATGGCTCACAAATGAAAAACATTCGCCAGTCGCAATGCATCCCAGTCCTTCTCTCCCTCCCATTAAGGTATTCGTGCTATGGCGACACCAGAAAATTGCCACGCTATGAAACGCCGACCGATCAATGCAAAATCCACAACAAAGAAATGCAAACGTGTTTATGCAGGAGAATGCCGTTGCTAGCTCGAAGAAACGACTTGCCCGACAAGAGGTGAAAAGTACAGCAGATATTCTCATCAGGGCGAAGAAATGGTAGATATCGCGTTATAGTGAAACAAGTGGCCGAATCCAATATCAAGACACATTTTTCTTAGCAGGAGCATCTCCTTGCGCTTATTTCAAATCATTGGGGTCATGGCGAAAGGTGCATTGGTCGCCTTTCGCACATTTGCCCTGAGCCCAGAATGAGCAAGGCTTGGTGCCAATGAGCGAGCGATTGATTGCCTTACGATCAAATTCTTTAGCTCGCGAGCTGTCCTTTTCCTTGCGGGCGCGGGAGGCAGCCTTGTCGCGAGAATCGTACTCCGATGGGCCGCCGTAGTCCAGCATGCCATCGTTGCCGAAGGAAGGTACATTTCGAGTAGATCGGTCACGGTCACGGCCCTGGTGTTGTTGAGAAGGAGCTTGGTATGATTGCGTCGCTTGTTGCGCTTGTGGCTGAGTAGCTGGCTGGGCTTGACTGAGTGCGTAATAGGCAGCCCAGGCAGCGGTGGCAGCATTGGGGTCTTGAACGCTGTTAGCGGGGGTCTGAAGCGCAGCAGTAGTGCCTGGGCCCTGTGGCTGAAGGGCTGATAGGAGTGCTTGAATTTGAGTGTTTGAGTTTTGCGATGGAGGTTGCTGGGCTTGCGCGAACGCGCTGTGCGTGGCCTGTTGAGCTTGTAATGCTTGGGTTTGCTGCAGAATAGCGGTGTACTGCTCAGATGTTAGCTGCTGAGCCTGGGTCTGCTGAGGTGGCGCTTGGGGTTGGTTAAGCTGTGCAAAATAGGCGGTCCAGGCTGCAGCATTAGGATCTTGCGATGTTGCTTGTTGAGGCACGTCGCTCGTTTGCTGAGAGCTGCGTGCAAAGTCGTCAGCCAGTTTCTTAGCACGATCAAGACGATCCTTGTCAGCTTTGGCAGCCATCTCATTGTTGTAGCCTAACTGCCATTGTTTAATGTATTCTGGGTTGTTTTGCATATGTTCGGGAGGTGCAGTGGCTGGGTATGGCTTGCCAACAAGAGAATCAGCGGCATCCTCGAAGGCGTCGATATCAGCCTGGATCTTAGGATCGCCGTAGTCGAGACGGCGCTGAGTTTTGGGTTGCAGAGGCTCGATGGATTGTTTGTCGGCCCAGTTTCTAACAGAATCCGAAATCAAGAGGCGATTAACCTCTGCGTCACGCTCCACCGGGGGCATTGTATTAAAGGACACCACCTGCGAGTGCGATGAAGAGGGCTTGGCTGTGCTGAAATTGCTTGACGGGAAGGAGTTCGAAAAGGCATATGGCTGGGATGCCTCGAGGTGAAGTGGAGCTGTTGGGTTCTTCAATCGGTTGAGAACCCGGTCAAACTTGGAGGCAACATCGGCGCTAGATTTGTTCTTTAACCGCTCGATCATGCGCTGCTGGGCGAGATCAGTGCCAAGTTGCTTATTTTCGGCCCACCTAAGGTGAGTTTCTTGAAGCTGGGTGCTGTTGCTTGCCAAGGGAATGTCCTTGGTAGACTCAGACAACCCATCCGGTGCCTTGCGGGTAGGCGATTTGGGCGTTTCAGGAATATCTGCCGAAGAGGCATAAACAGCCATAAGATTTCGCTTTTCGTACTCATCCATAAACGCTTGTTCATCCGTGTGGAAAGAACGAACACCAGCCCTAGTGGTGTAACTCTTCTCACGCTGCTCGAGGGAAATGCCCGAAAGATTCGCCGTCGTAGGTTCGTTCCACTGGCGGAGGGACTTTTCAATCGGCTTTCCATCTTCGCGCATCTCCTCATCTTCTTCTTCGTCCTCCTTGTCCAGAAGACCCATCTTAAGCATTTGCCCTTCGGATCGGTTGTCGCGAGCGTCGCGGATCATGTTGCTGGCACGACCTTCATCCTCGGCGGCATCGTGCTGGAAGATGCGTACTTCCTCTAGTTCGTGATCCGGTTTCCAAACCACGCGCAAGCCACGTCGCGACTCCTTGCGCAATCTCCTTTCCCGCTCTTCTGCCGTTTCTGGGGCTCTTGTAGGCTCTTCCCGCTTCCTGGGCGGTGACTTCGGCTTCGCGATCTCTGCCAATAAGCCGCTGATAGTGGAGAGGCTAGATGACTGAGGTTCCGACTTCTTCGGCGCCGGCTTGGGTGCAGGGCGGTTTCGACCAGGTAATATCGAAGCGCCTGATTTCAGACGTGGTTGTGTGATCGTGGTTAACTTGGGTCCTGAAGTACCAGTCGTCTTCACTGTAGCTTGGGTACCTGACGATGCGCCGTCAACAGCAAGCTTCTTAGAGGCTCGGGAATCGGCTTCATCGTCTCGGGGCCGCTTGGAAGGTGACCCTGAAGCAGCTGTCTTGGTGGAACCATTACTGACTTTCCGTGAGTCCAGTCCTGCAGACGCAGCAGACTGGGGCTTCTTGGCATCAGGAGGCGTTGGTTTCTTGGAGGCGGACATGAGATCCTTGGCCAAAAATGATGGGCCCTTCTTGATCAGGGCGGGTACTTCCTTAGCCCCGTTCGAAGTTGCAGGCACGGAATCCTTGTCTTTGTCCTTCTTTGCCGGGTCCCCGTCTTTCTTCTCCGGTTTAGCAAGGTCTCTAGCATCGGCCCAAATCTTCCTGAGATAGCTTTTGCATTCGTCATCAAAGTCTTGAGCATGCTTTTTTTGGACGTCGGAAAATTTGAGAACGGTCTCCAGGAAGTCTTTCTTCAACGTGGTGCAGTGGGCCATGAGACGAAGAACTGCCTTTGGGAAAGGGTCCTTGGAGCCTTTCGATATTGTCTGCCGCAGACCGTTCCACAGTTGCGCAATCAACTTGATGTTGCCTCCCAAATTTTCTAGAACTACAGGGTCGGCATAAGTATTGGCAGTGTCCACAGCAGCACGTAGAAGTGCCATCTTCGAATGGACTATTTCGTGGAGTGCGTCTACGTTGCGGCCTTTCTTTTCCTCATCTTTGATTTTCTTCTTGGTGTCCTTGACCTCGTTCCAAATCTTCTCGATGTACTGGCCAAACCGTTGAATAGCGGTCGCGATCCAATTTGAAGGAGAGTCCACCCGCGGATCACGCCAGATAATCTTGACGATATCCGACTCAACGGCCTTGAGGGGGTCGCTTGGTCGTTGTGCCATCATAATCTACAGGAAACAAGTGATATTGACGTCAGTATTTATGCTCATAGGTAAAGCTTGATCATTTGAAGGATTTATTGCAGATTAATCATCCCGTGTCTGTATGTGAGGAATGGTTGCACGTGATACTGAAAATGTACAAAAGGGGGGAGCATGAGTCTTCAAGGGAAGAATATAACGACAGTACAAAAGGGTGCTTTCATGATCAACATTGAAAAGAACAAAAGAATGGCACTGCTTACTTTGCGTCCTTCTAAAACTATCTCGGACTCTTCATCTTCGGATTCGGACTCGTACTCGTCAGATGAACTATCGACAGGAGCACGGCTACTTGTGGGTGGTTTGATCTTCCGCGTCGTGGTAGCCTTTTTCCGTTCCTTACTGGATTGTGTTACTGGCAGATTGTCAGATCGGTAAATTCACATGGATAGCAATTCAAAAAGCTTCTGCCGTTCACACAGAAGTGGAGGGTAAAACTTACAGTGCTTTCCGGTCAGATTAACCATTTCTTGGTCTAAGCGCGCTTTCTCCGTCCATATCACCTGCTTTTGAGCATCATGAGATGCTGCAGCCTCTTCTCTGCTCAGGTAGTCAAAGTCCCGCTGAATCTCGCATGGCAGCCTGTGCGGTCGCCCAGGAAGAATCGACGAATCCTTGGCATTCCATTCTACTACAAAGGGAAACGCCCTATCAGGGTTATTCCGAGTCTGCAAGGGGTTGTGCGGTGCCTCAGCCGTCTCTGAGACGAAGAGGTTTGGGCACCCTAGGACCTGGACATACCCAGCCGATACTGGATCAAAAGCAGGTTGAGGAGGGATGCTAGGCGCCGGGCTTGGCATTGCTGCTGGAGGAGCCACACGAGGAAGCGGAATTTGTTGGTTAATGGGTACAACTCCGTCAGCCAAGCTGGGAGCAGGGCTTGGTACATTTCCTAGATTGGGAGCAATATTTGATTTTGGGGGTGCCTTCTGTGAGCCTGCTACAGCGCGCCTCGCTTGTACAGGTGGCGGTTGCGATAGTGCCTGCTGCTGGACTGGAGTAGTAGCTGGATGTATAGGCGCATTTTGCTGGATGGGTGCAGTTTCGAGGCTCTCATGCTGTGCTGGGTAGCGCATCTGTCCTTGGAAAGATACCGGTGACTGAGACTGAGCTATTGACTGGCCCCGATAGGGGCTGTGGTCATATTGGTTGACCTGGTATTGGTATTGAGAAGGTGCAGGTGCAGGTGCGGGTGCAGGTGCCGGTTCATTTGGCCGAGGAGCTAAATGTTCCTGGCTCTCACGCAGGTGGCCTGTGTTTACATCTGGTCGATATTGTTGCTGTTCGGTATGGTTGTTTACATAGGGTTGGTACAATCCGGGCTGGGCGGTATATATGCCCTGCTGTCCATACTGGCTGTGCTGGGGAGGTTGGCTATCTTGCCAGGAGTTATCAGGATAGCTGGCAGGAGCTTGAACAGAGTGCTGTGCAGGTTGGGGAGCACTAAAAGGCTGATAAGCCTGCTGCTGCCCCGACTGACTGTAGGACTGGTCATGAAACCTCGAATTGCCGTATGATAGCTGGGACTGCGGCAGAGGGTTGATGCTTGGCTGCGGATCCGAATGCTGTGCTGCATCGTTGAACGTGTTGGAGCCTTGGTAGTAGGCGTGCGAATCGTACGCTGGTTGATTCGCCGGCTGGTGATTTGTTTGGCCTTGGTTGCCATAGGTGGATGGAGGATATTCCACTGGCTGCCAATTTTGCATGTACATCAGGTTGGACTCTGGTGCGAAGTCATCTGCATACCCCATACCTCCATTATGAGAGCTCACAGGACCATTCGGATTAGAATTATTCGGGTTGTATTGGCCAGAATTTGGCCAACCATGGCCTCCCTGAGCCATGATAGTTTGCTCAGGGGGAAGAGCAAGAGGGTGGCCACGTGACCTGAGAGCACTGTTAGCAAGTCGCGCTCCGTGGTGGGGGGTGCGCACAGTAAGTTATAGAAGTGCCACAGCGTCGGCCATGTCGTGGCCGCGACGCAAAGAAACAGTCTTGGGATAAATAGTGAAATCAAATAGAGCGAACAGATATGTAACTGACCTCCTTGGAACGCGGTTGCCTTGGTGGGTCGATCTTAGATTGTGATGCTTGGGTACACAATGATTCTTCGACCAAGACGCCGGCGGGTGTGTATGGAGTAAAGACTATCAGGATTGTGGTGTGTGATGGGGGTGAATGAAGAAACAAGCACCAAGATCAGAGAAGTGTGGGGGGTGTCTCTAATGAGAGCAGCGAACAGCGAGCAAGGGGGTGCCGTAGCTGCAGATGGGTCCTAATCAGGACTAGTGTGGAGAATCTAAACCGTAAGAGTCAAATCAGCTGGCGCCAGGAAAGTTGAACAAGGCCGTAGAGTAATTCTGTGAAGTGAGGTGATGATAATGGGAGGAGAAAGCACAGGAGGTGATGCAGAAATTGCCGGCGAATATGCCAATCATTGAAAGAAGTTCCCCAGAAATTGAACTGGATCCAGGGACAGGCACCTAATAGTGCGTCAGACCAGAGTCGTCCACCACAGATGAGCTTCTTGCTGGCACTCCCACAGGCTGATTTCCGTCTATCTTCAGAAGAGTCATTTGAAAAAACAAGCTCGTCTCTCTTGACAGCTGGTCCAAAACTCCTCTTGCACCCTCGCAGTCTTAAAATGACATATAGAGAGGTGCAATTTGTGCTGACGGCAGCACAATGGTGCAGCTCACACTGCCTTGGCCAAGCGGACCTCGCATGGGCACGTGTGTTAAGGTGCTATTCCACTGTAGTGATCGTCAAGCAGACAAAGGCTTGTTTGTAGATCCAGATTCTGTCAGTTGAGCATTTAAGAGCTCATGGATCGCCAACCACACCAATTCACGTTTTAAAGTGATTGCATGATGGTTGGGTTCTCCATATTCAAGATGCCTTTTTTGATTCTTTGCTTTGCCCAATTTCACTCTCCCGCGTTCATGGTGGGGAATTTAGTAGTTACTTTGTAGGCGGTTCTGGCGTGTTAAGACACCAAGCTTGACCAAGCTTCGGCGGGATAAACCACTCTTTTCTGCAGGGTTGATTGAATACGTGCGTGCGTCTGTTGACAGGTCGCGCTCACTCACCCACCATCACCCCAGACCCCTGCCAGCACCTCGCAAATTCACTTCTGCAAGGTGTCCGGCCGGAGCGATGTGACGAAGAAGCTGTCGCATTCAAAATATTGACTCCTTTTTTCTTCTTTCTGACTCTTCTCTGTTTCTGGGAAGGATGATACGATGCTGTGTGTAGTGCGACTAGGAAAATAAAAAAAAAAAGAAAGGAGGGGAGGGGAGGAAAAGTGTGCTAATTTTCATACCCTTCAGGGAGCCCAGAAATTCTGGCTAGTACTGCCAGAACACTGCTTTTTCTTTCCTACCGATCAAAGACTGTGCATCGTCATGCTCTTATGCTCTCTTTAGTGAGAGGTTTCAGACAATTACAACATTATAATCTCCTGGAAAACTCAGCTGGCGTGATAGAGAGAGGAGCGCAACTTGGTATGTCTAAATCTCAAAAAGAGGGTGGTGGCAGATTGAACCGAGGATTTCGTGCAAAGCGCCCAGCACCAGATGCCCTCAGTGGCGCCCAAGGAAAAAGATCTCAACAGAGCCGGCCCGGCCGCGAATGCAGTAGCTTGTCAAGAGTAGATTGTGACAGACGATGGGGATCAAGTTAGTATGGAAATCATCAAGCGAAGAGGCGCTGTTGATGAAATGGCAGATGGAGTGGGATGGGATGGGATCGTTGTCGGGTGGTCGCGACTGGATGCGAAAGGTTGGCAGTGAAGAGGGAAGAAGGCGGGAGCACGGAAAACAGCTGGGCAGTGAAGGGAGAAAACCTCGGAGCTAGCTTATTAGGCAGGATGGCTGGTGCTCTGTTTTGGAAGGGGGGCCAGGAGGGGGGCCAGACATTGGTTGGCGAGCAAGGTGGCTCCTGGCTCTGGTTTCGGGCCCGTGTGCTTTTTGATGGGGAGTGTCTCCATAATCACAGTGCAACCACCTGCAAGCACGGCTGCAAAGAGTCAAGACCCACTAGCCACCGTTCCACCCCTACGTTACTTCCAACATGAATAGTGTAGGTACAGTACAGATTATCGAGTCGAGCAATCGCCGGGAGGTGCTGGGTCGTCATCCCATGCTTCACATGTACGTGGCATGGGATAGGTACTATGGAGATGTTTGATGCATGGCACTGTCAACGGGGATCATTTCGTGATAGTATATACTGCTACACTGCTACAATTAAATGGTAGTATTATGCATATGTACCTCTACAATTGCTCATTTTTCGAGTATGAAATGCCAAAGAGGCTTTTCAAGGTAGCCGGTAGCTACGTAGTACTAACTAGCCTAACAATGGCACCAGTGGCTCTCTTATACTACATATAGGTAGGTACTCAGATCCTATTAGAAATAACTTTACTGTCAGATCAGTAGCTTGGAGTTATTTGCGACCAGTCGAGTTACCGCCATCGAAATTGATTGCACCTCAAACGGTAGAGCTCCCGCCCTTACGTCGATGGGATGTGACGGACCATTAAGAGTGGTGCCTAAAACAGGTGTCGAGGGTCCTCCCTGGCTACATTGGTGTATCAGTGAAGCGTCGCGCGTCATGATTGATTGTTTGATTGAATCAAGAATCCCGCCGGATGCAGTTTAGGGAACTGCGCATGTGGTTCGGTTCCTGGCGGGCTCGAGCTGGCGGGGCGGAATATTTGGAGTCCCCGACCTCCGACGTAATGATCCCACATTGAACAGGTAGCTCTAATTGCGGCTACTACCACCTGTCAGAAAGTTGGCTGGTGGTCGAGGAGCCTCAGCCTGATGAAGTGAGCTAATGGTACCTGTTCGCCAACAACTCAATCGCCCTTCCTCCAGGCTTCCTCCAGGACAAGCAACCTTCGTGCTCCAGTCACGCCAGACCAGACCAACATCAGCCTGTGCGGGCCTCCAAACGAGCACTTTGTCTGCCCTATTTCACTTGAACTGGGTCTTCGGTAGCTTTCTGGAAGGAGCTTCCCCTATGCTTAGGACTGCCCCACTATTCTGACCTTAAGCCACTCTCAGAAATAGGACAACACAGAGGAAAGCGATTTGGAGCCGCCGCCATCTGTACGGATCTACGGCACCCTCGCTACCAAGTCTAGCCTGACTGTAGCTTTCACGAAAATGGCGACCAAAGAAACCTCGTTGCGCGACCGCCAGATCGTCTCCTTGAAGAAGATTCTCAACCTGAACGAGTCGGTCCAGCAGGATGATGCAGAGGAGGCGCATGCGAATGGGCTAGCTCCTGCAGGGTCCATAGTCAACTCTGAGGGAGAGCCTATATGGAAAGTCCTCGTGTTCGACGATCTTGGCCGCGATGTTATCAGCAGTGTCCTTCGGGTGAGCGATCTGCGCTCAATGGGCATCACTATGCACATGTATGTGTTCCGGACGCAAAAGGGGTGGGCAGCGGCAGCGGCAAAGGAGATGTAGAAGAGAGCTTCTGCTTAGAATGCAACACAACACCAGGTTTACTAACTATTATCCTCTACATGATAGGCATCTTTCGGCGTCGAGACACCCTATACCAGATGTACCAGTCATCTACCTGTTGGAACCAGATGCCAAGAATCTCGAAGCGATTACGAATGATCTCCAGAAAGGCCTCTACTCACCGGCGTACATCAACTTCACCTCCTCGATATCCCGACCGTTATTAGAAGAGTTCGCAGCCCAGACAGCGACCGCAGGAACATCAGAACATATTGCGCAGCTCTATGATCAGTATTTGAACTTCATTGTTGCTGAGCCGGATCTGTTCAGCTTAGGCATGCAAAAGGAAAACACATACTGGGCTCTGAATAGCGCAAAGACCAAGGATGAAGAGTTGGATCATGTGGTTGACAAGATTGTGAGCGGTTTGTTCAGCGTCGTTGTCACCATGGGCGTCATACCCATCATAAGGTGCCCTAAGGGCGCTGCTGCCGAAATGATTGCTGCAAAGCTGGATCGCAAGCTGCGTGACCATATTCTTAACTCCAAGGACAACCTTTTCTCTGCCAGCGGACGTCCTGCATCCTCGGCGGGAACCCCTGCCTCTCGGCCCGTCCTCATCATTCTGGATAGAAACGTCGACCTGAACCCAATGCTATCACACTCGTGGACATACCAATCCCTCGTTCATGATGTTCTCGACATGAAGCTGAACCGTATTACCATCGAGGCACCGGTGGATGAGCAAAACCCCGCTAAGGGAGTGACCAAGAAGGCATACGACCTCACCGCCGCCGATTTCTTTTGGGAGAAGAATGCCGCCCAACCATTCCCCCAGGTCGCTGAGGATATTGACGCCGAACTTACGCGGTACAAGGACGACGCTGCCGAGATCACCAAGAAGACTGGAGCTTCGTCGATAGAAGACCTTCAGAACGATACTAGCGCCAGCGCACAGCACCTGAAAGCTGCCATCACGCTGCTTCCCGAATTGCGAGAGCGCAAGGCTGTTCTTGACATGCATATGAACATCCTGGCGGCCCTCCTCACAGGTATAAAAAATCGACAATTGGATAATTATTTCCAGATGGAAGAGAACGTGATGAAGCAAACCAAGGCGCAAGTTCTCGAAGTGATCAAAGACGACGAGAAAGGCAACCAGCCTCTGGACAAGCTCCGTCTGTTCATCATCTGGTTCCTGAGCACGGAGCAGGAGGTCACTCGGGCAGAGTGGACGCAATTTGAGGAAGCACTGAATGCTGCCGGTGCTGATACCACACCATTGGCATACGTCAGACAGTAAGTCTTGATACTCTGGTGGCCCGAGAATCCTTCCGTCTGCCACTACCTTTACTGATTTTTTGTGTTTGTGCACCAGGGTTCGCGCAACCACCAAAATGACCCAGCTGACCACCATAAACAACCCGTCTCAGCCCGCGGCGCAACCTGGAACCGATCTCTTTGGCCGCTTCTCGAACCTCTCCACCCGACTTACCGATCGAGTGAAGGATGCCGGTGTCACACTACCTGGAGGCTTTAATCTGGATTCTCTCAGCGGAGCCCTCAAGAATCTGATCCCTGTAAATCGGGACCTGACCATCACCAAGATTGTAGAGTCTATTATGGACCCGCAAGCTGCATCGACCTCGGCACTAGCCAAGACGGAAGGCTACATGTTCTTCGATCCCAGGAGTGCGAATGCACGAGGCACCATGCCTGCACCGAGTGCCGTGCGGGCCGGAGCAGGAAACACCCCGGGCGGACTGCCCGGAGCGCAAGGCCCTGGATTGGGCGCCACTTTTGGACAGAGGCGCATGGGGTACACGGACGCGATCGTATTTGTCGTTGGAGGCGGCAGCATGGACGAATATGGCAACCTGCAGGAGTGGGTGGCGCGAACGGGTGGCGAGCGCGCAAAGAAGAGAGCCATCTATGGAGCAACGGAGATCATGAATGCTACCGAGTTTGTGCATGGACCGCTTGCGAGTCTAGGAAAGGAGGTTGGCAACTAGAGGAAAATCATCACGGGCTTGATTACCCCGACATTGGCGCAACGAGAAAACGATTCTTCCCAGACGCAAAATTGCGGTGTATGATGAGACAAATGTGCAATGGAGTTGCAGGTGCGGAACTAGAGATTAAGGAAATAAAAGGCAATCCGATAATCCAGTCATGATGACAAGTATCTAGCATTTTTGCACAGCGCAGTCTCGCATCTCTCTTGACGATAGAACAACGCAGCTTCCTGGAATTTATATAACCCAACAAGATGCTTAATTACGTATACCCTGGATTACACAACCTGGGAACTTTGCTTGCCATCTGCTGTGACTATGCAACGTTTCTCAGGCAAGCATAGATTCCATGGCCTACATAATAATGTAAGTTAACGTTAGTGTACTTACATAGGTACCTAGTGATAACAAATGTTGTGGCACGCCAAGCAAGAGCTCCACTAAATACGCTGGCGAATTAAGGTTTGGCTGCATCTCCCACAGCTGAGCACAAGGGAGCTACCGATTAGCTGAGTCAAAGCTGATTGGGCTGCTCGCAGACTCCCGTCCGCGGGAACGCCTCTCACACCACTCCATCTGTATCTAGTCGGCGTGCCTCCCTCGAACTAGAAAAGAGAGAGAGAAAAAGAGAGACGATCTGGTAGCCTGGAGGCAAGGTGGTACTTCCCGGCAGTGTGGGTCACAGAGAGAGTTCCGTGCAAGCTAATAGGATGATATGGCAGACTGCAGGGGTCTTCGGAGCAGCTAGCCTTCGCATCATCTTCCCGTCTAATTTCCGGGGTTTGCATGTGCAGTAAGCCAAGTCGTTGGTTTTCACTTTCGCTGTGCTTCCTCTCCTGATCTAATGCCAAGCAAGATTACTGCCAGGCCTTCCGATTTCTCCCCCACGCACCAATGGTGAGGTCTCCAGGTTCGTGGTGCATCCAGTCTGCGCGGTTCGTACTTTTGTTAGCAACTGTCCCGACAATCGTCGCCGCCCTGTCCCTTAATGCGAGCGAGGCGGACCTGATCTTCCCCCGGGCCGGCGAACGCTTCACCCTCAACAATGACACGGGGCTGCCCGTCATCGTGGCCCTGCAGAACCCGGAGACGGCGTGGTCACACGGCTGGGTGGTGTCGTGGTCCCTGCAGTCCGGAACGGAACCAACCGGGGGAGTACCGCTGATGTTTGGTGACAACACCGGCAGCATCGGCAACTACAGCAACGGCTACACGCCCGTCACGCTGCAGCAGACGGGGCCATACATCGGCCTCAGCCACTCGTACTGGTACGCTTCGGCCAATCCCATCGCACCGGGCGAATACACATTCTCGTGGTCCTTCACCATCGGGCCATGGTGCAACATCAGCGATGACAACCCGAGCCAGCAGGAGTGGGCCATCTCCCACGAAGTCAGCGAGGGGTCCTTCGTCGTGACCGTAGCCGCTGCGACCGACGACGCCCCCTACCCGACGCTGACGGGCACCTGCGCCTCGTCCATCGGCGCCGTCAGCTTCGCCAAGACAACCACGTGGAACGGCGACTGGCAGGGTGACAATTCGCCCAGCTGCGTGGAAACAGCGGCGGCGGTGACGGACGCGCCGGCCCCGTGCAGCGCCACCCTCGATGCGGCGGTAGCATCCCAGGTGTCGCAGCTGATGAAGTGGACGACGAGCCAAGGAGGAGCGACCGCAGGTGGGGCTTCGGCAACGGCAGCGGCGACAGCAACGGGAACCACCGCCGCGACGGCGACGGCGGGGGTATCGGCAAGCGGCACGGATTCATCGGGAGCATCAACCACGGCAAAGAGCGCCGCGTGCTCAGTGGAAACCGGTCGGATATGGTGGGTAGTAGGGTTGGTTGCTGCGTGCGTGTATTCAGCATAACTAGATAATTTCCACATAATACCATAAACCACGAATAGACAGAGTATTTGATATACTACGAAAAAGGAGAGGGTAAAAAAAAAAAAATGCATAGATCATTCAGCTGAAATATTATGTGCTTCTTCTGACTACTGGCAATATTATTCTCCCATCTCTTCCAGCTCTATGTCACTGTGTTGGGCCACTCCTTCTTTCGAGAATTTCGCCCCCTCTCTATCTCCGATATCTGACAGCATCTCCATCTCGCTGCAGTTGTCCAGATACGGACCGCCGCGATCCTCACCGCTAGCAGTGCCCGGTCCTGCTCGAGTATGAATCCTGCTTCGGCGGTTCGACCCTGCGCCGTGTCTCACTCGGGAGCCCGAGTAGCCAGCGTGGTGTCTGGAATCTCGGAGGAACACACGCAAAACGGGTATGGAAGTCGCAATGATGGCAGCGTTGGGCTCGGCCACGATCCAGATACTCAGTATGGCAATGTCGTGGGCAACTGATGTCGCGAGGTTTTAAGACTGTCAGCAAGGCTAATATATAGATACTAGTCGGCTTTCTCGGAATAGGGGTATTCTCACAGTTTGATGTGTCAGTAGAAACCTCGAACGCTTTAACGGCCTTCAATATAGCGATAATTCCGGCGCTTATGGATCGATTAGCCAATAATCAGGACTGAAAGGTCGGTGTAGACATGCAGCATTCCAATACTTAGAGCAATAGCAGCACCAACTTTTTCTCGTTTCGCCATCTGCAGCGTTGCGATAATTTTGATCGGAATCCCTGCCAGGATGAAATCTGTCAAAGCAGAAATAGCTGTCATCAATAGTTGGGAATATCAGCACATCGCCTGCTAAATTATAGCACCCACAGATGGAGGTTGTGCAATTTCTTTTCTTGAACTAGAAATGCCTACCAGTAACGGCTGCATTAAATTGCAAAGCACTAGAAGGTGACCAGCAAGGCTGAATATTAAACCAGTCGCTATCGCCGCAAATCGCCTTCCAGTCCAACACGCAACGAATGACAAAGATGGCGTTCATGACGGTAGTCAGCCCAATTATGAAGTACCGGGGCCACCCAAAGATGAAACGCTGGAGCGTGAGGGCGAACGAGGTCTTAGTGAGTCCCAGTGCCAGGATTTGTGCATTGTCGGAGACGTAATTATAGACCAGTATCCGAGACTCGGCCAGCACGGTGGTGGTGTAGCCCGTCATGAACAAGCGCGTCTGTAGGGCCGTCGACAGTAGCAAGAAACCCCAGCCCCCGGCCAGCAGGTAGTCATCCCACCACATCTGACGACCGCGGAAGGCCCGGCAGTAGAGGCGGAGGGAGAGGAACGTGGTAGTCACGCCCAGCATGGCCCAGATGGAGACAATGACCATCACCGCAACCTGGTAGTCATGGGTGGGTTGAAATTGGAGAGCGAGCGAAGATGCATCGTCGTTAGCCATGGCTGTGCAACGAAACAGCCCATGAGGTCAAGGACTGATGAATCTGATTGTCTTCTCGGGAAGTAGGGTGACTAAAAATTGTTTACAGGACTCGGCGTTGACGAACGATTTATAAGAAGGCCACCCGAGAGTAATTACTCGCGTTGCCAGGGGTTCGTTCATAGTGCATGCGATCATCGAAGGCATAACCAACTTCCAAGGTCGACTCCGCAGATCTAAAAGTGACAATGTTCCTCGTCTATTACAAATTGTTTCTGGTTGGACCATTGTACTGGGTCCCTAGTGATCCTATAACTTCTCGCACAGATACAATACCACGAAGTGGATCTAAACTGATCAGTCACAAGTAATCAATCATGGGTCGAGCTGGAAAAAAGCAAAAATAACCGTTCGATCTTTGAGCCCCACCGGGACAATCGTTAACATTTCACTAACTACAGCTAGAGGCAGCAACTTTTGGGCACAGAAAAAGGCCGTCGGTGGATACTCACGCAAAAAATAAGCAACCTGATCTCCACGACGGAAAGACGAGTAGTGTCACAGCGGTTTCAACTGCAATGAATGACTGGATCAAATATGATCTATCTATACAAGGGGTTCTGTAGATGAACTAATAACTTACTAAGATACTGGGGGATTTCGAAACACGGGTATTTTGGTTGGCAAGAGCTTCATAGTATCCTGCTTAGTATTTCTTGTGGTAGTTGAAGTGGATCGGACTACAGTCTTGTTTGCACAGCAAGCACACTAGGACGGAAGAAAGGGCTGAGCTGAAATAATGATCCTTGATCTCACAAGGAAACTTCATGTGTCGATAGTCATCTTCCTTTATCGGTTATAATCAAGTCACTTTGCGCTTTGCTGACGGGGGTCACTCTGGATAACATGATTTGACTTGCAGTTTGCCAAATGAAAGACGTCAATTGCATTGGCTGTATGCTGCCGCCGAGTTCTGGATTTGCAACAAATGAAATCTGCTAGAGAGGCAATTTGATAATCTTCAACCCAATTATACCGTTGACGAAATATTCCAGCTTGATTTCTCCACTGCTTGCCACTTGATGAAAAATAATGCTACTCTCTAGGACTGCCTTTACCCAAATACTCCTTCATCATGCCCGGGTTTCTTTTCTTCACGTACACGAATAACCAACACAAGAAGATCATTGCCATGATAGGAAAATTACAGGCACAAAAAAACCAGAACCCATCTCCCTGGTACTTCCATGTGCTTGTCATATCATCGGGGGCATCCTTCCACAGGAAGACACCGCTCTGGAAGAAGGTCTTCAATGGAGAAAATCCGGTAAGAATTCAATGTCAGACTTGTGGAATAATCGTGGCGAGGCGAGGCCACAAGAGGCTTACAGCAATAAAGGTGCCAGGAAGGAATATGAGAGTCACAACTGTGATGAAGTGCATCGAGGTGGTCTGGTGGGCCGTTTTTTCTGCTACGAGCTTCATTTGATCTCCGGATTCGAGCGCACTCTCGCTCAAGATCTGGCTGACTTGTATATTTCGATATTGCAAGATGCTATCGTACTAAAAGCAACACGAGAAGTTAATTATCCTAGGCTACAGAACCAACAGGAGCCAAGGAGGAAGAAGTATCTTGGAGCACTTACTAAGGCGCAACCCTTCTCTAGTTCTGCGGTCAACGACTCTAGCTGTACCTTTCGTATCTCCAAGCGCCTAGATATGGCCTTAGTTTCGTTCACAAATCTCAGAATGCTTGCTCGAAATTGATCGTCATTGTTACTAAGCGCTAGCTGGGCCAGATACGTAGGCTCTGCCAATCTTAGATAATAGTTACACATATCCTCAAGGATCGAAATATTTAACTGTATTGTGAGGATTGCTTTTCGTATGTTTGTACCATAGTAGTGCAGCTTCTGTAGATTGGCGAATCGAAAGTTCTCCAAGGCCTTGAGTACATCGATTTGGCTGATTATAGGCTTCTTGTTGGGAGCATTCAGATCACCCATCTCTATGTCTTGTTTTGGCTGCTTCTTGTTGAATAGACCACATCTGCGAGTATTTGCTGACAGAATTTCAGATGCACGGTTGATGCGAGACCAGGTTGATTGCCTTTGGGTGTTTTGCTGGGAAATCGTTGGGTTTGCGTTGCTAACAGTTGCGTGCGATACTATGGTGCTCTTCCGAGACAAGTGTTGCTTCACATGATCCGATAGACCTGCCCCTTCCACTAGATGGCGTTCCACAGGAGCCATCTGTGCATCTGTCAGTATGTCATCGATGTTCTCTTCCATCTCATTGATGTAAGCACGCCAGCGCTCATCGCACCATGCAATATATACCAGGTGAGTGCACAACGCCGCTTCGAAACTTCCCAACCCAACATTGGGTTGAGTAGCGCTCGACTGTAGCGAGTTCAGTGTAGATGTGGCTTTTTTAAGTCGTTCTTTGAAGTCGTCGTTACCTTTGACAGTTAACCAAAATGAACGAGCCGAATGTACATTATACGAGTGATAGACGAGTGCTTGTCGAAGGTACCATTTGCAATTACTTGATTCATACTCCATCGTCCGAAGTAAATACGAAACGTGTATCTCTGTTTCAAATGTTTTAAGCTGTGGCCCCGCTGTTGGTTTACTCTGGATGATTTCAAGATTGTCTCGTGAATAGAAGTTCATCAAGCACATATCTAAGCCGTTGTCCTGTTCTCCAAACGTATACAAGGAGTCTAAGAAAAAGGGCTCAACCTGTTGGAAGGTGAGTAGCAGTTTCAGCATAGCCGCGTTGCAGTTTACTGGGGATCGCGAGTCCTTCGACCTCAGAAATCTGTTTAATCCATTAGAAATGACTTGAGAAGTTTGATGAGAGCACGAAGGCCTCGTTCTAATATGTAGTATCAACTCACGCCTGGCGAACGCTCCATTCCTCAGAGTGGTTCTCAAGGTGCTTCTTCAAGTCATCCTTATTTCGGTGCAGTTTTATCTTTAATGCTGCTCAAAACGTCAATCGTTCTTGTTCTGAAATCTACACACGGGCTCATTTACATTTTTCTGGATACGTCTCCCACGTCTCTATCAGCCAATCTTGGCTAGTCCGGCTGAAGATTCTTTCGTCGTTCTCACGCAAATAGTCCAAATGTGCTTCTTGACTGTGTGCCTCATGAGGTCTGCTTACGCGGAGAAGAGTTGTCGGATATAGATGGGAATTGGCGCAAAAGGCCTGGAGTCGACCGTCACTAGAATCAGAATTCATGGTAAATGAGGCGCATGTGATACCATTTCAACTTAGTATATGTGCTCGGAAATGTGTGCTGTCACATAATTACACTGGAATGACCAAGTAGGGACTTCTAGATAAAATAGGAAATAGCCAGTACTTGTGCAACGCACCAGGTGGCAAGGGCTGACCAGAGAGCCTTGTATCACACTTTGCAGTCACTGTACAAAGAAGTGGCTTATTAATGACAAGGCGAGAGACATGGTGCAATTCTTTTGTCCACGCACCACCACACAGCAGCGCTTCGTGAGACAAACACGATCGGCCCGGGAAGGTGGTACAGACGCTATGGACATGCAAAGTAGAAAAACTAATGTCGCAGAGAAATACATTGGGAAATACAATGGGGAATTGGGATGGACGCAAAACGCAATAGCAAATTCCACCACCAATCAATCAGCACAACTGATATTCGATTTTGCGGAGGTCGTGGGTGGCTAGGATGCCCCATGTTCAACATAGCCGTGGATAACGAGAAATGCAACAAAAGAGACCGCTGTTCCTGCTTCGCTGGTTGCAGTACTTGTGTAATAAAGGATCACCACTAAGGCGCAATCACGGGTTGGGTATCGTTTGGGCCCCCGATGCTCAGCGCATGTGGCGGTCAGAGTGCATGACCTGGGCTGCCGGGCTGTCAACCCCCCCCCCCTCCTCTTTCTCCCCCCTTTCCAATCCTCCTTCCACACATTTCGTCCCACTCATATTTCAATCTTCTACAAGCTTGCCTCATACTCGTCCAGATTGAACTCTGCCACATTTTTCAGCTTTTTCTTAATAATTTTCTTTTCTTCCTAAATAGCCGATGTCAGATATCTCTAAACTCGGGGAAAAGGTAGAAGAACGAGTACGAGATGCCTTTTCCATACTTTAGTAAGCGCACCCGGGGCCCAGATGTTAAACCCATCTTGGGTCTCCTATTGCTTTCTTGTCAGCTGGTCTGTCCCACGATCCCTCAATTAGCGGGTTCAACGAATGAATGACATACTTCTATCAACAACTCTAGGGCTTGGCCATAATCCTTGAACTTAACTTGGCGCAACCAGGCTTCAAGAACAGTGGGGGAGACGTGATATTCTTTGAATGACGAGAGAACGAGGTTAGACATCCTGTTCTTGGTTGCAGACCGGGCGTAGTAGGCGAACGAGTCCTCGGTGTCCTGTTTTTGTTGCCGTAGCGAGGCAGACTCGTAGTGATTAAGTACACGGAAACCAGGGAGTTGAGTATTCGGCCAAGGGCTGGCCTCAACAACCCGCAGCAGAGCCGCAGTTACACACTCTTACTTAGCTTGATTGAAGAGGCAGACTTGGCTATCACCGCGATGGGCGGGGAAACCTCCTGGCTGAAACCAGTGAACTCCCAATTGTCATGTTGTACAGCATGCAGTAATGCAGTTGACCTGGCCAGCCTGCTGTAACTTGGGTGGGTTAATGCAACCTGACTGATTCACCCTACGTCCAACTGATTGGATGGCATTCAACGACTTAGCTGGAATAAATATCGTGTGTGTCTACTCTGCCTACAAATTTCCGGGGGTTCCCTTGCAACTTTCCAGCAGATGAAGGCGGGTTACGATCCAATGCAGCCTGCTTCTCATGCGACACCAAAGCCTTTGGGGCAGGATTATAAATTTACATCGAGATCTGCCAGTCTCTGAACTGAAATAACATAAGGTATCTTTACGATCTGATAAGACTTTCTCCTCGAAAGATTTGGAGATTAAGGTTGATTTCGGAATGGATGCATCGCCACCTAAAGTTGCATAATCAAGTTTATTCGTCGCCACAATCGCATAGAAGAATTCGTAACATCATAGAAACGAGCAAAAAGCCGAGGGCCAAAATATATCTTAGAGCTCATGGCGCGGGACACAGGTCCTGGTCGCTTGACGCGCCGTCAACTTGGTGGCTTGTGGCTTGCTGATGGCAGCCAATATCTTTACCGCATCTCGCGGGCAAAACCTTGCGTGGCGCTTCTGTTCGGGAGGAGGATGCTTGATTGTGGTCCAACATGGGGCCGCCGGTGTTATTACATTTGTATGCCTTGTGGTTGCCTTGTCGGCAGCCTGATGAATGCCACATTGGCGGGGAATACATCGTGTTTTCACTCCGTTGACCTCGTGGTTGTACTTTTAGTCTTCAAGATAACTTTTATCTCCTCTTACAAAATCCTAAGGTGTTACAGGCTTAGAATACACACTTTTTCTTGCGCTGTTGGACGCTTCGTTATTACTGCACGATCAAGACGCTCTGCAAGGCTTTGCGCCTCTAACTCATCCAAGGCTGATTTGATACTGCCTTTCGCCATCATCTCTGCCGCTTCCATGGTGTAGCTAGCCATGAATAGGGACATTCGAAACTTTCGACAGTGGGTCGAACAGTACCAGATTGATAATTATTGCTGCTTTGGCACCAACGGGTATGGCGAGAGTGGGTTGAGTTATATTTCCAGAAAGGCGCTTAGGGGTTATTGGAGCCGCGACAGGATATCTAGAGTCCTTCAGTCAGGCCAAACCCCGGACCCAAGTTCTTTCAACTGCCAAGTAATATTCGATCAGTATATCGTTGTATTTTCCATACTCGTATGGATGTTAAAGCCTCTCGATATCAGCATCTTTACCCAAGCAACAATAGACGACAACAGGCTTCCCCTGAGAAATTACAGCGAACCAAAATCATGGCAAGACTCTGATTATATACGTTCTTTATTAGATGGGTTTCAAGAAAAGCAGTGGCAATTTTGCCCTCTTCTATTTGATACGAAGACTCGACACTGGGACTCGGGGTTGGATCCACGACACATACTGCCTATTAGGCGGAAAGCCCAACTCAATCCTAGAGCAAGTGACGAAGACGACACAATTATCTACAAGGTTGAGCTTCATGAAGACTGTCGAGGTCAGCTACCGGTAAGTTCAAGAGTGGTTCCAGCCATAACGGTGACACAAGTAAAGAGTTTCTTATCCGTGTTTTTAGGAGTGGGTAATATTCAAAGAATACCAGAGAGATTCAGCCGAGAGTAAAGAAATATACGATAACGAGATTTCTATTTACGGATCACTAGACAGAGATAAGAGATCATTTGAACATATTATACGATGCTATGGGTGCTTTCAGCAGGTTGGAAAACGCACGATCGTACTAGAGTATGCGGACGGCGGCGACCTCATGACATTATTTCGCAGCCCCAATACCATTAAACTGGCCGCAGACTTGAAGACCCTCTGGGTTAGATTCTTCAAGCTGCTCGTCGCACTAGATGCCATTCACACTTTAACTCCTCCACACGACGACGATGAACAACGATGGGGTTTGACAAGGTACGTATCAGTTGACAAGTAGCAGCAGGAAAACATATCTAACAAATATTTCCCTCACAAAAGCGTTCATCAGGATATACGTCCGGCGAATATACTCCTCGTCAGAGGAGGTTCAATTGGGCCAGCCGACATCAACTTCAAACTCGCCGACTTTGGGACAGCCTATGTTAAGAAGTATCAGGTACGACTGACTAAACCTTACAGCGACAATCAATTTGGCAATGGGATATATAGTAAGCTTCTTAAAGAGTCCATAATCCCTTGTGGGCATATGTCGTGGATAATGCTGATCTGTCATCAACAGGTGCCCCTGAGTGTTCCTATGACGACATAGCCCACAAGATCCCGTGCGAGGGCGATGTCTGGTCTCTTGGTGCCGTTGCTAGCGAGCTACTTGTGTGGACATTGGAAGGATCAGAAGGCCGAAATTGCTACGAAGAAGTCCGCGGGGCCAAAACCGTCGAAGGTAACAGAAATTTCCACACTGGATGTTTCCATGATCGCGTTCTTCGTCTCGGAATTGTGGATCATATTCACGCCAACGCGCTTGACAAGAGGCTGCCCGATGACGACATATCATGCATAGTCAGTCAGTTTATTTTGGACCATATGTTGGTTGAGCTCCCAAGCGAGCACCTACAAGGTGCAGACCGAATGACTTCAGGATGGCGACGACCGGCTATGCCTACATACGACTTGTGGAAGAATATGTTGCCGCAAAGAGCTCTGGACACGAGCCCACTGGAAAGCTTGGTTGCAGAAGCTACAAGCCACACAAAGACCACAGAATTGTCTCCCCAAGCTATTAGTCCACAGGCAGAGTGGTCAGGAAGGGATGATAATGGCGCATCTAACAGTTCCTGGAGCAGACAAGATATGTCCGTCCCACTGGGTCCAGGACACTCGGTTTCGGGAGAAATGCTCAGACCAGATGGCGTCACCACGGTTGATAACATTTACTACAATTGCATTCTTCAGAAGAAGAACGGATCAAGATCACTAATGAAACGAATGAGCTCGACATCGAGTAAGATTTCTTTCGTCAGCCGGCGATCGTCAGAAGCTCGAGCCGACCCTTTCGGAAACTTACCAGTGCCTCAACACGTAAAAAATGCCATCCAGAGGTTGAAAGGATCTACTGGCAGAAACCAAGTAAAACAAACCCGCCTTCCCCCCCCCCGTCTATATACACAAAGCAACGAGCACAAGATTGCTGACTAAATGGATCCTTAGATTTTCCTCATCGACGACTCCAGCCCTATGGAGCGGCACCGCCCTGCCATGGCCAGAACCGTTCGCTCCATCGCATGGTTGACAAAGACTGGCGGAGTGGACCCGGACAAGCAAATCGAGCTCTATTATGCGTCTGTTCCTTCGAGAGAGTTCGGTTGTACAAGTGTCACATCGACAGCTCTAGAAGAGTCAATTTCTCGGCATCGTTTTCCGGAACGCACGGAGTGTGAGATGGCTACTTGTCTCGACAACCTCATCACTCCGATGCTTCCCGACAGCAGAGCACCTAGTCCCCAGCCCATCAGCCTCTACGTATTAACGAACGGCTGGTGGGACACGTCTTCTCCCAAAGGTGTTTGTGACGTCGACAGGGTGATTGAGAAGTTTCTCGAGAACTTGAGGCCGTTCCGCTCTCTCCCAAACAATTGGCTGGGAATTCAGTTTATCCGCTATTGCGATGCGTACTACCCGCAACCCTTGGATGAAATTGGTCAAGAACGACTTAGATGGCTGGACGATGAGCTGCCCGAGAAGCTGATGGCTGCATTTCCGGGAAGGAGGTGAGAAAACCACCGGCTTCTCACATGAACACCCTTTTAAAGAACTGGCCCGGTGCTAATTTCAAATCTGCAGTGATATAGTAGACACTCGAAGATGGGATGAAGATGTAGAGAACCTTCTTCTCGGACCTGTGTTCCCCGGCGTGGATAAGCGGCCATCGAATGCGACCTCTTAAGTGTAGAGAGAGTGCATCATTTAAGTAGTCTGATCCCCTCGTGTTGGTGGGTAATTGAATGGATATGAAGTAGACAAGCAGTGGTTAGCACTTGGTAGTGATGCACCGCACTTCTGGGCGCGGCACTGGACCCTACGTGCTGATTGATTGTTCTGGTTACGGCCTTCATGTATCTGTTCTCGTTCTGTTGCAGTCTTGGACTGCTGTAGGGTGAAATGACCGGCGAACAGCCTCAGACTTCTTGAGCCAGCCGATCCATGTTTGCTCCTGCCAAGAGAATAGTGAACAGCTGTTCTGTTCGTGCTGGCAACCTTTCTTTCTGTCGCTACAGCGTTGCCAGGAGGGCGTTGTTGAATAATGGAGTGTGGAGATTGTGCACAGCCTATCATGATATCCCCTTTTCTTTTCAGTTGGCTCTTGGCGTGCGCACCAGCTGTTTATTTGCGATTTTTCGAACTCTTGGCAAGTCTAGAAATGGGTGCGAAACTAGTCGTGAATGTTGTATAAGCTTTTAAGTAAGGCCTCCGAATGCAACAGTGGGTTGCTTCGGGGTTGTACTTATCGGCGGTGTTGGCTCCGTTTCGCAAGGATCGCCCGATTTCAGGGGGCTTTCTTCGCTATTGGAGGCCAGTTCTGCGTGCTGAACAACAGGCTCAATGGGGGACTATGGGGCGTGGCAACGAATGGGAAAACCCACCAATCACCATTTCATACCTCGCTTCAAAGCTATGCAGGGGGTTCAGGAAACACAGCAGTTGATAGAAACAACGATATAATGCCACCGATGGTCAGTATAAATAGTAGTAGTGATAAGCTCTTATAGCAGCCGACAATTTGCGCGAGCTAAAGACTCAAGATTTATGGGTAAACCCAAACAGTCCTAGAATCCTAGTTGCTGAAGCCTTATACTCCAAATTTCCCTAACAATGCGGCCTTCTTACGCCGGTATCTTCGCGTTCGGCTGCACCGTGGTGCTGGCAGCTCCCAATCATGGGACAGCTGCCGAGGCTAAGCTTTCTGGGCGTCAATCGTGTAGCGCAGAATGGTAAGAACGGAAGGAATGGACAATTGCACTACCAGATACATTTACAGAGCTAACAGGTGGACCATCACAGGGCTCAGTGTGGTGGTATCGGGTTCACTGGCTCTACATGCTGTGTCTCGGGCACGACTTGCACATACCAGAACGACTACTACTCTCAGTGTTTACCAGGTACGGCTACTACTACGACATCAACCACAACCAAAATCACGTCAACTACTAGCCAGACAACGACCACTGGAGCAAGCGGCGGAACCACGTGCACAGTGACGGCTTACGCATCAATTTCATCTGCGGTCAAGTCTTGCACTAATATCATTTTATCCAATATCTCGGCACCGCCTTCAAGCACTATAGACTTGCAGTCCCTACAGACCGGTGCAACTGTCACGTTTGCAGGCACAACCGTGAGTGACTTGTCTCTTTTGAATACGGATCCCAGTCGGACTGCTTCCCGGGATCTATCTTACGAAGTTCATTAACCTAACTTCTACTAAACAGACATTTGGAACGACATCAGACGATGATTTTGATCCAATCGTGATATCTGGACATAATGTACTGATCACGGGGGCATCTGGGCATGTAATTGATGGCAACGGTCCAGCATATTGGGATGGCCAGGGATCCAATGGCGGCGTCGCCAAGCCTGACCATTTCATTGTGCTTAAGAACATATACTCGTCTTCAGTCACAAACCTGAACATCAAAAACTGGCCTGTGCACTGTTTTTCGATTACTGGAGCCCAGAATCTTCAGATCTCCGGCCTCACACTCGATAACTCTGCGGGCAATGCGGCCAACAGCGCCAGCGATGGAGAACCCGCGGCACACAACAGTGATGGCTTTGATATCAGCTCCTCCGATTATGTGACTCTGAGCAATATCAAGGTTTATAACCAGGACGACTGCGTTGCCGTTACGTCAGGAACGCAGATCATTGTCACCAACATGTACTGCTCAGGTGGCCACGGTCTTTCGATCGGATCTATCGGCGGCAAGAGCAACAACACCGTCAACGGCGTGACCTTCTCCAATTCTCAGATCGTCAACTCTCAGAACGGCTGCCGCATCAAGACCAATTCGGATACCACCGGCCTAGTAGAAAACATCACGTACCAGAACATCACGCTTAGTGGGATCACAACATACGGGATTGACGTGCAGCAAGACTATCTGAACGGCGGGCCAACTGGTGACCCTACCAACGGCGTGATCATCAGCGGCGTCAGCTTCATCGATGTGACGGGTACCGCTACTGGTAGCAGCGCTTACGACTACTACATCCTCTGTGGCAGTGGAAGCTGCAGTGGTTTCACGTTCTCTGGCGTCAGCATAACTGGTGGTGGTAAAGGTGGAAGCTGCAATTATCCTAGTAGCGGATGTCCGTAGACATCGAGTTCTTCTTGGCGTGAGGGAAACATAGTCAGTGTGCCAGGATTGCATATCTGTGAGTCGGAATATACAGTAGTATTATGTCTTTTACTAGGCCATAGCCATTATCTACATCACTTTCGGCAAATTAATCTTTGATAAGATTTCCAGTTGGCTATTCCCCCCAATTCATACTTCACGTGAATCCAGGTCGAGCAGCTATTGGGGCTTGATAGACAATGAGATACAGTCGATGTAGACACGCTCTCACCATGTCAGAATTGATAGTGTGTAAATGCTAGTGCGTTGTCTTCGATCAAGATCTCACCACACCAACCCAATGCTACCATCAGAACTGTGGCTGCTAAGAGCCTGTGCAGGTTGCCGAGGCGCCGGGTGTTACGACTACTAACTTAGCAGGATCAAGCATCACGCCGCCGCTAGCCCATAAGGCCCTGTCATTCCAACAAGGAACCGATTCCTTGCAGCAGAGCACGACCAAACTGGGCAACTTGCCGATTGTACCCTGCAGAGTCTAGCCTGCTTTACTCCAAAGCCAAGCCTTGGTGCCCGTAATAGTGACCTGCCAAGGACTATGTTGTAAAATAAAAAGGCAAGGGCCCATTGGTTCGCCCCCTTGAAAAATGCAACTTGGAGATTATGCAATTGTGCGGCGGTCTAGAACCGAGCAAGAAGCCGGGGTGTGTGCTGTGCATCAGGTACGAATACGATAGTAAGATCCCGGGGAATGGACAAAATGGATGTCTTGTGCGACTTTTCGTTTCGCTCTGATCACGTCCAACACAAAGCGTTCGAAAGGTACAGCAAACGGCGATGGCACGCAACGAGTTAATGGTGGCTGCTACGGGCCTGCTAGGCGTCTTGTCCGTGACAGCAAGCGCTCAATCATCAACGGGACTGAAAGATGTAAGTTAAAGCACACAGCATCAAAAACGGTTTGCACCGCCGCGCCCCTGGTCGCGCTACAAACCTCCAATCCGAGCTACTGACTAACGGTTCGCCGCGTTTTCTCGCGTAACGAAATAGTGCGACGACCTGATTCGCGCCGGCCTGGGCGCCCAGGTGTATTTTTCAAACGCCAGCACATACAACGCCAGCCTCTCGTCGTATTTCTCCGCCGACGTCCAGCAGGTGCACCCTCTGTGCATCCTCCAGCCGGAGAGTGCCGAGCAGGTCGCGCTGGCGGTCAGTACGCTGAACCACCAGTCCTCCGGCGATGGCGGGGATGTGGCAGTGCGCGGCGGCGGTCACTCCTTCTGGCCCAGCAACAATGTCCAGGGCGGTGTCACCATCGACTTAAGTCTGATGAATTCCATAGCTTACTCGGGCTGCACATTCGATGGTAGCACTTCTTCTGTTTGTACCAATGTGAGTTGAGTACCATGGTATCGACTAGTAAATATGTGCTATAGCTGTGGACTAACTCCGATGGTTGTCAAAGGGGACAGTCTCTGTCGGTTCCGGTGCAAAGTGGGGCGATGTCTTCGCCGCGGTTGAGGAATACGGAATGTCCGTCGCTGGCGGTCGCGTTGGCGATGTTGGCGTTTCGGGTTTGTTGCTCGGCGGTGGTATGTAATATGCCCATGTTCCATTTATTGACTATAATGCTCACTGATACCTAGGATTCTCTTTCCACTCGGGACGTTACGGTTTCGCGTGTGACAATGTGGTCAACTACGAGGTAAGCGGTTCTCCATGCAGTCAACCTGGAATCGCCGATGCTGACGCAGTTTATGAAGATTGTCTTGAGCAATGGTTCCATCATCAATGCTAATCCTTCAGTAAACTCCGACCTGTTTAAAGGGCTCAAAGGTGGCAGCAACAACTTAGGACTTGTGACACGTTATGATATAGCAACCTTCACCACCTCTGGATTCTACGCCGGTATTCTGGCTTATACCTACGATGGAAAAGACGCTATCTTAGAGCAGTTTGTTAGAATGGTTGATCTTAACTACGAAAACCAAGCTGATAGCGAGTTTGTGTCCTTCAGCTGGACCGTTGGTAGTGACCCATCCATCGCCGTGATAACAACCAATTCGGATGGGATATCAAACTCCACGTCATTTTCCCCTTTGAACGATCTACCCGCTCTCCTGGATACTCGTGGGGAGACGACTTACTCACAATTTATCGATGAATTGAATGGAAACTCAGGGTTGAGAAATGTGTGGTTTACTCTCAGCTTCGCTAATACGCTGAACATGACCGCTAAAGCGACGGAGATCTTTGAGAACCTTGTGGCTGAGTTGGAAACCGAGATCACAGGCTCTGTCGAGCTCATCTTCCTGTTCCAACCGCTACCCACGCTCTTCGCATCTAAGAACCCAGGTGGGAACGTGCTCGGCATGGACACCTCTCTCCAGAGCAACGCTATCCTATGGCAGGGCGAGGTTTTCCTCGACACCGACGAGTACGAGCAGCTCTTGGCCGATAAACTGGCGGCTGCTACGGCTGAGCTTGAGGCCTACGCCATCGCCACCGGCCAGGACACCCCTTTTCTGTATCTAAACTATGCGTATCCCACACAAAATCCCATAGCCTCTTATGGCGCCAAAAACGTGGCTCTGCTTAAGGAAATATCGGGAAAGTATGATGCTTCGCAGTTCTTTCAGAACCGAGTCACTGGCGGCTTTAAGTTGACATCTGTCAATTGACTTCATAGAGTAATAAGTTAGATCCTGCATTGTCCAATCAATAGGAAAGCATTGAGAAGAACTAAAAAATTCAAAATGAAGAGAAAGTACTACGAAGAATAATTTAATTTATTCTTGTTTTAAAGAAGAAGCGAAAAGGTTGCAATGTGTTTAAGTTCATCGATTATTACATTTCAATAATTGCTTGTTGATAAAAATATTCTGAATCTTGGTGGTATTGCTGCAAAATTTGTCAGAAAAGTTTTATTATCGCAAGTATCACGACCTACACCCCCAATCAATCAGTTAGCCAAAACCATCCAAGGCTGGTGCAAGTCGTTTCTAACCCTCCCCATGACTAGGACGTTTTCAGGAGGATACCTTTTCTTTCCGTCTCCCAGTTCTTGCTAAATCAAGCTTTCTATGAGACGAGGAGATGACACTGACACGCAACCGACTTGATACATTTACTGTTATTATTCTAGAGGATATGAACAAATATACAGAGGGATATTAAATATTAAAATAATGTCATGAAGTAAATAATGACCTGACGCATTAAGCAAATCTATCGACATTAAACTATCATAGACTGAATGGATGGTCTGTGGAAACCTTATGGTAACTAATAATATATATCATCAAAGACAGCTCTGCTAGGACAAATTCCAGTACGCAATAATAACTCGTCACGGCATGGAGAATCCCCAACTTATAGCAAATATTCAAAGTACAAGTTCTCCTTGTCCGTCATGTCTTGGAGACCATTCTCACCGTGAATCTCAGAGCCGGCCTCGTGGAACTTGTTGTCCATAGAGTAGTCGACAATGTCTCTGGGAAGACCGGCTGCCTCACGCTGGTCCTTCTTCTGCTTCTGCATCCAAGTAATAAGCACGACCTGGAGGACAACCACACCCCAAAGGATGCACCAAATAGCCAAAATGCCTTTAAGGGCAGTTTTCTAAAAGAGAAAGTATGTCAGCAACAAGCTCGCAGCAAGGGTATCTAAAGTATTTAACTCACGTATTCTGGGGCAAACTTGGAATCGAAAATATAGGGGGTAATAATGTTGCCAATTGAGTTGCCAGCGTTGAACGAAGTGTAGTAGATGGCCTTCTTGGTCTGACCGGCACAGTTACCGCCCATCCAGGAGATGAGCAGAGGGTTGATGGCGTAAACAAACGCAATCAAGTAGTAGCCGACGAGGAGACCACCCTTGTTCGCCGCAGTCTTGTCGAGACCGACCAACAGAGCAACTCCGACGATGACAACGGTGACAAGCGTGAGCAAGAAAGGCGACTTCCTCTTGAAGCGGTATGCTAGGTACGAGGCGCCGAGGATGGAAAGGAACTGGAGCGCGCCAAAGGGCATGTTGAGGAGGACGGCTTGATCAGCACTGAAACCGACCAGGTTCTGGAGAATGATGGAGCCGAAGACCGAAGAGACAGAGGCACCGGCGTTGACGGCAATAACCATGATCATGTATAGCCAGTACTTGGGCTCGCTCACAGCCTCCCTGACTTGTTTCCAGTTGAAGTTGTGCGAAATGATACCCTGCTGGTTGGCCTTGAGGCGATCGACGGCCTTGAGACGATCCTCGGCGGACAAGAATCGGGCCTCGCTGGGGCTGTCGTGAGCCCACCAGTATGTTGCAAGACCAATGACGATGGTCAAGACTCCAAAGAACAGATAAACGACCTGGTATCGGAAGAGGCTAGATTGGACTCGACCAAAGCCATAGACGATCGGGGCACTGATCAAGGTGCTGAGTCCGTAACAGCTGTACCAGCAAGCGACGCGGAAAGGCTGCTCCGAGCGCCTGTAGAACGCAATGGTGATCATGGAGAAGAGAGGAATGACGGCAGCCTCAAAGGCTCCGAGGAAGAATCTGGAGGCCATCAGACCGGCGTAGTTTCTCGAACCACCCAGTCCGCCAGCAACCGAAATTCCCCAGCAGGTGATGATGACCGGCAGCACGTGGCGGTATCGAAGCTTGACGAGCGCCCATGCGGCCAAGGGCTGCACACCCAGCTGGGCGTAGTAACCGATGTTACCAATGTTGGCATATTGGTTGCCGACGAGATTGGCATCGGTCTTCAACCCGTAGACGGCGGTCAAACCAATGATGCCCTTATCCGCGGATTGGAGGAAGTACACCATGCACAGGAGCGAGAGCACGTAGATATCCGTCTTGCGCAGGATACGCTTGCTATCCGCATCGGTGCAGAGATGAGCGTCGTCCAGTGCATGATCCCGGCCCTGCTCAAAAGCGCCGGCAGAGTGGTTGTCGGAAGAATCCTCGACGCGCTCGACACCCACTTTCTCGTTGTCACCAACCTTCTCGTCGGCCGTTGTGGCCATTCTGACGGGCGAGAAAAAAATAACCTGGGGTCGGAATGGGGTAGAAATGGGGTACGAGGTGGGTATCTGGGGTTAGGCTGGGGTCGGTCGCAGTAGGACGTGGAGAAGTGGAGGCATTTTTTTTTTTCGAGGAGGGCTCGGTGCGGCGACGACTAGTTATATGTGCGATCCGGCCATGGATCACAGTCAGCTCGGTTAGTAATGTCGCATGATTGTTCTTCATTTGGTTAGTTATTGAAGGGCTTTAATTGTCCGTCAGAACTGGCTACTTTACTAGCTTGATAGATAATCGGGCTCCCCTTTATCTGTTGCTGATTGACTGCTGCATTGCTTCGTATGAGGGTAATGCTAACTGCTTCATTTTTATTCCACGCATCGGTGACCCGTACACACGCAATGAATTTTTATGATGTGATGCTCTCCGACGCTCCCTACGACAATGCCAACATGACATAAGTTAACCATTTGCTGTGGACTGCTCCTGAGACATCTGGCCATGCCTGGGCTGGGCGACAGCACCGGGGTGGGCTGGGCTGGGCTGGGCGTTGCTTGTGCACGCCACGCTACCGCACATGGGCACTAACGCAACGTTCCCCAATACCCCATGCCCTCCCAGTTAATCCTCTTTAGGCAGACTCGTTACCCGATACGATTATGCGGGGTAGCTTGCGCGGATAGGGGGCGTTCTTAAGCTTTCGCACACAAACCGTAGGCGGAGAATTTTTGCATGTGTGCAAAGGGAAGGGGGCGCAATCTCGCTAGCACTTGGGCTATCAGCCGGGATATACTTTTCCACCAATAACCAGGAGATAAAATGTTAGCGAGGTCTTGGTATTTCTTTTCGTAACCGTCATGTCCGGCCCAGTGAGATTCCTCCTGCCTTTGGGCGTCGTCGCTTCTCGTCTCGCATCGACGCGTGCTTTTACTTTGTGAGAGACGTTCAAAATGAGGCACCTTTACACAGCAAAAATAATTCAATAAATTCGTTCGGCATTACAAAGATTTTATCTATTCAATAAGGCTGGCTACCTGAGTGGCAGGTTGAAGTTCCGTTGTTGGTTTGTGTCTATTAGGCATAAGAAAGGCCCTGAATAAACCCACTAGTTACGAATATCCAAGCGTGATAGGCTTCACTTACTTAGAGTGAAACAAACACTTTAAGTTGGTCTGAAGTCGAGAACGTAACTATCTATGTGACATCCCAGGAAAAAATATGTCCGTGAGCCTTTCTTCATTGATCAAGTGCTGAATCACTAGGGCTGTCGTGGTCTGTGGGTACTTCTGCTCGAGTGTTGCTCAGTTCTGCTCAACTAACTTACGGCTCAGGCCATGCTCACTCGTTGCTAAGATTAGAATAGAAGTCAACCTTCATATGTAGTATTGGAATGATACCATGTGTGTAATTACAAATTTTATTTTATTTTATTTTTGAGGACATGGGTCGACAAGTCTTTTTGTAGTGAAGTGCATTGATTGGTTGATGCAAGTAATCCTTTCAAGACAATTTCCTTGTATCATTCCTTCCCTTCCCCCGGTCGTTCAAGCCTGAGTGGCGTACAAACTCGAAAAGGATGCAGCCACCTGCAGGGGTACCATTGTCATTGGTGCCACCATTCAAGTTCAATACAAACGCGCCTCGTAGCTTGTATAGTAGCCATCATCAGTCTACGATAATATTTAACTGTTTTAGTGTTTGTGATATATGTCCTTTTTAATTCCAAAGACTCCAGGCTCATAGTAACTGCATTTTAAAAAGAATATCTAGAAATTTTGAGTTCAGAAGTGTGGTTTCCCTAGTGACATAAGATATCTTTAGTCGGCTCTATGATCAAGCACTACAGGTTTCTTTTCTTTCCAGGACTGTTAAATCTCCTAAAACCATGTCCAGGAAAAGTCAGGAGCTGCAGTGCCTAGGCTTCCTCTGTAAACGGACCACCCAGAAACCCCCACTTCGTTCGCAGCTAGTTCCAGCGTCCGGTGTTGAACCCTCATCGAACGCAAATGGGGATACTCGTGCGTCATCAGCCCTTGTATATCTCTCTTTATGTCCTCCGCTGGCCCGTGACAGGAATGTAGGGTAAAGATCTCAAGGAGCTCTGGGAGAAGCCGGTTTAGTGGTACGTACGAATTACCCCCGACGTTCTCAGATATGGTCCCTTCGAAGGGGACCAGGATATCGTACGGAAGCCACAGGGTTCTGAGGTTGCGCAGGTTCTTGAGTGATCCGATAGCCCGTGGAATTCTATGCTGATTTAATGAAAAGCTTTCCCTTGGATTCAGCCTCAAAATCTCAAGTCCGGTCCCGTATGTGCGGAGAGCTTTACCGAAAGCCTAAAGTATAAGCCGCCGTCGTCGCCCACAGAAGTGTCTCCCCATTCGACATCCAACGCACGAAGCTGCGGGCAGATGGAAAGAAGTTTTGTAAGTCCGTGGTGTTCGATAAGGGACCAAGACGAAGATATTTTGGTTATATTGGAATATTGAATCGGGATGGATGTGACCTGCGCCGGGCTGGGCACACACCAATGAATAGCCTGGCCAGAGAAACTCTGCAATGACGGAAGTCCAAATAACTCTTGATAATGCCATATATTTACTGCATCCTGTGAATCCCAGTGGCTGATGTCTAATTTCTTCAATTGCGAAAAATGGTCCGTTACGAGTAATTTGTCGTTATTGTTGTTGTCTGTCTGTGGCAAGGAAGTTACTAGTGACACTAATGATCTGAATAATGTAACGATTATTTCATCCTTGGTGTACATTGTTAGCTGCAATTTGTCGATATTGGGTAGCAACGCAAGAAAGACGGCAGGCCCTACGTCTGGCTCGTCGAATTCCTCGTCGAGGGCATCCTCGACCAGACGTTTCAGGCCATCTTGAAGCCCAGTCGAGCCCTTGATTGCATCCAAAATGTTTTCGATATCCCCGCGCGTACTCTCAAGATTTGCATTCCGCACGAGCTTTCCAAGCCCAGGCTTTTCACACAGCGTCCGGAGGAGGAGCTCATCATTGTCGCTAGTTAACATCAACTCCCTGTACTACAGTGGCTGGGCGAGCCTCAGGCATCTTTTGGATACTCGACAGAGAGCCCCTAATGGGCCAGGTTTATCGATGGCTGCGAAAAAAGGTGCAAGATCTCATCTGGAAGAGGATCCATAGTGTTGGTTAACTCTGTTCCAAACTTGAAGTTTCTTGTTGTAGGGGAGGGGGAAGGGGCAAAGGAACGCATGAAAACCGAGCGAAGGTGTAAAAAATAACCCTTCACACACCACTTTATTTATCAATTTTACGCCCCACCTTTCAGAGAAGGCTTAGCCTGGCTGGGTTTTTTGCTGATGATGAATTGGTGTAGTCTTTTATATAATTATTGATATCCTAAACTAATTCCTTACTAGGGACGGGTGTATAAATAATAGTTTTAATATGGTGTTTTCTTTTTACAACAAGGATGAAAGTGAACATGTGTTTATTAGTAGCTGATAAGTTGCTTTTTATTTGAAATAATATTATATTTTATTCAACTAGTCAGGTAGTCAGTTAATTATTAGACCAACTATAAGAAACATTTATCCGGTGTATAAAACTATCTGTTTGCGCTCGAAAAATCTCTCCTTGGTTTTAAGCACAAATCTTCCCCGAGCTTACCTATACTACACGTCCCAACAGAGGCTAACTCTCCAATTTCAATACCTTCCGGATTATCGATCCACATCTCATATAATCTCGCATCACCCGGGCCCACTTACACCCCTCTCCGTATGCAGCCCAACCATGGTCAAACATGTTATAACACCCAGTAACGGAGACAGGCACCGTAATGGAGCAGTCGGCATTTCTGTCGGGTGCCCATAGAGCAGAACCTGAAAATATTTCACCTTCTAATGATAGGATAGGATTCTCCCACAGCTATAAAGTCAGGTTAGAACCAGATATCTATATGAGTGTACATTGAAACAACTTACAGATCGTTTATAATCATTTGGCGCCAGGTCTTGATAGAGCCGACAGTAAATACCGGCTTAGACGAGGAACAACCACAAGTCAACAAAGCTGTCTTGTCAACAATTTTGGCCCAGTTGGTCGGTGAAATTGTAGGCGTTGGCGTCTCGGTGGTGGTAGGGGTTGGAGTTGCAATGGTCTTCTCCTCAACGCTGGTGGTGATTTTAGCAGGCGAGGTTATAGTCGTGCTGGAGTACGGCAAATCGCTTTCGTTGGGGATAAGCGGTGGAGGCTGGCACAGGATGGTACCATTGGGCAGGAGATAGCCAACTCCGCTACCATCAATATTGCCCAGGCCGACGCACCCCCCGGACGCGCTGCCCGTTCCTACGATACCGCTAACTGTGACGCCATTGCTATTCGGGATGTCGACAAAGTCCCAACCACTCTGGAAATGGAAAAAGGACACGTTTCATCTCATTATCATCTTCCTCTTCATCTTCGTCGTCGTCTCCATCGTCATCGCCGTCGTTGTTATCATCATTGTTGACGTCGTCGTTGTCACCGTTGTTGTCGTCATCATCATCGTCACCTGGCTCTGGGCCTGGCGGAGGACCTAGAAGCAAAGATAAATTGACCAGGACCGTGTTTTTGAGAACCCGAAACTTCCCTTAACCAAACTTCTACAGCCATCCAGACATATCTGTTTGTCATATTTGAGACAAAATCAAATCCGGATAATTATCAAACAGCTTCGGGCACGATCTTGCACGAGATCGTCCCTGCGCTGGATGTCACTAGCCCGTTGTCGCATAACTCCGAAAGACATGCACTACATGTATGTGCACGAGGTGGAAGGATGTTGCGATAAAGCAAGACTTAAGCAAGGCTGACTATTCAACCATTTTCTGTTACATTAGTTAAGGACTACCAGAATTCTGCCCTGTTCTCCGGGAAAGCGTACGGATTTAGCAGATACTGCTCGCTCGCCAAGAATGATCCTAGCAAGGTGCAGACCGACCCGGATAACTATCGCCTTTTTGCGCAGATGTGCATGTCTCCCGATACAAGATGGGCCGTACCTAATCGAATAACAACCAAAACCTCTTCTCCGTCGATGAAAAGAGTGTCCGGAAGTGCCAGTGAGCCAGCGCTTGGGAAGAAGGCGAAGCAATGGCTTGCAGATATGGGTGTGGAGGGAATCATTCCCTTGGCTAAACTTGCACCACTGAGTTAGGCTTGGTCAAGTAAGAAAACCGCCCCCATACGGGAGAAATTCACATATTCTACGGCTGATTTACTTAGTGATTAGTCAAGGTAGACATTAGCCACTTCTCTAGCCACTTCTCAAGACCAGTATCTGGAAATACAATCTATCCACCTGCCGCGGGATTGGGAACTGGTTTATTCCCTGGATATTTTATGTCTGTTGTGTGGAGATACATAATGCACATAAAGAAAATGAAAGAGATTGTTATCGAATCCAAATTTATCGGGTGGAAAACCTTCGATTGCGTAACATCAGCCACGTGGAAATGAACTTCGTTTTCCTACTTTCACGTGTGATACCGCTCGTCGTTGTCAACACGTACAGTAGGAATGACACGTCCATGCTAAAACCCGTTGCCATCTTCTTCTGTGGTTGCCGGCATACGTAAAACGCCCACCGCAGGAATCCAGCTCTGCCTGCAGGCTTCTTCCTGGCGAGAATTTCCACGAAACAGGCCTCTATGTAGTCAAATACTTTTTCGAACAGCTGCAGCCGGTTAAGCTTCTGGTACGTGGCTTGGAAACTATTGATATGCACCCCACTCTTCGACATAGTGGTAGTCGCCAAGACTCTGCTTATTGGCAGGGCCACCGTAAGGGTTGTATCATATGCACAGGAGCTCAAGAAGGGATATCCTAATATCTACGCCGCACACCTAGGCACCTACTGCAAAAGGGGGCGGGCAGTTGGTGCGGGGAAAGATAGTGCCACGCCGCAATGGAGCGGAACCGCACGAATATGCACAGGTCAAAACAAGCCTTTTTGTTCCTAGTTACCAATATCAGCGGTTCCAACTGCTGCTCAATCCCATGATGCTGTCTTCTCGAATTCTAGCCACTATATCTGGCTTGGTCAAACGAAAGGCGAAGTACATCTCGATCACGGCACGTGACTTGGAACGTCGTATACCGGGTAAGCCTTCACTAGCCCATCTTCCCGATGAACTCATCTGGCATATAGTAGAGCTCGTTGGAGACGTCAGTCCTGAGAGTCTCTGCGACCTCCGTATGGTATGCTCGTGTTTGTATAAGAAGGCCACGGCTGTCCGTCATAACAATGTATCGCTTGATTTTCGTAAAGATGCAGCCGGTTGCACCACCCGTCTTGACCGAATTTCAAACAGCGACTGCCTTTCTACCGTGCGCACCCTGCGTATTCTTGGTGGCGACCATCCATTGCCGTTGATTGCTAGTTATCTGCACCGGATGACGGGCATGCGCGAAATCCATTGGACCAACGCCATTATCCCCGCCGAGGTCCTCGAGCAGATAGAACATCGGAGTAATATCCGCCTGCATGTTCATATAGGACCTCTGATACTGCACTACCCTCACCTACATGATGCCAGCCGTACGATAACTCTTTTAGAGAGCCTGGTGGATTGCTCAAACCTTGTCGCACTTAGTATTGATATGGAATACATCTATGCTGCACAATGTCTTCAAATTATCGGCCCTCTCAAGCGTGTCCTACTCTCATGCCCGCACATACATGATCTGGACCTTGATATCTATAGACCACGAACAGGGTGTGTTCGATTTGATTCACTCACGGAATATGTTGGTTTCGGTTTCCAAGATAGGGAACGGTTAGCGCCACTGGAAGACATCAGGGTCTTCTCGTACCCCTTCGGCAACCCTAAAGGGGGCTGGTTCCCCTATAACTATGTTGGATATCCCTTGTCAGAACCCGAGGAAGAATACTGGGCCCAAAACTTCGACTGGTCGCGTCTTCGACGACTGCAGCAGATCCCTCCCATGTTGGCGAAAGCCCTCGCGTCCGAACTAACCTCTCTTCAAGAGATTGATTTCACAACCGAATGGTTGTCGTTTGGCTATACGCTATGTGACTTTCTCTCAGACCTACCCAGAGCTGTCAAGTTCATTAAGTTGCCCAGCCCACTGGGCCGACCAGAGGGGACTTGTTCTACCACCCTTGTCGCACACCATGGCGCCGCCTTGCGCAGTCTCTCCATCACATCTGTCGAGACATGGAGTAACATTTTCCAGAACAGCGTACCCGGCGTGGAAGAACTAAGAACCCTGCGCGATGGTCTACCGCACCTCGAGTACCTGGCGCTCGATTGGAGCCGTGGGGGCAGCGGCGATGACGATGGGGAGGCAAGCTGGCCTTACGACATGCTCGAGGTTGTAGCGACCTTCCCGTGTCTACGCCGGCTCGAGCTGCGCTTCCAACTCGGCAATTGGAATCCCGTGCGGCCTTACCTAACCGCGGCTGCAGCGACACAAATCGCTAGTTATCTGGAACAGCGGGTGTCTGAGCGGCCTCTGCAACGCGTGCGACTGCTATGTGGCGGGCCGCCATACCGTGAGTCTCCTGACACTTTTGGATTCGTGGACGCACCCAGATGGACGGAGAACTGCGCGGCCAGTTTTGAGTGCGAGAAGCCTACCATGCTCGCGAATCCAGATCAGCACGAAGAAATACGTGCGCCATTCCGGATCCGGTGTGAGAGGCTCGATAGGGTGCTGAACGAAAAGTTGTGGCGAATTGTCCGGGGCGAGGAGCAGAATGCGGTCCTACCCAAGGGGTTGTCCACTTTAACGAAACTACACTTCAGGGTTGCACTTCAGGGTCCTTTAAACATGGATGACTATGCTGCCTGGATGTGGCCGAAGAAGAAGAAATAAAGGAGATTAATCAGACCTACATAGTATACTTCTCGATACCTTCCGGCCCAATGGGCGTGGTATCCGTTCCACAGCAACGTTGTTGGAAGTTAGTAGCCAACAGATATAGTAATTAGCCATTTGACTTATATAACATTGCCTCTTAATCAGATGACTACTTAAGAGTGGCTTCAATTTTGACGCACAGTTCATCTTTGCCAAGATGACCCCACCTGTTTGGCCGCGTCGCCCATGACGAAAACGCCAGGACCATTATGATTAGACTATGGGAAGTCAAGTGATTGATTCAGTTGGTGTGGTCAGCGACATCATGTTCCATAATCTATGGTTTGTCATAAGCTAGTATCTCGGCAAGGGATTCAAGATGCCTTAGAACGGAGTCACTTTCTAACAAACATGATGCTGTGTTGGGGGCTACAGTTTGGAGAAAGACCATGTAAATATCGTGTAAACAACACGAATGCAGATACGTATGATGTCCATTCATGTGTATTCATATTATGAACTGGTTATATGGAATGACTAGAAGAGCTTGTTCATATCATCGAAGTCACAAGGCGTACATAGTAATATGCAGTACAGTCCCAAACATACTGGCTTCAAAATAGAAGATAGGCAGTACGCCGTCGCGGTGTCTTGTTGTATGCATGCTTAGGTTGTCCTTTAAACTGCAAAGACGTAAAACCCCAAACAAGTACGGAAAGCCCTCACGGGTAAAGTTGATGATAAAAATGAGGCTCTTGGCATTAAAGTTTATTCCTTGCATTAACATCCAGGATCATACATTAGTATTGGAAAAATTGTGGATTCACCGTTTAAGTGGCACCCCACGTGGTGATTAGACGCCCACTTTTATGGTCGTTGGCGAACAATACCGAGGAATTAGAGCACAAGCTCATTAGTAGTGTAGTATCGAGTTCTTGGGTTGTATTTGAGGATCATCAAGGCGTTTAAAACGACTTGACCCGTCGTCTAACACGATCCGACTCGCTCCCATCGTCATTCACTGGCAAACGACCTGTCCATGTAGTTGTCAAGATGCAAGCAAAACTGCTTCTTGCCCAGCTACTGCTGGTAAATGCTGCCATTGCCACTTCGTTGCCGCTCCGCATCGTGACTTGGAACATCCGCTATGCAGCCTCATCGCTCGAGGACAACGAAAAGTCGTGGTGGAACCTTCTTTGCTACTTCTCTCACAGTCAATGTCGAATGTACCATCTTCGAGACTTTCTCACGGTAACAGCAGCAAACGCGACAGACGGGACCGTCACGATTTTCGGGCTGCAAGAGGTTCTGCATAGTCAGCTAGAGGACATCATGGACGCTTTTGATTCCGATTGGGATCATATTGGTACTGGACGCGATGACGGCGCCGAAAGCGGCGAATACAACCCAATTCTATACCGGACTGATCTCCTCAAATTGATCTACAGCGAGCAGAAATGGCTGTCCGAAACCCCAGACGAGGTCTCGTACGGCTGGGACGCGGGAAGCCGGCGAATAGTTGTCATCGGTGTCTTCGAGGACATCACCACCGGAAAGCGCTTCATGCACGCCAACACACACTTGGACAACGTGGGCTCCGAGGCCCGAATCGAGGGGATCAAGGTCGTGGTTTCGCGCATCCAGGCCGTTCAGGATCTATACGGCCCCATCGGCGTGACGCTGACGGGTGACTTCAATTCCGACCCCAATGGGGACGCATACCCGACGCTACAAGACATGGGCTACCTGACGGAGATGTGGAACTCGGGCGCGGAACGTCTTGGTACCAACCAGCTGACTTATACCGGCTTTACTGATACCGGCATATCGCGCATTGATTTCATCTGGTTAGGGCCTAACGGTGATGGTTTCTACTCGGCAGACCAGTGGGAGATTCTAGGGGACAAAGCTGATGATGGTGTGTATATGAGCGACCATCGTGAGGTATGGGCGGATATTACTCTATTGTAATTTACAGAGAATATATAATGATATCCAGAGGTTAGGTTTTCCGTCTGCGTGAGATTTCTTATTAGATTGTAAAACTATGCGGACAAGCATCTTCATTTTTATGAGCTATGAATAATTATTGCCTACAAAAGCTATAGCTCGACATGAATAATCTCTCTCATGAATGCTTGTTATGGAATCTGTATTTCGACCACCTGACCTCCCACTATCTTGAATTCACCTCCGGTGACCTGGATGCCACCGGTGGATACGTACAACAGCTTGCGGTCCTTGGTCAGCGCCGCACTGGTAGGAGCTCTCAGGACAGCTTCACTGCCGCCATCATAGAAAATTTCCTGCTGGCCAGTCGAGACGTCGATCCTTATCACTCGGTTCGGATGGGTGGCCACGTACGCAGTTGGGCTGTCGTCGTCGACTATGGCAAAATCGTCATATGCGTAACCCATATCTGAATTGCCAGGAAGCCTGGCCAGGATCTCCACGTCGCCCGTCTTGCTCCCATCAGCCGTGATTGGCACGCGCCCAAAGAGACCCTGAGCGGAATTCGCAAAATACAGGTGGTTTCCCAGCGCCCGGATTCCGTTGACACCTGCCGGCACAGTCTGTCGCGTGGTGTCCAGGGCCAAGTTCTGGTCTGCGAACGCCACGTCTACATCTCCGGTCGTGGTGTCGACCCGAAAGATGGACCCCAGCTGAGACTGCGCGCACAGCAGAATGTCCGGGTTCTCAGGCAGCGCGCACATGCCATTGATCAACAGACCTGGAGCACCGGCGATCTCCTTCTCGATCTCTGCTTTACTGCCTCCATCCTGGAAGGAGACGATGAAAATCTTCATGCAGTCCTCGAAATTGAAAGGGCCGGCCTTGACTCCTCCTGCAACGGCGAAAACATCGGGGCTGATCTCGGCGATGCCTGTGAGCGCAGTCACGCCGGGAAGCTCGATCGCCACCTCTGCGCTAGCGTTGGGGGCTTTAGGATCCAAGGTGTAGAGCCTGGCTTGCTCAAACGTGGTCAAAAGCAGGCTGCCATTGGGGCGAATGGCGATGTTTTCGACAAAAGTAGCTGGCGAGAAGGCCCAGATCTCCCTTGCTTGGGGCCGCGGAGAAAAATGCTGTAGGGCGTCAAGGTCCGCCATTGCAACTTCGTCGAAAGTCAGTTTGGTGGTTCAGAGCGTAGAGGGAGGGGGTTTGTAAGAAATGAAAACCAATTACATGGAAGGATTGAGGGGGTTCTAGGATCTTGTAGTCAGCAATTCGTCAAACCCCAAAGGAGGGGGGGGAGAGGGGAAACATGCATTCATCAATAGAACCATGCATCATCAGCAAGGAGAGATTTATAAGAGGCAGGCAAGTTCGGGAAAAGTCCAGGGAATGAGTTATCAGGTAATGCGCGAGGTGATCGTTATATGACCCTGGAGGCGCATTGTGAAAAGTGTTGGATTACATAAATCATTGCTGCACTTGTCCGAGCTAACTAGAGCTGGCTCCAATCTCGGTCCCATGTATGCTTCTCTTATTTCTAGAAGCAATGTTATCTGATATTATTTCCGTTGATTTCCGTTAAGTCCAGATGGAATGTCAATTGACGTAAGCTTGATTGGAGGATGCAGTGGTCGGCATCCGTCGGCGGGAACGGAGGTAAATCCGGCGCGCCAACTTACACTGGCCGTATGAATTAATACCGCCAGCCAGAATCAATAACCAGGGAAAATCAGTTCACGCGCCTTTCAATCCAATGAATAGCTCTGTCTGCGCCACCTACTTGACAAAATGCTCATGGGATAGTGCTATCGCAGTGCAAATGACGTCCGCACCATCTTGCCGACGCGCATCCCAAATGTGGCGCTGTTGACTTGGCAGCTGTTCAGTTCAACCTGAACCAACAACATAGAGACCTGAAGAACCTAGATATCGGAGACAGTTGTGCCGCCACGCGCCGCATTATCTTTTCAAATTGTGACATCTGATATATAAAGAGGCTACAAATGTACTGTTTAAGCATATCCAACCGCTTAAATTTTTTAATTTTTTTTTTGGCGCTCATGATTCGCAGTCGTGAGTGGATAGGGACCTAATGCGTGATCTAAAAGCCACGGTTCACAGCCGCCGACGGAGACGGAGGTAGAATCCGTTCCTCCCATCATATAAAACGTCCCGCACCCAACGTGCCCTTCTCGTGACAAATATCTCGGGATATCATTAATTTTCCAGGTACATTATTAATCGGTTTTAGTGATCGTTAATAAATCAAGCCATGATTTCAATTGCAGACGTCAAGGCATCCAATGCCCAGATTTCCAAAGACACCGTGCCCCACACGGCCGTGTTCACCGGCGGTACGGACGGAATCGGAAAGGCGGCACTCACTCGACTGGTATCGACGAAACTTCCAATCCGAGTTTACGTCATCGGTCGCAACAGCGACAAGCACAAAACTTTCCTAGACGGGCTGCGCAGGTCCAATGAGAAGGCGGACATTGTCTGGCTCGAGGGTCAAATCTCTCTGCTGGCAGAGACGCGGAGGCTCTGCGACATCATCAAAACGCGCGAGACGGCTATTGACCTCTTGTATATGAGTGCGGGATTCATCGCTGGGGGGTTGCGCAACGGTATGTGAACAAGCCACGGAGTTCTAACACCAAAAGGGTGCAAAAGCTCAACTCTACGTCTTTAGATACGTCTGAGGGAAACGATCTCTCAATGTCGCTAAGCTACTACGGCAGAGTTCTGCTCATGATAGAGCTCATGCCTCTACTCAACGCTTCATCGAATAACCCACGCATCATCACTATTCTCGCCGCCGGTAACGAGTATTCTTCCATCCACCTTGACGACCTCGATTTCAGGCAACCTGGCCACTACAGTCTTGTTTCCTATTCCAGATCAATAGCAACCTATACTACGCTCTGCATGGCAAGATTGGCGCAAGAGAACCCCGGCGTCGTAATGATCCACCACTACCCGGGCGGTGTTAACACGGACCTGTTTAAGAAACGATATGGTGACAAGTGGTTCTGGTTCCTCATGAGCGCCATGCTCTCTCTGGTTGGAATTTCGCCCGAAGATGCTGCGGAAAAGGTCGTGTACATGAGCACCAGTGCCAAGTACGGAGGCAGAGGAGTGCCGCTAGGTGCCAAAGCGCACCCGGCGCTGAACATGGCGAAGACGACAAAGGCGGGCACGCTGTTCTTAGTTAGAGACAAACTCCAGGAGGTGCAGATAGACGAGGTCATGGCAGAGCTCAACAAGATGGACGCAGGAAACATCGTCTGGCGGAAAATGCTCGAGACACTCGCACCTTATACCTCATAACGGCGACTTATAAGAGTTTCAGATGGTGTATAGTAGATACGTGATTGGGATTAGGGAGGGACCACAACTACATTACCTATAGATGGACAAGTGGGAGTTAATTGGGTGAGTATCGTTTATATTACAAACATTTAATCAGTCAGTCACCGTGATAAAGTTTATATGTCGTATATTTCGTTTGACAGGCTTCCTCCTCCCTGATGTTCATTTATTAAGAACCATCCAACTTCTCTCACCTTCATCTCTCTCCGCACGTTTTGCGGGGACGCGTGGATACCCGGGCAGAGAACGAACCCCCTGAGGTTCCCGTTCCTGGAATTGGCAAGTGGGACCCAACTTCAGTTTCGGTAATGTATGGGATACGATGAACTAGGAGCTGACGGGCCAGTCACATTACAAGATACCGGCTTTTTTTTTTTTTTTGGAACACTGTGGAGGAAATTTGAGTAGGACAAGATGCTCACGTGTAGGAGTATCACATAGTGCAGTGTTTAAATGCTAAATTTAAGGCCAGTACCGAAAAAATATTCCCTTTTAAAATACAATGGAATTCATACAATATGGCCACTCTTTCCCAATTGGTATCAATCCTCTTTTGAACGCTACCGTGGCCCTCCCTCTGCAATCATTGATGTCCCATCCCAAAATTCGTGAAAGATTGACAACCCAGGCTTTCCAGTAACTTTTTTTTATTCTTATAAAAATTCCCGTTGACTCATTAACACAACCAGTCCACGGCAGTTAAGGTGATGAGGGCAAATTGCCCGCCGCGAGCACGCTGGCTTTCGTCGTTCTCGTGGATGAAGAAGTGGAGAGCGGAAGGCTTTCAGCCCGAGGAGCTGGTACGGCCACTGACCTGCGAAGGGCGTTCCTTTGTGTAGGCGGAGGAGCCGTCGACGGGGGCGGGCCGCTTGTTCTCAGCCCAGCGGTTGCCGCCACTGCTGGTGTAAACCTCGTTGGCGCCTAGGCCGCGCTGGCCATTGACACCGGGGCCGACACCCGGCTGCTCCAGGTGGAAGTTGGAGAAGTGGTCCTTAACCTTGCTGACAAATTTGGACATTTCCGTTTGCTGTTTGGGGTTTCTCTTTCTATTTCACTTGTCTTGCGGTGTGATGGTGCGCGGGTAGGATGTAGGTGGGCTCAAGACGTGTAAGAGCTGTCTTTTATTGTTCTTGGAATGATGGGAATTGGAGGGTGGGTTTCGAGCAAGTGTGGTAGTGCTTGGCAACTTGCTGGATTGGCTGCGGGTGTTTTTATAAGCCGACATCGTGGCAATGGATCGAGGGAAAACTCTTTACGCATCCGTGACCCCTTCTTCGTTTCGCCATAATGGACAAAGCTGATGCGAAGCCGACCAGGCTGTTTGCGCCGTCAAATCAGCAATTTTGTGAGCATAATACCAACACCCTGGGAGCGCGGGCGTCTCGTCTGAGGTCAGGGACGGCGACCGCGTGTGGCCGGTGTGATTGGAGCGCACCAGTAGCCATTAGCTAATGGACGGCCTTGTGACATCAACGGCCGATGCCCGCCTGGGGGTTAGCGCTCCAGGTCGTCAGGTGCGGGGAACCATTTTTTGGTTCTTCCCCCCAACGTCCTCTGGTGCTGCAGCCCGGTCAGCTGGTCACGGGCAAGCAAGTAATTTGCTGCAAACTACCCCAAACACGATCGCCAGATTTTACTGGATGGAACGAATTTTTTCTTCTTCTTCCCCTCAATCACTACTGCAGCCACCGCCCTCAGAACAACTTGTACCTTTGGCCGATATCGGGTTCCGCAGTCTTGGATTTCCGCGGCCATGATTTCAGATTCAAGCTTTTCGTGGCGTCAATCAGATCTTCTTGGCATATGCCCGTTCAAACGGCTCTGGATCCACTATGGATTACGTATGTTCTCCAATACCCAAAGGTAAAGAACTATGCTGACGTTAAGTTATACTCTGTGGCGATTTATTGAAGATGGTGGGAAAGAAAAGCTGTTTTGCTTTCTTCTTCCCAATACTGCAAAGCCATTTCCAGCCAAGAAAGTCCTCAGCGTCATTAGCCACCACTAGCATTGTCATTGTCGAAAGTCCATTGATGAAATATCGTTAGTCTGGCAAACTGAATTCTGTTAGTCTTGTAGAAATAACCTTCAATTCTGCCCGTAGGTCTATCGGCGAGTGCATTATCTTTGAACAAGGAATATTCGACCCAAGATTCTAGTACTTGTTTCCATTTTCACATAATTTCGAGCTACCCAGTTTTAAGAATTACTTTTAGAAATATTTAGTTATATCATGCCTGATATATCACCACTTCCCATATGTTCGTCATCACCTTCTCAAATTCTGTTTTGTTCGATGCAGGAGCCCGCTTTCCATTCTTCGAGCAGTTTTCGCCATCATATTCCCGGGCCTTCTGGGTCCCTTCGTATCTCAATGGCATTCTTACTTGAATCCTCAATTACCTTGGCCACATTATACTTAGAAGGTTTTGTGCCAACCCTGAGTTCGTTAGTTAGCTGTTCCTCGTCGCTGTTTCCATCCAGTTCGTTACTTTGTGTCATGCTCATAAGGGTTGTAGTAATAGGTAATCTACCCCATTTTCGCTTCGGCCTGAGATAAGACGAGCTCCTCGTGTGCTGAATGCCCGGCATCGGGCTGCCACCCACAGTGTGCAGATTAAGAGGAGGTTCAGAGTTACCATTGAAGAGATTGTTTCCATTCTGTTGCCCCAAACCACTTTTACCTAGGCTTGGATTGATGTACCTGGCGAGTAACCTAACGGTGAGCGGGCGGCATACTGGAATGCCAACGCATATCAGAGTCATGGCAGTCTCGACCTGTGACTAGATGATAACGGCAACTGGGACATCGCGCACACCTCTAACGTTCGTGATGCGGATTGCCCCGGCTATCGCAGCGCTAACGGAATTTCATTTTATTTAGCTGATGGGCACGCTTCAAGTGCAATCAGGGTTAACCAGGACAAGCACTCACAATATGCCCAGGCTCAAACTCCCAGCAATGGTCCAACGCTCCCTAGAAGAGAGGTTCAATTTCCATATGAAAATCCACGGGAGAATCGCAAAATATATATCGGCCGCTATAGTAGCAACTAAGTCAAGATTATTAGTGCATATATTGATGCTGGAATGGAATATAGCGGAATAGTCCGAGACTTACATGCTAGCATTACAGCTGGAGGTACAGTATTTACGCAATGGCCTCCCGGAATGCTCGCATCGTAGGCATACGCCAGCGGAATGCAGTCTAGCCACGTGAAGAGAGCCGCCACTAGAAAATAAAGACGACGTGAGTCAAAAGAACAGATATTTGATCTTGAACTCAATGTTAGGGGTAAATATAGCGACGGAGAGTATGTTCAATATGACCATAGCCACCATGATAGATATTGTCTGCCATCTCACCACGACCAGTCTGTGAAGAAATAACCCAACCGAGGCCTTTGAAATTCCTGTCGCTAGGATCGAGAAGGTTTGTGCTATCATACGATAGTACGTTGCCGATACAAGTGTTGCTGCATCAAGGTTTTCTTGCCCGTAACCGTGGTACGCAGCGATTGTGATGAGTGAGCTGTATGCCACGATGAGAACCTAACAGAATTAACATCCATTGGTTAGCCATGTTTCTCGTATCTACATGAGTAATGCTCTAGTTTTGATGAAATGAGACAAACCCATGTAAGCAGATAAAAGCTGTCATCCATTCCATATCCGGTTACGCAGACAAGTCGCGTGTAGAGTCGCAGCAGCACGAATAGGAAGACGAGGGCACTAAGGGCCCAGAGGACGACCACACAATACAGGCCATGGCCACTTAGAGCCATTTTATTTTGTAGGTGGATTTCTGTACCGTAAAAGAGCGAAGGTCAATTATTAGCAAGGTGTTTCAACCATGCGGTAGTTATAACAGTGTGTGAGTAATGATCAAAGAGTGTGGATATTGGGCAACCACAAAATTTAAACACAAGATTCTCCAATGCCATCTACATATGCCTTGAGTAAAAGTCTATTTCGTACCTGTAAATCAGGCAAACCTCCCCCTAGTTCAAGTGCAAAGTGGAAGACAAGATCCTTGCGCACACCCTCGTTGTGCCTCTTGAGCAATAGAGCATGGGTTTGGTAAGATCGTCACCCGTCAGACAACTCATGTCATGTCTAGCCTTTGCAGTGCTTGATTTTAAGAACTAGTTAAGTACTCAATTGTATACATACAGTTCTCTCACGTCTGTGTGAACAGCCTAGAAGGCGGTGTTTCCCCGTTGGTTGGCGACCGACGGCTGTAAATCTGCCATGTCCTGACAGCTAAGCTAAGAAGAAGAAAAAGCCATTTCAAGATGTCATGTAGGAGAATACTGGGCTCTCTAGAAAACCCATGGAGAAACAGCATGCTTATTTATTATATTGATGTTTGCTCCTGTACATCATCGTTTTTGGTCAACATACTTACCAGCTGGGTGGATAACGACAAGGGACAACCCCAGCAATCGTGCCAACGCTTCTTACACACTTTTACTTTTGTCCAATAGGCGATCAAGATTGCCTGGCAGGTGCAGTTCGTTACTCAAATATGCCCGAAATCCGAATGCAATTCCCTGTAAAGAGAATTACAAAGTGCCGCATGGTTCCATTTAATGAATTAACCCGGCAACCTTGCGGCCCAAAAAAAGTTAATTGATCATCACTTGAGCTTTTTTTTGTTTGTTTTTCGTGGACGAAGTTAGACTGTAGTTGTGCCGACAGCGAGTTCGTGAATGAAATGGCTTCTCTCTACTGTACTGATCTTCTTTTCGGTGCAACTATGGTTGGCCCTTTGCTAGTTTTAGCCATTTGTGTCTATGGCTTTTGGGCTTATCTGGGATGGAGGCGCCTCCGTCATGTACCTGGACCCTTCTGGTGGTCTCTCACCCCATTCCCCTTGCTGAGCACGAATTTAAGAGGTGACCCTCACAAGATTCTAAGCAATCTCTCGAAAGAATATGGTCAGAATAATAGCACATTACTTGTTATCTGCTTATAGGATTTAAGATTAACTATTTGCAGGTCCCGTTGTCCGCATCGGCCCCAATGCGGTTCTCACCACTGACTATAAGCATTGCCAGAAGATGGAAGCGCACAAGTCGTTATATCGGAAAGGGCCCTGGTATGGCACTTTTCGCTTCCAAAAGGGCAAGGAGCATTCTTTTGCTATGCTTGACGAAGCCAAACACTCGGCGTTACGGACCAAAGTTGGCCCTGGATATTCGGGCACCTTGTTAGTGGTATGACTCTGGTGTCGTTTTCTTCCCCATATCATGCCTCGTGAGAACCTCTAGGCAACTAACATGGCCATAATTAAATGAAAAAAGGAAGAAGCCATTGACCGCCAACTAGCGCGATTATTCCATCTCATCGATCGCAAGTACCTCTCAACCAATAACGACTTCAAAGAGTTTGACCTGTCTGTTCTCACCCAGTTCCTGGCGCTCGATATTGTTGGCGACATGACATTCGGCAAGCCGTTTGGCTTCCTGGATGATGGTAAGGACATGTATGAATGGATCAAATGGAACGAAGGGTTCTTTCCTATTGCATCGACTTGCGCCACCTTTCCTTTCTTAGCTAAGATCTTCCAAACTTGGCCGTTCTCTGAGTTGCTACCAAGGTCAACCGACAAGACTGGACTTGGGTGTTTTATAAAGTTTGTCTTGCAACCTCAAATCATTATCTCATTTCTTGAATTGCAAGTAACTAACACCCTGTCATTAGAGTGGCCGAGGATACCTTGAACGAGAGGTTCAAACCTGGTACGAAGCCCAGGAGAGATATGATAGCGACATTTTTGAAAAATGGTGCCACTAAGGAAGAAGCTACTAGCGAGGCCCTTGTCCAAGTGTGTGTAAAAAAGCCTCTTCTTCATGTACCTTCTGGGGATAAAGTCCCCTTGTACAACCTGCCTACTGACACCAAATCCTGCCACCGCTCAGAGTCGCTGGGACCGACTCGGTTGCCGTGGCCATTCGGATGGCAATCCTATACATCCTCTCTTCGCCGCGTGTCTACTGCCGTCTGCTAGCCGAGCTGGATACCGCCGCTAAGAGCGGGCAGCTGAGCAGTCCCATCAAGGACGCTGAGGCGAAGCGGCTGCCGTATCTACAAGCAACTATCCGAGAGAGCATGCGCGTGTTCCCGTCGCAGACGCCGCTTCTTAATAAGACGGTGCCTGCCGGTGGTGATGTGGTTTCTGGTATCCGCCTCCCGGCTGGTACGCAAGTAGGAATGGATGGTGTGGGTACTCCTTTTTCCTAGCACTCTAGTCAAACAAAAGCACAACGATGAGGCTGATATCCCGTGGGCACGTTTTACTAGTGGGGCATTTTGCGGAGCAAGACGTACTGGGGCGAAGACGCGGAAGTTTTTCGACCTGATCGGTGGTTGAATGTTGATAAAATGCAGCATGACGAGATGACTGCATGCGCTGAAGCCCTCTTCGGCTACGGAAGATTTAAGTGTTTGGGGAGAAATGTTGCTTTCATGCAGTTAGGAAAGGCTTTGCCTGAGGTATGTTCCTCCCGACGATTCCTTCTCTGTGTGACCAGTCTTTTGTCTGACTTACATTATCTCATATACAGCTCCTTCGCCGGTACGACTTTACTGTGGTTGACCCCACGCTTCCGGTCAAAAAGATACATAGTGCTGCCTTTTGGATGATGGAAGGCTTCTGGGTGACAGTCTCGCCACGAGACCTGTCTATCACGGGTGCACCAACAATACCTGTGTAAAGTGGTGTCCTGTTAGCAAACTGATTTTGAAGGTTGTACTAAGAAAAAAAACAGGCTATAAATCCACATAAATGCTCTGGCCAATACAGATACATTGTGCCAATAACAACATAATTTAAGGATTAAATGTCGCTGAACACTAGTTTTAGTATAATTACTATTGTACAACTTTTTAGAATAGATGATAACTTGGAGAGAATAGGTCTATCGGTTTCTAATGCCTATGAATCTTGCTGGTGAAAGATTCGACCTTTCTAGCGTTGTTTCCACGAACCTCATGGTCTGTCAGCCAATTTCCCCAGTCTCTCATCAGGTAACGTTATGTAAGTTTGCCCGAACCCCAGATTCCGTTGTGACTTGCGTAGGAGCGTGGCCACGCGGCAGATATTTGGCAACGGCCCTGGCATGAACCAGCGGGCGTAAGCGAGAGCCAAGATTGGGAATGTGGGGCCGCCTGGGCATGGATATAGAGCAAGATCGACCCACCGCCATACCACTGAAGTGCAGAGGCCCATTGGATGTCGACCGAACCAGGCCAGGGCAATCAATGCACGTGTGAGATCGTGGGGGGGATGTCCACGATACCTGAGCAACCGTGCGTACCCGTGGCACTTCCTGTCGATGTCGCCTGCCCGAGAAGTTGATGCAGAAACCAGGACACCCACACCCCTGACGTCAACGACGCCCACTGGGAGAACGCTGGATGCAACACTGAAGGAAATTGCACTGACGAATGTCGAGGGCTGCTTGGTAGGCGTGGTCGCACCTGGACGTGCGCGTGCAAAAAGCTGTAGCGGAGAGAAAGAAAACCCCGGGCATCCTGCCCCTGCACACATCACTTGCCTGGCCCACTACTACCCCAAAATGATCTCCGCCATGACGAAGCGCAATTATAGGGGAAAATGTTACTTTTGCGAACATAAAAGCGTTGCCAAGCCTCTTCATCATCAATGCTAATGATACTTATGACCCTTCTGTCGGGTTCGCTTCACTCGTTTCACACAGGCATCATCCTGGGAATTCTAGCATCTAACACCACCAGCAAGCACCATGTCAACAATCGCTAGGTTCTCCACGGTCGCGCTCCTGGCCAGCGCTGCTCTGGCGATACCGAGTCGCCCCACTTCGACCAAATTTGCATTCATGGAAAGGGCGAACACTCTCTCTGCTCCCATGGCCAAGCGCAGCGACATCAGTGTCGATGACGTAGTTGGCTTTGCGACGACCTACCCAAACAACACCGAGGGGGAGCTCATGGAGAAATGGTGGCCGTACCTGTACGTTGTCGACGGCTGTGTGCCTTTTCCGGCCGTCGATGCCGAAGGTGACACCAGCGGCGGCCTGGCCCCGACCGGTGCCACGGACGGCGGCTGCAGCAGCTCCACTGGCCAAGTGTACGCTCGTGCCGGGACTTATGATGACTACTTTGCCATCATGGTAAGCGATTAGCAAGAATCTTTACCCCTGCCCATCATGGATCCAGATCGTTGCGTGCTAATAACTGCCCCCGCAGTACTCTTGGTATATGCCCAAGGACGAGCCGAATGAACTGGAGGGCGACCTAGGCATCGCTGGCCACCGTTATGACTGGGAGAATGCCGTGGTCGTGCTGTCTGCAGAGGACATCGATGCTATGTTGGTCGGCATAGCGGCTTCTTACCACGGCGACTACGTTACCTGCACGGGTTCCGGCTGTGACGACTACCTGAGCGGGAGCAACCCGCTCATCGAGTACTACTCTGTTGCCGATATCCTAGATCACTCCCTGGGCTTCACCACCACTGTCGGTGGTATGCAGCCCCTGATCGCTTGGGAAAACTTGACTGTTGCTGCACAAGAAGCTCTCACTGATAAAGACTGGGGTTGTAAGTTTTGATCCATGCACTCTACTCTGTAAATATGTTTTTTTTTTAACTGACCGCAAAATAGCCGCCATTGTGCCGTTCCTTGACTCCGATTTTGACAGCTACTTGGAAGAGGCTATTGTTACATACCTGGGTCTATAAGAGTATTTATTTTAATTACCAGCAGTTTACTGGACTGGCGCAACCACTCTAATTTAGTCTTCGCCTCTCGCATTCATCTGTCATTAATAAAACGTACGTATGTTGCATGATATAGTCGCTTGGATTAGGTACCCGCAATGCAGAATTTTCGGGCCTGATATTTATGTTCTATTCGCAAGTTTAACTGTATCGTGTTGCACGTAACTACTTCGTACATAATAAGTATCTAAGCTTGGATTATATTTTACCACATATGAACGCACCATTTCTATTGATCGCTTTATGGAATCATGAAGTGCTTAATTACAAGCGCCGCCTCCAGGACAGTGTTAAGCCGAAGAATATCACCGCATAATCGCACTGTACGACCTGCACCTGCATTACGAAGTGCCTTCACGTTGCCTAATTTGGCATATTGTAACTCTATAGCATAATGTAAAAGTGTGCTCCAATCTTCCGCGTTGAAATTTGGGTCGATTCCTTTTTCTAGCACAAAAAGTTGTCATCATGTTTGAGTTAAGTACGAGAGTTGCTATGGTGTCCAAGAGCATGGTGGGTAACGCCGTATTCCAGCAGGAGTTCCACCTTAACTGTGTCCCCGAGTCTGAAGGTTCAGTAGAGCACAAACAACAGCGCAAACGCCCCTTGGGCTCAGGTTTGGATCCGCGCCGCTGCGAAGAAAGCAGCCGTCCCGTGTGCACTTCAATGATGGCCCATTTTGCCTATTTTTCGTCGCACGGTTCGGCTTATTGGACTTCTCAGAAATTTATCACAGAAGAAACGGGGCGGGGTGGGGATTCAATCAAACAGACCATAATGCTGTACGTCATTAGGAGGAGCCTGATATTGGGGCTTAGACCACGATCTAGAAAGTGACGGATAACGGCAGAGTCTTGCGCCTGGTTCTTCTCCTGGCATGAATTGTAATGTGGGCTTCGATATGTCTACACCGGCATCCAAAGCAGTGACTACGATTTCTGGGCGTGCCTTCACCGTCGCTTGGAGTAGAACATCTACTCGATGTCCTCTTTTGTCAGATTCTGACTGGCAAGACCATCCTGTAGCTGAAGGGGCCTGCCATCATAGCAGGTATCGACGAATTGGTTGTAGGAAGAATTCCAGTTCTGTGACGGATAAGGGCAGCCGTTTCTTCTTCTAAACAACAAAACGCTGGAATTAGAGAGCTTCAAAATTTGGCAGCGCCGCGATGATTTGTGGATAAGTGTTTGTGGATTGCTTTGCTCAAATAATTACTGCTTTGCTACTGCTTTGAATAGGGCCAAGTTACGATCAACAGAATTGCGGCTCTAGTATGTGGACAAGCTACTGGATTATCTAATATTAGCCAACTTGCATTAGCATATTACACTTAAGTTGCGAGAAATTGACTAGATGGGGTAGGCACAAACTGTGGTCACAATTTCCTTATACCAGCATTATCCAGGAATGCGGCCCAGCAGCATAACCTGTGGGACTATGTCGTAATTTATCGCCGGATTTAGTACAAGAGGGTGGGCCATGTCAACTCCGTCCGCCGGTGTCTTGGCACCGACCATTTTAGTGTTAAGAGTCTCTACTCCGTGCCCAACATGCGATGCATAGGAAATTTGTGGGAACTTTTTAGGTCCATCCCTTTAGACCGAGAAAGAATCGACAGCAGGAAACTGGAAGACTCCCTTCCGGGGCGGGGATTGTTGAGAGCGATGGGTAGTAGCGCATCATGCACCCCGTTTTTGTAAGCCAACCCACCAAGTTACTCCACTCCTCCCTGTTGCTTGGGAATCGATCCGGCCTGAAAATGTACGGTAAAATATATAATGTTTGGACACTTGGCCTTAGTATACCGGCTCAAGCTGTAAGGTCAGCTGTAGAGAACCTATTGGTTTCTCCAAGAGTGAACTTGGTATCCCCTTAATTACATAGGTTGTTAATCATAATGGGGTTGGTCACTTCCTTCGGCGTTTTCTTCGCCTTGCTGGCCACCACTTTCTCCGCCATCATCGCAGCGGCCACGGCCATGGCCACGGCCACGTCGTTGCCCGCATTGACGCCTCTTCAATACGGGAACCGGACACTGGGCCAGCCCATCAAGCCCGGGACTGAGCTGCGCATCCTTCCGGTCGGAGACTCGATTACTGTAGGATATGAGAGCGACAATCTGGAAAACGGTGTGGCTGGTGATGGAAATGGATACAGACTCGAGCTTCGCAATGACTTGGCTGGTACGACAAGCGCACACTCACCTTGCCCCATGGCTTTGATAGATGCCAGCTATGTGCTTCTTGGTGCTAAACTTTTCAATCTTCACTAGAGGACACCGTCATTTTCGCTGGTACAGTCGAATCTGTGGTCGGAACAATGAGCGATGGTTGGTTTGTGAGTATTCTCTGTCCTTGTTCTTTCTGGCAAAGGCAATGACAACATTGTACTACTCTACTCCAGAGCAGCAGCTTATTGGTATCTGGCTCCCATCCTATAGGCAGCTTGGTCAGGCCAAACGATTCAGTACATCGCCGACCATGTCACCATTTCGGTAAAAGAAATGCCCAACATTATTTTGCTACACGCTGGAACAAATGATATGAACGAAGATACAGCTAATATTGCCCTACAAGGCAACGACCCCGTGGCCGCTGTAGCTCGTCTATCATCCCTTATTGCCCAAATGCTCGAAATCAACCCCACGGCTGTTATCATTGTAGCTATGATTATTCATCCTTGTTCGGATATGGCTTTCCAAAGAAACAACACAATCATGTTCAACAGCCTTATTCCAGACATGGTTTACAATGACTTTTACAGTAACGGATATTACGTCCTAGCGGCGGATTTCAGCACCTTCCCATCGGATTCGGAGCTCCAGGACTGCATCCACCCGACAGCCATCACAGGGTATCACCTCTTAGGTGACTACTGGTACGACTTTGTAAGTCAGATCCCGTCTGACTGGATACAAGACCCGATTGGCCCAGATCCGAACCGCACGACTGGAATCAGTGCTAACGGCGGGCTGGCGACCGACATTCCGGCCCCTGATTATGGAACCGACCCGGTCGAAATCACGTCGTATTCACAGATCTTAAGCGCGTGGGTCAACGATACGACCGTACCGAACAAAAGTCTCTCGGCAGTCTGCACTGGGAATGTGTGGTATCCCACGGGCGAGATTGCTCTCGGGCTCGGACACCTTGGCACTTGGCTCTACCAGAAGAATTGGGTACAGGCAGGAGAGGTTGCAAGTGGTTTTGGCCGTGATCCCAACTATGTGAGGTGAGTGTGCATTTGACAAGCTGCACAAGCTTATCTTAGATCGATTTGGCAAACTTCAGTCTCCCGTCAAGGTGCGAGATGCTGACAACCTCGTCTTAGCCTACACGACATGAACGGAGATGGAAGAGCTGGTAAGGTTCCACTTTTGCGAGCTGCGAATATTCGCCGCAAAAGATATGAACAGGAAAAGTAACCATGAAGGAGTTTTAGACTATGTTTGGTTGGATCCCGATACTGGCATGATTGTATGCTGGCTGAATAACCTACCCGATGCGTGGTCACCCGCCGGAACCAATAACAGTATTATCTGGAGTGGTGCTGGTCCTGCAGAGTCAGTATTCATTGCGGTATGTGATATAACTTTGTCCCTTCCTTCAGAGAAAAGTAGAAATACCTGGAGCTAACAATTATGAGGAATAGGATATGAACGGTGATGGCGTAGGTTCATTCTCAGTCCAGAAGCAGTCCAGAAGAATATGCTATAACCAATTACTAATTCTTTCACTCGTTTCAGCTTGAAGATTATATGGTTGTGGACCCCTATACCGGAGCAGTTGAAATCTGGTGGAACTGGGGCGCCGATGATGACTCGGCTAATGGGTGGAACTTCACGGCGGGTGGGCAGATTGCCTCTGGTGTCCCTAACGCCAACTGGTATACTATACGCTTTCCAGATATCAACGGAGACGGCAGAGCAGACTATGTTGTTGTCGGTGAAAGCGGTTCACTTCTGCACTACATGAATACCGGCACAGTTGGCGGACAGGACGTTTTGTTTCTCGCCCAGGGAGGAATTGCCTCTGGTGCTGTAGTTGATATTTCGGATCTGGTATTTGCCGACGTGAGTTTCCGCCTAAACCCAGCTTCAATTTTGAAACCTAATGGCTGACTTATAAACCCCAAAAATGACAGATGAACGGAGATGGGCGCGATGGTGGGCCCCTCACAAACCATACACAAAGTCAATAAGAGTATCATGACTAACTTTTTCATTGTTTAGACTATCTTATCTGGGATGGAGAAGGTGGTCTTACGGGCTATTTAAACCAGCCTACGTACAACGAGGGTGTGCCTCTTTACGTCAGTCAGGGGTCTGCCAAAGCCATCGCTGATGGTATTACACAAGCCCCAAGCTCTATCAGACTCGCAGACTTAGATGGGTACGTAATTATTCACCATTCCCCTTTTCCCATTACTGTCTTATTTGCTATTTGTCTTTTCAATGATTTGGACTAACCCCTAGTCGGGCGGCGGCTGCAGAGATGGCAAGGATGATTATGCCTATATTGATCAAAATGGTACGATCTGGCTATGGTGGAATGAGGGAGATGCCAATTCCACGACGGCATTGGACGGCGTTCGATTTGCTGATATCAATGGTGATGGGGTAGGCACTCATCTCTCCTGCAGAAAACCAAAATACAGAGTTAATACTGACACTGGGGTTCGCAGCTCGACGACTATGTGTGGCTCGACCCAATTACTGGGGCCCCGACTGTATAGTAAGCTGGGCATTTTAATTCAGTGGAGTGTCTCACATCTTGTCTGACTAGATCACAGTATCAATAGCTTGCCAAGCAGTGAGGACTCCCTAGGATGGAGCTGGACTCCGCTGAATGGTGGCAGCCCCATCGCTTCCGGCGCCGCTCCGGCTTCTCTAGTCCAATTTGGAGACATTAATGGGTATGTTCACATGAATTCCTATATACCAATATTATGGGCTTGATACAGCCTGGATCTCCGGACTCTCCGATGCATACTAACGTGGCGCCGATAGCGATGGCCTGGATGACTATCTTGTTTTTGATTCCCAGACGGGAGAATTGGCGGTATATCTCAATGGCGGGCCTTCAACCAGCGACACCGATTCATGGATTTGGGAACCAATTGGATCGATTGCGACGGGGCTTGGTCCTGGTGCTATAGTTCGTTTCGCTGATATAGATGGCGATGGTGTATGTAAACCTTCCTTCCTCCATTGCCCTCTTGTCTTTTTAACTCCTCTTCTCTTCCGATCACCCGAAGGAGTTGTTGACTCGCGCCTAACATACCTTACTGCACTCAATAGTACGATGATTACATCTTCCTCCATTCCAATGGGAGTACTATCGTATATCGTAACGTGTACAGCTTAGACACCCCGCTCACCTGGGAAGCATTGCCATCTGCCGACTCTTCAGGTATATCTCAGCGCCCTGAAGAAATCCAGTTTGCCGATATAAACGGGTAAGTGACTGCCCCCAGTCTCCTTACAAAAAGCAACTCTTCACAATCTACCTTCAAAAGGTCTTTATCTTATCTTATAGAAGCTGATGTTTAATATCTCATGGCAGGGATGGCAAGGCCGACTACATCTGGACCCGTTCTTGGGATGGCGCTGTGTTCGTATGGTTGAATGACTATCCCAATCTCCCCACTTGGGTTGCTCAGGGACAAGTGTTTGACGGCATAGCGGCGTCGGGATCTCTGGTTCGGTATGCTTCCATAGCTTCCACTAAACGCGCTGATTTAATCGCAATAGACCCTACCACGGGTGCTATCTCGGCCTGGTTGAATGGATGCAGCACGGTTGAATGACTCACAGCGGTAAAAAGTGCCGCATTCAAAACGATTGTTGACGGACAAACTAAGATACATCGGTCGAAAGGTTCGACAATAAAGACTAAAGGTTTCCCTTCCAGGAGGCCTAGGTATACGGAATGTAGCCACGAATAATATTGGTCACGTCAAAAATAATTATAATATTAACAAAAAGGATTTGGAAATAATGAAAGGAAAATAACATAAATATATCTAATTGGGGCCAATCAAGAGCTGTTAACGATCTATGAAGATGATAATAAGTCAATTAATGTCATTATTTATTGTTAGGCACCCCAAAATAGAAGTTGACACTAAAGCACTGTAGAGGAATCACCCGTGAGCTCAAAATTTGCATATCAACTAGGAGCAAGTAACTATAGTTTAGCGTTCGGCAACCCGTGACCAGCCTCAGTCCGTCTGGCCCGTTGACCACCCTGACGCGCAGCTCGCCGGCCGCCTCGCCCATCTCGCTGCGGCGGCGGACGAGTTCGAGCGGGCGACGGAACGCGTCGACTAAGCCGTGGAAGTTCAATTTGATGACCAGGAGAAAAGGGACCTATGATTAGCCGAGGGCAATGCTCCTGTAATGCCCGCATAACATGCGGTCCAGCTGGAGAGTAAGGTGGAAGCGGTGGGCAACGCAGACCACATCTTCAGAAATGCCTCTGATCGGAGGAGGAACCCGGCATCCCCCAGTGAGGGGGAGCTGCCCAATTCTGCTGGGCCGCCGCAAAGTTTACCGAGGGGTGGGTCGGCGGGATGGGAGTGTAGCCCAAGGATGGAAATGCCGCGTAGTTGTCGAGCGTCATGACACGGTCCAGGAAGGCGGGATCCCCAAAGCCGGTGAGCATCGAAGTCTGCAGGTCAGTGTGGAAGCCTGCAGGCGGCTCGGGGTCGTCACCGACCGATTCTGAGATGGCATTCGCTGCCTGCCCCGCCAGCCTATCCCTGATGTCTGACACAATTTCTGGGACGGTGCCAACCTGTTCCTGCTCTTTCAGCGCCGCTTGGTGAGCCTCCCAGGCTTGGAGGACCAAGCCGGCAAACATGCCGAAGAAGGGGCTCTTCGGCCCGCCCAGGAAATCCTGCCGCGCGAAGTAATTGTCCCCCATGGCTTTCCACGCCTGTACGGCGTGCGCACTGGTGGGCCGCCTTCTCAGGTCCATGACTACCTGAATATGCGCTGGAAACGGAAAGTAGAAGTGCGTGTACCAGTGGAATCCCTTAATCAGCGGCGAGGACATGAGCTTTGTGTCGTACTCCATGGTCCTCATCGCAAGCACATTCATCGTGTCCAACTCATCGTCAGTTTGCAGCGAATGGCCTTCATAGTATTCCATCAGGCGATATTTGGCCAAGAACGAGCGTGCAGTCCAGATGGTCATATAATGCACCGGGTTGTCTGGATTGCAGTACTTGATATACTTCTTTTCCACCACCGCCTCGAGAGTATCGGTCTTCTGGGCACCTGTGCCACTTTCCGAACTGCTCCGAATTACTTTTGCGAGAGTGGTCAAGGCCGGATTTAACCCATCAAGGTGAAAAGAGGCGTGGCGGATGAAATCTCCTATGCCGCTGCGCATGCTAATAAAGAGAGCCTCAGAAGGCTTTTCCTGATCGGTAGGCAGTTCCTTCATATCTACGCGCAGCTCTGAATCATCTACATTCAATGGAGTCTTGCAATCCCAGACAGGGGTGAGCATCGAGCCCCTGCCGTCTATAAACTCATTGATTCGAGCGTCAAACAAAAGGATAGCCCACCATAGCCTTCGACGCATTTCTGCCTCAAAAGGAGGGTATCTTTGGTTTTTGGACTCGCTGTGAATCCCCATGCGGTGGGCGATGCGAATCACGACGCCCACCATCGAGGACAGTGCTCGAGGATCGGTCTTTGGCCGAACTGAAACCTGAACCGATGAGTATGTGCAGGCTTGGTAATAAATCTATTAGTGGGACTTACCAGGTAGAGGAACAATGCAGTCAGGCAATCGCGGTTGCTTGTCCGCAGAAAGTCGGCATTCAGAAGTGCCTGATTGCAGGCGAATCCGTAACCTGTCAAGAGCGTATCTCTCGAAGTGCCCAACTGCGCCTCACACTCTTCAGGCTCCAGACTCAAGACAGCCATGCTGTACATGCTGAACATGAGGGCCTCCAGATTTGGATTGACACTTTCCAGGTTACCGGCAGCATCGATAATGCGTGATTGGAGGCTAGAGGTATGAGATATCTTGAAGAGAGGATTAACATTGTTGAGATAAATTTGCCAGAGCTTGAATATCTGGACTGCACCCGGGTGGAGTGTCGATAGGTCTACCACTGTCTTGCGTGAGCCGAACAGGAGGTGGTCGTTATTGTCGAACATGTGATCCCACATCTTCCTTACGGCCTTTTCTCTATATTCGCCATTTGAATCGCTATCAAGATCGTAAGTCGCCTCCGCAAACTGTGTAGCATATTTAGTACTCGTCTTCTCAGTCTCCAGTCTCGGAAATATTCATACCGCATGTTGTACGTTATTCCAGAAATCCCTAGAAGGTGTTAGGATTATTGGCAAAACTTCAGAATCACAATCCACGAGTGACATACTTCGTTTTTTTCACAAACCCGCTGTTGGAGAGTTTGGCACGTGGGGGAGGTTCATGCTCCACAATCTCTGGCTGATCATCATCCGAGTCGGATCCATCCTCGGTGGTGTGAGTAGAAGGGGCTTCAGCACTGGGGTCTTTGTGGAGTGGGTCAAATTTGATGCTGTTCTGGCGGAGCAGATCCTCGCATTTGCGAATGTGATCGAGCAGGTCCCGCTCGGCAAACCTGCGTCGTCGGCGTCGAGGCATCAGAGTGGCAGGGACGCACTGCGCCCTGGATTTGATGCATTGTGTACACGGGAACTGGCGGTCACATTTGATCTTGCGCTTCTGGCAGAGCAGACACGCCAACACCCTTTGATGCTTCGGTGGTCGCGAAACGGAAGCCGAGCCGCCCGGCTTGTTCGGAGCCGCGCTGGGCTTAGCAGCCGAGGACATGGCTGCAGTGAATCCTTGCTAACGTAAGGACGGCATGCTATGCAGCAGATTGAAATTGTGATTTAAACTGGCTCATTGAATAAATGAGTTGGGAAAGCAAAAATGTCCAATTGCGTTGTAACCTTGCATATTTGCCGAGATATGTCGCGGATGGTGAGGGTGGGGCTAACTAAAGCTTGCGACGGCCAACGGTCGGAAACCCCGTCACCTGACCTGAGACAAAGTAAGAGACCCAACACGTAGTTGAGTCATCTCAAGATTAATGATCGGACTTTAAATTCAAAATCCATAAGTCACAGACGTTTTGCAATCACTATGCCCTAGCCGTACACAAATGTTGTATTCACCATTGCCAATTAGGTAGGCACCATTAAACTAACTAAATCGGCCATCCTTGTTGAATACATTCGGCTGTAACCTCTTATTAGATGTTGTCGCAGTATTACGAGAGCTTAACCACCATCGTCAAACCGTCTTCACAGCCCTGGCCGGTAAAGAACGATTTGTAAGTAAATTTTGTTTGCCTCTCAGTGCTATTTGTCTCCTATAGCCAAGGTATCGTACAGCTCTCAACTAGAGCCGATATCCGAGCTCGCCCCGTTGATGACGTGGCCCAGCCAGGTAAATGTAAAGCCGAGAAGAAAATCGCTTTTTTAATGCGTGTAAAAGTCACCGCTGAGCTTCTTCGTAGTCTCATCGATCCTAAAAAGGTTGTCGTACTGGCGTTCAATGGTCTAGCACTGGGTGGTGGCACAGTTTGGTCACGTATGTTGGGGGCTGTCTCCGGTGTCGAGGCTGATGACAAAAGATTGATTAGATCTAAGGCTAAAATACACTGATACTATCGAGAAGTATAAATTTGTAAGAGCTTCTATCACGGCAACCTTGCTAGAATCAATGGCTTTCCGGCATGAACGATATCATTCGGCTTCATAAGAACCATCTCAATCTTGGCGCCTTCCAGCTTGTCATCTACCACAACATTGATCTCCATCTTCATCGCTTCTAGAATGGTAACCACCTGACCCTTCTTGAGGATTTCACCATCTGATACTAGAACTTTCCATACATTGGCATTAAGCGGTGCCTCAATAATCTGGATATCTGGGTCTGGTGGTGCGAAATAGTTGTTAGTATTGGTTGGTTGTTTATTCAGCAATTGGGGATCATAATATATCTCACCATCAAGCAACGTCTGAACGCTAGCATAAGGTACCGTAACTGCAGCCTTCTCCTGTGTCCACTTATCAAGCGATATTCGATCAAGTGCGCCCATTCTGTCTTGGGCCTCCTTTTGAATGACCTTCAACGCTGCAACTTCATCCGCAGTCGAAACTAAGAGCTCGTTGTGTGCCTTCATGTCGAAAACTGAGGTTTCAATCTTGAAGCTATATCGTCCACTCTGGAAGATAGCCATCTCTTGGTCGTATTCTTCCTCAGTAACTTCGTAGAAAGTGATTACATCCATCGGCTCAAAAAGCCATGGCCTCTCTGGAGAAAAGCCTTCCTTGTATCCAAGTGCATCCACTCCGGGAATAGTCATTCCCGTTGGCATGAAGCCGCCAGGGCTGTCGACGTTGTATATAGCTAGACAGGAGCCTCCCAAAGAGGCTGTGCCGGCAGGAGTAAAGGTGCGACTGGGGTTCATCTTGGGTGCGTTTAGTCTCATCCGGGGATCCGCAGGTAATGCCTCTGGGAGGGCCATGAGAAAGCCTACACCCACGACGATAAATTCGGCGGTAAGCCAAAGCTTCTTGAGCTCTTCAACTGTGATTCCGTTGTTGTCGGCTACAAATTTGAATGGGTCGGGGAGGTAGGGGGCATGAGGCCTCTGGTTCTCGGTATATCGCGCAATTGCATCTCTGAGCTTCTTGTGGTCGAAGCTCAGAGGTAGTTTGAACGTTCGGTTGGGGAAACTAATGGCCCGCATATCGCCGAGGCCATCCTCTATCTCGATAAGATAATCGAGAAGCTCAGCCTGAGGCAGCTTCAGCCCATTGTAGTAAATCATCAAAGAATTTCCAACACCAATAGTTGACAGCAACGGCCCTTGCTTGCCAAAGGCGTATTTGGCGCCTTCCGACTTCAATACCCTATCGAGAGCTGTAGCACGGCATTTGTGATTTAAATCAAAAAATCCGTTAGCATAGTCAACCAGGAGGTAATCATCAGCCCCTTGACGATATGTTACCTTCGGTCTAGATTCAGTTTCTTGGAGAATGCGAAGGATAGAGTGTGTAAGCTTAGTCGAAACTATGGGTTTACTGTCAAAAGGAGCAACACCATCGAATAGCCCCGAAGTGAGAGACTCAGTGAGACTAGCAATATACGCGTCATTTTTCTGCCGAATCTCCAAAGCTTCTTCTAGAGATACCTGGTGAAATCGAACAGTATTGCCCGCGCGTAGCTGCCCAACTTTGCTGTAGTCTCCTTTAATCACGGTCAAGCTGCAGATAAACCCACCAAAATCGGGACAGTCAACAGGGAAAATAACCGGTTCGTCACCGGTCCAATTAAGACCACCCATAGGATAACCGTACTCGATGACATTACTGGGATGGCTACCGCCATCGCCACCATCAGTCCTTGCCCATTTGGGTCGTGGTCCAACAAGGCGGATTCCTCCACGGGCGGAGTTGTGAGACACCTCCCAGGTGGTACCATATAGCATCTCCAAGTCCTCTGGGAGGAGATATCCCTCATCATATGGTCCAGGCATAGCATGGATATCCCAGTGGTCTGAGTATTGCGGCCAGAGAGTCTCCGGAATGGAGGTAGCCTTTGGCAAGGCTTTCGGTAATTCAGAACCCTCAACGATTCGAAGAAGGTCACCGGCGCGCAGCGGCCGCCCCTGGTAGCCGCCAACGTTTACCATCGGGCAGGTGGCTTTGGAACCAAACCATTCCGCGACATTAAGGAAACCACCGTAAACAGCAAGATAAGACCTACAACCAGCGTTTGAGAGAGTCTTTCCGATGGCTAGTCGACTGCCGGCTTTGATCTGAACCGTCGTCCACATGGGGAGATCAACACCGTCGAGAGTGGCAGCTATTGCGGCGCCACACAATGATACGACTGCGTCACCGAGGAACAGAAGCTCTGGACCGGCCAGGGTTATTTCGAGGGCCTCAGTAGTTATTGCGTTACCGACTAAGGAATTGGCGACCTGGAATGCAATTGGGTCCATAGGTCCAGCGTGGCCGAAGCCACGACCAATAGTTGGCCTTCCGGGATAGTCCTGGATTAAAGTATATGAACCTCCAGAAATAATGTCGATGGCCGGGGGTAAAAAGTCAAATGTGTTCAAGAAACTCGTGATCGTGTGGCCAGATCGGTAAGTTTCGTCTTTGATGATGGCCAGGAGAAAATCGAGATTTGTGGGTGGACCATATATGACGCTCTTAGATAGCACTTCGGTCATCTCCTCCACTGCCTGTTCACGCGATGGAGAGTGGTGGAGGATCTTTGCTAGCAAGGGATCATAGCTAGGACTAACAGTGATACCAGCTCTGACCCATGTATCGACTCTAGTTCCGGCAAGACAATGCCATGAGACACCTTGAAGGAGGCCAGGGGCTGGAGCGTAGTTGCGCGCCGGGTTTTCAGCGTAAACTCGTACTTCAATTGCGTGGCCTTTGGGCTCACTGAACCCGGCTTCTAGAGCATCCAGCTTCTCCGCATCGATGCCACCCTTACCGGCTATTTGAGCATCGGCTTGGAGAAGCATGAGCTCAACAAGATCAACACCATAGCACATTTCAGTGATACCATGTTCAACCTGGAGACGAGTGTTCATCTCGAGGAAGAAGAAGTCGCCGGTCTCATCATCAACAAGATACTCGATGGTGCCCGCAGAGGCGTAGTTGATCGAGGAGGCAAGGCGAACCGCAGCTGACGTAAGCTTCTTACGGAGCTCCGGGTGCTTGAATTGCACAAAGGGACTGGGTGCCTCCTCTATTACTTTCTGGTGTCTCCGTTGGACGGAGCACTCTCGCTCGCCAACGGCGATAACTTTGCCGAGTCCATTGCCGAAGACCTGGACCTCGATATGATGTGCTGCAGGGTAGAATTTCTCCATGAAGACACCAGCATTCTTGAATAGTGCGGCACCACGAGATTGGACAGTCTGGAACGAAGCTCTGACCTCTTGCTCATTTTCGCACGTCAACAAGCCCATACCACCTCCACCCGCGGTGGCCTTGAGCATGATAGGGTATCCAAGCTCATTTGCTGCACTGACTGCTTCCTCCTCAGTCTGAAGCAACTCTCGAGTACCTGGGACGATAGGCACCCCAGCTTTGATCGCAAGCTCACGTGCAGTGTGCTTGAGGCCGAAGGACTCAATGCTTTCCGAGCTTGGCCCCACGAACTGGATGCCATTCCGCAGCACAGTCCCTGCGAACTCGGTGTTCTCCGAGAGAAAGCCGTATCCTGGAATAATTGCATTTGTTCCCGTCCTTTTCGCAATTGCTATGATCTGGTTTCTGTACGTGGTTGTTAGCTTTTGTGGAGTGAATATCTGCCTATGGCATTTGACTTGGCATTATAAGACCTACTCATCTAAATAAGCTTTGGTGGCCTCTCCTTCGAGGAGGTAGGCCTCGTCTGCTTCGGATACATGTGAAGAAGCCGAGTCAGGTTCTGTGTATATTGCAATGGTCTTCACTCCCAGTCGTTTCGCCGTCTTAATAATGCGAACAGCTATTTCGCCACGATTTGCAATAAGGACAACCTTGAGCGAGTCCATTGTGGAAATTGTCATGCTTCAGAATAAGCAAGGATGGTTACCAGCAATCCGAACTTTGTAAACCATTCTCCGGATCTATAAAAATAACAATCTACCTGGAGAGAGAAGACCAAGCTGTCAGATCAGGCAAGTCCAACCTCGATCATTCAGAAGCGTATCATGGACCCGCACCCGGATGATGCATTAGAACTCCAGGCCACCCCCTGTGCCTTATCGAGGCCGGATACACTATCCATAGATTTGAAGTAGTCTCCACAGATTTGGAGTAGATAGATAAGGACAAACAGCTCGGCACTTGTTGTAGTTGGAGATGCTTGTACGGCCCGCTGACTCGCTGCGGACACTATTGGCATTGCTGTGGGGAAAGGCGATCTCCTTATCACTTCTCATATCAAAATCAGGCTCGGCAATACTGACCTCAATAGGCAATGGATGTGGAGCCACTCAAATCGTCACGGCCTGCAACTAGCGGTAATCAGCACTATGAACCCACTAACGTACTACTTGTTATCCTTTCGTCAAACGGTTTGGCATTATCAGTTCAGGGAATCCAGAGTCAATATAGTCAATGAGTCTAGTGAAATGGCACGATTCGTAATCTATGTCTTTTCATTCCTACTCGTGGAGCAAACGCAAGTAGAGCAACGCAGCAGGATCATGTTCTCTTCGCTGTTGATCTGGTTGGTATATGCCTTAGTACTAACACTGAAGTAAAAATTAAAGTATGGTGTACAGAAACATTACCTAGGTAGATTATACACCATCACCAGTTCTTCCCTAGTCCTATTTGTCCAAGTCACGTATGATGTAGGCAGCAAAGCCTTGCGGTAACTGTTCGAATCTTTATTATATCTCCAGTACCTTGATATACAATTGTTCAACTTATGATACGAACTATTTATTTGTATTGCGAAGTTAAAAAAGCACAATTTCATCTCCTAATAGAGATAGAGCCAGTTGATTGATTACTCAGTTCTTCTCACCACCAATATCATGGTCTTTGCCACTCTGAGACTCCTCACCTACAGATTCGGCTACCAACACCGACATGTTTGGTGGCATTGGGGCTTGTTTTCCCTTACCCATGAGGACACGCAATAATAATAGTAGCTCATTGCGACCCTCCCAGATTGGAAGAAATATAATCGTTGCAGCAGCTGCAAAGGCCCAAATGAAGAGGACGACAACCCAGCCCTTGAAGAATCCCCTGGAAAAAACGTACCCACTCCCGTACATGGGAATGGGCCACAAGATGCACAGGGAGATTGCGAGGAATAGGCTAATAGCGATTGATCGGTTTCGCGCCTTGAGAAGGATAGCCTCATTTTCGGCTTCATGTGCTTCTTTATGAGTAATGGCTTCTTCATCCTGGTGAGTCAGATCGTTTCGCTCCACCACGTGGCCATCGACTATGAAATGCTCGTCATCGCCAGCCTGAATTTCGGTCTTAAACTTGTCCCAATCGAAGTTTGCTGGCTTGATGAAAGTCAAAAGAGGCGTCAAGACCAGGGGAGCACAAAGAGCCATCATGTTCCCCGCGACTAGGGGGAGATTGGTGCTGAGTGTGTCAATAGTGACTGCGCCAGAGTGGGTGTAGGCGGTGGTGATCCACGCAATGATGCCCGCGACGGAGCCGAGAATCGGTGCAGTAATAACAGCAAATTTAGACTGCTTGCTCCAAACGAGAGTGCAGAGCATAGGTACGATACAAGAGTCGACAAAAATACCAGTAGCAGTGATCAGGAAGCTAACTGAAAATCCGCCGTGGTTGAAGCCAACCGCGATAGCAGCGGTCGCAACAGCAAATGCGGGAGTCACCAAGTGTGAGAAGACCATGAGCTGCTTTCCAGTTGCCTGTGGGTTGATATAGGCTTTGTAGAGATTGTATGCTAGCAAAGCTGTCGCGGATACTGTCTCAGATGACCTGAAGAGCAACCGTTTAGTTAGATCCATGTTCACACTTGCCTAGCATGTCTGGCATTGATGACTTACATTGCTGATGTTACTGCCATAAAGACCATCAGGCAAACTGCAGCAACGCCACCCGTTCCCATTACTATACCATGTGTTAGTAGATATATAGAAGCTCCTCGGCGCAAGGGGACGTACTAGCTTCTGCTGCATACGCAAGGGGCATTCCTGAGGAAATCTCGTAGGCGTTCATTCGGTTTGGGTAGGTGGGGAAGCTAGGCAAATGCTCGGCTGCGGCGGCCGTCAAGCCAAACGTAGAAGCGAGAACGAAGGGAATCGTGAACCAGCAAAGGGCGCCAATGTGATAGCCTGATGCGGTGCTTTTCGGATCGGCGGCAATGGCCTTCTGGAAGAGCTGGGAATCCACGCATGCTGCAAAACCAGCGCCGATAAACACCAACCCAATGTATCCACCGCCGGTACTCTTCATGGTTAGATAAGAACCATCAATATTACCATCGACAGGGTGGAGTTGTGCAGCTTCGACAAGGAGCTCCCACATTCTATCTGAGGATCCGATAATACTCGACTTGGTATACTTAAAAGACGAAAGTTAGTTTATATCATTATTGCCCTCGTGGACAGTTTCTCCAGCCCTTACCACGATGACCAAACTCCAACACATGATCACATAGATAATAATCGAATGCAACCAATCGGTTATAAATGTGGCCTTGATGCCTCCCATAAGCGTGTAGATAACCACACCAATGGGGAATATGAAACAGCACGCATCTCGGTTCACACCAGTCCTAGTGACCAACAGTTAGAGTGTTTGTGTCTTATGTAGTGCTCCACTTTGCGTCTGGTGTAGTGTAAACTTACATAGCTTCAAAAATAGCACTGCCACCAACAAGGAGGTTGACAGTAGTAATGAGCTGGTAGATCAAACTGTAGAAGAAAAACACAAGGTGTCCTGCGCGACCGTATCGAACTCTAACGACTTGCAAAAATGTTTGGGCTTGGGGAGCGCGACGCTTCAGCTCAATCGCTGCAACCGAGAACAAAGTAATCTGGACCGAAGCTCCAGCCGCATACCAAAATGGGCCAGAGACACCGTATGTATAGCCATATGTGGTACTATCAAAAAGTAACAAAAGGATTAGCAAAGATTAACGAAGAGGGATCCTTGAGGGTAATCTGGATAATACATACGAGGTCAATAAGGTTGTAGCAATGGTCCACGATGAAACAACCGCAGAAGCTGTAAGGCCACTAGATTCACAGTTGTGAGCATTTTATTTCTATCCCAGTACCATCGACTCTCGATAAAGTCATGACGGTTAACGAGAATACGTACGTTTTGACAGAATGTTTCGCAGTCATGAACATCTCAGAGTCCTGAATTTCATTCTTGTAGCGACTGAGGAGCCATGAGATCAGAGACATTCCCAGCGCAAAAGCTGCTCCGACGCCTATCAGGATGCCATAGCCGGCACCCTGGCTAAGCATCGGAGGGACTTGGAAGACATTCTCCGAAGACATGGTGGGCTGTTGTTTCTTTGCTTCTGTCACCAGTAACTGAGAGTAGCAGCGACCAATAACAAGTGAAGAGAGGCAAGTATGACAAATTCTGAATGTCAAATGAGCAATGGAAAGAAGGAGTAAACGAGTCTTTGTAACTCCCTGTAACCATCTTGTATGTCCTGTAAGATGCTAACGTTCTATCTACAACTAAGTTAGAGCAGAGTGCTTGTGGAGATCATTTCCGTGGACGACCAATATGCGAGTGCTTATCGTACCATCTTTCCCCGGATTGGAGGTATCTATCAGCGTCTGAGTAGACTACTCCCAACGGGAGAAAAGCCACTTGAAGATATGCTAATAGTAATGGCATGTATGTGTAGGTTGAGATAGGACCTCATGGGCTTGATACCTCGGATGGACCTTCTCTTTCGGTTCTAGACTTACGTTTGTGTCAGACCATTGCGCTAATGAAAGTAAAGGTAATCACTTGATACTCAACCTCGTTGAAGGCGAAAGCTTATCACAAAGGCCTTTTTACGTAAGAAACAATGGAAGATGAGTTCGGCATATGCTGTAGGGTGCGGCCCCAACGGCAGTACTGGGTGGGTCCTTTAACGGGTCCATAAGATCGTACCAAGATATGAGTTTGCTCTAGTCTCCAATTCTCTAGATAAGATACTGGTTGGAGAGTGTTTAGATAAAGCTCAAGTTTCAAAAAAGGGGCAGCATACCTGAAATCACCATCAATGTAACACGATTAAGGCAAGGGGATATACTTCAATTCGACCTTTTTGATAACACTGGAATTTGAATCACTGTACTTTCATCCCACAACACAATAACTATGGCACCGGTTAAATCAAAAGCCTACATCAATGTCGACCTAGGGGAAGCATATGGTAACTTCAAGTGTGGGCCTGATGAGGAGCTCATTCCAATGATTGACCAAGCCAACGTGGCTTGTGGTTTTCAGTAGGCACTTTTTATCATTGCAATATCTAGCGAGAATTTTCATGGCTTGGCTAACAGATTTACATAGTGCAGGGTATGCTCGAAGTTCCCCAAAGGCGAATCATAAACCTTCACTGACAATGTCGACAGAGATCCATTAGTAATGGCTGAAGCTGTTAAATTGAGCAAGAAACATGGTATCAAAGTCGGAGCCCATCCTGGCTTGCCAGATGTGCTTGGGTTTGGAAGGCGCGAAATGAAATTATCGCCTGAAGAGCATACTGCCAATGTTATATATCAGGTTGGGGCTCTGAAGGCGTTCCTCGATAGAGAGGAGGTCCCATTGCATCACGTAAAACCCCATGGCATCTTGTATGGAATGATGTGCCGTGACCTCGAGGTTGCAAGAGCTGTGATGGCCGGCGTGCCCAGAGGGACCCCAGTCATCGGCCTTGCGGGCACGTACATGGAGCAAGCTGCTCAGGAATTGGGACTGCCGTTCTGGGCAGAGCTCTTTGCTGATGTCAAGTACAAGGCAGATGGAACTCTCCAAATTGATCGCAAGAAGAAACCTTGGGATCTAGAAGAACTGAAGAGACATGTGCGACAGCAGCTCGAGTCACAATCAGTTACAGCCACGACAGGCGAGACTGTTGAAATGCCGCTAAAAGATTATCCCATTACCGTCTGCTGCCATTCAGATTCTCCGGGCTGCATTGAGATCGTGAAAGCTACGAGAGAGGTGGTCGATGAGTTCAACAAAGCCCAGGGGTATACATAAGAGCCGATGCATTGTAGATGCAGCAGCAAGCCGGAAGTAGGTACATATTCAAAATAGAACATTACATATGCCTCATCCACACTGCATTTCAATCGTATTGAGGTTATCGGTTTCAATGTTAGCAAGACTGAAAGTCTCTAAAAGCTACCTACAATAACAACTTTTATGTATAATATAACAAAATTAACGTGTTGGCTCAGCTTGATGAACTTATTATACCTATATTTCCAGAGTGAAGATTTTTCTGAGTTTTTATCGTTTGATTTGATCGTATTTCCACAGAGTTACGTTGTGACTCTGTGGTGGTAACGGCACATGCTAACCTCTAAAGGTGACACTAACGACTCAGTACCTTGATCATCCACATTCCCATTCAATCTAACCAACTGTTTCTTCATGATGCCGAGAATGTGTTGTCAGCACCTCCCTCTTGTAACTCCTTCCTAACCGAAATACACTTTGCATTCGCAAAATTGGGTTGAAGCCGCTTTCTTGCTATCTCTTATTTTGAATAGGCCTGTATGGAAACGCTCTTTGGCTAATTAAGATGTAGTTAACGCATTGTCACTAAGTATCAGCTGGCCATGGTCACTAGGGGCGTGGGCGCCTAATGCACGTCGTATTCGTTTCCAGCGCGGAGTTTCATGCAGCTCGGTCTGTATGAATGACCGCAAGCGTCCCACGCTCACCAATTCGTTTTTGGTCAAATCTTTGCTTGTGGCCCATTCAATTACCAGAAGAGCCATTATGTGAACCGTGTAAGTAGCATCATTCCCAGCATTATGTAATTCGTTTAGGTTATAAGGGCACTGTAACTGGGTTAAAATAGCTGAAAGTGAGAAAGTAGATGTAGTCTTGAGAATATAACGGCTTAACGAGTGAGTATCGATCACGGCTAAGACAGGGGCAATGCGACCAATATCGACCCCTAATCGTTTGATGATAACTAACGCTGCAGCGGCGTTGAACAGGTCGGATGTTCGTTGTAACATTAGACAACTTCATTGTATTGTGCCTCTATATATACATGCATGTATTACAGATGCCAACTTAAATCTTAGTAGCCTTGAAACCAACTAATGCAAATCTTGAAGCAATCAGGGCAAAGCAACTTGCCAACATGGAGAACCCACAAAACAACTGCAACCCTACGTATCGCCCATTCATGGCTGAGACCAAGGCCCCAGCGATCGGGCTACCCGTCAGCGTTGCGAAGCTTTGTACAGCGTAGGTAGCACCGGTGCGGCTGCCAATTTGCCGGATATCCGACACGCGCGCAATCAAGGCTGGAGCGAGACTGATGAAGCCACCGGACGAGAACCCAAATAACAGTGCATATACAATAATAGCCGCCTCGCTCGTGCCCGGAATCCAAAGGGCTAGGGTGAATATGGCAGAAAGGCCGGTTATAGTGATAACGGTATTGAATCTCCCAACCTTATCTGCGACAATGCCAGGTCCAATTCGACCCAAAACACTACGGTACAGCAATTAACAAGCCTCCTCCATACAAGAATAGCAGATAGGAAAGTGATATGCGTGGGTGCTTACCTCAGAGCATTGATAATCGGAAGCAGGTAAGGCACCAAGGCCGGGTTCACTCCTTGCGCTTTGGCTTGCAGCAAAATGTAGTTCAGTGGCAGGAACATGCCCCAGAAGAACATGAAACTTGCAATGACAATGAAGGCATATGGCAGCTCCCTGAATCCATTCAGGTACTCTGCGAGCACGAAAGGGCGTGGTTGAGGCTTCAGCCTCGCCTTAACCGTGAGGCAGGTCACCGCGAGGAGGGTCAGGTAGATGAACGCGACGGTGCGGATGGCCCAGGCGAAGCTGACGCGGTTGATCATGACGGTCATGGTGATAGGGGCGACGACGCCGCCTATGCCGGCGCCGCTGAGCACGATGCCAAAGGCAGTGGCGAGCCGGTGGGAGAACCACGAGGTCACGGTGGATATACAGGCGGCGAAGATGGCGCCGCCGCTGATGCCGACGAGGACGGACTGCGCGAGAAAGAAATGCCAGTATTGCGAGCCGAGCGAGACCATCATGAGCCCGAGCACGTACAGCGGCGAGCCCACGAGGAGGAGAGGACGCGGGCCATACTTGTCGTAGACGCGGCCGAAGACGATGCTCGAGAAGTTCATGGCCCAGGACTGCACCGAGATGACCCAGCTGACCTCGCTGGCGCCGTAAGCCGCGAGCGGGCCTCCCACGTAGTATTCCTCAAAGGTGCCGCCGCAGTTGAGCAGGCCGAGCGTGCAGAAGGTGCCGCACCAGCCGCCTAGGACCATAAGCCACGCTTCTCGCCCGCCATCGGGTGGATCGCTGGGCGTGTATTCCTCGGGGGGAGGCGACAGGGTAGCGCGGGCAGAAACATCTTCAACCCCCATACTAAACGAGTGGTTGCGGCCTTTCAAGAGTCCGCGAGGGTATTAGTTTTATACAAATGTTGCAATGGTACCAACAAGTCTCACGAGGCGTCGCTGCTCAGAGCCAATTGAAACCAAAACTAATAAACAACCAGCTCCCTATACCTCATTCACTATATAGAACTAATTGACTGTTCAACCTTGCGCCTGGGCATAGAGCATAGAGTTAAAGAAAGCTTGGCGATCGGTGGGTGGGATGTGGCTGAATTTTTACGGAGGACCCTGGAAATTAGCGCACTGCTTCGCCCCCCTCTGGGCCCCCCTGGCCCCTGGCCCTTCCCCCTTAGGATAAACACATCAGTTGCTTCTTTGGTGTTAGTGAGGGACAATCGTGCCCATAACGATGACAACCCTAACCGTAATAACAAATCAAAAAATAACCCGATGGCACTCCCTATATGATTGGGATGTAGAAAACATGACTGTTTGTGAATATAGTCGTTTGTATAATGTACTTCTATTCACTTGTTGATGCCAACTAAGATCGCGCGTGTTAGAAGGAAAATATGCGTTCTCGGCTGGAGCGCCGGTATTATCACGCTACAAATTTAGCATTAAAGCCACATAACTAAGGATCTGGTCAACATAGGCGCTGAAGGTCTCCGGTGCTAACTCTGCTTCCTTTACTTCGCGCGTATCAATTCGATACAGAAGATGTACCTGTCAACTAAGGTACTTCCCGTCTCTCATATGATGTCGCCAGCGTCTAAAGACAATGCAAAAGGCTTCCCCTCCTCCTGCTCTCATGCTCCCGTTGCGAGCAGCGTTGTACCGAATGAAGATGATGACAGGGGTTGACCCCACCAAGTAATCCAAGAAGAGCCTCCAGACTTTCGCCATGGCTTGCGCGTGCAGAGCTTTGCGGCACAACACCTTGCGCATGCGATTCACCAGTGGGCCGACTGGGAGATATGGAAGGCCAGGACTCGAGCAATACGCTGGAGCGGTCGCAGCTTCAATCGCAGTCGCAGCTCCACCCTCCCGAAGCAGAATCGCAGTCGCCCAGTTTTCGTTGCGATCACCCTGGCTGCACCAGGGCCTTCCGCCGCAGGGAGCACCTCAACCGTCATGCGCGGTCTCACGAGCCTACCCGGCCGCACAAGTGCTACCTTTGCAACAAGAGCTTCGCGCGCAAGGATGTCCTGCAGCGCCACGTGCTACAGCACAACGTGCCGTCCCATCACGAGCCTAAGAAGACGCTCCTCGCCTGCGACACCTGTCGCCGGCGGAAGGTGAAGTGCGATGCGAAGGATCCCTGCTCGGCTTGCAGAGCCAGCGAGATCCCCTGCGTCCGCCGCCGGTCCAGCCTCCAGGGCGAGGTCGATACATCGCAACAGGCTGCAGAAGGTAGCTTATTCGATGAAGAGATGGACGAGGATGGAGAACTAGACCAGATGAGCCAGGAAAGGCATGACGAAGAATCCGATGCTGCGGGGTTGTGGAATGTCGATACACATATCGGAGTGAATTTGCGAGAGAAAACGCAGAACTTGTCGGGAAGCAACTTTTACGGCATGGGCACGCATCATGAAATGTCTAACCCCCGAATGCCCTCATCAACTGGGTTAATCTCTACCTCTCCTTCGACTTCGGCAGCTAGCGTCTTCAGGGTGGACAGCCGAGCACAGAATTCTGCATCTATTACATCCAGCTCGTCGATTACAAATGCCTCATCCACACCAGAAGTGGTGATGTTTCCACTGGACAATACAACAGGAGCAAGTGGTGTTTCTTTATGGAGTACACGGAGCTCAAATGCCGATACACCAAATATGACATCTGTGTCGACAATGGCAAGCGATTCTTCTCCAGAACATGAAATAATAAAACTCTTAAGTTTTTTCCATGGGCTTTGGCCTCTACTACATCTCCCAACCCTCAACATGGAAACGGCAGATCCGAATCTCGTCCGAACGTTAGAATGCCTTGGAAGTTGGGCAGTTCAGAGAAACGCATCTGAGATAATCTTGTGGGATATGGAAACCAGCAAGAACATTGCTCAAAGTTTCATGCAAAGCGTGATGAGCGAACTTTCACTTAACGTCACGGAGCGGACCATATCATCAACTTCTTTCCAGTCATTGCAGGCACTTGGTTTGATCATAGGTTGTGCTATAACGGGAAACGTGAGCAGACTAATCTCTCTCTTCCTTTTCGTCATAATCTCGGAAGAAATTCACTAACTCGACGGTGCTGGTTTCAGAATGCTACTCCCGTCCTCGATTGGGCCGTGTGGTGCGCAGATATGTGCATAGCCTATCTGCGGCAAATGGGTGTCTTCCAGGGTATGCGTAAGATCGACCAGTCCTTTGACAATACTGACGATCGATGGATAATTGAGGAGCAATTCAAACGGTATGTCGGTTGTTCGACTCTGATCTCCCCGTTTCTCATGAGTGTCCTACAAGCGACACCCCAGCACTGGTTTGAGTACAATGCTTACTTCGCCCTCTGCGGGTAGTCTCGCTGCAACCTTTCTGCGCATTGATGCATATCTAAGTCTTGTTGTCAATCGGGCCCCTATCCTCCGCTGGACGGAAATGCGCTTCACTTTCCCGGCTGCCGAGGATATATGGCGAGCGGCCACGCCTAAGGAGCGGCGCACCCTGCTGTGGCACGAGCCGGCTGGAAGAGCAAGTACGTCTTTCCGGCGAATCCTCCGAGATGGTCTTGTCCACACCGATGTTGTGACCCTTCCGCTCCCTAAACACTTTTTTATCGAAGACTATAACTTGACGTTGTGCGCCTTGTACGGCGATGTGTGGGAGGTAGTCCAGGAGGCACGCCGCCACGACCAACACACTTATAAGAGCCCTTCAAGAGACGCGAGCGAGGATATCTCGGTCTGGAAAGTTTATCTGCTAGACTTGCGCAGACACTTGGAAATAAACTACAACCTGGAGGCCAACTTTTATAATCCAGGTTACAACCCATTGTCGCCCGAACCTTCTAACATGGAAAGTTTGCTTACTATTGCTACCACTGCAGCCACCCTAACTATTTATCAAATACTACAGCTGATCATGTTTGCTGATCTCCCTGTGCTCGAGACATCTAAATGCTGCGAGGACTGCGAGGATGTGGGGCTCTCGACACGCCTGAGTACGTGGGCCGCAGGCCCGGATGGCCGCCGAGCAATCGTCCACGCGGCCCAGCTCCGACGCATCTACGAGCGCGAGTCCCGCAGCAACAGCAGCGACGGCGGCAACAGCGACGGCGGCCCCGACCCCCGCCACACAGCATGCCTATCTTCGGCGCAAAGGCGCGTGTCGAACCCGCTGCGGCAGCTGGGCCTCTTCTGCGGCGCCGTGGCCCTGTGCTCGTACGCCGACCGCGCGCCCTGCCGCCACGAGAGCGAGGTCCGCGCGGTCCAGCTCGCGCAGCCCGAGGTCGGCGGGCAGCTCTCCGACGTCCTGGAGCGGTGGGTGCGCGACGGCGACGGCGAAGGAGGCGACGAGGCCTGCGGCGTGTTCCTGCTGGATGCTCCACTCTGCCGGTGCTCGGTGCCGACGCTGACCGCATGGTATCGCGATCAGCTTGGGCCGGGGTCGCCGTTCGCCCAGCGGTTGCTCAAGTTTGAAACGACCTTGCTAAGATGAAGACTACTCCAGCTGGCGTGGTATAAAACTGACGCGGGTATACCAAATTTACGACCAGTAAGGTTTGCATTATCATCACCAACTCAGCCCCTGAAGAGCTGCTAAATATAAGAAATAAATGAGTAAGAATTCCCGACGCCACGCGCGACACACACTGACACTCCCAGCGACATCGAGGTGACCTACCGAGCTAGGCTCTGCTAATAGCAGACACAAACTCCTCACCTCCGCATTGTTAACAGCTCAGTCAACTCCATGTTTGAGTTTGAATTAGGGAATGGCTTGCCAAGATCGCAGTGAGAGGAAAGCCACGAGCGCATAGGGCCTGGAGATTTTAGAGAAGCTTGCAGTCTGCGTGGTAATAATACCTTGATGACGGAGCCAAATGTGGCTTCGAGAGATTGCTATCACTTTATACAATTCAATAGTGTCTTTTTAATAAGCAGCACTTCCGGGGATACCCTCGACTTTAATCAGGCCAATGTTTCGCAATACCATGAGATATTGCCTTTACCTGACATTGTATTGCGAGTTACACTTAACTTACACATTTGTTCCAACACGTGACAACAGTGGTGGTGCTGCCCAAAACCCTTTTATTACAGTAGCGCGGGTGCATCTCATTCCATGAAGGGGCGACTAGCATAATTGTGCGATCGGGAAAGCCATGTGCCGATAGTGTAACACCGACCAATTAACTAACTACATACGTCGCCTGTACCACAAGCCACCAAATAGAACTGGACGGGACGGACGTCGAGATACGGTTAAGCTCCGTGCACAAGTCCCTATGGTAGGTGGATTGGCCAGGCTCACTAGTTCAATAGTCAACCCACCCGCCCTGCCGCCTGCGACTCCGCACATCGGCTGGGGGAAACCCGTGCATACACCGGCTCGTGTCTAGCCCCGGATTGTTGCTGGGCTTGCATAAAGTTTTATGCCAAACCCTGGCAAGCTGGCCTCCCACCCACCATCGCTTCACGGGCGAGTTATACGTGACCCCGATCGGATGAAGCCCAGCCGGAGACGCCCAGCCGGTGAATATGAATGAATAACTTTTTGAGGCTATCGGAGCGCCGGATCTTCTAGATGTCAACATCCAGGTGGGGATTCAGTGATCCCCTTTTTCCCTTTTCTTGGGACAAGGAAAACATCTCTTTCTTCGTCTTGACGTGTCGCTTGCATCCTTTTTCTTCCTTCCTCGAAGACGGTTTTTTTTCGCCCCTGGCCGTGGATGCACGACACTCCTACGCTTTGCGCAAACCTTTAATAAAGCATCGCGATGACGAGCTCGACAATCAAAGACGATGGCGGCCTCGCCGACCTGGAGAAGGACGACTCCGTGCCGGCCCCGGCATCCGTCCAGGAAGATCCCTCCGAGGATTTGAAAACAGACCTTGAATCTGGACCCAGCGACCAGGACACGGTCAATGCCGATCCCAGCGTGGTAGACTGGGACGGACCCGAAGACCCGCTCAATCCAAAGACCTGGCCGAACTCGAAGAAATGGCTGAATATCTCCGTCTTGTCAATCCTGACGATTGTAACGTGCGTGTCCTTTTGTTGTTCTCCCTTTTCTTTACTTTCCCCACAAGGCCAGTGTCGCCAAAGTTTCAGCGCTGGAGCTTTGTGGCGGACCTTCAAGGGAATTGTGACTCTCAGTCTAGCCTGCAAACTTTAGCAGTAGCCTGTTACCAGTTCCCGACTACTGGGAAGAATCAAAAGGACAATGGACAGTAGCTTACACCATTCACAGGCCACTAGGTTCGTCCATGTTTGCGCCCGGTGTCCCGGCCATCATGGTGGAGTTCCAGGACAGTTCAACGCCAACAGCCACGTTTCTCGTCTCCATCTACATTCTGGGCTTCGCCTTCGGGCCTTTACTTATCGCACCTCTTAGCGAGACATACGGCCGTCGACAGCTTTACTTCTGGGGCAATGTTCTCTTCACCATCTTCACCGTAGCTACAGCCCTCAGCAAGAACATCGGCATGCTGTTGGCTTTCCGGTTCCTCATGGGTCTTGCCGGCGCCGTGCCCATCACGATTGGTAGCGGTAGCATTGCTGACATGATGCCTGTCGAACAGAGAGCCAGAGCAATGTCTGCCTGGGCTATGGGACCGCTTCTTGGACCGTGTATTGGGCCGATTGCCGGTGGATATCTCATTCAAGCTGCAGGGTGGAGATGGGTCTTCTGGCTTATAGCCATCCTAGTAAGTCAAATTGATTGCTATACCTGCCAGTGTCTACGAATTACGACCATTGATTGGGGGGTTACTAACCTGGTTTGAATTCTCTAGGCCGGCGCCCTTATTCCTTTCTCGTGGTTTTTCTTGCAGGAGACATATGGTCCTACCATTCTGAACCAGAAGACCCAAAAACTTCGAAAAAGCACTGGCAATCAGGAGTTGCGCAGTGCGCTGAGCGACGCCAAAAGTCCAAAGGAGCATTTCAAGGCCGCCATCATTCGCCCCTTGAAACTTCTCCTGATCACCCCCATCGTCTCGGTCATGGCTCTCTACGTCGCCATTACCTACGGCATTCTGTACCTTCTCTTCACCACCTTCTCCTATGTATACGTCGACGTTTACGGCTTCGACGAAGGCCAATCTGGTCTCACGTTCCTGCCCGCTGGCCTCGGCATGATGATTGGCGTCATGACCCTCGGCCCTGTCTCGGATGCCATCGTCAAGCGCAATCGAGCTGCCGGCAATAAGCACGTGCCAGAAATCCGGCTCAAGCCCGCCATCACGGTTCCCAGCGCTCTGGCACTACCGATCGGTTTGTTCCTCTATGGCTGGACTATTTACAAGGCCGTTCACTGGATCGTTCCCATGATCGGCGTCCTCATATTCACCGCAGGACTGATGGGCATCATGATGTCGGTCCAGAACTACCTGCTCGACACGTACCCTGCTTATGCCGCATCCGTCACAGCCGCTATTACGGTGCTGCGATCTGTGCTTGGTGCTCTCCTTCCGCTTGCCGGCTTGGATATGTACGAAGCGCTCGGATTGGGTTGGGGCAACAGTCTGCTTGCATTTATTTCGCTTGCTCTTGTCCCTCTGCCACTCGTTCTGTTCATCTTTGGGGCACGTATCCGTGGTAAATTCAACCCGAAGCTATAACCAACCACGAACCAACCACGAGGACTTGCACATTCCCTAGAGGCCGAAGCATTATTATAGACTCCACCATCGTTAAGAGATATTCATATCTTTACCTTATCAACTTCTTTGTTACATCATAGTATTAGTTAGTTCGACTTCTCTGAGCTTCATGTATAAATGTTTATAGATGCACATAGATCAGGGAATAGTCATTTCCATAAGCAATAATATAGAGCAGTGCTTCTTAAATCTTGATGAAACACCAAATCGAAGTGAATTCTTATTCAATCCACCTAGTGCAACTATAGCCGAATCCGGCCGCAACACCCAATATGCTCTATTGATTTCTCATGGCATTGTGGGTTACTGTAGATAAAGAAGCGTGGTGAAGGGGCATTGGTGTGGGCAGATTGTTTCCCCCTACACATGGGGCCAAATCCTCATAGTTTCAAGTATCACAAAATCCCTAATATTGAAGAAAGTCACTGAAGAAAGACATCCGGCACTGAATGAGTAATAGGTAGTTCTGGCCAAGCCTGCTTGAGATCCACCAGCATCAGATAGTTCATCCATCGGTTATTTTATCTCTTGAACGCTGAAGATAAACAATTCTTATCATAAACTCCGCATACCATGTTCGCTGTTGGGTTACAAGAAGCCTTTTGCTCTGGTATAGGATGTACTAGTAAAGGCAATGCGGCTCTCTTGCTCTCTTGCCCCCTGATTCGTGTAGATCCTCGCCCCTCCGGCATGTCCGAGGATCTGGGAGCTGTCTGCCTTCCAAAGACTGTCTCTATCGGTATCGAAGTCCCATGAAACCCAAGACTTGAAGAGAAAGTCGAATATGGGATAAGAGGAAAGCGGAACAGGGGCTTCCGAAGACCACGGCAGTAGTAGAAACAATGTAGTAGCCCATAGAAATACTAACACTATGCCTTCCAGGCACATAAATACAACCAGGAGGTTGGGGTCAAACTTGAGCTTAACCAGGGGCGCCACGACAGCGGCTTGGGTGTAGAATTCGAAAGGGAGGCCTTGATTCAGTATCTTGCCGGAAATCTCCGTATTGCCGTAGTTATTTGCGTTGAAGAGCCACACTGGAAATGCAAGAACGCTCCTGAAGTTTTGCAGGAGTATCCCGTCTACAAAAGTATCACTAAGGCTGTCTTGATTACTCCAGAAGATCTCAATCACCGACGATGGAGCAGGGATGTTAGCTGCGCTATAGTCAAGTAGCCACGACAAGGCAGACATGTAACCCGCAACGTCACTTTCGCTCACGTCAATATGATCTGGAGCGCTGAGTTCGGAAAGCCCCATGATGGTGAGATTTGACCGCGCTGCAAGAACAGTGCTTTGGCGGCTGAAAAATGACATGGTTGTGGTTATATTTGGAACTGGGTCTTGGGCCACACACTTTTCATTTGTTGTTCCGTTGCAAATAAAGAGTCCTTGTCAATAACTAGATTTCAGCACTATTCCTTGAATCTCTCAGTTGAAATTCCACTCACCTGCGTGCATCAAGCCGCCCACCGCAGCCAAGCACAGCTCAGCTGCTATGTAAGTCTCATTTGATCCAAAAAGAACGCAGTCACTGCTTTCAAAAGAGATGTTGCCAGAGTGGCCTAGGAATTCAACTTGAATACTAGGCACATTTGCGATTCTGACCAGCGGGTGATCCAGATTTCCAGGCGGCGTCCATGGCGCTGTCATGCTCAAGCCTCCAGACAGAATGTAGGATTCACAGTTAAGGTCTCTGTCAGAACGTTGGCATCCCAAGGGCTCTGTGATGGTAGAGAATAGCGAGTTTGTGACGAGATTGTAAACAACAGATGAATATGAGTAAGGAATAACTGAAAAGGGAGGGTCTTGTAGCGAATCCACAAATTGGTCGACGTAGGAGGAATTGAAAGGTCCAATTCCTGAAGTGACTTCATATTCGTACGCTGTGTCATAAACAGTGACAATAGATGTTTGTGCTTTATATGAATTAGCATATGTCGATCGACTATTCCATCTTTGAGCTTACCGAAGAGTAAAATGCCTGCCAGGGATGGAGTGATTGCCACACAAATTCTAAGTCACGATAAGCATGTGAACAAGCTGAATTTCAATATAATTAGTGTTGAAGTTACCGGATTATTGCCCAGAAACGGGTAAGCGGTCTGCAATGCTTGCTGAAAATGATTCGAGTTGTTCCAAACAAAAAGGTTGTGGGTGAGAGGGCGAGTAAGTCGACCAGTGAAAGTCCTTTGCTTTTGTGCATCTCCCGCCAATGAAGCTGTTTAAAAGCGCTAGCTATCGCGGAGGTCGAAGCAGCAGCTAAAACTCCTTGCAGAACTCGAGTGACAAGAATTGTCGTTCTCACATCAGCAGTTACCCACCAACTCAAAGGTTGCCGCTTGTCCGACGCTGTCTGAGCCCAGGTGGTTGTGAAAGCGAACAGAGTAATGGCGGCAAAGAGTAATGATGAACCAAGCACCAATGCAGATTGTAACCAGAGCTCGTTTTGACCCATAGTGAAGCATAAAAATCAGCACTAAACTGTTTTGATATTGAACTTTGCTTGAAATACAATCGAAACTTGAACACCACGGTTGCAATGGGATCGAAGTAGAAATGTAATTAGTGACATTTCTTTGCCATGGTGGCATGGGATGAAAATTGTTCATATCAAAACCAACTACTCTCACATGTAACCAGTTCATTGAAATATAGAAAACGGGCGACGTACCTCCAAAAGAAGAAATCCGAGACATCGATTCTCAGCTGGTGGCAAACCGACAAGGTTGTCACAAAGGACACGAGTTGGCGTTCTAGCTTTGGAGCTAACGGCAAAGAGATGAATCAACATTCGTAATAGTAGCTGAAATGAGATGAGAAGTACGTACATGGAGTCAATTACTCATCGCTAACACTGAACCATTTAAATGGAGATATTCCCTGATCTATGAGGAGATGAAACTCAGATATTAGCTACGACCTGTTCACTCGCTCGCTCGCTCCCAGTATCCGCAAGAATTTATCAATTGCTCAATATACTACTATATGCCATGGCCAATAGTATGTATTCACATGTTCAGTTATGGCTATGAGACACTGACTTGAATCCTTGGGGCAGATACACTCACCACAGCGCTGCCTACGACAACGCCGGGCCCGTGTGGATCGAACCCGGTTTGCACCGGGATAGGTCAAGGCGCCCTTACATACTGGGAGACACAGACCTATGATACTGAAGATATTACCGGCACATTCGTAGTCGTGGAGATAATCAACACCATTTCTAACACCACTCGGCTCTCTACCATCATGGATGGCCTCCCCGTGAACTTTACACCCCCTCCCACGAACTCCGCTGGAACACGGACTGCTGATATATCATATTTATTCAACGGGAAGTGGTTGACAACTACAGTGTAAGTATGTTTGGCTAGAACAACTGTAGTCTTTGGTCATTCGTATAAGACCTCTGATAGCTAGCAGAACATACCCCACACCATTTCTGGTCCTGCCAGACAACTACACTATCACGGGAGATTATGAGCTGGATAGCCCCTCCGGAGATTCTAGGTGTGTTAGGCACGCGAATAACACGTACGAGATAACTTCCAACTCTCAGCCTCATTGGAGCCTGGATGGCACAAACTGGAACGTATCCGCGTACTTCGATCCGAAAGACCCTTTGGGCTGGGGATATACTTACTTGGGCTCTAACAATAAGACCCAATCCACCATCCCGGATCTACTTGAGGTGCTCCCTGATGATGACCCTAACATGCCACACTCAGTGGTCCAGAATTGCTCGTGGATAAAAATGGTCCCGCTACCGTATGTTGTCTCTATCGATCCTAACTGGCGCGTCATTGGATCAACTTCGACAATACATGAAGGGGCAGATTCCGTGGTCCCCATATCAAGTGTAAATTCGGTTCAAATATCCATCACCCCTGCTGTGGTTTCGTCCCCAATCTTGACCAGCCCAAACACTGTGAATCTCGGCCCTCCTTCCGAAACAAGAATAGTTATCACAACCAAGCAAGAGTCAGCTACTAAACCAGATACAAATCCCACCCAGGCGATCACACCGAAGCTGAATTCAGCTGTCAGGCCGGACTCGACTGCCAAGCCAGACTCGACTTTCAAGCCTGATTCTACAATCAAGCAAAACCCGACCACCAATCAAGCTACGAGTGCCAAGCAAGATGCGACACTAAAGCAAGACACAACTGGGCTCGGCCAACAGACAACCTCACACCCTACAACCCTCACGAGCGCCACTCAGGCCCCTGTGACGGTCTCTCTTGGTAATACTCTGGTGGTTTGGCCTTTGTGGGCAATAATTGGGATTTGCTGTGGTATCACGCTGAACGCGGCAATGTAGGTGAACATGCCCTGGAACCAGGCTACTAAGGAGACGGCGGAAGTCCTTTCACGCCTTGCATATAGTAATGCGGGTAACATAGACATTTCTAAAGCTTTGTCCATCTCTTAATAAATAATAATCCCCAACTCAATTTTATCCAAGAGACTTTTCAGATTCAGCTGGCAGATGTTTTGATTCCTCCTGTTCAAAAGTTTACGGGCTGTTGCTTGGAGATGCAGTGATCAGGCGATTGTGACCCAGATGCCAAGGATCTAATAAGTTCAGCTGCTTTCCAAACAGTTCTGGACCGCCAGGCTCTCAAAAGCAATGTTAGTCAATTGCTCCAGAATCTAGTTTCTCCCTCCCAAGTTGGCACGAGGCTGTTATCTAGACTCTCGTATTTAACACCTGCCTTTTACGAGGATGTCAATATTGTCTAAGTGGGCTTGGCCAGAACAGTTCATGGCTGTTCTTCATAGTCAATCACAGGATTATATGGCGGAAACAGCTGCACTAAAAATTTAGCCCACACACTTGAGAACACAGCTACTCTTGGCTTTAAATTCAGCTATGCGTGGACTTACGGAGCTCAATCAATGTGGTCGGTGTTACGACAAGTAGTAGTCAGCTCGAGACCTTGGACACGGTTATGGACTAACGACACCCCGTGCGACCACGTCCTTCGTAGCCCAAATTCTCGGTGGCCTTGTTATTTATCGTTCATCAAGCTTACAATTGCAATTTCCTAGTTTATTTGCAGTTGTTTAGCAACATTCACAGTTTTGATGATTTAATCTACAATTTGTACAATATCCAGACCCTGGTGCCCATTTATAGGTGGCTTTGAGGTAAGAAAGGTCTCTCAAAAGTAATTGCAGATCTATTATGATTTATATAGTCTTCCTTCGCCTGCGACTAACATCCGCTGGACCTCGCCACACCCCAGCATATCCATACAAATGAGCGCCCGTAGCCATGGCTACGTAAGTCTACCACAACTCGACCATTATTCATCAGTTACTCACCAATTTCTTCAAACTGATTCAAGTAGTTGTAGACCTGGGTCCGGTAAAAAGCAGAACCTGTTTGAGGTGCACCAACCTGGTATTCCACTACTCTTTACGCTTAAAATTACCAAATAGGGGATATCCATTCGTCACCATCTATTATGTTCTATCTCCGTGAATCAATGGATGAAAACCTGTCGATGCAGGGTGTTAGGTTAGCGCTGCTCAAAGCAGCCACTGCACGTGAGCTCTCTCCAAGGGAACTTCCCCGCGCATCTTGCAACCTCGTTATCTGATGAAAACCTTCGTCATTCTAGTGCGGAAATGGAGGCTGTTACCCCAACTTGGTACAGTATCCCCGCGGTCATTGGTTGCACTGGTTTCTAAGAGTTGGCAATGATCGTCCAAGGCAGACAGCTTGGCTGGGTGCTACAGCATATTGGAAGTGGCTATGCCAGGCTATGGGCACTCTTCTGAGATATCTAAGCAACGAATTGGGTAGTATAATAACCACATTCCTACCATGCTTTCTTCTCCAGGTCCTTCCACCAACCCCGAAGACTCATCCACCATCTCTTAAAAGCATACACAAATAGAATCTTCACAATTAAAGAATATGACAGCCTTCACTAGCGCGATGTCCGGGTTTGCTACCTCAAGCTCGCGCGGCATAACCACGTTCATCGGGGACAAGAAACGCGACGAGGAGCTCAAAGCATTTAGGGAGAAGCGCGATACCTTGGCCCAGGCCTCAGGGGATGAAGAATACGTTGGGGCTGCTGCTGAAAGCCAAAACCCAGCAAAGCCCTACGATGCGCCACCGGCCGCCCATCAGAACATAACCGAAGAACACAAGAAGCCATCCCTGTCACAGCGAATACGACAGAAATTTTCGAGCAAGAAGGGCAAGGCTACCACTAGCGTTGTGATAGCATGACTAGCTAAATTTATTTGGTGTGGATTTATAGGGAACAATATTGTCGAAGTATAGGGAGAAATACAGCGATCTTTGTTTCTTTTATTTAAACCCCGTAACAGACACACTGTGCCAAGCAAGTCTAGTGCGTAGCCTGTAACAGAACCATTTCCGCACTCAGCGCCTGAATTTCAAGTAGTACCATAGTTATCCTCTTTCAAACTGATTGACAGAAACTCTTCCATCGGAAGATACTACTGTGTAAGTTAGCTATCTGTAAAATCCTAAATATTTAAATGCGGCATGGTCGATTTCATCAAACCCGTTACACGGTCACACTTCGCCCAGCAGGGCCATGATGTCACGCCGCTCTTATTCTTGTATCCATGAAGATAAGCGAACCCGCTTACAGATAAGCGATTACGCTTACAGAGGTAAGCGGGAGGGCTCTTTCTCAATATGAGCGAAGTCGCTCGGTGATGGCAACATGTAATGAAAAGGAGGTGCAGAGTTCCAATCCGTCGGTATATAGATAAAAATAACGAGTTCCGTGTAGTGATTTGATTTTTCCTAAACGACTCAATGGCGCTGTAATAAGTTCCTGTCATTGCTGCATGCACCAGATCCCTCCAATTGTGTCATCGCCTGTCGAAAGATCCCACGCCGCTGAATATGCCCTCTACAGAAAAGGATGAGCTCAGGATCTTCACTCCGGTCGGAATGCTGGGCTACGGCTTCAATGAAGCCATATTCTGGACCACGATCCGAAATGGTGTCGATGCCATCATTGTTGACTCGGGTTCGACGGACAGCGGGCCGTCCAAGCTCGCTCTGGGCACCACCTCCTGCCCACCAGCTGCGTACACGCGAGAGTTGGAACTATTCCTCACTGCTGTGCACGTTTATAAGACACCGATAATCATCGCCAGCGCTGGCGGAGACGGGACGAACGCCCACGTTGACCTCTTCGTTCAGCTGATCGAGGAGATAGTACAGCGGCGCCAATTCCGTTCCATGAATGTTGTAAAAATATATGCCGAGATCGACAAGCATCTCATTCACCAAAAGTTCTCCAAGGGGGATATAAAACCCTGTGGATATGCAGTGCCACTGCTCACAGCCTCCGACATTGATGATCCGCCACAAATCGTCGCTCAGATGGGCCTCGAACCGTACCTCGCGGCCATGAAAGAGCACCCCGATTTCGATATCATCATTGGTGGTCGATCCTATGATCCCTCTCCGTACGCTGCCTTCTGCGTCTATCACGGCTTCGAGGACCTTGGGCTGGCATACCACATGGGTAAGATCATGGAGTGCGGAGGGATCTGCACGGTGCCCAAGAGCAGAGAGGTCGTTGCGGTGGTTCGGCGAGACAGCTTCGGTATAATACCCTGCAACCCGTCCGCTCGCTGCACTTCTGTCTCGGTGGGCGCCCACACACTGTACGAGAAGACCAGGCCGGATATCCTAAAGGGTCCCGGGGGAGAGCTGCAATTAGCGGAGACAACTTACGAGGAGCTGTCCGACGGCCGTACCGTGCGGGTCCGAGGAGCCCGGTTCGTTCCTGACCCACCAGGTAGCTACACAGTAAAACTTGAAGCAGCGCGAACTGCAGGGTACCATAGTATCTTCTTTGGAGGCTTCAGTGATCCCATTCTGATTGCCCACAGCGACATTATCGTGGAGATGGTCAAAGAGCACGTGGCATCCCTGATCAGTTTTGACTATGATCTCAAATTGACTGTGTACGGGAAAGCGGACAGCATCAGCATGTTCCCAAACTCCAACACTGAGATTACACAGCCTGCAAGCTTGGCCATCTGTGGCGAGTCCAGAGCCAGCACGCAAAACCAAGCCAACCAGGTCGTCAATGCAGCGCGAGTTGCTTGCATGCACACGTCTTATCCCGGTCAAAAGGCAACGTCAGGCAATTTTGGGATGGTGTGCGCTCCGTTTGAAATCCCCATGGGACCGGTATGTGAATTTTGTGTATACCACCTCATGGCTGTGGAAGATCCCATATCTCTGTTTCCGATCAAATTTGAGATGATTGTAGGCAGCAACAACGCATCGCGCGAGGATATTGTCCCACAGGAACTTGAAGTACCAAAGACAGGGACAAATGGGAAGAAATCACAACATGTTGGGCAAGAGTTACCACCCAATTTTAGCCTCAATCCACCGCCACCACAGGGATACGCATATTTGGGCGAACTCGCCTCGGTTATCAGGTCGAAGAACTCGGGCCCTTACGAGATAACCTTCGACGTCATGTTTGCCTCTCCATCCACGTACGAGATGGTCAAATCAAGCGATGTCCTCTCCGAAAGCACGGTTGCAACTCTATATGGGATCGATACTTCCGACGTGATTGCCGCTTTGTGGTGGAATCCAGCAATGGCTTTCAAGGCTACCCTGAAAAGGCCTATTGTTTCGGGAAGTTTTGGAGAAACCGACACACACGGGAGCTGCCAACACGTCAAGCTTATGTACCTCAAGGTCCCTGTAGACCCTTGATTAGTGAAGGTGAACGATCTAATCGTGCGCATGGTGTGAGTGTCAACAATGATTTACTTGGAGATAAGTAGTTATCTGTACGACAAAGGTGATAAGTATAAGTGTATATGTGCGTGTGTGCAGTAATATACACAGCAAATTTTATATTCATGAAGTGGATAACTTCGAGTTAGATTCCGGTCGGTCAAGCAGTTCCAACCATACTCAGCCAGTCCGCCGATATGTCTAGGAAGTCAGGGTTCCCCCAATCATCGCCAAAAGCAAATGTGTCCAAGAAGGAATCGAAGTTATCATTGCTAGATGAATCTTCTTGGCCATTTGGTATAGATCCAGGTAATATGGGACTGCTTTCTTCGAGAGTAGTCGCCTGGGCCTTCTGAGCGCGAAGTTGTTCTTCACGTCGGGCTCCACGCTTCCCTGTCCACAGGGTGTCATAAAGGACACTAGCTGCCATTCGAGATGTGACAGACATAAGTCTTAGCTTCTTATCCTGCATGCTTCTCTGCCCGCTAATAGTCGACACTCCCGAGATTATCACTGGGGGATCGTCCTGACTCTGGTTCGCCTGCTTAAGTTTCCGGAGAAGAAATGTAGCATGGGAAGAAATTCTCGACCAATGGTCTTTTTCAAACAGAGACCAGGATTTCATGAGAATAATTCCATCCTGCAAACCATGCAGAAGCTCATTTCTTTGAGGTGATCCATGATCCTCCATATTTGCGAGCGGTATGGCAAATATTACCCCGTACAAGATGGAATATTTCATAAATGCAGGCCAAAATCTGCTTTCTTGGGTTTTGGAACTCGCAATCGAGCTTAGTCTGGTACAACAACTGACTGCCTTCCCATATATCTCGTTGGAAGCAGCATCAATTTGCATCATTTGATTCGTTGATACCTTACTCACCAGGACAAAAGAATAAAGCTGAAGAAGCTGTGCGTAATAGAACAACTCTAAGTATTGTGGCCATGTGCTTGTGAAGCGCTCGTGTATATCAATCAACTCAGATTCAAATGCTCGCACCACTGGCAAACAATCTGGCAGCATGCCATCAGATGCGTATTCATTGTCACCGAGGGCAGCGAGGGCCTTTGTTCCCACGTAGGTCAGGGACAGTTCCCCGATCAATGGCTCGGCGATCAAAGACAGGCGGCTTCTCGCTATCGTGGACAGAACAGCATGGCCAGGTTTTACTGTTGAAGGCAACCCTAGTTTTGAGGCAACACTACATTTCGTAGTTAGCAGATATAGTTAGAAAACACTGGGTGCATAGCATACGAATGGGCCGTAGGAATGGCCGAGGGGATCTGTCTTACGCATAGTCAATTATGAAACATCCAAACCACACTCTCCTCCTCTCCGCCTCGTCTGTGCCTTGTAAGGGATTGCAAGTCTCGGCGAAATCGCCTGGAAATGCTGGTCTGTGAAGTCCCAATTGATAGGCGATCTGAGTTGCCAAAGTAACATACATTGGCGAGGGGTCATTAATGGTCTGCTGGAAAGGGAACGGCCAAGTAGCCAATAGAAGGAGCGCCTGTACAGTTTCAAAGCTTCGGCTCTGGGAGGAGTACAGATTGCCTGCAAGCCGGCGAATGGGATCAACAAGCGTTGCGAATAGATTTGAATGCTGTGCAGATTCTCGAGAGGCAATGGCCAGCACCGTCCATAGAAGGAGCTTGTTGGCATTGGCTCTGGTAAGAAACATATCATGGTCGGGAAGTATTGGGAAGTACGGGTGAAAATTCTTATAATATCTGTGATGCGAACTTAGACCCCACGCTGGAGAAAGAAGTCTGATGATAGGAGCTTACTCTGCAACCAACGCTGTGACAATATTAGAAGGCAACTCGAAGCCATCTATCGTTTCGTAACGAATCTCTTGGGGAAACTTCGACGCGATCTCTCGAATGTCGTCCCCTTCAACCAATGACCGATCTCTTTCTGGAAGCCTGTCATCAGAAGGCGTGGATGCATCGCTGGCAGGGTTTGCCTTTTGCAAGCTGAGCTCATGACGCAACTGCTGAACTTGCTTCTCTAGTGAATCCAAGCGTCTAAGATTCGAGTCCTTGGTTAGTTACTCGTGGATGATTTGGAAATCCCGGATTGCATACTGTTTGTGTGCGGTCCTCTTGAAGTTAGGATCAATTTTGCAGGGATGACCGGATTTTGCACATCGCGAGCACGGCGCCGGGAAGAGCTCAGCAGCATCACACTTGAACTACAACAAGGAGGGAAGTTTTACTCTAGTTAGCGAAAAGGCATCATATTTGGAATTGGCATAGATCTAAGATAGGAAATGGATGTTCTCAGCTAACTTTTAACTGACGGCATTGAGTGCACACAGAGCCTTTTTTATGTCTCTGTCGAGCAGGCGGCGTGTGGCTGGCTCGCAGACCGCTGCTTCTCATAGCGTCAAGAGTTCCAACACCTCCCCAGTCAATGGCATTGGCAGTTCGGGGGCCCTTGTTGCAGAGTCTACGGCACGTTTTAGAAGAATAGGACGGACCGAAGGCTCGAAGCAAAAAAAAAATGGCAGCAGAAACGAAACGCTGTCAATCTAGTCCATTGATGTTGTACAGGGAAAGGTCTAGCGTAAAAGAGGTCAAGTCGCAGACCTTCCCTTTAAGCGACTTAGTTACTCCACAATCACAAATCGTTATAAAGTGGAGGGAAGGGTCAATGATACAGTGTGGTTTTCCCATTTCCACACGGTACTGTAACACACAGAACACGCCTTCTCCGCTAGAGCATAATAAGTCAACTACTTGCAGGTCGAGGTATCGTCCTACGAAGCTTAATATCCTCGAGACACAACTAGTTATACAACAAGACAGAAGATCTCAAAAAGTCAAATCTCGGTAAGGGCACGGCAGAATACTTTCGGTTTTGGCATATCTTTGGCAGCCGTAAATCATACCATCTAAGCAATCAAACTTCCTACTATTCCCCAGGTGATATCAACCACTTGCCCAAGAACTGGATCCTCCTCATCACCAAAATTGAATTCATTCATGGAAACTGAGATCTTCACCTGTTGAGACCCGCCACCGGGGACTGGTAGAAGTATCCACGACGCCGGGTGAGGCTCGGGAGGGTTGGCAGGTAGGCTTACGATATCATTGTGCACCCACCAAGCGGGGAAGCCATCGGGGATCTTATGGTACTCTCGTGATGGTAGCCAAGAGGCGCCCCCCTTGGCTGCACCTAACCCACAGAAGTAATCTGGCTCTCCGGGATACAGGAGCGTCTTGGACGAGTATTGTGGTATCAGCTTCTGTTTACTGTGCTTACCGCAGAGGACAGTAAAGTGGACTTGTTTCGGAGGGGAACCGTGAGGATCTTGAGGATTGATCGTTAATATCAGCCCAGCCCTTCCCCAGAATTCATCGTCGCCATTTCCCAAGAGCAGGCGGTTCTGTACATCCCAGTTCTGGTGAGGGTAAATACTAGTAGCATGCATGCTGAATTTGATATCATTTCCTGGCCGTATCATGATGGCATTGCGGCGGCTATACCTCACTAGGACTTCAGGATCTCCCACATGTATGCTCCTCAGATATTGAGGGCTTGCCACTCCGCTTCGCATAGTAAACTTGGAGTGGTGATCCAGGATGAAATCTGGGCGATCTCGAACAAACGTGCTGGATCCAGTCTGGACTAGCACCAAGGCATTTTCGGCTCTGGACTGGGAGTGTTTACACCTCAGGGGTAGGATGTACCGTCTCTCTGGAGGGCGCAGAGCTTGAAAGTCACCGATGAAGGAGATGGCGACAATCTCCGACATTCTCAACCCGTTGTTAGTAACGGTGAATTCGTTTGCGTAGCTCTGCTGTCCACCGGTTCCTGTACCGACCAAGTCACGGCATCCTTGAAACTCTTCAGGCGATTTCGCCAGGAACCCCCGGAAGCGGGGCCGCGGCTCCAGGGCTTTCCATGATAAGATGGACAGGTCGTTAGACTGCTTCATGATCTCCTCTTGGAGCCGAAGGAACGCGCGGTCGCCCTCTCCGTAGATGAGCGGCATGTTGACACCAAAGATGCCGAGGAGGCAGTACGCCATGTCTTCCCTCCGAGTCGTCGTGCGAGCAGCCGCCCAAGACATCCGGCGACCGACCAGGACGTCTTCACACGGCTTAGCGCCGCTGAGGACCGGGTTTTCGATGCCCGTGATTTCCGAGAGCATGTCTCGCAGGCTCGATTTATCCCCTATGGGCTGCCAGAGCCGATCGTAGAACTCCACGTTGGCTGGAGCGATCAGCTCTTGCAGCGTCCAGCCACGGGTGATCCATCTGCACTTTGCGATAGCATCTTTGAACGAAGGCGGAGCAGGCGTCCCGGGCGTGACCGTCCCCGAGGCATGGTCTCGGAGCGTGAAGTCAACGAGGTGGACGTAGCAGACCTGGGATCCCCTGTACCACGCGAACATGGAGTTGATGGCCTCGGAGAGCTCCGCGCTGCTCTTCTTGTCTATGCAGATGGTGTCCACCCAGCAGTACCGAAGACCGGCCGCGAGGGCCGTTCGGCACGCTGCCTGGATCTTCTGAGCGCCGGCTTTCCCCGCCCCGGCGCGAAGGTCATAACCGAAGGTCGCCTCCTCATCGCCCCAGGTGTGCGAAAGGATAGCATAAGACGGGACATCCTGCAGAAACTCCTCCAATTCCAAAGTCTGGCAATTGATGAGCCACATGAGGGCTTCGGGATTAAATTCTACAAAAATCTACAGATAGTTTTCTATGGCACAAGAACACATAAAAAAACAACAAGGCTGCTGGCGCTTCAGGAGCACCATCAGAATTGCGCGACAGCTTGTACGGCTGAACCAATTACAGGCACTTTGTTGGTAGCGCCAATGTTGTCCTGCGCGCACCAGTCCTTTCTTGGGTTACCTCAATATGGACGACATCCATTCGTCTTGCCATCAATGAATACATCCCACGCCTCGTTCATGAAATCTTCATATCTATATTTATGTATTGGTGTACATATTTACTTCGGTCTTGAAGAGTATACTAGAGCATACATCATTCAGGGAAAGTTTGTGTTTGCTTACCTCCGCGACATGGCTGCAGCAGAGGGTTTAGTGACCAAGTGCCAAGGACGTAGTTTGAGCCTCTGCTTCAATATAACGTTAGATAACAATCCAAGCGAACGCCTTGAGGGTCCATACTCGCGTACAGGAGCTGACAGTGAGCACCGAGTATGCCTTGAAGTAGTGAGCGCCGCGCGTGAACGCCACATAAGAAAGCTGCCTTTGGTAGGTTCACTGCATACAGCGGAATGGGATCAGCTTTTGTGGGTTGGGGCAAAAGTGTGGCGGGGTTGTGCTAGTGAATTACGAAGCGGATGCGGCTGAGCCAGGAGCGCTAGAAGGCATGTGGCACAGTGGGGTTGTTTGGCAGCCTTAAACCCCCCGTTCTATTTTTGCAGCTGTGAAACGGTAACAAGGAAAGACGGATGACGATGGCGATGGGCGAAGGCGATGCAGGCCTTGCCCGTTCCTGTGACTGGATACGGGGTACGGAGGCGACATGTTAACCGAGAACGGAGGCAAGGAGAGAAGCAGGATAACGTTTGCCTCTCGGAGATAGACCCTGCGATTTGATGTCTCCCAACTTCGGACATCAGTTCCTCACTTCCTGAAATTTTTAGGTATATTTTTTATGTTTATTTTTGGATTTTTACTCTTAAGGAGAGGATGTGACAATTGACTTCAGAGTTTTGGTGGACTCCGGAACCCGGCATGCTGACAGGAACTTTGAACTTTGTGGGGGCGTGGAGCAGTGCTGAGAACAGATAGTTTGAACCATTCGGGCAACCATACCTTTTTGCGCGCTCAAACAAATACATAGATAGGTTAGGCATTGGCATGATCATACCTAGCTGGAGCAACCGCTGCGCAAACAGCCGCTGGAAACGGGGCCAGGAGACGTCCCCGTACGGTGCCTCCGAGCACGGCTGCGGGCTTACCAGTCGAACGTGAGAGGGTTTTCGTCAAGAAACGCAGCAGCCACCAGCCTCCTGGTTTCTGTCTCATGCGGAAGAGGTCAACACAGGCCACATGATGATGTGCAACGGGCTCAGCATTCCTCAGCGTGGCCGAGTCATTGATTGATTGAAGGATGCCTAGAACCTGGAGAAGTCTAGAACCGCCACGCAAGGGAGGAACGGCTGGAGACAGGTGGTATGGTGCAGAATTTCGCTTCGTGCAGCCCAGTCTAACTACCGTTCACATGCGGGCCATGCAACCCTGCTACCCGAAGATTCCTCGTGGCTATGTCTCGAGTAAGTAGGCGATTGACTCTCATCGCCGCCAGGAAGGTGGGCGATTTGCGTCTAACTTAATGCATGGCATATACCTTTGGAGCCCTCAGAAAGAAAAAAAAAAAACCAGTATCTAAAGAAAGTGTAAGCTTAAAACAGGATGCGATTCTTGCGAAGCAGCCAATAACATGCCAGATGGATGCTTTTGCCCCTATGGGGATCGGAGATCGCTGGCCATCCCTATTGCTCAACATCACCCCAAATGCGATGTGAGGGGAGTCGACGTCACTCTTTTTGGGTGTGGAATTTCCGTATGCAGGGGTCGAGAGGGGCCGCGGGTTCACTAGCCTGTTGGCCCATTTTTAGTTAAGTTCAATGCTGATGATCCCATGGTTGCCCGGTGGCTCTTGGGCAAAGCTCCAGTTATGGCCCATAGTTGACGAGCAAGCCTTCACGCGGTGGTAGCTCCTTGGCTTGAGCAGCTGTCGAATCCAATTGGGATGCTGCACAGCTTTGCTTATTCACTACCTCCAGCTACACCTGGCTAGAGGTGTCGCTAGTAATAATAGAAGCAGTAGCAAGGCCACACAGGAAGCCAAAGTGCTACGCTACTATTGTTTGGTACATAACCTTACAGACGGACTGGAAGATCTGTAGCACGGATATTGGGGGTACCACAAATCTCTAAAGTTAAGCAGTGGGTGCACGGCCAAGCGCAAGCTCCCTCCCATCGAGAGACAGGCAGGCGTACGGACAGAAAAGCGAGCCGTGAGAGATCCTATCATATGGGCCATGGATTCTCTCCCTCCACCCCCCGGTGGATCTGCTAAAGGAGCTTCCCTTACTGGCGGGGGTGGCCGGCGGAGCCCTGGGCAGTCCCAGCACCGACAGGCCCTAGCTTGCTGGTTGGCCGCGTCTGTTACACCCCACCACGTTGCTGCGCCCACCTGGTTTGCCTGATATGAAACACGGCCAGTCCCTTGATTTTCCTGCAATCTGACCTTCCCACATCCAAGGGGCGCCCCCTGCCTTTCAATCCAGTCTAATTCTCAACGTGAAACCAAAGTCCCCAGAAGCTGTCTGCCATCATTGCCGCTTTTTTTTCCTCCAGCTCGGGACCCAGCGCCGTTCGCTTCCCATTCTCCTACTCGCATCGCATTCCCTCTGCCTGTGACAAGCAGGGTCGACCAGTCTAGACACCAGAGGTAAGTAAGTTTGTGTGGTGTGTGGGTGCGCCTGGCGCGCGTGCGACAGAGCAGCGCAACGGGGAGAGAGAAAGAGGAAGGGGAGTGTGAAGGGAGATGTTGTCTTTGTGCGACTCGGCAGCGCGCAGCCAGTGTGTTGCTATACCCAACCACGGCCGAGCTTCCTGGTCCGTTGGCGCCGGTCAGGTTACCAGCACCAGCAGGACGCATTGAACTTCCCTTACCATCTCGTTCTCCTTTTTTTTTTTTTTTATACCCCCATCTTCCCAAAACCCGTCCTGCTCCTAGTAATCTCTAGACTAACCAGGGGGGTGTCCTCTTTGGAAGTTCAGATCCATCGCACCGTCTTGCGCGGGCCTATCTACTCGGTACATCAGCTTGCCTTGGCGCCCTCTCTCTCCACACCACGCCTGCCGCGCGCCTTCATTCCAGTCCGAGGTCTTATCCGTCGACGTACCTTTTATTCCCAATCCCAACCTTCTCCAGACATTCTTCTCCAGTCCGGCCCCTCCTGTAACATCCCTGCGTGGGACAATCAGACGCCATGGCATATAATCGTTTAGGTAAGTTTCAATGCGCATTTCCCCTAGGTCAACCCATCCCTACTATATCGAGCCCTTCGCTGCTACCCCTAAGTGGTCTTCACCACGTCATCTCTCCCTCGATTCTCTTCTCTCAGCAAACCTACCTTGGCCGGTCCACTCTTCTCTACATTGTGCTTCACTCCTTCGTCATTGGCTCCCTCCGTACTCGCCGTACCAAGCAGTCTTCCCGGTGGTTGTCTTGTGCTGCGGTAGTTTACGTTAGCCCGGCTGTGTTCTTGACGGACCGCCCAACAAGGAGTCACATATAGACGAAGGGACACGCATTGCGTGTGGCGCAGACGGCTTTATTCCTCTACCTGTGCCCGCCGGCTTATAATCGTGGTTTTTTTTGTTTGAACCGCTGGTGTGTTGGGAGTGTTTCTAACTAGAATTGACGTCTAGACGACGATTACTACGATCCTACTATGGACAACCACAGGATAGGCGGCGCTCCGCGGAGGTCCCCTTCGCCGGGCCACCCGCTACAGCACGGCTACCAGCTGGACGACGTCCCGTATGGTCAGCACGCGGCAATGCCTACACATCCTAACCTCGACATTCCCACTGCGGGCAGATACACACCAAGCGATCATCTACCTCTGAACGCCGCCCACTCCATGGACAACATGTCTCAAAGTCCCTACGGCCACGGCCACGACTATAACGGCTCTGATTATGCTGTGAATCCTGAACAGCACCACGATTCGTACTATAACCAGCCCTACGAACCCCAACCCGAAGAGGTGACTCCTTACGATGAGCACCACCCAGGTTACAATCTTGAGGACCAGCATCCAATGCTGCAGCACGAGGATTCATACGCTGCCGGTCAGGCGCAAGAGCCCTACCGTGATGAGCCTAAGCCTGCTGGTGGTATCAAGCGGTGGAAGACGGTGAAGCAGGTTCTCTTATACCGAGGCAACTTGGTTCTTGATTGTCCCATCCCCCCAAGATTGCTGAACCAGCTCCCGCACGGCGAGCGCGACGAGTTCACCCACATGAGGTACACGGCTGCCACGTGTGATCCCAAAGACTTCTACGACGAGAACTTCACCCTCCGCCAGAGGCTGTTCAGCAAGCCGCGCCACACCGAGTTGTTTATTGTCATTACCATGTACAACGAGGACGACATCCTCTTCGCCCGCACCATGGTCGGTGTGCTGAAGAACGTGGAGTACATGTGCAGTCGCAAGGACAGCAAGACCTGGGGACCTGATGCGTGGAAGAAGATTGTTGTTTGCGTCGTGAGCGACGGTCGTGCTAAGATCAACCCCCGAACAAGAGCCCTGCTTGCCGGTATGGGTGTGTACCAGGACGGCATTGCCAAGCAACAGGTCAACGGCAAGGACGTCACGGCCCACATTTACGAATACACGACACAGGTTGGTATGGCCATCAAGAACGACGTGGTCCAGCTCATCCCCAAGAAGCAACCCGTGCAGATGCTGTTCTGCTTGAAGGAGAAGAACCAGAAGAAGATCAATTCCCACAGATGGTTCTTCCAGGCTTTCGGTCGGGTTTTGAACCCCAACATCTGCGTGCTGATCGATGCCGGTACCAAGCCAGGAGGCAACTCTATCTATCACCTCTGGAAGGCTTTCGACTTGGAGCCCATGTGCGCCGGAGCTTGTGGTGAGATCAAGGCCATGTTGGGAACTGGCGGCAAGCACCTTCTCAACCCGCTGGTAGCCACCCAAAACTTCGAGTACAAGATGAGCAACATTCTCGACAAGCCTCTCGAGTCCGCTTTTGGTTTTATCTCCGTGTTGCCCGGTGCTTTCTCCGCCTACCGCTACGTAGCTCTGCAAAACGACAAGAATGGACAAGGCCCGCTGGAGAAGTACTTCAAGGGAGAGACACTGCACGGCGCCGACGCCGACGTCTTCACTGCCAATATGTACCTCGCTGAGGATCGTATCCTCTGTTTCGAGCTGGTCACGAAGCGGAACTGCCATTGGATTCTGCAGTACGTCAAGTCTGCCACTGGTGAGACTGATGTGCCCGATACCGTCACTGAATTGATCCTTCAACGACGTCGTTGGTTGAACGGCTCGTTCTTTGCTGCCATCTATGCCATTACCCACTTCTACCAATTCTTCCGCTCCGATCACTCCATTCTGAGAAAGCTCATGTTCTTCTTCGAGTTCGTATTCCAAACTGTCAACATGATCTTCGCCTGGTTTGCTATTGGCAACTTCTTCCTGGTGTTCAAGATCCTGACGACCAGTCTGGGAGGCTCGGATCTGCTGGGCACCGTTGGCACCATTCTTGGCGTAGTGTTTGAGTGGTTCTACGGAATATCCCTGATGTGTTGTTTCGTTCTGGCCCTGGGTAATCGCCCTGCCGGTTCCGGAAGATTGTACACTGCCATGGTCATCTTCTGGTCTATTATTATGGCGTAAGTGGAAAATCTCTCCCCCTCTTGCCTTGGCATCATCATCATCATTATCATTATCATTATCATTGTGCTAACATTTTCCCAGTTACCTCTCATTCGCTGCTGTCTTTATTGCCGTTAAAGCTGTTGAGGCTCAAGTTGCCGATGGTTTCAACATTAAGGAACTTTTCCAGAACAAAGTGTTCTCGTCGCTCATCGTGTCTACCGTATCCACTTACGGACTATGGTTGATCGCATCGCTGATGATGTTTGATCCCTGGCACATGGTCACTTCCTTCTTGCAGTACATCTTGCTCACACCAACTTTCACCAACGTTCTCAACGTCTACGCTTTCTGCAACACCCACGATATCTCCTGGGGTACCAAGGGTGATGACAAGCCTGATGCTCTGCCTAGCGTCGACACCAAGGACGGCAAGGGTAAGACCGACTTGCCGGATGAGGGCGACCTGAACGCAGCGTACGAACGAGAGTTGGCGGTCTTTGCCAAGAAGCACGTCGAACCCAAGAAGGCCCCCACTGAGTCACAGCTCGCCGAGGCCCAGCTGGACTACTACCGATGGATCCGGTCCCTTGTCGTTATCATCTGGATGATTACCAACTTCGGCCTGTGCGCGCTGGTGCTCAGTACCGCTGGTATCGAAGACCTGACCACGAGTGCCGAAGACGACACGGATGCGCGTGCTTCTATCTACATGACTGTGGTCCTGTGGAGTGTCGCCGTGCTGAGCGGTATCAAGTTCATTGGTGCCCTGTGGTTCTTGGTGGTTAGAATGTTTAGAGGTGTCTAGGGTGGCGCCTTGCGGTGCTCTACTCGCGGAAGCTGGACATGGGTTATCGATACAGTTATCTCGTGCTTTGCTTCTGCGTTCTTTTCTTATTTTCCTTTTTTCCCAGAGGTAGCGCCTTTATTCATATACCCATCGTCATGTCATTCTAATGAGAACATTCCAAGACCAAGAAAGAGAGACGACTCCCGCGTTGTTGAAGGAAAGGCCGGCGCCTGCGCGAAGCGAAATTTAAAAGAAGAAAAAACAAAACAAACCCCCGTCCCGAACGGGGTGTAAACTATGGCGAGGATCTAATTCATTTCAGATTTGAGGGTGCATGAGTCATTCTCAGAACCGCTATCCTTGATGGGTAGGGGATTTGGATGTACAAGTTTTAGCAGGATAGCTCATGGTTTTGCTGTACAATGAGTGGCATAAGGACGGTGTTCGGGAGTTTTGACCCAGAAGTCGCTGTTGGTGCAAATAAACTTTTGTGTTCATGATATTCCAACTTCTACGAATTCGATACTACTGCATGATTTTGTGCTCCTTGTGATGTGAGTCGACTCGGTGATTAGGCCTGCAAGTGAACAGCAGGAAGCTGGCTAGAACTCGGTGATTCAACGACCACAGGTAAAGGCTGCCGGGTAATCCATGCCGTGTCATGAGAGTAAGAGTAGGTAGACGTTGCTCAGTATTTAGCGTTGGTCCCTTTCAGGCAGAAATGGTGAACCACTTCAATAAGTGCTTCAACTACGTGAAGTGAAACCAAGGATAGCCCATCGCGAGTGCCACTACATACCATTAACTTTAGACACACTCGGTCTCTGGCAGTAACGAAGAAAACGCACTCACTGCCGCGTGGTTGCAGCCATCGTCATCTGATTCGTCTTATCCCGCGTGTGGCTCACACATGGCGTATCAGTCACATCCGAGGGAAGATGGTATCCCCGATGACACACGAATTTGTAGGTCACAGTGACACGCAACATAAACCATTCTGAATTGAAAAGGTTCACAGTCGGATTGATACCAACCTCGAGCTCATTCGCGATATGACCTGCTCGAGCGAATACCCCTTGCCGCTTCTAATGCCAAAACGTGCATGCGGGAGTAGGTGGTGGCACTGAATAAGGCTGAACTTATGCCATGCACAGGAAATTATCTCAAACAGCTCGTGGCGTCACACCTGACCCTGGGGCGGTAGGGATCGTCAGGCATCGTTTCTAACCGGCAGCTTACATTGGCTATTCGGGGAGCAGCCCAATCGTGATTGGCTTGGGAGCATCACCAGCTGAATTGTGGCCCCCAAAAGAAAACTGTCGTTCAAGTAACTATGAAAAGTAAGCAAGACATTGCGAGAAGAATATATACAGTAGAGGCGGGTTCCCCCCGACCTTGCCTCCAGCTGCGCTCCCTTCGCGAACACCTTTCACTTTCGGAGCCTCGTTCGCTTCGTACGCAGCAGCTACTATGGCTCACCAGGAGGAGATCTCGCCAGTTTCGTCTGAACAAAGCGCAGCTCATGATCACGATCCTGAAATGGCAGCACACAAAGCCTTCGAGCGTGGGCAGTGGCATTCGGGCACTATGCCGGAGCACGAGTTCTCCGGCGCTGCCTCGCAGGTCTCTATTCACGACAAAGGCCACATGGGGGCTGCTTTTGCGTTCCCCGAGCTCAGCACGCCTGCACCGTCCTCGAAGCCGGGGCCCCGGGAATCGCGATGGCCATGGGGGAAGACTGGGGAACAGAAGCTCGCCGATAATTTCCATAAACAGTTCAGCGGAAAGCGCGGCTGGGACGGCCGCTTCTTCTATAAGCCGTACAAACCCGACCAAGAGATCAACGACACCGCTGGGCTCAGTGAGAAGGACTACGGCGGAACACTGAGCAAGGACAAAAGCACCGGCAAGTTCGAATACCGCAACCAGTTTGGGCAGATGAGTTCCAAATATAGCGATGTGGCAGTCTACCTCTCGCCCACGAACTACGTGCCAAAGCGGCTGCTCGTCCAAGCCACCGAATACGTCCTCCGAAATCACCGCGCTTCCGGCGACTGGAGGCGGAAGAAGCTGACCGGAGACGTGCCGGCCACCCTGAGGCTTTCAGAATGGGCACTCGGCCCGTTTGACAAAAGGACCAAGTGGGGGAAAGTGGAAGGGACCTTGCGCCTCTTCCTCGTATGCGTGCCCCTTCAACTCTGCCTAGCGTGGCCGTTTTCCTCGTCCTGGGACGATGACGACGTCGTCGACGAGTATACGGACTTTCCTGGATACCACTGGCAGTGGGCGAAACATGCCATCAATCCCCTGGACCAAAAACCCGACCCTGACTCTCCTGCCGTTATCGAGGGCCCCCAGCTCCCATCCACCCGTCAGCGACTTATACGGCCACGCAATCTCGTGGTGCAACAGCCAGATGGCAACTGGTCAGTGGATGGCAACGCTCCAAAGGGCCAGAGGTATATCTTCATCAGCTATGCCGACAAGTCGTTCAGCTCCGATGAGGGCCGGCAGCGGATACAGCGCATGGCCGCGAATGCCGCACTCGAGGCAGGCTATACTGCGTACTGGCTGGACTTTCTCTGCAGGGCTCGCGAGAAGGGCGACCTCTTGGATTCCGATGTATACCGCATGTGCGACGTGATCCGCGGGAGCAGTAAGGTCGTGGTGATGCTCCCCGACGCGACGGTGGAGAGCAAGAAGCACTGGGGAGCCCGCATGTGGACTTTGCCGGAGGCACTTCTCGCCCACGGTGCTTCGTTGTCCTTCTGCACGCCGGTAGGTGACGACGGTGACCACACGACAGAGTCCCTGACCCTGGTCGAGATGACGGCGGAGGTGTGGGACGACCCCGAAGACGCCGAAGAGGACGGTGGGCCCACGCGGCTGCTCGCCGAGCACTACTCCAACGAGCTCACCTTGAGCCGTCTGGAGCTGTTCACCAAGGCACTGGACGCGCTGGCGCGCCGGTCGGAGCGCGACTACAAGTTCTTCACCCCGAACGACGTGACGTACGCGCTCATGGGCCTGCTGCACTACCGCATCAAGCGCGACGATACGGATACGCCCTTCCAGTCCCTCGCGCAGCTGTCCCTCAGCAACGACAGCGACTGCATCATCGAGCGCATGATCTCGCTGTACCCCCAACCGGGCTACGACTCGCTTAACCCGTTCCGGGCGCTCGCGCGGGAGGATCTCTTCCACACCTACCTCTGGAGCATCGAGCCCACGTGCCAGGTGGTGGGCGTGGCGTTCGAGGACAACACGATCCTCGTCGACAGCTGCCGGGTCATGCACATCCGGTGGAAGGGGTTCCCGCGCACGGCGGTGACGAGGGACTTTGGGTTCCGCAAGCTGCTGGCGACCATCTTCGTGACGTCGGGGACGTGGTGGTTCCTGCAGGGCATCTCCCTGGCCGTCTACTACGCACCCTTCATCTCGACGGCCAACGCCGACGCCAAGGTCCTCCACGTCATCGAGTGGATGGTGGCCGGGTTCCTGTTCGTGGCGGTGCTGCTGAGCGCCTTCGGCCCGCTCTCGGTGCGCCGTCTGTACGGCGGGCAGGTCCTGCAGAGCACGAGCAACCTGGTCGGGTTCGAAGGGGTCCTACCGCTGGCGGAGGTGGAGCGGTTGGTATTCGGCAACAATAACTCGCGGCTCTCATACGATGCCTCGTCGACGCCCTTCATTGAGTCCACACGCGACCCAGTCCTGCGCAAGGGCACCGAGCCCAAATGGGTGGCTAACCCCCTCACCGCCACCCCTTCCCTGCAAGAGGTCGAGTGCCGAATCCCGCGGGGCCATCGACTGTTCACCCTTGTGGACACGGGCGAGCTGAGCGTCAGCATCTTCAGCGCCGAGCGGCCGCCCACAGTGGCGCTGCTGGCCGGGCGCGAGGGCGGCATGCTGCGGGCGGTGCTGTGCAGCTGGCGCTTCGAGAACGACTGCCTCTACAAGGAAGCCGTGGTCCGCATGCCGACCAATGTCTACGAGGCCGCGTCCCCCAAAGGCTGGCTCAAGCTGTGTCTAGGCACGCTGGATCAGGAGCGGGGCCGCGAGCGGGCCGTCCTGGCGAAGAAGAGGGCAGCACCGCCCACGGGGGTGGTGGTACAGCCTGCCATTCCCGCTGTCGTAGTCCCGGGTGCTGCGCCGTTGTAAAAAGAGAAGGTTTTGCTTTTGTTGCCATAATGTATCATACTTCATGAGTCTAGTTGGAATGGGAGAAATAGCTAGATGTACACGGCACTGCGACCTACTCGACGATAATTCTTGTTTGATAATTAGTGGAAACCATGGGGGATATAATCTAGAATTTATTGAAGATCGATATAAATAGTTGTTCCATTCCCTTTCCCTATGACCCAAACCAAACCATCAAGCATCTTATTATCCTCATGTTTTTTCACCAGGTATATAAGTGCCCACCCAGTGTAACCCTGACATACTAGTAGTCCTAGTTACTGTAACTTCCCCTCTGGGCTCGTGCGCTCAACCTACCCCAGATTTGCCAGCCGATGCCGGCTTTTTGCGCTAAGATGAGCCAATCAACACCACCCAATTCTAATCCCGAAAATTTCACTTCGGCCCCAGTTTGCAGCTCCGTGACTATTCATTCCCTGACTTGCTGCTAAGGTCATCCCTCCTTCTCGTAACTGCTCTGACGGTCCTAGAAAGTCATCTTCGGGGGCAATTGGCAAGCATGAGGGCAGTCGAGCTCGCCTGTCGCCGTTCCACGGCTTTCAGCGTAAGTACCTTCCCAATTCCTGTGCTACCCCATCTGCTCCGAGCCCGCTCCCGCTCCTGTCTCGGCCCGCCTCACCTCGCTTCGCCTCGAGTAAAATCATCGTCCATCAAGCTCACGCGCGCATTTCTTGCACACATACACAGCGCCTGGTGGCCAATTCCCGTCTCTCTGGCACGCGATCGTTTGCGACGCCTTCGTTCGATACCTCGAACCCGCGGATCCCGCCCTACTTCAAGATCCTCAAGAACTATGAGAAGGTCCGCGAGGTCCTGGGCAAGGGCACCGCCCTCACCCTCGCCGAGAAGATCCTCTACAGCCACTTGGACAATGTCGAGGAGTCCCTCCTGACCAACACCGACGGCGGACGTAACATCCGTGGCAAAGCTATCCTCAAGCTCAAGCCTGACCGCGTCGCCATGCAGGACGCCTCTGCCCAGATGGCCCTGCTGCAGTTCATGACCTGCAACCTCCCCTCCACTGCCATCCCTGCCAGCATCCACTGCGACCACTTGATCGTCGGCGAGCGCGGCGCCAAAGAGGACCTCGAGGTCGGCATCAAGACCAACCAGGAGGTTTTCGACTTCCTCGAGTCCGCTTCCAAGAAGTACGGTATTGAGTTCTGGCCCCCCGGTGCCGGCATCATCCACCAGAGCGTGCTGGAGAACTATGCTGCCCCGGGTCTCATGATGCTGGGCACCGACAGCCACACCCCCAACGCCGGCGGCCTCTGCACCATCGCCATCGGTGTGGGCGGTGCCGATGCCGTCGAGGCCCTTGTCGGCGCCCCGTGGGAGCTTGCAGCACCCAGAGTTCTTGGCGTGAAGCTGACCGGCCAGCTGAGCGGGTGGGCGTCGCCCAAGGATATCATCTTGAACCTTGCTGGCCAGTTGACCGTCCGCGGAGGAACCGGCTTCGTGATTGAGTACTTCGGCGCAGGCGCGGAGACCCTCAGCTGCACGGGCAAAGCCACGGTCACCAACATGGGGTAAGCAAATTGAATTCCGGGGAGTTTTTATTATGACGATAATCGATCGTACAGAATGGGAGTAGAATATGGAGCAAACCAGCTAACGTGAATTTCCGCACAGTGCCGAGGTTGGTGCGACGACATCGCTGTTCCCCTTCAGCCCGGCTCACGTGCGCTACCTCGAGGCTACGCACCGCAGCGACGTCGCCCAGGAGGCGCAAAAGTTCCACGATATCGTCAAGCTGGCTGCCGACGAGGGCGCCAAGTACGATGAGGTCATCACTATCGACCTGTCGACCCTGGAGCCTCACATCAACGGACCCTTCACGCCAGACTTGTCGACGCCGCTGTCCAAGTTCAAGGAGACCGTCCAGGAGCAGGAGTGGCCCGAGAAGCTGTCCGCCGGCCTGATTGGTAGCTGCACCAACAGCTCCTACGAGGACATGACCCGTGTGGAGAGCATGGTCCGCGAGGCCCTGGATGCCGGGCTCAAGCCTGCTGCCCCCTTCTACATCTCACCCGGTAGCGACCAGATCAGAGAGACTCTGGCACGTGATGGCCCCTTGGAGACGTTCAAGCAGGCAGGTGGCACTCTTCTGTCCAACGCTTGTGGTCCCTGCATCGGACAGTGGAAGCGCCAGGATGACCTTGAGAAGGGGACCAGCAATGCTATCCTCACCTCCTTCAACCGAAACTTCAAGGGTCGCAATGACGGTAACCCTGGCACCATGAACTTCTTGGCTTCCCCCGAGATTGTGACTGCCATGGCTTTCGCCGGCAGCACCACCTTCAACCCCGTGACGGATTCCCTGCCCACCCCCTCCGGAAAGGAGTTCCGCTTCACGCCGCCTTCCGGCTTCGAGATTCCCGCCCAGCCCTTTGCCGCAGCTCGCCCCGAGTTCCGCGCGCACGCTCAGGCCCCCGATGCCTCTGTCCCCGTGGCCATCTCGCCCAGCTCGGAGCGTCTCGCTCTCTTGGATCCCTTCGATCCTTTCCCGGCGTCTGACCTTTCCGGTCTGCGCGTCCTGGTCAAGGTCACGGGCAAGTGCACGACCGACACTATCTCGGCTGCTGGCCCGTGGTTGAAGTACAAGGGCCACTTGCCCAACATCAGCACCAACACCTTGAATACTGCTACCAACGCCGAGACCGGTGAGGTCAACGCCGCCTACGACCTGGACGGCTCCAAGCACACTATTCCGGAGCTGGGCCAGAGGTGGAAGGAGGCCAACCAGCCCTGGTTGGTGGTAGCCGAGCATAACTACGGTGAGGGTAGCGCGCGTGAGCACGCCGCACTCCAGCCGCGGTACCTCGGAGCACGCATCGTGCTGACCAAGAGCTTCGCGCGCATCCACGAGACCAACCTCAAGAAGCAGGGCGTCGTGCCCTTGACCTTCGTCAACGAGGCAGACTACGACAAGATCGGCGCCTGCGACGAGGTCGCCACCGAGGGCCTGTACGATATGCTGCGCAACGGCGGCAAGGGCGATGTCACCCTGCGGGTCAAGAGCCACAAGACCGGCGAGGAGGTCGTCATCAAGACCAAGCACGCCATCTCCAAGGACCAGGCCCAGTTCATCCTGGCGGGTAGCGCCCTCAACTTGTTGAGCAAGATGCAGTAAGGCGAGCAGGAACTTGGATTAATCAGGAGACGAAAAAGAAAAGGGGGGGAGCAAAGGAGAGAAAGAAAAAAAAGGGCACAGGAAATGGGACACAAAAACAAAACAACTAGAGAGAAATGGCCCCGTTGGTTATTTGATGTTTTATTTTTTCTAACTTTTTGTTCTTTTAAAGGCGCACTGCTGTATATACCACGTCCATAGGAAACTCTAGATGGAGGAAATCAGAAAATCCTTACCATACGCTGACGAGTAGCTATTATTTTTGCTTGGTTGTTGTGATAATTGTACTCACAACCTTGTGGGGAACTTTTCCCGGTGACTGGATAAAGCACCTATTTCTGAATAAATGCAGTAGTAGCGTGATCTAACATGAATTTACAATAGAACTATCTGACATTGAACTATCGTGACTCAAGATGTATTTGATGGTAGGATTGCCTTATAGTACTATATCGAGGAAGCTTCTCTGAACCTATCCACTAAGCGATGCACAGATCATGGATAATCCACCCTACGAAAGAGCCCAGATCCAAACTCAGGAGTTACAGCCTACGTGTGAACGAGATAGTCGAGTTCAAAATTATATCTTCAGCTTGTATTCAACGCATGCGGTTTCCTGTACACCGCACCCTGACAAAGCATTGCCAGAGACATTCGAGGTCAACTTATATATGCCCACCCTGCCGATATCAACGCGATGGACAATTTCTACGAGTCGAACAATATTGTCTTCTCATTTCCGTTCAATTGTAGCGCTTACCGACCGTCTGATTTTACACCCTCAGTGGCGGTTTACTAGAAGATAAGTGCTAGTTAGTCTCTGAGTCGTGGTTCCTATCTGCACAACACCTGTGCTATCGCTTATGTGCTATTTTGTAGGATCTACATTCTGATTATAGTATACCAGACGGGCGCTTTAAGTCAGGATACTGTGCATAATAATCATACAGAATACTATTGTCTCGAAAGGCAGCTTGGGCGGTAAAGATGGTTGGAAGAGATACATCGAAGCCGCAAACGCAGCATCAATGCTCTGGCGAGCGCCATGCCTCAGACACTTTTCGCAACCTCAAAACACACCATTGCTATACTTGCAGCGACATCACAGTTCAGGTTGTTGGCATTCGAGTGTAACGTTTCGTTATATCTGTGCCGCAAAAAGACCAGGTTTGTTATTGGGCCATAAGCTCGAAATTCCTGCTGTAAGCACACCAAAACTGACAGGATGTACTTTTCAACACGTCGCTTCTATTCCTGACAAGATGGCTAGGATCAGGACAGGTGCTGCCAAGAGGGGGTTTCACGACCTGTATATCGAATTTCTGGGCGCCCCTCACCCGTTCTGGCGCCATCCAGCAGCTTGTGTTCTGTCGCCGAAACTGTCCCCGCGTGCGCATCCCCATCGGCTACACACTATCCCGCGGGTATTTGGGATGGCACAATTACGAAGCGGCCATTGACAAGTTTCGCGGCAAGCGGGGCTGACAACTTTGACCTGGGTCAGGAGACAAGCCCATTCTCTCTCTCTCTCTCACACACACACACACACATTCCCTCGCTACCGCGCTTGGCGCTTTCGGCGAAAACCAAAAGCGGTTGACGATGATCTTTATTCAAGTTTTAGGTGATGAGAAGAACTGAGTTGATTGAGTATTTTCTTACTTTCTAGAAATTTCTATTTTTATTTCTATGGGATCTCCCCCTCCATCCGAATCCCGCATCTTTTTTGCCATACCAACTTTTCACTAAGTTGAACAGCATACCTGTCAACTCTAGAATGGGAAACGAAAGCATCCCTGCCAATACGCTTGTGCTTACCGCTTCGGTACTATTAAGTTTGCTTTTAGTCGCCCCGAGGCGCGCAAATTGGGAAATTGGCCCAAAAGCAGTGCGGAACCGAGATAAGGAGGACCTTCCCAGCACAACGCCACTTGTTCTTTTCCCCCTACCCATCGATGTATGGACCAACTAGTTCCTCTCGTCTAGAGATAGCAGTGAGCGTGGCAGAGCAGGGTGAGTAATTAACCGGGGGGGTTTTTTATTTTTTCCCTCTTCCCATCTTACTCTTTCTCTCTTAGCTTTATCTATCGGACTTTTACTGTGAGAAAACAAGTACATCTTACCTGTATGCATGGTAGTCGCATTTGTCTGTGATTGGGATTATTTGCTCGCGATGCAGGTGTCGGGATATTGAACTATCTGCGGTTCCTGGGCACGGCATGCACGCGTTTCTTTAGGGAAATAATAATACGAAACGAAGCACCCAACACGCACAACCACAGCGAGCCAGGACCGGCCGCAACATTGTCCGATCTTCCGGCGGGTGCGCACGGGCCAGGCCATACCCATCCAGGAGTCTCTATCGGCTCGACTGGGTCTTCGTAGCGGAATCTTTCAGCTACTGCTACTCGCTCTGGACGTATCCTGTCTATTCTATTCCCATCCCGTCCCATCCCATCCCAATTCATTTCCTACGCGCCAGTTTCACCTCCTCCTCTTGCCACCCACCCTCTCTTGTCGCAGATCTCTGGCTTTGCTAAAACCCACCCCGCTTTGCCACCGCGAGTTGCGCGCGCACCTGCCCAGAGAACCATGATGAGCTCGTCCTAGCCACGGTCGGTCTCCTGTCTGGTCTGCGGCCCTGCCTGCATATTGTGCGCGCGTCGGTCCTCCCTAGACCCTGGGGGACCACCCCCGGGCGCCGCCAGCGGATTCTCTAGCTGGCGAGGATTCAGCCTATGACTTTTGGGAATCCCGACCCCACAGTCGCGCAATGAGGTGCTGCTCGCTGTTTATCACTAAACAACACATGATCCCCGAGCAACTCGTCCAGACTCAACTCGAGCTCATAGCGCTTAACCAGTAAGTCGTGCTTGTCTTCTTTTTTATTGCATCTACTATTTCCCCCCTTCTTCATCGGAATATTATTCTATCTACGATTGAATTTCATTGCGCGCTCGGGCGCTTGCGTGCAGCCCGCGTAATTCCTCCGTCAGTGATGACCATTTGGTAAAAGGTCGGACTTGCTCGTACGCCACTTCTGGTTTTGAACTCTATATCCACTGGTAGCCCGAGCCACACAACACACGCTTTCTGCGTGCGACGTTTGGCTCATCTTCCTCCTCTCTTCCTTTTTTTTAACGTCACCATCCACACACATGCCGGCGCGCAAGCGCACTCCATCGGCAGGTTTGTCCTTGATGTCAGGATTACAACGAATCGAGCCATTTTGATTTTCACTTGGTCTCGTGCGCTGCAATAATTGGAGCCCGGCTTCGCATCTCAACCCTCCCATCAGGGTCGGGCCAAAGGCCGCGGCGAATAGAATCAATCCCCTCTCTCTCCCTCCAGTGCGGTGAAGACAACGAAGCCGTTGTGGTGAGCTGAATGACGATCAAACATGAAACTGAAAAGATCTGAGACGGAAACGCAATTATCACTACCCAAGCCGGCAATTTATTGCCTTTTCTTGAGCGCGTGCGCAAGATACCCTCGGGCTTCGTTTCTTGTTTTTGTTTCCTCGAGTATCCATCAAAAAAGAGTTTCAATTGACAAAATAAAGAGACAGGCCTCAAGGTCTTCTATTGCACCACTTTGAGTCCAATATTATCAGCCCGAGTTGAAACTAGTACTTGGCTCCAAGAGACTTAATCTTTTCTTACGATGTAGGTATACCCTGTATTTGGTATTTTGACGGGCTGCTTCCGGCCGTGTCACACTCCATAGCCCACGATCATCCTAGTATAGCCTCTCACTATACTTCGTGAGCGCGTTGAAACACTTGATAAGGGAAGTAAGTGCTAACTGTCAAATCTAGTCTGCAATCGTACAATGGTGGTGGGCCTCCCGCTAAGAAAACCAAAAACCTGTTTAGTAGACCGAGCAACACATTGTTGACTATGTTCTACCACAGCTTATCCATGTCCAGCAAAAACTCATCGCCAGTTATCTCGTCCAGAGATTCTTCGGCGCAATCATCTGCGCAGGAGACATCGCTGACACGTCCGAGCTCGTCCTCAAGCCTACATAGCAGTGGCTTCATGGGGGGTAAGCTCTGCAGCCACGACGGCTGCCAGAAGATAAACTTGACTGCTGGCCCATACTGCACCTCCCATAGTCAGCAGCACAGACAGTCTGACCCTTACGGCGAACGACCTAGTTTTGTTAGATATCCATCGTCGCGCTCGATATCAAATCCTGTAGAGCCAGGCAGTTACGGGAATGACCATCCCTATCCGGGAAAGCCTGCCGCGATGGATACACGCAGCGCGCATTTGTACAGCACGGTGAATGGGCCCTACCATTATGACAGAACTTCCCCTCCTGAATCTCACTCACCAGGCAAACCGGGGAGGATGCTCAATGGGAGAGTCGCGAGGAAGTCCGTCTCAGGATCCTGGAGATCGAATGCTGCGGCTTCTATCGGAAACACCATTAATGTGGCTATGTCCACGGATGATGAAAGTGCGAAGGGTGCCTACACTGCAGCGCCACAATTTGCGGCAGGGCCACCTTTCAAAAGGCAGCGTGTAACAGAAGACATTGTAAGGAGCCACTCGTCGGACCATTTGTTTTCACTGGCCAAGAATGGACCTACGAGAAACAGCGAGATGAATGAGACAAAGCAGGAATATCCGGGCGGCGCAGAAGCCAGTCGTTCCAGCAAGGTGGCGCCCTTGCCATTGGCGAATGGTGATTATCACACGACTCTCAAGAGCCGAGTTCATGGGACCTACGGACCGCAGCTTCCATGGATTCAAAATCGGCACCCGGAGGATGGTCGCAGTTTCGAAAGAAGCCCGAGCTTTTCGGGGCCCACACCAAGTCCGAATCCACTGTCAGCTGCGAGGCCCAGAGACAGTTTCTCACCGACTTTACATCAGAACAGGGAAGCGCAGGCGCAAGACCCGAGGCATTACTACCAATCAGCGCCGAGCTCTCGAGACGGCAGACCAATGCCGCCGCAAGCAGCGCCGCTCCGTGATATGGCCAATACCACTCCTAGGCTCCCCCTCCCTTACCAATCCCAGCTGCCTGCCAATCACTCGCCGCGGATGGCAAGCGACCGGATTGACGGCCACGCCTTTCTACCATCCAGGGAACGTGCTGTAGCCGCGGCCGATAATTCCCATGATCAACAATTCAGAGGTCCGTCACGCCAGTACTCGCCCGCACCAGGAGCATCAGGAAGCTCGGGAAGAACAGGGATCTCGGCTTTGGTGCATACCCAGCGACACTATAGTCCACTTCCAGAGGCAACCGGGGTACCCACGCCTCCTTTAATACACAGCCCATATATGAGCAGCAATCATAACCCACTCATCGCAACAAGCACAGCGTTAGTAGGCTCCAAACCAAGTGTGTCGGAACCTCGTCCGGCCCCAGCGCGGACCGATGCAAGTGGCAATTCTGCACCAACAAGCTCCATGCACACGAGCAGGCATCGCCTAGACAGCGATAGCCGAATCCAATCGCGATCCTTTACCGATACTTCGACTTTGCCATCAAGGTCCATGTTGCAGTCAGCTACGTATTTGCGCACATTATCTGTAGCCGAAGGGTCATCCTCGAGTGTTTTACCTCAGTCTTGGAACCAAAAGCGTTCCAACGAAGCAACCGACACGTCAGTACTTACCGGCAGTCCAGGCCAGGGCGACAGATCCCACCGATCAGGACAAATATTGAACGGCGCAGGTCATAGTTACGGTTACGGTCCCGGCAGACTCCATAATCATGCCCAGGTGAGGTCGAAACCGTACGAAATATCTCCCGGTGTGAAGACAGTCCCGCAAGCATCTTCGCAGAGGCCGACAACGGCAAAGATTATAGATCTGACTACCGATGACTCTGAGCCTCAGTCAGAACCAGTTAGCGTTCAAACACCGCGCAGAAGCTCTAGTAGACCTGATGTTCCAAAGAGCTCCCATGAGAGCGATCTATTGAGCGCCAAAAAGGAAATCCCCCGAAGTGCAAAGAGTCCCGTGGGGCAGCCGAAAGGCTCCCTGCCGCCCCAGCAGCAGCCAGATGCACCCCCGGCTGTCCACGATAGCCAGAAGTTCGATTCGTACATCTACGGTGCTCCCAACGAGCCAAACCGGCCGGGTAGCTCGTTATACGACCTCCCTGAGTATGGGCTATCCGTCAATCAGAATCGCCGCGAGCCTCGGTTTGGGCACTTTGACCCACGCATACATTGGACGTGGGCGCGGACGCCAGAGTGGTACGAGCGCAAGCAAAAAGAGATCGCGGCGCGAGGAAATCGAAAGTCCAAAGATAATTACGGACAAGCAGTTGCTCGTCTAGCCCGGAAGATCGCGAAGGAGGGTCCGCGCGGGGTGAAGTTGCCGGACAGAGTTCGCGAGAATCCTGCTTGGTTGGCTGCGGCGAAAGAGCTGGACGACATGGCGGAAGACTACCACGAGGAACAGCGGTCCGACATCCGACGCCAGCGGAAGGACAAAGCCGGCGCTGCGTTCAAGAAGATGTTTCCCACACCATATCTAATGATATTCAACGGCAGCGTAGAAGAAGCGGCGGGTGCCCGTAAAAGTGGCGAGGACGAGACAATGAGAGACGTCTTATGAGACGTCGCGAAGTAAGCGACAAGCGCCTTGCATCCGCCGTTAGCTCTGTTCTCTGCATATTGTGGCACTTCATGCCGAGTTAGACCCAGAACGATCGCAGGAGCTGGAGGGGGGGGGATGACTTGGATTGAAGACGTTCAGGAATTCTTGGACGATGTAAAATTCACGCGTGCAAGCCAACAACAACGGCTTGTGTCCTCCCGCTGTTCTTGGTCCATGATACTTATATTGAGGGGGTATTTTGTTTTTTCTCTTGGCCATTACATCCCATATTAAAAAAAATGGCATTTGGCTCATCCGCGAGGACTTACACGACGACGGTGCTGGCGAGTGGAATTTATTTATATATGAGATCGGGCGGGAACGGCCGTGCAAACGCCACTGCTTTAGTGCCCGCCCATTGTGTACTACGTAACCTTTGAACTTATTACAGAGCTTAGCAGCATTGAGCCTTGGAGCTTATCCTAAATGGGCAATTGCGCAGGGTTGCGCCGTAGGTAGTATAAGCGCAGCGCAGTCAGTCAACCCTTGTAACGGGATAACATCAACACACACGAGCTGCGAGTCGGCTTTTGTTCTGGAAACCCCTGGGTGTTCATAGAAGAGATGCTTCGTTTTTTTCTATGTCGGGGATCTTCAAAACTTAAATAAAATTAAATCAAACAAATAACCAGACATTACCAATCCAGGCGGGAATGGTTGGTTGGCTGACAGGCACACGGGCTTACTAGCATTGACAGGTGAGAGACCCCGGAGTGGCGTGAGCCGGGGCGGGCGGGTCCCTCATTTAGCGGGCACCCGCATGGCATAAACGGTCGCATCCGACAAATCACACCACCATCGTGCCAACATCAGCCCACATACACATACTTGAGAAAATCCTCGCTTTCCCTGTTCCAGCCGCCCAAACAAACAAAACATGCCATTTCACGGCTCCGGGATTCGTTCGCTGAGTTGAGGCGTTCTAGCTTTGCGCGTAGCCAGCTTGGAACAGTCCCCGTGCCTGTTCATCGGGATATGGCATGATTTTTTCTTTCCCTTTAGTGTTGCTCTATACCCCTGCGTAGTCCGTGTCCCAGGTCCGAAGCCCGGGTCCGGCGGGTGAATAAGCGGCCACGATCAAGCCTGGGCAAGGGGGGGGAGGGGGAAGAAGAAGGTAAGAGTGATTCCATAGAAGGTGTAGTGTAACTAGGGGGGTGGGTTCTTTTCTCTGGTTTTCGTGTTTAAACCTGGCATGTGCTTCTGCTTCCCTCGCTTGCTGTGCTCCTACATATAAGATCTGGGGGCCTGCCCTGGGCTTCCTCTATCCTTCCCATCCTGCTCACCCTCATCATCATCATCGTCGTCGTCGTCATCACAGTGCATCTGCCCCCTTTTTATATTGGCATACCTCCGTACACACATACGACCGTAGACAGTACATCGTACACGATAAAAACAACCATCTACTTCCTCTACCACAATCCTACGAAACACTAATTCAGCCACCATGAACGCCCAGATTCTCCGTCGTGCCGCCCTCAGCAGCTCCGCTGCCATCCGCACCGCTGCTCCCCGCCGGTTCGCCAGCACCAGCAGCACCGCCCCCCAGTCTGCTGACTGGGGACGCTTGTTCATGGCCCGCGGAAAGCAGGTTGCTTTGTAAGTCTTAAAGAAAGATCTCGAGAAGGCTTCGCTCTCTCTACTTGCAACTATTGTTGTAGGGGGGTTTGTGCGGCTACGAGAATGAATGGATTTGGTTTTATGGTGCTGACTTTTGTGTGTAGCTTCCTCCCTACCGCCGCTGTGGTCCTGGGGTGGCCTTATGCCGCCTACAAGGTCGTCGACTTCATTTCGAGCTAAGCTTTCCTCGACTGAACATATGCAAAAGGAGAATAAACAATGAGCGAGAAGGAACGCTCGGACATTAAATATATATATATATATATATATATATATATAATATATATGAATGACCAAGAGTCCAAGGACCTTGGAGGCACATACTATTCCAGGAAGTCAGGGTTGAATCAATACACTGACTTGCGAGAAATATACGGCGTTATGGGGAGTTCTAAATATAATCACTTTGATATCATCAGCATTTGAGTTCCTAGTTCTATAGCATTGCTTGAACAGAACTCGGTTAGGCGGGCGGGAATTGGACATTATCAGCCCTTGGATAGCAAGGAGCATATTTAACAATACATCTTTCCTTACCATTTTTTAAAACAATGTCTGGAACTTTTCCACACCGTGACATTCAGACAGTGTAACGAGCACAAGATTTAGGAAATTGAATGCGATAGATACAAAGGTACATTCGGTGCTTTTCCTATAATCTCTGACTTGTACCGTATATCTAGTCATGATCTTAAAGCTATATTGCATACCGTGTCTCTCAACTATGCACGCTCCCGACATCACGTTTCTGGGGTCTGGGGATCTTTCGTTATCCACTGATCTTTGCGACAGTAGGGTAAAATCTCTTCGATGCAATTGGCCGAAACAATTTCCAATGGGCGTTCATATAGTATGGGATAGCACAATATAAACAAGCTAATAAGAGTCGCTCAGCTCCCTATTTACAGGCGTTGGGGGGGGGGTTTCGGCAGATATCCAGGATCTCCTTTCTCGGCTCGATGTTTGCTCATCTGGGGGATCTTCAGCAAGGCCCGTGCAGGTGTCTCCTGCTGCTCGTCCAATTTATACATAAGTGGCAGTCGCGGTGGGTCCCCAGATATGGTGGGCCTAATCAGGCTTAGCGGACTCACCACGCCCCTGCAGGAGAGCGAGAGAGCTCCTGAAGGTGCCAACGCGTCGTGATTTCTTGAGCTTAACCCCATAGTTAGCACCACCAGCACACTCAAACGGCGACTACCACCAACCCCCCTCTCCATCAGCGTTGTGCCTCTTGATCGATATCTTGGCCCTCCGACGAGCTGACGACCTGCGTACGCCACCTCGCTCTGCTCTTTCTGGCCCCCTTGCCCCCCCCGGCACGCTGATAAGGGACCCTCGCACTGACCGGGATCGAGCCCACAACACAACCACCAACAAATTAGTCGTTCGTCTTTGCCGTCCCGAGATAGCTCGAGCAGCAGGGAGGAGCTTACCCAGAGGGAATCGCAGCAGGCGCAAACCGCGAGAGGAACGAGAGAGGGTGCCCGGCACCACGCCACAGCAGCCAACATGACAGACTCCTTGCACAACGCACCCATAGTGCTCGATAACGGCTCCGGCACGATACGGGCCGGCTTCGCGGGCGATGACTTGCCGAAATGCTACTTCCCCTCGTGGGTCGGCCGGCCTAAGCACCTCAGAGTCCTCGCCGGAGCTTTAGAGGGCGATGTCTTCATAGGGCAGAAGGCCGCTTCGGAGCTCAGAGGCCTGCTCAAGATCCACTACCCCCTGGAGCACGGCATTGTCACCGACTGGGACGACATGGAGAAGATATGGGAGTACGTCTACAGCGAAGGTCTGAAGACGATGAGCGAAGAGGTAAAAAACATCCCAGATCCCCTCCCCCCCCCCCCCCCCCCCCCCCCCCCAACGCGGGTGTCCCATACTTGGACGACGCTCTCCCCCAATTCTCTCGCTGGACCTTGCAAGTCTAATCGCGACCTTTGGTCCTCCCTTTAGCATCCTGTCCTTCTCACAGAGCCGCCGCTCAATCCCCGCGCGAATCGTGACACGGCCGCGCAAATTCTCTTCGAGACCTTCAACGTCCCGGCGCTTTACACATCGATCCAGGCCGTGCTGTCGTTATATGCCTCGGGTCGCACGACGGGCTGCGTGCTGGACTCTGGCGACGGCGTCTCGCATGCCGTCCCCGTCTATGAGGGTTTTGCCATTCCATCGTCCATGCGCCGCATAGATGTTGCGGGCCGCGATGTCACCGAGTACATGCAAACGCTGTTGCGCAAGAGCGGCTACATCTTCCACACCTCAGCCGAGAAGGAGGTCGTACGCCTCATCAAGGAATCCGTCTGCTACGTAGCCCTGAATCCCAAGCAGGAAGAGAAGGACTGGGCATCTGCTAAGCTCGACCAGAGCAAGATGGCCGAGTACACCCTGCCTGATGGCCACAAGCTCAAGATTGGCCAAGAGCGCTTCCGCGCCCCCGAGATCCTCTTCGACCCCGAGATTATCGGACTCGAGTACCCCGGCATCCAGCAGATTGTCACCGACTCCATCAACCGGACGGATTTGGATCTGAGGAAAGCACTGTTCAGCAACATCGTGCTAAGCGGTGGTAGCACACTGACCAAGGGCTTTGGCGACCGTCTGCTAAGCGAGGTCAAGAGACTAGCGGTCAAGGACATGCGCATCAAGATCTTTGCACCCCCTGAGAGGAAGTACTCAACCTGGATCGGAGGTAGTATCCTGGCTGGGTTGAGTACATTTAGAAAGGTATGTTCGCCCCCCTTTTTCGCCGTCTTAACTCTAGAGACGTACACTCGGCCTCTAGATTATTACCATTTGCTGGGATATACGTATACGTGTACTGACTGGAGACATTAGATGTGGGTCAGTATTGACGATTGGCACGAGAATCCGGATATCATCCACACGAAGTTGACATAAAAGGGGATTTTTTTTTTTTCACTCTGCGGAGTCACTAAATTTATAAAGTCTACAAACACCCGCGCCGCCAGTCTGGGTCAGTACATGTCTCAGTCCTGTGTACGATGAACAGGGTCCTGGCGCACTGCGCACAGTCAGCTAGCCAGGTGGGGGGAAGGGAGGGGAGGGGAGGTTTTCTGAAAGAAGAGGCAAGCCGAGGATATGAGTAAAGGTGGTTGTGTAATGGGAGCACGGCGAGAGAGCTGTCCAGTTTAGACTGCCCTGCTGGGCTTTTGGGAGTTTTCAAGGTGCTATCAGCTTCTGTGTGCAGGACAATGGAGCTTAGTCGTTCTAAGTAGAGAAATGATACCCATAAAGTCAGAAGTACAAGACGCAGGGCACCACGAGTTTGAGTGCATGTCTAAATTCTTTCTCAGTCCTAAGATGTTCAGGGGACCACTGGCATCAGCCTCCAGTCCGTTTGCATACGAGCTGCCGCGGCCAAATCACTCTATCACCATTCATGACAAGCCAATTTGCCCGCTCCCCTCACCAGCTACTAAATTCCATCCCCATTTCAATATTTATATGGTGTCGCAGTAGTAGTGAAATGAAGATACTGAGCGGAATCGATCTATCTATAACTACCAAAGAATACTAGAGACGGTTCTGTTGCGCATATATCACCAATTGCAGCAACCTCGAAGCTATACCCTTCTCGGGTGGTGCCTCGCTTCCACACCGCACAGCCACACAATATTGGCAACGCTTTGTATCCGCGTAGGTGCGGAGAACTTCGGGTGTCAGTATTTGTTTACTTGCCATTACACCGTTGCAGGTGCTTTAGAGAGATAATTCGGAGCCGTGCAATGAGGGCGTCGCAGTGCAGCGGCTGTCTCGAAACGATATAATGCCAAAAATAAATAAAAAGAGCCTTTCCCGACCTGCGCGATTCTGGCGTATTTTCCAGTCCGGAGCCAGCAGAGAGTCTGCCGCGACCTCGGGCGGCTCGCTGCAGCCTTACCAGTACGAGCCACTGCCGGCTGCAGCCAGCACTCGAATTGTTGAAATCCAGCCCTCGCTGGATGATCCTGATGCCCCTCTCCAATGCGTCATCAAGGCAATAAATGTAGCCGAAGACCCGTACTATGAAGCCATCTCGTATACGTGGGGAGGGCAACTGCGCACGGAGAAGCTGATGGTGAACGGGGGTTATGAAGTGAGCATCACGCGGACGATATATGACGCTCTGCATCGCTTCCGACAACGTCTGGAAGTCCGGAGGGTCTGGGTTGATGGCATCTGCATCGATCAGGACAATGATCAAGACAAAGGCCACCAGATTCCTCTCATGGGCCTCATCTTCCAGCGAGCGTCTCGGGTCCTGGTGTGGCTCGGTAATGAAAGCGCTATCGAACGGGATCTGCGGGAAATCGATTTTTATCTAAGAAAGAGTCCCTCCGTGGACACGGAAATACCCGACGATATTCTTTCAAAATGCGAGAGACTGTTTCTACAACCATGGTTTCAAAGGAGATGGGTGGTGCAGGAAGTGGTCTCCAACGCGAATGTTGCCCTCTTCTGCGCAGGGTTCGAGATGCCCTGGACAAGGCTGACGTCGCACGCGACGGCAAAAGTCTACACCAAAGAGTTCGACCAAAGCATGCACTCGTCTCGCATACTATGCGCCATAGCGATGACGTTCCACTGGAAGATGTTCCAGACCTCGAGCCTGGAGCTCGAAGACCAGTCGTCGCAGATACTCCATCTCCTCGACACCTTCTTCCAATCCAAGTGCGCGGACGATCGAGACCGCATCTACGCGCTAGCTGGGATTTCTTCCGATTTGATCCTGACGTATGGGTCGAAGCTGGGAGAGCCTCCAAGCCAAGACGACGAGTCTAGGAACGCGACAATACGCGAAGACCCCGATTCTAGGCACCACGATAAAGCCATGCTACCTTCTGGCGACTTAAGCAGGAGAAGTAGCAGTGCCTCTTTCCATCTAAGCGGGCGAGAAAACGGCGTGGGAGAGACGGCGTCCAGCCCTGTAGACTTGATAATACCCCAAGGTTTCAGTGAAGTAAACAATGGCTGGAGCGATTTCAATGGTATGTCCTTTGCGCTGCGCTGTAAAGCCAACCCTCCTCCCATTTTATTTTATCAACATCAACTATAGAGAAATGAAGACAGAAGCCATACTATTAACCACGTTGGTGATTGCATCTTGGACTCTATGTTGACTGACTATCTAATAGTGGATGGGGAAATCGCCAATGATTTCTCCCCGTCTTCAAAGTCGTCATCAGCTTATACTAGCTCCATATCAGAGCAAACCTCCTCATCGACGGAGTCAGATGAAAAGCCTGGAGAAATCTGCAGGTTTACAATTGGAGTGGATTACACAAAGACAGTTGAGGAGGTATACACTGACTTTGCGATCAGCTGCGTCCAAAGCGCGGGTGTCGATCCAACCAATGATGCAGCACAATATAACATTGCCACTATATTGCAAGGCGTGTTTCGCAGAAGGCAAGACTGCGCAGTGAGCGGGCTGCCGTCTTGGGTACCAGATTGGAGATTGCCTATCATGGGGTGTTCCCAGTGGTTCTTTGCGAAAGGTGGTTCTCGGATCTTCTCTGGGTTCAGCGTTGAAGAAAAGACACGCATCATGACGATTCATTTTAATCATGACAAGTACGAACTTACCCGTCATGGTCTGATAGACGTTACCTCGAGGAGCCTGGTATTTTACGATACCACCGTGGACATGGAACAGATCGCCCCTTGGTTGCGTGAGGTTTGGACAATGATCTATGCTTGGATAACGAAACACAATGGGATTTGGGATTACTTCCTCAGCGTGGCAAAGTCCTGTCTGGTCCGCCAGGTGCTTGATGTCCTGGTTGGACTATCGATGCGATGGGAACGGAAACGTCAGGATCGCATCGAAGGTTTGGTAAACAGCCTGCGATTCTGGATGTTCGACGAGAAGGAGACTACCGATCGAGATGATGAGCGGCTTTTCCATCTCATCAAATTCAACGTTGCCAGCTTATCGCTTTACATTTCCAGACCCATCACCACGTCTTCTGCGAGCCGCGTCGGAGGTTTCATCTGGCCTCTGCTGGGCAACTGTCCTCCGCATGCCAAGCCTGGCGATCAGATATTTGCCTTGGACTGGGGTCATACCGCCTTGCACTACGGCCTCTTTCGAGAACAGTATTCAACGACATGGGCGATACTGCTTCGACAAGTCGAGAGCGTTGAAGTTGCTCCACACGGAGACCAGACAGCCGGATTGGACGCGACAAACAAAATCGTGAATGAAGGGGCAGGGGCAAAGACTACTATAAACCACGATTTGAATAATAATAATAATCATAACGTCCGAACCGAGGAAAAGTCGGAGACATTTCAATTTATTGGACATACAGAATGGAGCTACTTGTATAGGCCCATTAAAAAGGGTACAAAGCAGGATTCAGACTCATGGTATATAAAAGGCAAGTCATATCGGAGTATAAGACTGAAATGAGCGGGAAAAGGCAAATATGGAAGGGAAACAACTGGACATGGGATATCGGAAAGGTACTACCGACAGTGACTCGTAATGCCATTGCAAATAAGAAGACGAACAAGAAAATGGTATGGCCTAGCTACATTCCCCATGATCAAGTCTCCATATAAGCCAGCCACCCTTCTACGTAAACCCGGTGGGTCTTCCCCGCAATCTATTCATGACCCCATAGTTGTGCATTACTAACGCTCACCCCCCAGCGCAAAAGGGGCTCATCAAGCACCCAGAGAGTAGCAGCTGGCTGAAAGGAGGATGAGAAGAAGAAGAAGAGAGAACGAATTACAGGCCTGTCTTGTACACATCAGCCGTGCCGCAAAAGCTGAGGCGACGAACTTCCTTTTTTCCCCCATTTAGAACCATCTAGACTACTACCACCCCAGTCCGTCCCAGCTCCCGTTTCGTCCTCCCTCCCCACGTTCCGTTTTTCTCACCCAATTACTGCGCGGGAAATTGGACTTGCTATTTGCTTATGCTCTATATGATTCCTCAGAGAATGCCAGAGAAAGCTACTAAGTCAAAAGAGCTTCTAGTGCGATGAATGTGAGGGGCAGAGTGACTAACAGAAACTCGTGCATTAAGAGCCTCTGCATATTCTGAATGGCGGGCAGTTTAAAGACGAGTCTCCTTAATACCATTCTAGTTAGCTTGTCGTTGTATAGGAGGGTCCCGTCCATTGTCATGTGGTCCCCCCAATGTCTCTAACTACATCACCTTGGAGGGCTTGAATTTCGTCCGTATAATTTCTTCCGACAAAAGTTGGGTCTTCCTCGGGTTTTCGGCACATAGTCCCCTTTTTCATCTAGCTTGGGAAGGACTGCCACCAGTTTCCCTCCGTATCATGGAGTGTCCTTGTACACAGAAAGGTTTCCTAAAATGTGGGAGTGGATTCGACGACTCGAACAAATACGGGGGACGGACGAGATGGGTCCATGTCCTTACCCCACGACATCACTTTGGTCACTTTGTGATTCTCCACAAGAAAACGTTACATTCACAGAAGGCAGTTTGTTTGAAAACATAGTGGTAAAGATGTCCCAGTAGTATTACACCATAGCCATCTGATCCTATGCTAGATAGTTTAAAAATGCTCCTAACCCATCGGATTCTGTTGTGTTTGTTTGAATGTGTTTTTTCCCTAAGCCTCTTTCGTAGCCCTTCGTCGTCACTGATGAAACCGAATCAATGCATGCTATCAATGGGATAATTTCCCATAAAAAACCAAATAAGAGAGAAAATTCGCTGTTGGGGGGGTATATATCGCCGTCATCCTTCGTCGTCCAAAAACCGAAATTCACCAGAAACAAACGCCATAGCTCATCAAATGCCCCTTTTCCCCCCTGTCCTCCCTCGTTACGACAAACAGAATTTCGTCGTCCGTCGAGAGAGAAGCCGTGGTTTTTACCCATTTCAATATATCCCCCGGAGTCTGCCAGCCGGGGGCGGCATGCCTTGCCAAACCGAATGTTGTCGGTCCCTCAAGATTCATGCCGTGGGTAATTTAAAAAAAGAAAACATCCGAAATTGGTTTGCTCTGAGGCCCCCAGATATACACTTTCGTAATAATGATAAAAATCGAGCTCCCCTGCTTTCCCGTCGCCATGACCTGGAAAACTGAGTGGTAAAGCAAAGAAAAGAAAATATGCTTCACGTTCGCTCCAAAACAAAACTTTTATTGTCTTCTCATGCCAGAGAATGCCCGTAACTCCCACTTTGCGCCGTGCTGATTCATTCGTATTTGTGTTGTTTGTGTTTTTGAAATGAGTAGAGTAATCATGATAGCAGGAAAAAGATTTTGGGAATTTTTGTTTGCTCCCCAATTCTTTCCAATGGACTTAGTGCCGGCTGATGGTCTGGCTCAAGCGGGCGAGGAAGCCGGACTTGGCGGACTTGGAGCTGGCATCGCTGGCGTGGCTGCGGACGCTGGCGTCGCTGGTGCGGCGGCTGGCATCAGAAGGGCTGCGCGAGGTGTTGTCGTAGGTGTTGCCGGCGCCGCCGCGGCCGACGTGGCCCATGGGCTTGCTCTCCATCTGGCTGGAGATCTTGTACTGCTCGTCAAAGGACATGACGGGGCGCTGGGAGGCCGCGCGCGCGTTGCCGGCGCCACCGCGACCAGAGTAGAAGCGTCCTGCGGACGAGGAGCTGGGGGGCAGCGGCATCGAGGTCACCGCGCTGGTGGGGATGCCGCCAGCCGGGGTGGTGGCCGGTGCCCGGAAGAAGTTGCCCGCGCCTCCGCGACCCGAGTGGGTGTAAGAGTTCTTGGGAACGGTGGGGTGGGGCTCGTTGACGGTGTAGGAAGGCATTGTGGTTTTTGATTTTGGTTGTTTAGCGGGATTTTGATTTAGCAGTATAGCCTTCTGCTGAATTTCGAGTAAATAAAAACCCTTGGTTTATGGTGGTGTGGTGTGTGGTGTTTTCTAGATGGTTGATATATATATATATATATGTATAGATCACGCCTGAAGTGGTGGGTGGTGTGATATATAAGCCGAGAAGATGTTCTGGAAATTTCGTGGAATGACTCTACGCTCTGCGTTTGGTCTGGGTCTGTTTGCACTTTGTTGGAAATAGGGTTACACGATGGAGACTACGAGGTACACGAGCAGGAGGGAAGGGCTTAATATATCCTCATGAGAAAAGGCCCAACGGTGGCCAGCTTCGTGGGTTCAGATGTGTCATCGTAACACCTTAGCCCCCTGGAGCTTGGAACTAGGGCCTCTGGGCAACAGCACGGGACACGGGACAACAGTACCAAGCCATCAATAGTCAAGGCACAGACAAGAGGCCATGGGGGGGAGGAGTACGTACATAGGCGTAACATACACGTCCCCTCCAGTTTTTAGCTAATGGACCCACGTTTAAAACGAAAAATTGCGCGGGAATGATGCAAGTGACTGCTAATTTTTTTTCCCACTCCCACCTTCTCTGTTATTGCCTATGGTAGCCGAAACGGCTGGAAACAGCAGGGCGGAGCCACGTAGGTCAGCTGCAGCGGTCAGGTGGGAAGTTATGCTCGGGGGGCTACGAATCCGGGGGAGCCAGCATGGCCAGGGCCGCGTAGGGCTAGCAGGAGAAAGGGAAAAGAAAAAAAATTTAATAGAACACGGACGGACAGGGGGGCAGGAGGCAAAGCCGAGCAAGAGAGGAGGAGATGAGGTCCTTTCAGCGAGCGCGAACAGCGTCCACGAGGTACTCAATTCTTGCCTCACTAAGGTTAGAGCTTCCCAAAAGAGGTAGTTTCAAGCGTGGGGCGTACAAAACACTGAGTGAGGTGAAAATTTTACAGTAAGAAAGCATTAAAAATAGCGAGAAAAAAAATACCACGGTACATTGTACATTAAGAAAAAAAAAATTCTTAATTTTAGGGCGGGTCACCCGTGGGACCCGGGGCGACGTCCAGGACTGGGCCGTGACGTGCTAGCGACCTTAGCAGGCCAAAGAGGGGGCGCTTAGCAGTTAACGGCAACGTCCCGAAATCTGGGGAAGCCGCGTGATGCCTGCCATTGGCCAGCAGCGTGCCTCCAGGGCTCCAGGGGGCTCCCCCTCCCCCCAGCGCGCTGGCCCAGCGCATTGCCCCATCCCATTACCAAATCGCCCGCATCATGAGACCACCGCCAGCCCAGTCGCCCAGTTTTTCTCACATAACCATTACCCCATAGTTTGCTCCGGCGGCGCTAGCCACCTTCTCGCGCCTTGCCTCGCTCGTCTGGCGTCACCCATGTCGTGACCTGCTGCAGGAACCAGAAACCTTGGGAGCTCACCGCACAGCACATCGTGTACCCTGTCGTCCCTCTTCTACCATGGACTAGCCAGCCCCGGAGGAGGGCGCATGGGCTGCTGTCCGCCTGCCATTGGAAGCATTGGGCGAGCTGCTGCTGCTGCACTCCGCTCGGTCAAGTCAGTCGAGGTCATTCATCAGCCCAATCAATTGCGCCAGCCGTTGGAACGGGGACCATCCCTTGGCTCATTCCCCAATAACCAGTCGCCATGATCACGTTATCCAGCTGACGTTCGCAATTTGGTGTGCCAAGTCTGTGATGCGAGTCGCTACACGTTACAGCTACGAAGCAGGCAGAGAGCCCGGGGCAGGAGGTTGTTTTCCAATTTTGGCCCCCCCCTCTTTCTGCTTCTCATTCCATTCCCTCCCCTCCCTTCCTTCCCTGGTAAAGAGGCTCTGATGCTATGCTCATGCGTAGCATAAGCCAAGGTGACACCGCATGGTCCGACAAACATACATGAGACAAGGTTTCATGGGAGTAGTGAATCTTATATGTGCGATTTCTGCGTCTCCGCGGAGGGTGGGCAGCCTTTACAACCCAAAAAGTGTGTCCAGGCAAAGTTTCAATAGGTCAATTGGGAGATGGTTGTGATTATGTCACCATCCATGATCTGTCGTTCCCGCCAAATTCAATTCAATTCATCAATTCAATTAGGGCTTTGGGGATTTGAGGCTCGCCAGACTCAGCCTGCTTGAGCCTCAGCCACTACCGCCCGGGTAAGATCTGCTCTTAGCGAGATCGAATCCAGCAAGACCGATTAAACCAGCAAGCAGAGATGAGAGAACACGCCAGCCTCAGTTCTATTGTGGTTAATGCAACCCATGCATACATCTAACGTGCACCAAAAAGGATTTTCTTCCTGGGCTGTGGCTAACTGCTAGAGGTGGTCCGTTCACTGGAGGTAAACTTTCCGATTCTAGGCTAGATCACAGATCCCCCACTTGCGATCTGCCGTTTCGGCGCCTTTGTTTATTAGCAAGGTACGAAGTAGCGAGAAGGGCCATTAAAAAATAGATTTTTTTTTTCTTGTCTCCATAGTCGTCATTGACATTATCCACTGTGCCTTGGAACAAAAAAAAAATTTGGTACTCGGCCCGTCGAAGAATTTTTTTCTTTCATCCCGTGCTACTAACTCAGTCAGCAAGCTGAGTCATGCAAGAGCGACGCGAGGGTGGTGAGTAATTTGGTGGCAATGAACGTCAAGTGACAACTGTGTAAAATTGCAAGCAATATCCAACTGCCTGGGCCTCTGGTCCAATTTAATAAGTTCCGGGGCAGAGGCAGCCCTGCCAGAGAAATCAGGTACTGGTCAGAAGCACTTGAGGCTCAAAGAGCCAGAGACTTCGCGCGATCCCACAACCGGAAATAAAAAGTACCCATACAGCACCGACCGAGGCCTGACATAGGTACTTACGTACCCATCCAATTGAACTTTACGGCGCTCTTTGAACTCATCTGGAGGTATCCCAATACCATGTACCCCGGTAGGACTAAGATACTGAAAGTAAGAGGCTTTTATTTGTAATAATCATTGAGGTTACAATTTGGACTAAACAATAAATCACAAAAATTGATGTTAATTTTTTAGATTCCTTTTTCTAGAACAAGAAAGCCTATAATTATGACTATGTAATACAAATGGAAAATGATATCTAGCTATTAATAAGTGAAGAAATAAGAGAACTAACAATATAGGAAAGATAACTAGAACCAATTAAGAGATGGTTTATAAGGAAAGACAAAGGAAGCCCGAAGTCGAAGGGTAATTCCCATTTTGTACTGCTATAAAGTACCAAGCTTTAAAACGCGAGCCCAACTTCATCATTCCAAGATCCCACACGCGAGTCTGGGGATCCAGCCAGCTTCTGCACTATTCTGCAAAGGCCATTGACAAGGAGGTCAGCTGTTTCTGTTGTCATAATATGGCTGTTGGCAAGAATCTTGATTCGCAGATGGCGATTTTGGGGATAAGAGATCATCGACAAGGTAGATGGTACCAGATTTGGGTTTTCGAAGAATTGGACACGGGGCTTGTCGCCGGCCAACCCGATCTCAGCGTGCTCATCAATATTCTGATGCTGTATCACAGTGTCGAAGCTGGAGCCCGCTGGCCATTCGGTGCAGTTCTTGATGATGTCGTCAAATCCCAACGAGTCTGCTTCACCGAGAGCTAGAGACTGCGCCTGCACGGAGAGCAGCAACTCCATCGAGGTCTGGTCCGGTGACAGTTGAACTCGAGTAGGAACTATGTTGAGGCATGGCCCCACGATCTCTCCCACGCCTGCGATCCTGGAGTTGCGGCCTGCGACTTGATGGCCGTACACGATGTCGTTTTGTTTTGTTATCTGCGACAAGAGCACTGCCCATGCTGCGCTCAATAGTGTGGCGGAAGTGACATTCTTGGAGAGATGCGGCATGACCATTTCTGCCTCCACTTGGACGCCCTTAGGCGGTGCTGAGATCTCATCGTCCTCCAAGCTGGGAAGTCTCCTCTGCAGATTCGTGGGGACTGATCCTCTCAGAGACTTCTTCCAATAGGCCATCGAGTCCTCTCGTCGATAAGTAGCGTATGAAACGAATGTAGAAAAGCTACTTTCGGGTGGACTGTTGTCGTGGCGATTGAAAAGTGACTGTAAAATTATGGGTATACAGATACCGTCATACTGTGCGTGTGACAGCCGGAGAATAAACCTCACGCCTTGCTGTTTGTGTTTGAGGAGGAAGAATCCAATGGAGGATTGAGTAGGTGAGATTTCTTCTAGGTTTGTAGCACACAACTTGCGAGAATACTCGTCGAGATCCTCTTCTATGTTTTTCATACGAAGGGGCGGAGCAAGCTGTCTTAACACAACTTGCCACGATTTATCCTGCAGGTGTAAAAATCGTGTTCTGAGGATTGGAAACTTCTCCAGGGTCTGCCGGCAACCCTCAAGGAAATCTTGGAGATCTAAATTGGCACCGAGATCCAAGTAAAAGTAGTTGCAAGATTGCCGGTATGACATCTCGTCACGGACGTATGTTGCTTGCATACTTGTGGTTGGCAGGATATCTTCCACTTCGCTGGAGTGGAGATCGAGACCCATGGAGTCGATTTCCTTCAGAAGAGCCTTTTTGGTGTCAGAATTGACAAGAACTGGTAGATTAAGATCCTTGACCACTTCCTTGCCATGAGTGATAGGCCTATGGGCCAATTTGGCAAGAGTATCATGCTGGAAAACTTGAGCTGCTGTTAGTTCGATACCAGCACGTCGAGCCTCTCCCACAAGCTTCATGGCAGTGATAGAATTGCCTCCAAGCTCAAAGAAGCTGTCATCTAACCCGATCATGTCCTGCTGGATGCCAAGAACCTGAGCCCAGATCCTCTGCATTTCCTTCTCCGCAGCCGAAGTCGGATGTCGCTTCGGTCCCATTGTCTTTAGCTGGGCCAGCTGCTGGCCCGAAAGGGAGCTACCTGCCTTGCGCAGGCTGTTTCGATCCATCTTTCCCGTCACAGTCATTGGAAGCTTATCCATGGAGAACATGACTTCCGGTATCATGTAGCTGGGTAGGTATTGTGCCAGGCTGTTCTTCACTTCGGCGGACACGGCCGATACTCCCATGGCGGGCTCCCCGGCATTTAGTGTTCGTCTGTTGCCCTCAGAGGACTCTATGAACGCGGCCAATGTTGCGTTTGACTTTTCTCCCTGTGGTAAGATGACCTCAACCACGATCTGCCCAATCTCAGGCAGGCACTCACGCATCCTGTACTCAATTTCTCCCAATTCAACTCTCTGTCCTCGAACCTTGACTTGAGTATCCTTTCGTTCGACGAAAGTAAGACTTCCATCCACATTATATCGGACCAAGTCACCTGTTTTGTAAACCCTATTGTTACGTGCTTGGCTACCTCGCCTACCTCCCACCAACCATTTAGGAGACTGGATGAACGCTGCAGCAGTCTTTTCTGGTTCATTAAGATACCCGGCACTCACCAGCGGTCCTTCCAGAAGCAGTTCTCCTACACAACCCGGTGGAAGCAGGCGGTTGTGATCGTCCGGATGCACAACCCATGCGACCTGTCCAACACCGGTACCAAGTCGAGTGGCTTCCGCTGGAGTAGTGGAGTGGCTATTCAATATGCTCACCGGGGTACATTCGCTGGGTCCATACACATTGACGACGTTTACATAACCCCACCAAGGTGCGACGTCTTGTATACGCAATGCCTCTCCGGCGAAGATGAGCGTCTTTAGACAAGGAACGTCCTTGGGAGATAGAAGTTGGACCGTAGATGGCGTGAGCAATGCCACATCCGCTTTTAGCGACGTGATACTGCCCGCCAGGTCATCCTTACGGCCCTGATCGCTCGGCACGCACAGACAACCACCAACAGCGAGGGTCATGAAAGTATTAAGTATTGGCGCATCGAAACTGTACGACGAAAAGTCAAAGACCCTCGACGTTGTTGCAATCTTGAGTTCCTTTGTCTGATAGTGCAGGGCTGAAGCTAGATTCTGATGCGTGAGTACAGATCCTTTAGGCTTTCCAGTGCTGCCGGACGAGAAAACGATGCACGCGGTGCTCTTAGCGCTGAAATCAGGAAGCTGCGCGGATGCTTGTTCACTGGCTAGTTCGCTTAAGAAGTCGCCCGTAATAGTTGCAATCTTCGTGGATAGTCTCCAGGAAAGTGACTCATTGGAAGCAGAGCACAGAAGGAGGCTGGAACGTATCTCCTCGACGATTACCCGAAGGCGGTCTACAGGAAGGGATGGATCCAGGAGTACAAAGGCTCCTCCGCTCTGGATCACACCGAGCATGGCAACTGTCGTCCATACCGACTTGTCAAAGCAGAGCGGCACAATCATCCCTGGTTTGATGCCCCGATCAACTAGCCACAGAGCTAAGCCCCTGGCGAGCCTGGTAAGCTCACCATAGGTAAGCTCACCATCCCAGGCACAAACCGCAGGTGCATCAGGTTGGGCATGGGCTCTTTGCTCGACTAATTCGTGAACACATCGCTGAACTGGCGTGGGGACCACTTGGTTCCAGTTCCATATTTGCTGCAGGTCGCTGGGGCTGATAATGTTGACGTCGGATAAATCTTTCTCGGGCCCGGCGTTGCCCAGCTGTTGGATCACATGGTCGAGCCGTTCCAGCATGCCTCGCACAACCCATGGCTCAATGATGTTTGAGTCGAAACGGGCTTTGACTGTGGTCTTGTCGCCTCCGAGCTGCACTTCGATAAGGAGCGCGTACGTGTTAAGACCGGGTTTATCATCCCCACTTCGCCACTGGCCCAAGGCTTTAGCATGACCGCTGTCTTGACTATTGTGAGTCTCCTGTTCTAGCTGGACTACCATGAGTGTTTGGAATTGGCACGCATTGGGGCCATTCGGAGACATCTTAGCAATACGATGAAGCCCCGTGTGCTCGAACGGAATCATCTCTGCAGCCTGCTGCTGGACTGTCTGCAGGTAGTCCCAAACTTTCTGATTGCCATTACACATTATGCGTACTGGAACAGTGGCAATTGATGGCGCTGCCATCTTCTCAATTCCACTGATGGGACAGTTTCTTCCAAATAGTGTGGCGCCAAAAATCACATCCTCTGAATTTGCCATTTGCCCTGCGACCAAGGCCCAACCTGCTCGAATCAGGATTGGCTCTGTGATCCCTCGTAAGCCTCCTCGTATATTGAGAAGGCTATGTTCCACGATAGCATCCGCAACAGGTTTCTTGACCGCCGGTGGCAGGCTGGGGAATGGGGTAGAGTCATTACCATCCAGGGTTCGTTGCCAGTACTCGGAAGTTTCCGCGAGGTTCTTGGTCTGGATGTGCTTTATGAATGCAGCAAAAGGAGGTCCTTGATCGATTTCTTGGCCTTGGTACAGGCGGTTCACTGCGTCCATCATGATGGACAAAGACCAACCATCGTAAAGCGCGTGATGCATCGTCCAGACAAACCACTTGGGGTTTCCTCCCGCATCCCTGACTAATGCAAACCTGGACAATGGTTGACCTAGTTGCATGGGTAATTCTTTATCTTGGCGGCGATACTCCTCAAGTGCAGGGGCGTCGATCCAGTGGATGCCTTCATCCAGGACGATCTGTACTAGACCAAGATCCTCATGCTCTACAACTCTTGATCGCAAAATTGGCATGAGCTGAACAAGCTTTTCCCAGGCATTACGGAAGGTAGCGAGTTCAGTACTGCTAGAGAGTTCCAGGGTAGCCTGCATAACGTACTCCCCTGGCCGTTGCAGTGTTAGTGATAGCAGACCTTCTTGTAATGGTGTACAGGGATAGGCATCCTGGATACTCGACAAGTCAATCTGGTACAGGGATGAGATATCCGCAAGTACGGCGTTGACATTGACGGCGTCGCCTAGCAGCGTGAAAGGGGCGATATTCTCAGCAACAATCTCGACCTTCTGGAATTTTTGCTGAGCAAGGCTGCCTATGGTCGGGTTGCGGAAGATATCAGCCACTGCTATGTCGATGCCGATTTTGCGAGTCTCGCTGACGACTTTCATTGCTGTAATTGAGTGTCCACCCAATTGGAAAAAGTTCTCATCTAAGCCGATTGCTGATGTATCGATGTTCAGTATCTGAGCCCAAATACTTTGCATTTGCCGTTCGAACTCCGACGTTGGAGGCCGGATTGCACTTGCGGGCATCGCTGTTCTTTGCGAGCTGCTTCTCTGTGAAAGTGCCCGTCGATCAACTTTGCCATTCTCCGTCATTGGGAGCTTATCCATGATTGTAATACTTTGGGGAATCATGTATGACGGCAAGTTGACCTTGAGGATCTCCTGGATCCGCTGCTGAGTCTTGAGTTTCACTTGTTGTCGGAGAGGCTGGCTGCTGAGCGATTTGAGATCCCGATCTTGATTGTTGTCTGTTGGGAACTGGAACATGACCCGACGACCATCGCCAGCTGTTTGCAAACGGTGGAAAATAGCATCAAGGCCGCCACGCTGAGAATATTGCCGAGCCCAGCTAAGTTCTACTTGGTACCCAGCCTGCTGGGCAATATCCTCTAGCTCCGCTGCTGATAGGGCGGGACATTCGCTGGCTCTGTGCCGCACGGCCGAAAGCCAGGTGCGAGAGTCCACCGTATTGTCTTCCTTTGCATGGAGCGACTCAACTACATGCCTTTCGAATATTGTTTTACCCGGAGGTATGTTGCTGATTGCTACCGGGGATGACCCTGAAGGCTTTTCTAAGAGTTGAAGTAGTGACTCACGGTCCAAATCATTCTCCATGAAGTCAATCCATTCATCTTGAGAGACTTGATGAACTTGGAATTGGTCTGCTCCCTGCTGCTTGTGGGTCTTCTGGCGGCGCTTGAAATGTATCACTGCGGCGTATCGATAACAGCTCAGTTCATTCGTAGCCTTCATTCTCTTGGGGATAATTTCGACGTGCTCTATGTGATTCGGTAGCCGATGCGGTAGGGAAGTGAAGAACTGAGGGTCCATAAGCAATTCCAATTCAGATTCCTCTAGTTGTGCCATCTTTTGTCGGAGGTCGGCTTTGGTGGCATTATTCCCAAGCATATATAATGACTTGGTAACCAAGAATTGTCGATATAGTGCGTACGAACGGATATCGCCAAAGAAGGCCGTTTCTACAGTTCCCAATTGGATGAGGTCCTTCAAAAGATTGAAAAGATATTCTTGGCTGGGGAAATACTGCGCGACTGAGTTGACGACCACCAAGTTTGGTGAGATCGGCGTACTGAGTCGCCTCACATCTTCCGCTGCACCCTTAAACATTTGGACCTTGTTTAGCAGTTCTGGGTTCTTGTTGGCGACGGCCGTGACGAGCTCGACAGCAGTCTTTGATGGGTCCAATCCTACATAACTGCTCAAACCGTCGATAAGATTGAAAAGGATCATACCTGTGCCTGATCCAATTTCAAGCACGTCTCTCGGCGCGGCTCCATTACGGATGGCTTTGATAGCATCATCAAGCCACTCGTTCATTTCAGCTTTGTCGATGTCGTTACCGTCGTACATCGAGGTCCATCCGACAAAATCCCTTCCAATCATATCAGGACGCATATCTTTGATTGTGTTATATGTATCGGTGTCAAAGTGTCCCTCCCACACCCCGACATGTTGGGCTTCAATGGCCGCAGCCGGTTGGGCTGAAGCTGGGTCATCGTTTCCATGTTCCTGTTCATGCAACGTGACGAAGCCGAAAAGCTGAATATCGCTGTTTTCCTCACGCTGAGCAACCACAATGGCGTTGTCAACTGCACTGTGTGTGTAGATGAAATGTTCAATCTCGCCAAGCTCAACGCGATGGCCGCGTATCTTGATTTGACCGTCCATTCGGCCCAAGAATTCCAGTTGCCCATCACTAGGTCGATACCGAACAAAATCTCCTGTGCGGTAGGCTTTCAAGGTCTGAGCACCAACGTTGATGGTGACAAAACGATCCTTGTTACGCCGCGGGTCGGTATACCCCCTGGCAACACCGTCACCAGCTACGACAAGCTCTCCGACGGCTCCTAGCGGCACCAGCCGCTGTTGCGGATCCATGACGTACGCGCCAGAATTGCTGAGTGCTCTACCAATGGGAACCTCGTTCACAAAACTCTCGTTATCTGGGAGACAATAGAAAGTACTGAAACTGGTATTTTCCGTTGGTCCATAAACGTGAACAAACTTGGCCCCAATGGATTTGCTAACAGTTATGGCATCTTGAGGATCCAGGCGTTCGCCTCCGACATAGAGAGTGTCCAGTAAGTCTAAAGCCTCTGGGCATTCACGTAGGTACTGTTTAAATAGAGCCGTTGTAATGAAAATTGACTGGACCTGCTCGCGTTTGAATATACTCGTCAAGATCTTGTAATCCAGTACTTCCATAGAGCTAATGCAAATCAGGGTTCCGCCATTGAGAAGAGTGGCATAAATCTCCCATGTCGAGGCATCAAAGGCAATATTCGACATATGAGCCATGGCTGTACCATCAGGCCGGTGCTGGATGATGTTAGAATCTTTGGATAATCGCAGGATGTTGCGGTGTTCCACCATGACTCCTTTGGGTGCTCCCGTAGAGCCAGATGTGAACATAACATAAGCCAAGCTGTTAGGAGATGGGACGGGTAAAGAAGTCTCTAGTATCTGAGATTTGTCGGTATTGTCAATCAGAATATCCTGGATATTTATGAGTTCAACATTGATGTCCTCAAGCGTGGGAAAATGCGCCTCGGACCCAATTAATACGAGCTCAAGGCCTTCCGCGGTAGACAGAATATTTTTGATGCGGCTTGCAGGCATCTTGACATCCAATGGTAGATATGCTAGGTTGGCTTTGAGGATACCCATGAAGGCGATAATTGTCTCGCAGGACCGATTTGCGTACACGCCAATAAGTGCCTCAGGAGTGAACTTCCGGCTCGCCAGGGCTGCGGCCAAGCTGTCGGACCTTGCGTCGAGCTGGGCATAGGTGAGTTGAGTAGAGGAGTCCTTGACTGCTACCCTGTCAGGGTGGGTAGCTGCTTGCTGTTTGAAGACGTCAACTACATTCGACTCCCGTGGGTATCCCGTCTGGGCAATTTCGATCAATTCCATTTCATCAAGCTTTGCGCGGTCTTGATCCAAAAGTAGAGGAAGCAAGTCGATTTGAACTTCTGGCTCGTGGATACCTCCCTGAAGCATCTTATGGAAAGTTGAGATCATGTTTTCCATTGTCTCTTCCTTGTAAAGGTCGGTTGAAAACAAAACTTGGCCTCTTAGAGAGTCCTTTTGCTGGTACACGTGGAACTCGACATCAAACCTTGATGTGGGAGATGCACCTATGGGTTCAGTTTCTATCCCTTCGAGTGTGAAGTGGCCTAAATCAACTTGTGAATGGAAAGAAAACATGACTTGGGCCAGTGGGTTACGGGATAAGTCTCGTCCCTTCTGTAAATTGGAAACAAGTCTTTCAAATGGAACATCAGGGTTCTCAAGGGCCTCAGTTGTAACTTTGTGTACGTGCCGTATAAGGTCCTGGAACGACTCGTGTTCGACCTGGATTCGAAGGCACTGCATATTCACGAAGAAGCCGATCATGTCTTTCAATTCCCAACGATCTCGGTTCGCATTCGCTGTACCAATAGTCGCATCTGTCGTACCTGTAAGTCGGTAGTGGGTGGCCCTGAACGCAGCAAGTAAGACCGTAAATAAAGTGACGTTGTTATCGCTGCAAAACCTTTGTAGGTCGTTATAGATGGAGCCTTCGATCTGGAATCCCAGTACACTCGCCCTTCCTGATAGTGTTGTAGGACGTAGACTATCGCAAAAGAATTCTGCTGGTCTACTTGTCTCCAATTGTGTGACCCAGTAATCCAGTTGTTTCTTCTGTTCCTTTAATTGCGTCTCCTGCTTTTGCCAGACGGAGTAATCCCTGTATTGAACGGGTAAGGGGTCGAACTGTAATGACAAATCATCCCCCCGAAGAGAAGCAGAATAAAATTGTGCCAATTCACGGCACAAGATATCGACTGACCAACCATCGGAAATAATATGATGCATAACAATAGATAAGACATAGTCATCTTTACCAAGGCGGTAGAGGACTACTCTCCATCCTGGTTCATGTTGTAAGTCAAAGGTTCGCGTTTGGTTTTCTTTCAGGATATTTTCGAAGTCATCTTTGGTTTCAGAAATATCGATAACTTGTAGCTCCTGCGGTTCGAAGGGTTGAATCGTCTGAAAGTTCACGCCAGACTCTGAAGAAAATACCGTACGAAGTGTTTCGTGGCGGTTTTGTATCGCTTGCAGAGATTTACCAAGTTGCTCGACTTGGAGAGGTCCTCGTAGTCTTATAGTACAAGGCATAAGATACCAACTTAAGCCAGGATATAGCTGGTCCAAGAACCAAAGACGACTTTGAGCGAAGGATTGTTCGACAGGCCCAAGGTCTTTCGTGGATGGGATGGATTTGAGGTTGGTCAATTGTGCTGCACTGGCAGCAACGTTTTCCAAAGTGAGTTGACGGAAGATATCAGCAACTGTCAGCTCCAAGCCAAGCTTACGATATTCTCCCACCACTCTCATTGCCGAAAGTGAGTCGCCGCCGAGTTGAAAGAAAGTGTGATCCAGACCAATCATGTTTGGACTGTAATTGAGTACTTGGGCCCAGACTTTTTGCATTTGAATCTCTCTCTCCGATGTGGGTTGTCTTATGGAAGCTTGATCGAGCAGTTGTGGTGCTTGGATATCATCCGTTAAAGCTCGGCGATTGATCTTTCCATTGGCGTTGACCGGCATTTCCTCCAAAACTCTGATCGTCTGGGGAACCATATAGAGGGGCAGTTGGGCCTTCAGAAGTTGGAAAAGGTCTTCCTGAAGTTTTTGATTCTGCTGGTGCCTGAGAGGATGGCTGCTGAAAGTACGTGGCTGTCGATCTTCGTGATCAGTGGGGAAGTTAAACATAACTCGCATACCATCTCTGCTGGGCAGCTGGTGATGGAAAATGGCATCGAGGCCGCCACGCTGTGAATGTTGGCGAGCCCAGCTGATTTCAACCTGGCATCCTGCGAGCTGGGCCAGATCGACCAGGTCGATGGCAGAGAGTGAAGGGCAAGCCTCGCTACTGTTCCGGGCGGATGTGATCCATCCGTTCTGGTCATTAATGTCGTCAGAGCTGCCCAATGAGTCCACCACATGTTTTTCAAAGATTGTTTTCTTGTATGAGATGTTGTTCACAGCAAGTGTTGGTGACTGCGACAAAGATTGTTTAATCAAACTCAGTAGTGATTCTTTAGATAGCCCTTCGTGTGCAAAGTCTACCCATTTATCACCGTTGACAGCGTGGATTCGTGGCTCTACAGTCCGAGCCGAGCCCTTTCTCTTTGCATGTATAACTGCAGCATATCGATAACAACTTAATTCATTAGTTGCATTCATCGTTTTAGGTAGAATTTCAACATGGTGGACTAGGTGTGGTAGTCGATCTTTCAAGTTTGTGAAGAAACCTGGGTCGACCAGAAGCTCCTGCTCGTTCAAAGCCATCTCAGTGATCTTCTGCTTGATTTGCCTTCTAGTCGCCTTCCCATTGAACAGGTGTAAAGCTTTAGTTATACGGAACTCTTTGTAAAGTGCGTATGATCGTATATCGCCCAAGAAGACTGTCTCCATCTTATCAAGCTCAAGTAGGTCTTTCACTACTTTAAAGAGATACTCTTGGGTAGGAAAGTACTGTACCACTGAATTTATCACCGCGAATTTGGGTGAAGGACTTGCATTAAGCCGGTGGATATCCGCTGCTGTTCCTTTGTGCATGTAGACCTTATTGGCGAACCCAGGCAGTGATTGGGCAGTTTGAGTAATGAATTCCACAGCTGTTTTAGAGGGGTCCAGGCCGATATATCTGTTGAGACCCTTGGTCAAGTTGAATAAGATCATTCCTGTACCTGACCCGATCTCGAGAACGTCATCTGGAGGATTACCGTTATTGATGGACTTCATTGTATCGTCGAGCCATTCATTCATCTCTCCTTTGTCAATTTCAAGCCCATCATACATGGAGGTCCATCCGACAAAATCTCTTCCAACCTTTTCAGCGTTGATCTCATGGTTGATGGCCGCATACTTGTCGCTATCAAAGAGCTCTCCCCACACTTCAACATGGTCGATGTTGGGGTCTTCGTAGACTGTATCGTCGTACTCGGGTTGATCTTGGAATAATGAATCTCGGATAGTGATGAAGCTCACAATTTGTGCATCTTTACCATCTACATGCTGTAAAACCGTGGTGACATCCTCCACCGAACCATTGGTCCGAATGACATGGTCGATTTCGCCTAACTCGACTCGCTGACCTCGGACTTTAACCTGCCCATCTATACGTCCGAAAAACTCAAGTTGGCCATCTGTTGGCCGATATCGGACATAGTCACCAGTCCGATAACCTTTTACTGTTTGTCCATTTAAACAAACAGTAATGAATCTGTTGACATTTCGGTCTGGGTCGGTATAACCTCTCGCGAGACCATCCCCGGTCACTACAAGTTCACCCACAACTCCAAGGGGGACGAGTTGTAGTTTTGAATCCATAACATATGCTCCAGAATTGTCAAGTGGTTTACCGATGGGGATACTGTTGATACAATCCTTCATATCCCGTACACAGTATGATACGCTGAAGCTCGTATTTTCGGTCGGGCCATATCCATTGACGATCTTACCGGGTTTGATCAATTCTTGAGCACTGGCTGTATCTTGAGGGTCTAGTCGATCTCCACCGATGTAGAGCGCATCCAGAACCGAGATAATGGTAGGACAATCCCGTATGTACTGCTTTAGCAAGGCTGGCGTAATGAATGCCGCACGCACTTTCTCTCGAGTCCACACTTTGGTTAACGCCTTATACTCTAACAATGTTGTAGAGTCAATGCAGATCAGTGTCCCCCCGTTAAGTATAGTGCTGTAGATCTCCCAGGTAGACGCATCAAAAGCGATGTTAGATATGTGGGCCGTGGCTGTATTTTTGGGTTCATGTTGTAACATGCTTGTATCCTTGACCAGACGTACGATGTTACGATGCTCTATTTGAACCCCCTTGGGTACACCTGTGGACCCCGAAGTGTACATGACATAAGCAAGGCTTGAAGCTAACGGTGTGTTAGCTGAGGAGGGTGGAGCTTCATGGGCCAAGGCATCTTCAATATTAACGAACTCGATATCTCGCAACTGTATCGCAGGAGTTTGCAAGCCGGGCCCAACGAGTACAATTCGATGTCCTTGAACATCAGAGAGGATTGTTTCTAAGCGTTTGGTAGGCGTCTTTGAATCTATCGGTAAGTATGCCGCATTTGCTTTGAGAATTCCGAAGAAAGCAACAATGGTTAGACAAGAACGAGTGGCGAAGACACCAACGAGAGTTTCGGGACGAATTGATTTTCCCTTGAGCCAATGTGCCATAATATCAGATTTCTGATCAAGTTGCTCGTATGTGAGCTGGCCTGAAACATCTTTAACGGCTATCTTGCTCGGAGAAGCAGCCACCATAGTACGGAACATATCGATTACGCTCAGGTCTTTGGGATATTCCGTTTGTCGGACTTCAATAAGGCCCTTACTGCTAAGAGAAGTATAGCCTTCGTCAGTTAAGAGGGGTAAGGACGATATGGCTACTCGCGGTTCTCGAAGACCCTCTTCAAGGATAGCACCAAACACTGATAACATGTTCTCTATTGTCTCTGGATGATAAAGGTCTGTTGAGTAAACAGCCTGTCCTCGAAATGCGTCTTCCTCCTGGAAGAAATGAAATTCAAGATCGAATCTAGTTGTTAACGGAACTGACATCAGTTCAGTATCCAAATTCTCCAATTCGAAACGGCCGAGGTCCATCTGGGAGTGAAGGGCCAGAAGGATTTGAACTAGAGGCTGGCGAGATAAGTCGCGGTCTTTGTTCAGTTTCGATACAATCTTCTCGAATGGTACATCTTGATTTGCAAAAGTATCTGCCGTTACTTTTTGGGTTTGTTGAACCAGTTCTTCAAATGTCGACTCTTTGTCTACTTCTAATCGAAGGCATTGCATGTTGACGAAAAACCCGATCATTTTTTGGAGCTCCCAGAGGTCTCGATTTGCGTTTGCTGTGCCGATTGTTGCGTCGTCGACCCCTGTAAGCCGATAATGGGCCGCCCGGAAAGCAGTAAGTAACACAACAAATGGTGTTACGTTATATACATTACAGAACTTGGACAAAGATCTGAAGAGTGGGCCGTCAATTCTCAGGATCTTGACGTCTGCTTGCCCAGACAGTGTGGCTGGACGGACTTTATCACATAGAAGTTCTGCTGGACGGCTAGACTGAAGTTGTGATAACCAATAATCCAGCTGCTGTTGATAGCCGTCTGAGTTCTTGCGTTTCTGCCAGACCGAGTAGTCACGATATTGAATAGGGAGGTCGTGCACCTTTGATAACGGATCACGGCCCTGAAGCGATGCAGAGTAAAATTCAGCCAGCTCTTTTCGTAGAATATCGACGGACCATCCGTCAGAGATAATGTGATGCATAACAATGGAAAGGACATGCTCATCCTTCGCCATTCGATATATTGAGATTCGCCATCCAGGCTTAGTCTGCAAGTCAAATGGAGTCATCTGGTCGTGTTGTAGTAGCTCTGACAGGCGTTCCTCATCTCCATCAGGGACGTCTAGAACTTGTAGTTCGTTGCGTACCAATGGTTGGACGACTTGGAGATTGACACCGTTAATGGACGAGAAGGTCGTACGCAGTGTCTCGTGGCGGGCTTCCAATGCGTACAATGCGTTGCCCAACGCGTCCAAATGGAGGGTTCCCTTGATTCTGATGGCACACGGCATTAAGTACCAGGTCAAGCCAGGATGGAGCTGCTCCAAGAACCATAACCGCTCTTGAGCATAGGACTGCTCCACAGGCCCGTCCTGCTCAGATTGAGGAATCGAAACTATGTCATTAGAACCTCCGGACAACCGCATGTTGCCAGCGACACCACCAAGGGTTGTGTGGCGGAAGATATCAGCCACTGTCAACTCCAAATTAATTTTGCGGGCTTCTCCAACAGCTCTCATGGCAGCAAGAGAGTCGCCACCAAGCTGGAAGAAGCTATCATCTAGACCGATGCTCTCCTTCTGAATATGAAGGACACGGCTCCATATATCTTGCAGTTGTCGCTCAAGCTCTGTGGTTGGTTGGGCTTTACCACCCTCGTTCTCAGGCTGGGTTTGTAGCATCTGCGAGAGTGCCCGACGGTCGACCTTTCCATTGTCATTCATTGGCAATTGATCCAAGACTGCGAGCGACCGAGGAATCATGTAAGCAGGGAGTTTAGCCTTCAGCCTCTCATATATGTGCTTGGGGATCGATTTCTTCAGCTTTTGTTGCACAGGGTTATTCGAAAGATGGTGCCGTGGTCGATTGTCATCCTCAGTCGGGAACTTGAAGAGAACCCTGCTTGCCCCCCCGTTTGATTTGATATGATGGAAAATGGCATCTAGCCCTCCTCGTTGCGAGTATTGTCTTGCACTGCTGATTTCAACTTGATGCCCAGTTATTTGAGCGATCTCAACGAGGTCCGCTGCGGAAAGCGCATGGCACCGACCCGCTTCTTCTTTGACACTTGAGAGCCAATTATCCTCAATGGCATTTCCATCTGTATCCTCAGCAAGAAAATCCACTATTTTGCGCTCTAGGTTGATTTTGCTATATGGAATGTTGCTCACAGCGACAGTTGATGAGGTTGATGAACCTTGAAGAAGCTGTAAGAGCAATTCCCGGTCCATTTTGGAGTCCGTGAAATTGATCCATTCGTTATTTCCAACCTCGTGAACAGTGTGCGGTTGAATTTGCTTTCCCTTGAGGTGTATTACAGCATTATAACGGTAGCAACTGAGTTCATTTGTTGCTTTCATCCTCTTTGGAAGGACTTCGACGTGATGCACGGAATCAGGGAACAGGCTAACCAGGGAAGTGAAGAAGCTAGGGTCGACCAATAGCTCCGGTTCTGTTTGAGCCATGAAGGCCACTTCTTCTCGGATACGCTCTTTGCGCGGGTTTGATCCTATTGAATGTAGAGCTCTTGAAACTCTAAACTCTTGGAAGAGGGCAAAAGACCGAATATCGCCTAAGTAGATCGTCTCAACCCTATTCAGCTGAACAAGACTCTTTATTACATCGAAAAGATAATCTTGGCTGGGGAAGTATTGAGCAACGGAATTGATAACGACCAAGTTTATCAAATCAGGCACACGGAGATCGCCAATATCGGTAGCTGTGCCGTTGTACATGTGGACCTTTCCGGCCAGAGCTGCTTTCTGTGGAACAATATCGTTGATAAAGTTTACAGCTTTCTCAGAGGGCTCGATACCTGTGTAGCTCTGTAATCCTGAGGTCAAGTTGAAGAGAATCATCCCAGAACCAGTACCGATCTCTAAGACTTGGCCTGCTGGGCCGCCGTTCAGCATCGATTCGATAGTATCGTTTAACCATTCGTTCATTTCCCCTTTATCGATATCCATGCCATTATACATGGATTTCCATCCGATAAAGTCCTTGCCAATAGCGTCACTTTGTACATTAGTAAGGGAAGTATAAGTTTCCCCATCGTAAAGTTCTCTCCACTCGCTGACGTGGGACTTTTTGATGTCTTCGCTTTGGGTTACGTCGGGGTTCGAAGCGTCCCCTATTGTAATAAAGCCAGCAATGAAAGGATCTTGATCTTTCTCGCGTTGTAATACCACTGCGGCATCACGTACAGCACTGTCATTACGAAGAACGTGCTCGATCTCTCCTAATTCAATGCGGTGGCCGCGGATCTTAACCTGGGTATCCATTCGCCCAAAGTACTCCAATTGCCCATCTGCTGGCCTATATCGAGCGTAGTCACCTGTACGATAGGCTCGAACTGCAACCCCGTTGATTTCCACGTCAACGAAACGGCCGATATTCTGTAGCTTGTCGGTATATCCTCTGGCAAGGCCGTCTCCAGTCACTACTAATTCACCGCAAACCCCAAGAGGAACAATTTGGAGTTTAGGGTCCATGATGTACGCGCCAGAATTGCTGACTGCACGACCAATGGGTACTCCATTTGTGTAAAGGTCATCCACAGTGAGGGGAAATATGGTGCTTGCGCCAGTATTCTCAGTTGGTCCGTAAGCGTTGATAACTTGGCCTTGAACCAGTCTTTGGGCTGTGATACCGTCTTCAGGATCCAGCCGATCTCCTCCCAGATACAATGTCTGTAACTTGCCAATAATCTCAGGGCAGTCCACAAGACACTGCTTAAGTAACGCAGGCGTAAATATGGCAGCCTTCATTTGGGTTTGCGTAAAGGTCTTAGCCATAGCCCTATAGTTAAGTATCGACTCAGTATCGATGCAAATAAGAGTGCCACCGTTCAACAAAGCGGAATAAATTTCCCACATGGACACATCAAAGGCAATATTTGCCATATGAGCCATCGATCCTGTTTCAGGTAGATACTTTGCCATATTGCTTTGCTTGACCAGCCTCACTACACTGCGGTGTTCAACCATCACGCCCTTCGGTCTACCGGTGGACCCGGAAGTATACATGACGTAGGCTAGGCTGGTAGCGGAGGGCTTAGATGCCGCATTGTCTTCGTTCCGTTTGGACGCAAGGTCCCGGTTCGCACCCAAGAGCGCTTGCTCGATTGCCACAAATTCAACATCGACCAACCGAGTTACTGGAGCTTCTACCCCATGCCCCAGAAGAATGAGATTTTGATCCTTGATTGAAGACAGAATGGTTTCCATTCGCTCAATCGGAGTGTTGATATCAAACGGTAGATAGGCCAAACCAGCCTTTAAAATTCCAAGGAATGCAACGATCGTTTGGCAAGATCGGTTTGCGAGCACCCCAATGAGCGTTTCCGGGGTTAGTGACCGCTGGGCTAACCAGTCTGCAAGTTTACTTGCCTCCTTATCTAACTGCATGTAAGTGAGCTCAGATGAGTTGTCCCTTACAGCTAGCCTATCGGGACAAGCAAGCACCTGTTGGTCGAAGATATCCATAATGCTAGCATCCCGTGGATAATCCGTCCTGTGGATGTCCATCAAACCGAAGGCCTTGATTCTAGTATAATCATTCGGCGTCATTAATGGTAAAGATGATACAGGCTCATCTGGGTTATTCAGACATTGTTGTAGGATATTACGGAATACAGACAGTATGTTGGTAATCGTCTCGGGGCTATACAAGTCTGTAGAGAATACAAGATTCCCTGTTAAGCCAGCCTCTTCTTGATAGAAGTGAAATTCGAGATCGAATCTGGAGGTAGTAACAGACGATACTCCTTCTGTTTGGAGACCTTCGAGCGGAAATTGCCTGATACCTTTCTGTGAATGAAGCGCAAAAATGATCTGCGCTAAAGGATGACGCGAGAGATCTCCGCCTCGCTGCAATTGCGAAACTATCCTCTCGAATGGAACGTCCTGGTTCTCGAATGATCCAATTACATTGGCTTTGGTACGGTGAACGACTTGCTGGAATGACTCCTCCTCGTCGATGCTGATTCGTATGCATTGCATATTTACGAAGAAGCCCATCAGGTCTTTAAGCTCCCACCTATCCCGATTGGCATTAGCTGTACCAACTGTAGCATCATCTACGCCAGTTAGACGGTAATGTGCACATCTAAAGGCTGTAAGAAGGGCAACAAATGGTGTTACCTGTTGCTCCTTACAAAACCGTTGAAGTTGTGCGTAAAGCGGCCCATCTACCTCTATCTGCTGGGCGTTTGCTTCTCCAGATAGCGTAGAAGGTCGTTTTTTATCACATAAGAATTCTGCTGGTCGACTTGTTTCTAGTTGATCAACCCAGTATTGGAGCTGTCTCTCGTGTTCAGTCACCTGTTCTGATTGCTTTTGCCAGACAGCGAAGTCACGGTATTGAATAGGCAGAGGCCTCACGCGTGACAGTGGGTCGTGTCCTTGGATAACGGCCGAATAGAACATAGAAAGCTCGTTTCGGAGGATATCTACTGACCAACCATCAGAGATAATATGGTGCATTACGATTGATAAGACATGATCCTCTTCGTTGAGTTTGTATACAGAAACTCTCCACCCAGGTTCAGTCTGTAACTTGAAAGGAGTGCTTTGCTCTTGCTGTAAGATGTGGGTAAAGTGCTCAAAGTCACTGTGCGTAGCGTCAACCACCTTAAGCTTCGTGAACTCGAAAGGATGAATCTCCTGCAAGTTGAGGCCGTTTTGCGAACTAAATGTTGTTCTTAATGCTTCGTGCCGACTTTCCAAGGCATTAAGAGCAGCTTCAAGTGCTTCGATGTGTAGCTTTCCTTTTAAGCGCAAGGTACAGGGCATAAGATACCAAGTCAAATCGGGGTAAAGTTGGTCCAAGAACCACAACCGTTCTTGTGCAAACGACTGCTCAACAGGTCCCGTAAGTTCTAACTTGGGAATGGATTTAGTTCTGCCATCCTTGGCCCTAGACGTATGGAGAGACATTTGCTCGAGCGTGGGGTGGCGGAAAGTGTCTGCCACTGCAAGTTCCAATCCAACCCTGCGAACCTCGCCCACGACCTTCATAGCGTCGAGCGAGTTGCCTCCTATTTCGAAGAAGTTATCATCCAGTCCAATAAGCGAAGCGTCGAGATTAAGCACTGCTGCCCAGATGGACTGCATCTGCCGGGCTTCTTCAGTAACTGGCTGCCGAACCAACCCCCGCTGCACTGTCCGTTTGGGTACCAGCAAAGCTAGTGCGTGACGGTCAACCTTGCCATTATCGTTGAAAGGCATCTTTTCTAGTATCCGGATTGTTTGCGGGACCATGTACGTGGGTAAGGCGTCGCGTAGCTTGGCGAAAAGCTCATCCTGGATCTTGAGATTCAGTTGTTGCTGTAATGGGTGATTGGTTAGCAAATAAAGCGGCCTGTCCTGGGAATCATCAGGAAACTTGAAGAGCACTCGGCTCGCGTTCTTTTGTACTTGATGTCGGTGGAAGATAGCGTCAAAGCCGCCACGCTGAGAGTACTGTCTTGCCCAACTAATCTCAACCCGGTATCCTGCTGCTTGGGCCATCTCTTCCAGGTCTACCGCTGACAGCGCAGGACAATTTTGCGACCTCTGTTTAGCCAACGAGATCCAGTTATCCCTGTCGGACTCAACATCCCCATCGAGAGAATCCGTGACGTGTCTCTCGAACATGGTCATCTGGTTGGGAATATTGCTGATGGCGATAATGGGTGACTTGTCAGACGACGTCTGCAGCAGTTCAGAGAGTGAGCCACGGTCAAGCCCACGCCCCATGAAATCGATCCAATTGTTAGTGTCAATGCTCCGAATTTGCAAATGCTTCCCTTTGCTTTCACTCCTGGCATGAATAATTGCTGTGTAGCGGTAACAGCTCAGTTCATTTACTGCCTTCATCTTTTTGGGGAGTATTTCCACGTGCTCGATCAATCCGGGCAGGCGATTAGGGAGAGACGTGAAGAAAGCCGGATCTACCAGGAACTCTTGTTCCGCTCGTTCCATCTCTTCAATTTTCTGTTTAACTGATTGCTTCGTTGTGTTTTCGCCGAGTAGTCTCAACGCCCGTGTAACTAAGAAGTCATTGTATAACGCCAAAGATCGCATATCGCCAAAGAATAAGGTTTGGATTCCTATAATCTCGATGAGATCTTTAATAACCTTGAATAGGTAGTCTTGGCTGGGGAAGTATTGGGCGACTGAATTGACAATTGAAAAGTCGGCAGAATGCGGCTCAATTAAGCTGCCAACTTCATCACCTGCTCCTTTGAACATTGTAACATTATCTGCAAGTCTCGGAATCGATTGGGCGGTTCTGCTGATAAATTCAACAGCTTTCCTGGACGGATCAATGCCAATATAGCTCTTGACGCCGTCACCTAAGTTGAAAAGAACCATTCCACTCCCTGATCCAATTTCAAGGATCCTTTGTGGCATACTTCCGTTAAGGATAGTGTGTATAGTGTCGTCCAACCATTCGTTCATCTCTTGTTTATCGATTTCGCTTCCGTCATACATCGAGGTCCACCCGGTGAAATCACGTCCAATGCTTTCGGGGTGGATTGTGTCGATCGCAGCGTATGTACCTGCATCGAACATCTCTTCCCAGGTCTCAACTTGACCTGTTTCGTTGGGGTCGTTCTGGACCGCCTGTACTGGCTCATGGCGCTTATGGAGTGTGACGAAGCTGATGAGCTGATGTCTTTGGTCACCTTCCTGGTGCAGGATAGTAGCAGCATCGCTCACGTGAGTATGGCTATGAAGAACGTGCTCGATTTCTCCAAGCTCCACGCGCTGTCCTCGGATCTTGACTTGGCCATCCATTCGCCCAAAGTATTCGAGCTGACCATCAACGGGTCTGTATCGAACGTGATCACCTGTTCGGTACGCTCTAACAGCCTGTCCGTTTATTTCTACAGTTACAAAGCGGTCAATGTTTCGTTCTGGATCAGTATAGCCTCTGGCTAACCCGTCTCCTGTGACCACGAGCTCTCCTATAACGCCAAGAGGAACAAGGCGCAGCTGTGAGTCCATGACGTATGCGCCAGAGTTACTGAGCGCCCTGCCAATAGGAACTCCATTAGGACATGTCTCGATTTCAGACAGGCGGTACGAGGTGCTGGCTACTGTGTTTTCTGTGGGCCCGTAAGCATTAATTACCTGTCCTTGGACAAGCTGGCGTGCAGAAAACAGGTCCTTGGAATCTACGCGGTCGCCACCCACGTACAGTGTGTGTAGAGTGCTAATAATTTCCGGACGCTCGGCAAGGCATTGTTTCAAATGAGCTGGAGTCATGAGGCTGACCTGGATCTTCTCACGGTTGTACGTGTCAAGAAGAGGGCGGTAGTCAAGTACAGTCATACTGTCTACACAAATTAGAGTTCCACCGTTCAGGAGAGCAGTGTAAATCTCCCAGGTTGAAGCATCAAAAGCAATGTTTCCAATGTGAGCAACGTTCGGCTTAGACGGTGTATTTTGCAGCATGTTGCTGTTTTTCACCAACCGAACAATACCACGATGTTCAACCATAACACCTTTTGGCTTGCCAGTAGAACCCGAGGTGAACATCACGTAGGCGAGACTTGTAGCCGTGGGTCTGTCAACCGTGAGCTGTTCGACTGAGTCCAGGACTGCTTTTGAAATAGAGGTGGTTTCGACATGGTCGAGTTCAAGATCGGGAAGCTTTACGTCAGATCCTACTAACACAAGCTTTTGGCCTTCCACTGAGCCGAGGATACTCTCCATTCTACCCACAGGGGTCTTGACGTCTAACGGAAGGTAGGCTAGATTAGCCTTGAGAATACCTAAGAATGCTATAATTGTCTCGCATGAACGGTTTGCGAATACACCAACTAAAGTTTCTGGAGCGAGCGATTTCCGAGTAAGCCAAGAAGCAAGCTTGTCCGAAGCCTGAGCCAACTGCAAATAGGTAAGCCGTGTTGTTGAGTCCTTGACTGCGATGGCGTGTGGTGAGGCGGTGACCTGTTGTTGAAATACATCAATTACGCTGTAATCGCGAGGATACTCTGATTTTGGAGGTTGTAAGAGGCCAAATTTGTTCAGGCTCGAGTAGGCCTCGCTGCTCATCAATGATAAGGATCGGATTGTAGTAGTCGGGGCTTCTAGGACTTGCTGTAGAACCTCTTTAAATACCGATAATAGAGAATCGATAGTTTCGGGTTGGAAAAGCTCAGTCGAGTAAATAACATGACCTTCAATAGCCTGATCTCGTTGGACAAAGTGAGCTTCAAGGTCGAACCTTGAAGTTATCGGTACCGGTATCGCTTCGGTCTTGGTGCCTTCAAGATCAATCTGGCCTGTACCGAGTTGAGAGTGGAACGCCACCACAATCTGGAACAACGGATGGCGAGAGAGCTCCTTATCTCTGTGAAGCGCGGAAACCACTGTTTCGAACGGGACATCCTGGTTGGCGAATGATGCGATGACAGTGTCATGGACCATTTGCGCCAGTTTCTCGAAAGATATTTCGTCCTCGATTCCAATCCGAATAGCCTGCATATTGACAAAGAATCCGATGATATCTTTCAGTTCCCATCTACTCCTGTTAGCGTTAGGAGTACCGATAGTTGCGTCTGTTGCTCCAGAGAGACGATAATGGGCAATACGGAATACAGTCAAAAGGGCGACGAATACTGTTATATTCGCGTCTTTGCAGAATTGCTGTAACCTTTGAGAAAGACTATCGTCAATAGATATCTTTCGTACGTCGGCCCTCCCGGACAAAACTTCCGGCCTAGGTTTATCGCATATCAGCTCCGCTGGTCGACTCGTGTCGAGTTGCTTGACCCAGTATTCAAGTTGCCGATTATACTCGCCAGTTTCAGCCCGCTCCCTTTCCCAGACTGCGTAATCACGGTACTGAATAGTCAACGGATCGAGAGGGTCCGCAGCTTGGGAATCGAGAGAAGCAGAATAGAGTTGGGTTAATTCCCTGTAAAGGACATCAATTGACCACCCATCAGATATGATATGATGCATGACGATCGATAGAATACTATCCTCGTCACTCAGCCTATATATGGAGGCCCTCCATCCTGGTTCTTTGTGGAGGTCAAATGATGTTTCTCGATCTGCCTTCAGCGCATCCATGAGACCTGCTTCTCCACCATCTTGCAGGTCGACCACAGTTAGCTCTCTATCGTGGAAAGATTTCACCTCCTGTAGGTTTCTACCATCCGCGGAGTAGAATATTGTGCGCAAAGTCTCATGACGACGCTCTAGAGCCATTATCGCAGAATTGAGCGCAGCCATGTTAAGTGGTCCGCGGATTCGTATCGCTCGCGGCATTAGATACCAGGTCAGACCAGGGTGTAACTGATCCAGAAACCACAAGCGCTGCTGGGCAGAAGATTGTTCAACAGGCCCAGTTTCCCCACTTGCTGGAATGTGCTCAAGTGTTCCATCCTCCTGGATCAGATCTTCGATAGCCATATCCTCCAAACTGGAGCGACGGAAGATATTTGCAACAGTCAAGTTGAGGCTGGATCTACGAGCCTCACCCGCTAACTTCATAGCACTGATCGAATCTCCACCAACTTGGAAGAAAGTGTCGTCTAGCCCAATGGTTTCTGGCTCGATACCAAGAACTTTGCCCCATATATTTTGCATCTGTCGCTGTAGAGGCGTTGTTGGTTGTCTTAATTCTCCCTGTGTATCTCTTCTCATCTTGGTGAGCTCTTGGATTGAAAATGAACTGCCAATCTCTCTTAGCTGGCGACGATTTACTTTTCTCGACGCTGTCATGGGCAGTGCTTTGATTGAAAAGAATACCGAGGGAATCATATAGCTTGGCAGTTGCTTGGTCAGCTGGGTTTGTACACTTGGTGCAATATGATAGATAACCGCTGTATCCAAGTTATCATCAACTGGCGCACCCTTCTCCTTAATTTGCATGAATACTGCCAACATTGCGCTACTAGAGCCTCCTGTAGGAATTATGACCTCTGCGGCCACTTGTTGCGCCTCCGGTAAAGAGCGTCGGACCTGTTCTTCAACCTCGCCAAGTTCGACACGCTGCCCGCGGATCTTGGCTTGGCTATCATTTCGTCCAACAAAGGTTAGGCTTCCGTCTGAGTTATAGTAGGCTAAGTCACCTGTCTTATAAAGACGTCCTTGTCTACCTGGCTGATGAGAGTTGCCGCCTCCCTGAAGAAGCCATGCGGGATTCTCAATAAATGCTTCAGCTGTCCTTTCGGGATCATTCAGGTAACCGCAGCCAACAAGTGGCCCTTCGAGGAAAATCTCGCCCACACACCCAGGCGCAGCTAGAGAATCCTGATCATCAGAGTCGACAATCCAAGTTATCTGGCCTACACCTTTGCCGATGCGTGTGGCCTCTTCAGGCGTGGACAACGACGTGTTGATTGTGCTCAAAGGTGTACATTCGGCCGGCCCGTATGTGTTGACCACTACAGTCTTTCCCCACCATGGGGCTAAATCATTAACATTCAAGGGTTCACCGCCGATGATAATTGTGTGTAATTCTGGCATTTCTTCGGGGGATAACAACCGGGCAACGGATGGAGTAAGAGAAATGACATTGGCACGGAAGTCTCTAATACTTTCTGCCAGCTTGTCTCGTCGTTCTGATTCACTTGGTACACATAAGCACCCGCCTGCGGTCAGAGTGGCAAATATGCTAAAAACAGCCATGTCAAAAGCATAGGATGGGAAGTCATAAAATCTTGACTTTGGTACAAGGCCAAGACTTCCTGCCTGGTGATGAAGTGCTGAAGCAAAGTTTCGATGTGAAATGCTGGCTCCTTTCGGCACGCCAGTACTACCCGATGTAAAGATAACATACATCAAAGTCGAGGGGTCAATCTTTAATCGATCACGATCTAGTGAGGTCGACAGATTCTCAAGCAGACGAGAGTCAACGGTAACAACTTCTGAAGCTAATCGTGAGCTTAAAGCTTCATTTTCACGTGAGGACAGTATTGTCTTCACATTCGCTTGCTGAAGCATGATTTGCAGCCGACTTTCTGGCAGGGACGAATCCAAGAGAAGAAACGCTGCACCGGACTTGAGGACACCAAGAACAGCAACTGCAGTCCACATGGACTTCTCGAAACAAAGTGGCACATGTATACCTGGGCCAACCCCTAAAGGCGTAAGCTTTCGGGCTAGAGTAGTGGAAAGCTGATCTAGCT